>MU968363.1:22798049-23398049 GCA_034641835.2 Pinus albicaulis
CTCAACAATCTCCACCTTGACAACAATTAGCCTGCTACCCTGTTTCATTATTATTTTTATCTTTTCTGCAAGCCAAGAGAAGCAGACACCATCATAGCTTCTCTAACAAAACTGGTTTCGTGAACATGTCTGCACAGTTTTCCTTTGTATGCACCTTTTCAAGAAAGACTCCCCTTTCAGTGATAACCTGTCTTACAAAATGGTATTTGATAGGTATGTGCTTTGATTTACTATGATAGGCGGGATTTTTAGCCAAGTGAATTGCACTTTGACTATCACAAAATAACTTGATGTTGTCCTGCAACCTACCAAACTCACCAAAAAAACCTTTCAACCAAACTGCTTCTTTGCAAGCTTGTGAAGCAGCTATGTATTATGCTTCTGTAGTGGATAAAGCAACAATGTTCTGTACCTTTGACATCCAGCTAATAGCTCCACCTGCAAGAGTAAAGACATACCCTGAAGTCGACGTTCTCTTATCCAAATCACCTACAAAATCGGAATCAACATATCCGTAAACAAATTCACTACTCCTGTTATAAGTGATACAGTAATCACTTGTGCCTCTCAGATACCGAAGCACCCATTTCACTGCTGACCAGTGTTCTTTTCCTGGATTTTCCATATACCTGCTGACAACCCCAACTGCATGTGAAATATCTTGTCGAGTACAAACCATCGCATACATAAAACAACCTACTACATTGGCATATGGAATTCGAGACATATATTCCTTTTCTTCATTAGTGTTAGGACATAAACTTGAAGAAAGCTTAAAATGGGAAGCAAAAGGGACTGAAACATGCTTCACATTGTTCATACCAAACCTCAAGAGTATTTTCTCAATATACTTCTATTGTGACAGCCACAACTTACCATTACTCCTGTCTCTGAAAATCTCCATGCCCAAAATCTATCTTGCTGCTCCTAGATCTTTCATATCAAACGTCCTAGCCATTTGAGCCTTTAACCTGTTGATCTCTGTTATGCTTTTGCTTGCTAAAAGCATATCGTCAACATACATCACTAAGATAATGAACATGCCATTACTCAATTTCTTAAAGTAAACACAATGATCATATTCACTTCTTATATAATTTTGACTCATCATGAAAGAATCAAATTTCTTGTACCATTGTCGAGGCGAGTGCTTCAGACCATACAATGATTTCTAGAGCCTGCAGACAAATTTCTTGTTGTGATTTTGAACAAACCCTTCTGGTTGTTCCATGTAAATCTCCTCATCTAAATCTCCATGTAAAAATGCAGTTTTAACATCTAGTTGCTGTAATTCTAAATCAAGTAAAGCAACTAATGCTAACACAATCTGAATTGAAACAATTTTTATAACTGGTGAAAATATCTCATGAAATTCAATGCCTGCTTTCTGAGAAAAACCTTTTGCGACCAGCCTCTCTTTGTACCTGTCCTCTGTATCATCAACACCCCTTTTCAATTTGTAAACCCACTTACATCCCACAGTTTTCCTGTCTTTAGGAAGTTCTACCAGATCCCATATGGCATTATTTTCTAACGCCCTCATCTCGTCCTTCATAGCCTCTTTTCACTTACCACTATTAGAACCTTCTACAACTTCCTGATAGCACAAAGGTTCATCATCGTTAGCAGTTAAAGCAACTGAAGTAACATAATCATCATACCTTTTTGGAAAATGTCTGATTTTCGTAGACCTCCTTAAAGATGTTTCTGGTACTTCCCCAATTTGTTGATTATTATCTGTAGGAACTTCTTCATGATTCGCATCTGAAACACGTTCATGATCTGCATCTGAAACTTGTTCATGATCTGAATCTGAAACTTGTTCATTTGGGCTACCATCAGTATTTGAACTGGTTTCAAACTGAATGTGTTGAAGTTGAGGTACATTATCCTGTTTCAATTTATCATCTACATCTAGATTTTCAAGTGAAGATTCATTAAATTTAACATCTCTGTTAATGATGATCTTGTGAGTAGTATGATCCCACAACCTGTATCCCTTAGTCCCATCACCATATCCAACAAAGATATATCTTTTTGATTTAGGATCTAATTTAGAATGCTGATGTTTCGGAACTAGAGCATATGCATCACAACCAAAAAATTTCAGTTTAGAATAATCACATGGATAACCTTTCCATACCTCTTGAGGAATTTTGCATCCTATCGCAGTTGATGGTGATCGATTTACCAAGTAACAAGCTGTAGAAACCGCTTCTGTCCACAATTCCTTCTGCAAATTAGCGTTACTAAGCATACTTCTTGCTCTCTCTAAAAGAGTCTTGTTCATGCGTTCAACAAATCCGTTTTGCTGAGGAGTATATACAATGGTTTTATGTCTTTCGATCCTAGCATCCTTGCAATAATTATCAAATTCCTTTGAAGTAAACTCACCACCATTGTCAGTTCTTAAACATTTAATGGTTCTTCCAGTGATGTTTTCAACTAATGCTCTAAACTGTTTGAAAAATGTGAATACATCAGACTTCTTCTTTAACATGTAGACCCACACTTTTCTAGAGAAATCATCAATAAAAGATACAAAATATGAAGATCCTCCATATGAGGTTGTAGGAGATGGACCCCAAACATCATAATGGATATAATCAAGGATTCCCTTACTAGTATGTTTTCCAGTTTTAAACTTCTTCTTGCTTTGTTTCCCAAACAGACAATGTTTGCAGAAATCTAACTTAGAAGATTTTAAACTAGGAAGTAACTTACGATAAGATAAAAATTTTAATCCACTTTCGCTCATATGGCCCAGCCTTTGATTCCATAAACGAATAGAATTACTGTCATTTTCAGATACTGTAGAAGCATGATCTGACTCTGTTCTTCCTTCTAATTGATAAAAATTTCCAACCTTCTTTGCTTTCATGACTAGTAAAATTCCTTTATAAACTTTCATTACTCCACCTTGAATAAAGGTTTTATATCCATTAGTGTCTAGTACTCCTAGTGAAATGAGATTTTTTCTTAGTTTAGGTACGTGTCTTACATCAGTTAGAATTTTATTTGTCCCATCAAAAATTTCAATCTGGATTCTTCCAATTCCAACAATATTACACGAGACATCATTTCCCATGTAAACAACTCCATCATGGATTGATTTATAAGTTTTAAACCACTCTCTATGAATTCACATGTGATTTGATGCACCAGAATCTAACAGCCAATGTTGATCATGATTAGACAAACTAACTGATAACACTTCATCACTCATACCTGAAATAGATGCCGACCCCATATCTGTCATGTTTGCTTCTTTTTTTTCTATCGAAGAGTCTCCTTTGGATGTTTGTTGTCTCTTCCAACAGTCCTTCTTCAAGTGTCCTGATTTGCCACAAAACCAGCACTTTACCTTACTCTTCTTCCCTTTCGATTTTGAACGCGAGTTGTTGTGCTTACTGAAGCGTCTTTCTTTAGAACAACCTTTGACCATCATTGCTTCTGATGTAGAGGTTTCTGAATTTGACCTCTTCCTTGTTTCTTCGGAAAATAAAGCTCCAACAACATCATCAAATTCAAGGGTTTCTGATGTACTGAGACTTATAGAAGTAAAAAAATGATCCCATGACTCGGGCAACGAGCATAATAAAGTTACAGCTTTATCTTCTTATTCAAATTTTACTTCTATACTTTCTAATTGCACCAGGAGAGTATTAAAGGTATTCAGATAATCAGTTATCGTCGTACCTTCCTTCATGCGCAAACTGTAAAAATGTCGCTTCAAAAGAATCCTATTGGTTAAGGATTTTGTCATGTACAACTTTTCAAGCTTTGTCCACAAACCAGTAGCAGTTTTCTCTGACACGATGTTAAACAACACATCATCCACCAAACACAGTCGAATGTCGCTCAGTGCTTTTTCATCCAAGTCACTCCATTCATCATCTATCATGGTGTAAGGCTGTTTGGCTTTTCCCAACAACGCCTTTGCCACGTCTTGTTGCACAAGTAGATCATACATCTTTACTTTCCAGATCTATAAATTGTTTTTTCCATTGAACTTCTCGATTTCAAACCAGTCACTTTGTGTTTTTGCCATAGCTTAATAGCTCGTGTCACAAAAATCTCCAATTTCAGAAGGAATTAGTTTTGATTAAAAAAGCCCTTGCCTTAAAAAAAATAAAATGCCCTTCTTCCAATAAAATGCCTTTCCCTTAATACCATATGAAATGGCATTAAAATTACAAATCAATTTAAAACTTGTACAATATGAAGTTCCAACTTGTGAATTCATTTAAAAAATGATTTATAATGGGCCACCTCCTCTTAAACGAATAAAGTGCCACAATTTTTAATAAAATCGATTTAAGTTTTAAAACCACCACTCAAATCGATTTAAATATAAACTCAAATCCTTTTTTTTCATATATTGATTTGTTTTTTTTTTGTTTTTAAAAAAGAAACATTGCACTAAAACTTTAATGCAAATCGATTTATATAAATCAATGTTGAAAAAATTCAAATCGTTTGTTCTTTTGTTTTTTTTAAAACATTCCACTAAAAAAAACGATTTGAATGACATTAAAAAAAACTTTGGCATTCCTCACTTTGTTGAACCAATGTGAAAAACAGCATTTGAATACGCTCTGGCTACAACGCATGTTCAACGCAACCAGTTCACCGTTCCAAGCTGCCACCGCCGGCGTACATTCCGTGTTTGATTTCTGTAGCCATACACAAGTTCTACGCGGCTTTGCTTTGATAAATGTTCTAGCATTTAAATTTAACGGTCCACGATATTTACAATGAAAAGTCCACGGCTCCTCCACTCTTACGCTCTGCACAACAGCAGGCTCAACGGATTTGACATTTCACGAGCTTGACACAGCTCATGACCTCATTTCAAACAACAAGTCCCAAAAGAAGCGCAAAACCAGACCCACGGCTCCTCCAGCTTTCTTACGCTTGCTACCAGCAACATCGCCCTGTCTCCAACTTCAACCTTTGATACCAAGTGTTAGAGTTAACACAGTGGAAACATAAAACAAATAAGACACACACAACATTCAACCATGAAAAACAGAGATTTTAACGTGGTTCACCCAACCAATCTGGGCTACGTCCACCTAATAGGGCATCGGCAATCTCATTCATCAACTGGAGAAAATACAATTACAGAGTTTCTCATCTGCTCAGCTCTTCCTCACTACACATTCCTCATCATGCTCACTTGCCTCTACGGGCTTACATTTTATAGCTGTAAATGGCAACAGACTCATAAATTCTCTCACAACAAATATAGGATGCATTAACTCCTCATCAGAAATTGATGGAGCCAATGTAGCAACAAATCCTATTGTTGTCACCTACATGAGATTTTCTCCAAATTTAACTAAAAAATAAGAAATAAAATCTCAACGAAGATAAATAATGTCACAAAGAGATAGAAAGATAGGGTAAAATGGGAGAGGAAGGTATACAAATCTGGTACCCAACAACATGCATTGTTCTATCTTCAGTTACAATTTATGCTCATTTATAGATTGTTAATGAAAATCTAATTTGGGCTTAATTACTTGATACAACATAGAGAAATATTGAAAAATTAATAATTCCTTTGGTGTTGTTTGGAATCTTGTATCTTTCCAAACTGCCTGCATCACATCTGGCCTAGAATTCGTTACATATAGAAGACTACCAATCATGGATCTATACATCCCCTGATCTGCATCTTTGGATGAGTCATCTATGCTCAAATTGCAACTTGTCACCATTGGGGTGAGAACTGGCTTGCAATATTCCATTTGAATTCTCTTCAAAATTTCTTTGATATATTTGGTTTGATAGATAAATATTCCTTTGTCTTGCTAAGATATCTAAAGTCCCAAAAAGTATGTCAATTCACCAAGTAGTGACATTTTGAACTCATTCTACATATTGTAATATCCCAAAAGGGAGAATGTAGTGATACTGAAACAAAATATAAGAACTGTAGCAAGGAAAACAATAAATCTATAAACACATCATGATACACAGAAATAGCTGAGTCATTTTATTATATGGGAGGTGAAAAAGCAAGTGCAACAGTGCTCAAAATATGAGACACCCAAGCAAAAGAGATTTCCTAGAATGACCTTGCAATGATCCCACAAGAGGGACTGCATAACTGCTAAACTGCTGGAAGGTAAAATGCATTGTACCTATTGGGAAATAGCTAGACAACAACTGCCAAAATATAGTAAGTCAGATATAGGTATTTTGGGAGCTCCGATGATGCTTAAAATGTAGATATGGGCTATGTGATTGATACCCAAGATAACCTAGAAAGGGTTTCTCAGATCTGTCAATCTAAGAAAACCACCCTCTTAGGGCTTCACCAATATACTGTCGGGTATGTATATCTGCTACATAATATGATGATATGATGGCTGAAATGACAGACAATCAGATGTATGCAAGAAGGGTTGATCCCTTCGCTAGATCCTTGGGCTAAAGGCTCAAGATCTAGCTCCTCCAATCTCCTCCACTGAAAATAGTTGTTTCATGAACAATAGCTTCAGAAAACTGTGCTGTAAGAGAGGAAGGCTCAATAGCCTACTGCTAGATGTGTCAAATTAGCTCCTGGGTGATGGAAACAATAGATCCAATGTGAGGAGATGATCCCTCACAGGATTTCCAGCTAAAATAATGGAAACTTCCTTCCTCCAATAGATCTATAGGACTGGACTGCGCAATCCTTGAAGGGAACACTACTGTATTGAGGTAAAACCCAATGGCATGAATTCTAGATATAGAACTACTGGTCCTCGAAGACTGAATGTGAAGAACAAAGTGGTAGGATGAATCCTCCACCGGTTTCCTAGCCGAATTCTAGAAAAAACCTCCTGAAGATGGAACCAATGCCTGATAAGGAATATAGTACAACCCTCTTCCTTAGAGATCACTCAAGGGAAGAGGTGGGATTCCCGCCTGGGAACACCCTGTGCTAAACAACACTACAAAATTAGCTAAATAGCACAAGAATGCATATAGATGTCCTAAGAAAAATCTAGATCTAAACAGATCAATAAATGAAAAATCAAAATCATGCCTTCCATTGTGCCTTCACCTTCATTATATAGATCATGAGCCTTCCATAGCCTAGGCCCACTCCAAAACTGTGTTGTACATGTGGACATAAGTCTCCATGGTTGACTACTCTATTTCTCCATGTCTTCCATCATGTTCATATGGGGTGATCACCCTCTCCATCATGTGTTCATTAAATGCATTACTTCCTCCACTAACCAATGATAATTTATTTATTATCTTACTTTGAATGCATTATGATCTCAGTTGAACTTATCAAATATCCTCATGATTTTACATTTAAGATCCATGATCTTATTTGGCTGTTTCATCCTCCATAATATATCTCATAAATGAGACATGATCTCCATAAATGGAGCTGCTCCACTACTCCATGATTTTAGATCTGGATCTAGAATATCCACATACACACATTAAAAGTGGATTGTATTCATCTTTGAGGTTTGTGGATCCCTCCGCCCTTTTATTTACTTAATTAATTAAGAAAATCAAGAAATCTAATATTCCAAATATCATGTGAAAATTTGGGAATATTACAGTCCTCCCCAGAAAAATGTTGTTTTTCCTCAAGCAACTGCAAAAGTAGATGCAAAGCCATCCGTTCCCCTCCAAATGGCATCCACATAAGGAAGGCATTCCCCATTTGTTGCAATGTGTCATGCATGTTTGGTTCCAGAGTTGTCTCTCAAGAATGCATATATTGACCTCCAACTGTATAGTTGGATGCCTTCCTTCCACCATGAAGTACCAAATGACAACCATATGATGTCCAACATCATCATCAATACATGAGATACATAAAATAAAGTGGTTCTTTCCACAAAGGAAAATATCCAACTCACAATACATCTCTTCATCCCATGCTTTATGAAGTAGCTTCAGCATTGACATGCCCTCATTCTTAGCCCTGTTGGCCTTATTGGATCCAAGCATCATTCCAACATTATGAAAAAGAAGAAATAGAGATATATGGGTATACAAAGATGTCAAACCATATTCCTCCAACAATAACCACTGGAGTAAGGCCCTTTGCTGCCATCCTCCATCTCCCCTATGCAAGATGGACAAGCTAAAATCCCCCAAAAAAAACCAAAGCAACAAGAGATCTTGTTGCTTTCTCTCCTCCTCATGTGCATCATGGAGTAAAAACATATTGATAGACATGTGGAATGTCACATCAGCCCAATAAAAGAAAACACCATCAATAAACATCATGAGAGCATTATGCCAAGTTCTACCCAGTACAAAACCCATAGACATAGGAGATGTCATGTGATGGCCAAACTCTCTCAAGGGAAACCAAAATGAACATGCCTTCTTTTGCTACATTCCATCATTGATACACAAGGCATGAATCAGAAAAATATGAGCCATTGGGTGGTAACCATACTCACCCAAGAGTAGCCAGTGTAGCCATGCCTCCTTCTTCATTTCATGAGTGTTTTTCAAGGCATGGATAAAAGAAATAGGTGCCTTTGGGTAGTAACAAAACTCTCCCAAGAGAAACCAATGTAACCAAGCTTGCTGAACCATGTCATATATCTGCAAGTGGTCATGCAACCCCTTGCTTATCATTCTCACCCACTCATCCCAATGTGGATGATGAATGATGTACTGCATAAACATGGTATCCTCCCTTTGTAGAATACCATTCTTCTCAAAATGATGAAGAAATTTTCACTCCATGAAATGTTGAAGTGCACCTCTAATGAGATCTCTCAACAATACCTTCTTCTCATCAATGGCCCTCCAAAACCAGTGAGGTTCTGGATCTTCTGCAGGTAGAATTTTCTCTTTGAGCCGTAAGATGCTCATTGAGAAAGTGTCATCCAGAAAGGAGAAAAGATTCCTCATCTCAAGATGTCTACCATCTATCATCTTAACCTCCATTGCTTCTGAGTGAAGCTACCTTCATAATGCTCCAAGAATAATGGGGCTCATTCTTTATCACTGCTACTAAGTGATAGCGCTGTGGATCTGCATAGTAATACATGTGCTATCTCAAAGCAAGGCACAATGCTGATCTCATAATCAGTCATTGTACATAGGATCATGCTTATCCCATTTTCTGAAACTCTACACTTCAACTCAAAATTGATGAACTGGGATATCTCTTCATCTCCTCCTTGATTAGATCAAGGGTCCTTTGCGTTGTGATATGTTGCTGCTTCAAATCAGCATGAACTTGTTCTAATCCTTGTTCATGCAATGGCCCTGATGGCATGTCCCCTTAAGCTTCAATAATATCTACTGAAACAATAGGTGACGAAAGTGTATGCATACCTTGGATCAACTGATGTGTCGCAACCTCTTGCAAGAACACAAGAGTTCCTCCAACCGGGACAATGGTGTCTCCAACTACTAGTAAGAGTGATGGCTGCTCTTCTCCAAGTGTACCAGTGCTGGCACCTACCTCTTCTTCCCCATTCATCTCCTGAATCATGCATGGGACTCTATTTTTCAAGAGCTCAAGACTATCTTACAAAGATGCAAGTGCCTCTTCTTCGGATACAAGTACTGTTGCAACTGGTGGTGAATGTAGTGACTCCTTGTCTAGAGTGACAAGATTGACATCCTCCTTTGTTTCCTTAGGAAATGTCCCTTTGTGGCACATCTATGTTTTTCTCACATCAAAATTCTTCCTCAAATTGTTAAAGAAATCTAAATATTTAGTCACCTTTGCATGCTCTATGTGACCAGACCACCAATCATTGGCTTCGCCATAAAGACGAAGTGCTGCAATCTGGACAACCTCTTTTTAAACCACAAGATGTAGCATGAAAAATGTATCTAACTCTTTCCTCCAATCCTTAATAGTGCTTGAGGGAGATCCATCAAATGTAGGTGAATAAAATCTGTTGTGCCTCTTTCTTATATTGTGTTAGCGCTCGATTCTGCCACAGGCTGAAGAAGGCAAAACTCGAGGCAACATCAAACCAACCTTAGCCTCGTAGCTAGCCCTACGAGGATAGGAGAGGGCTCTCTCCGGGTCAAACTCAGTGAAAGATGTCCAATAGGATCTGAGATGACCTAAATGTAACACTGATATTGATTTTAGGCTAGTAAAAAGATATGCAAGAGGTTTTTAATAAATGTCGGGGTTTTCTGGGCTGTGTGAGGCAAAGACAGCAAGAGCAGAGATCAAATGAAAAACACAGATTATCTCCTGAGGCAAGGTAAGCATGAAGTTTAACATCAAATTGAGATTAAATGGAATGGCTGAACTGCTGAGAGGTTGACAAGGGCATAGTAGATGAATCCTTGTCAAACAGAAGAAAACATTAAATATGAACAAACTTAAAGGCAGAGCATATAAATTATGAATTCTACCTTAACACTTCATTTGTTCAAATGGAAACGATCATGAAATGACATGAACACATAACAGGCTACATATGAAACATAAGAAAAGACAGAATGTTAAATCCACACCACAAGAATCTCAGGAAACAGAGCTGTATTTTTCCATTAAAATCTCTGTCAAACTGTACAATAAAAGCAAGCTCTGTTTTTCTCCTACACTAGCTCTCCGAACTCTCTCCCTCAAATGATTATTTTAATACATTTAAATAAACTATTCTAGAAAAAACAAATCGACCCCAAAACAGGGGCGTTGTTTCACTTGCAGTTACAACAATAGAAAAGAGCGTTTCCTCTATTCTAAAATAAAACAGCGTTCCTCTAAAAATCCTCTAATGGCCGACACATGGAGCGCAGATCTCGTTGAATAAAGTCTGGAAATAGGAATCGAATCCTATTCATCTGGTAACAGGTGTCTTTGTTTATTTTTGGTTTTGACCTTGGCATTCGATATTTGAATAAAAATTTACTTTTAAACAAAACGCTTTTTAAACTCTGCTTTTGATTACAGAAATGAACAATCCAGCTGGCAATTTCGCTTTCAATTTCCCCTTATGAAAACGCTCCACATTTCACCTTGATATCTCCAAAATACACCATTTCTTCTTGCAATGTCAATCTAACAATATCCATTTGTTATATACAAGGTGCTTTCCTGTAAGAGAGAATCGCATTCATGCCTCTTTTTTGAGACAGTGGGACAGCCTTGTAAGGTATACCTGTAAAACAATTCCTCAACCACAAAAAGACGCAATTTCTTTGACTGATTGTTCCATACATTGTCCTTAAGTGCACAGTATATTTCAGGATGCATTTTGCACAGGTATCTTTGAGCATGTGCCATAATGTCATTAAATTGAAACCCACTCCTAATAATCTCTTCATGTATCTCCATAACCTGTTCAAAAATCACTGAGTAACCATTAGAAACCTGTTTGCAAGTTGTTGGAGACGATTAAAATCGAAATTGGGCGCAAAAACAAATTTTCTGAACTCTGTTAGCAAGTGGGTCACTCTCCTCCAAGTGGGTCGCTCTGCCTAGGTGGGTCGCTCACGTTGTAATTTTGCACTACGGAAATCACCCAAGTGGGTCGCTCTGCCCAGGTGGGTCGCTCGACCTTCAACTCGGCCACAAGATGCACAAGCACATAAAAGTGCTATATATGTTTGTCCCCTCGGCTTTACTCCACACCGCTTCATTTCCTCCAAAACCTGAATAGCACAGTCGGAATTCTTGTTCTTCCCACATGTTGATATAATGAAGTTATATATTGTGGTATGTGGCATTAGGCCCGTGGATTTCATCTCATCCATGAAGTAAAGAGCATCTTGGAGTCTAGCTCCTTTCATTGCACCTACAATCAAAGTCTGAAAAATGTCCCGAATTGGATGGACTCCATCCAATAACATGTCATCATAAACATCCAGCAGCAAGAAATTTCTTCTGTGTGCATTAAGAGATCCAAGAACTGTGTTGTATTCTGAAATATTGTTAGCATAGTTTCTCTTCACATATTCCTCAGGTGCAACAGATGAGAAGGCAGAAGTAAACACCAGCAGTGCACCTTCACATGTTAAAGGAAACAAATTTTGTTGAGGCAATACTGATGCCGATCCCAAACTCTTACCATTGTCTGTGCATCTTGAAAAACATCTTCAACAAGTGACGGTGCTTGTTGATAACTGCTAAATCGGATTCCTGTCCAGCATGAGGGAAGTTGTAGACAATTCTATGGAACTTCATCTTCCTTATGATATGGTGCTCCTCCATTGTGGTTACATCAACACCATGCAATATCGATGCTCCAAGCCTTTCCAAATTTGAGAGTGTTTCATGGGCCGAATTATAAAACTGTAATAGCTCTACTGTCAAAAGAGGTAGCAACCATGTTTTCTGCAGACCCAAATGCATTAGCCAATGCTGCTTCATATATACCCCAAAGCTTTCTAGCTTCATACTCGAAAAGAAACAATTTTGTGCCTGGCTTTACATTGTCTAAAAGTTTCTTCTTTGAAAATGGCATGCCAAACACTTTGTACCGAAAGCAGTTAGTCCTTATTCTAACATTACACATGAAAATAACCCCTTGAAATCTGACCCCTCATCAAAATCTCCCAAGTAAAATTTTCTATGAAATCTGAACGAGAAATATTTGGAAATTAAGCCTGCAGTGTGGATACATAAATGGATTCTTGAACCATGACATCTAAAGCCAATCAAGCCTTTGTTTCCTCTGGTATTTTAACCATAAAATTGATAACTCCATCTGCAATAAAATATCATACCAAAAAGGAAACTCTGTAATCCAGAATTTGTGGCTTATTCTCTAGCTTTGGGTATTGTGTTTCTGATCAACTGACTGATGGATTTATGTTTATCTCATAGGGCATAGAGCTGCTGAAGCTGAAACAAGGCTGCCATTTGAAGAGCTGGAGAATTTGCAGCATTTTGACAAATTACATATTCATCATAAAAACATATTTGATGACTTCTTCTTCAAAACAGGGTTTTGAAGAAGAATCAATCTCGCCTTATTTATGACGACATTCCTGAAATGAAGACTTACTGAAGCTTCCTCTAGCCTACCTCTGAAGACTAAACCCTGAACTCCAGAATTACTCTTTAATGACTGCAAATAAAGAGAAATGAACCTTGGTGAATTTGATTGCAGCAGACTGACAGGACGGAGTCTAACATTGGCTCCAATGGGGATGGCAGCTGCCGCTTCTTGGAGGTGCCAAGAACCGCAGAGCTTTGGGAGAGCAGACAGTGCCTCCATCCATTGGGCGATGGAATCATTATTCTGACAAACAAACTAAAGACTGATAACTCAGTTTATTAACTAGAAATTCGACTCACACTGACTTGATGCAAACTGAAATGACTGAAAAAAACTTTCTGAAAAGGGCAGCAGTCCATCAAAATTTCAAAACCCTGATGGCAACCCCCTGCATACTGATGTGATATGTACAATCATGTATAATTGGCTTTCCAATGCAACCAATCCAGCAAATGGCTGCACCCCAAATTTCTGCTCTTATTCTCCTTGAGCAGGCAGAATGATGATCCTGTAGGCAACTCAACACAATCACTGAAACCAAATCTCATGATAATAAACCAGGCAATATTTATCCTTTCTAATGTTTGCAGAAGAATGTTGAAGGGGTCTTGAAAATCCTGAAGCACTGGCTTATCTGGAGATCCAGCTGCAAAAATACTAGTATTCACCTCACTCTGATCTGAAAGGACAATTGATTTCTGAGGGATAGAAATGCACAAATCTGCCATCTGAGTGTTAGCTGTAGGTTCCTTGACCATGAGAAATTCTGACATATACTCTTCAACTTCATGATCTAGATCATTTTTAAACAAAAAACAATCTTCAAGATTATCAAACATGACAGCCTTATCATCTTTGTGAAGGAAAAAATTATCTGTTTGCTGATCTACACAACCGATTACAAGACAATCATCTTTTTCAACAGAGGAATAAATTTCACCAACACTTTCCTGATTATGTGTGCACTGCAAATCTGTTGTAGTTTTGGCTGAAACATGACCTTTCAAAAGTAGATCTATCTCATCTTCAGACAAAGGAGACAATGCCTTTTGTTTTCTTCTTCTTAAACAGTAATTATCTTCATATGGCAGGGCATTCAAACTATCATTCATTACTGAGTTATTGAAAGGAGATTTATCACTTACTTGCGCAAAGATCTCATTCTGTCTTTCATGAACTGACTGGATTGCCTCTTCATGAAGGCTGTGTTCTAATGATGGGCTGACAGTATGACTGAGAACATTTGGATCCATTACTGTGTCGTCTGCATCCCAGATGATTTCAACAACAGAGTTCTCCTTGATGGGCTTCAGCACAAGATATGCTTGGTCATCCTGATCTGAATCTGAATCTGAAGTAGCTGTCTGGACATTATCACAATCTGCAATTGGAACTGGACTTACTTGCATGTTGCTGTCCTCTGTGGGCAGATCTGAAATGACATTTTGCCTTTCATCATTTTCAGCCATATGGCCATCAACCTGCTGCAAAGTCTCCTGAGCACCTTGATAGGTATCCTTTAGGTTCTCTTCATTCTGCTGAAATGGATTCTCATACAGGGCCTCCATGATTTCATCATTCATGAAATTATCATCTTCATAATATTTCTCCAGGCTTTCAATAAAAGAATAAGCATGTTTGCAACAATCATGAACTAAATTTAATGATGGATAAGACATTTGATATCTTTCAATGAACAGGGCATGAAAGTCCTTTAAACAGTAAATACAGGCCAGCGGCAAATTTTCATACCATGGCTGAGCTTCACCTTCCAGAGTGGCCAGGAATATCTTCATCAAGCAATCTTCAGGAAATTCAACCTTCAACTTGCGAATATGCATGTGAAATCTGACTAAATGTAAAGCAGCATCTTTCTTACCATCATTGTTAAACGTAGGCAGATTCCTCGACCAATCCACCTTGGGCATCTTATTTGGAAAACCTGGAATGTGATCTCAGCTCATGGGAGCGTATCTTCTTGCGATCCGGTCCATCTTGAAAATCTCACAGCTACTGATCTCCCTGCAGTGAAGTCACCATGAAGCATTTGATTGTCTGGATTGTTTAGTGTGTGAAGTCGCCGGGTGAATGATTTCAGCCTTGCGGTGTCTGACTGCTGTCCACCATCAGCAATTGGATCTGAACTCTGTTATCCTTTACCGGGGAGGATGTCCCCAGTATGGTCGCCACTATGTTAGCGCTCAAATCTACCTCAGGCTGAAATGAAGTAAACTCAAGGCTACATCAAACCACGCTCAGCCTCGTAGCTAGCCCTACGAGGACAGGAGAGGGCTCTCTCTGGGTCTATCTCGGCGGAAAATTTTCAATGGGGCTGAGATGACCGATAAGGAAAACTAATCTTAGGCTAGTAAAAAGATATGCAAGAGGTTTTTAATAAATGTCGGGGTTTTCTGGGCTGTGTGAGGCAAAGACAGCAAGAGCAGAGATCAAATGAAAAACACAGATTATCTCCTGAGCCAAGGTAAGCATGAAGTTTAACATCAAATTGAGATTAAATGGAATGGCTGGACTGCTGAGGAGTTGACAAGGGCATAGAAGATGAATCCTTGTCAAACAGAAGAAAACACTAAATTTGAACAAACTTAAAGGCAGAGCATATAAATTATGAATTCTACCTTAACACTTCATTTGTTCAAATGGAAACGATCATGAAATGACATAAACACATAAAAGGCTACATATGAAACAAAAGAAGACACAAATGTTAAATCTCATGCCACAGGAATCTCAGAAAACAGAGCTATACTTCTCCATTAAAATCTCTGTCTAAAACTGTACAATAAAACTCTATTTTTCTCCTACACTAGCTCTCAGAACTCTCCCCTCCCCTTACAAAATGATTTTCAATACATTAAATAAACTCTGCTAGGGGAAAACAAATCGACCCCAAAACAGGGGCGCTGTTTCACCTGCAGTTACAACAATAGAAAAGAGCGTTTCCTCTATTCTAAAATAAAACAGCGTTCCCCTAAAAATCCTCTGATGGACGACACATGGAGCGCAGATCCCATTGAATAAAGTCTGGAAATAGGAATCGAATCCTATTCATTTGGTAACAGGTGTCTTCGTTTATTTTTGGTTTTGACCTTGGCATTTACATTCGATATTTGAATAAAAATTTACTTTTAAACAAAACGCCTTTTAAACTCTGCTTTTGATTACAGAAATGAACAATCCAACAAGAATTTTGTCAATTTCATGAAAACGCTCCGCATTTCACCTTGAGATCTCCAGCGCAATTCATTTCTTCTTGCAACAGCTAATCTAAATAACATCCACGACATATACAAGGTGCTTTCCTGTAAGAGAGAATCGCATTCATGCCTCTTTTTTGAGATAGTGGGATAGCCTTGTAAGGTATACCTGTAAAACAATTCCTCAACCACAAAAAGATGCAATTTCTTTGACTGAGTGTTCCATACATTGTCCTTAAGTGCGCAGTATATTTCAGGATGCGTTTTGCACAGGTATTTTTGAGCATGTGCCACAATGTCATTAAATTGAAACCCACTCCTAATAATCTCTTCATGTATCTCCATAACTTGTTCAAAAATCACTGAGTAACCATTAGAAACCTGTTTGCAAGTTGTTGGAGACGATTAAAATTGAAATTGGGCGCAAACACAAATTTTCTGAACTCTGTTAGCAAGTGGGTCGCTCTCCTCCAAGTGGGTCGCTCTGCCCAGGTGGGTCGCTCACGTTGTAATTTTGCACTGCGGAAATCACCCAAGTGGGTCGCTCTGCCTAGGTGGGTCGCTCGACCTTCAACTCGGCCACAATATGCACAAGCACATAAAAGTGCTATATATGTTTGTCCCCTCGGCTTTACTCCACACCGCTTCATTTCCTCCAAAACCTGAATAGCACAGTCGGAATTCTTGTTCTTCCCACATGTTGATATAATGAAGTTATATATTGTGGTATCTGGCCCGTGGATTTCATCTCATCCATGAAGTAAAGAGCATCTTGGAGTCTAGCTCCTTTCATTGCACCTACAATCAAAGTGTGAAAAGTGTCCCGAATTGGCTGGACTCCATCCAATAACATGTCATCATAAACATCCCGCAGCAAGAAATTTCTTTTCCGTGCATTAAGAGATCCAAGAACTGTGCTGTATTCTGAAATATTGTTAGCATAGTTTCTCTTCACATATTCCTCAGGTGCAACAGATGAGAAGGCAGAAGTAAACACCAGCAGTGCACCTTCACATGTTAAAGGAAATGAATTTTGTTGAGGCAATACTGATGTCGATCCCAAACTCTTACCATTGTCTGTGCATCTTGAAAAACATCTTCAACAAATGACGGTGCTTGTTGATAACTGCTAAATCGGATTCTCATTCTGGGACTACTCGAGCCAGGACACCAAGTGGGAACTTCATCTTCCTTATGATATACCTCTCCATTGTGGTTACATCAACACCATGCAATATCGTATACCATAAGCCTAAATTTGAGAGTGTTTCATGGGCCGAATTATAAAACTGTAACAGCTCTACTGTCAAAAGAGGTGGCAACCATGTTTTCTGCAGACCCAAATGCATTAGCCAATGCTGTTTCATATATACCCCAAAGCTTTCTAGCTTCATACTCGAAAAGAAACAATTTTGTGCCTGGCTTTACATTGTCTAAAAGTTTCTTCTTTGAAAAGGGCATGCCAAACACTTTGTACAGAAAGCAGTTAGTCCTTATTCTAACATTACACATGAAAATAACCCCTTGAAATCTGACCCCTCATCAAAATCTCCCAAGTAAAATTTGCTATGAAATCTGAACGAGAAATATTTGGAAATTAAGCCTGCAGTGTGGATACATAAATGGCTTCTTGAACCATGACATCTAAAGCCAATCAAGCCTTTGTTTCCTCTGGTATTTTAACCATAAAATTGCTAACTCCATCTGCAATAAAATATCATACCAAAAAGGAAACTCTGTAATCCAGAATTTGTGGCTTATTCTCTAGCTTTGGGTATTGTGTTTCTGATCAACTGACTGATGGATTTCTGTTTATCTCATAGGGCATAGAGCTGCTGAAGCTGAAACAAGGCTGCCATTTGAAGAGCTGTAGATCTTTGCAGCATTTTTACAAATTACACATTCATCATAAAAACATATTTGATGATTTCTTCTTCAAAACAGGGTTTTGAAGAAGAATCAATCTCCTTATTTATGACGACATTCCTGAAATGAAGACTTACTGAAGCTTCCTCTAGCCTACCTCTGAAGACTAAACCCTGAACTCCAGAATTACTCTTTAATGACTGCAAATAAAGAGAAATGAACCTTGGTGAATTTGATTGCAGCAGATTGACAGGACGGAGTCTAACATATTGCTTCTATAGGATCTTCTTTCTTCTTTGAGTTTGAAGAATTCTTGGAGAGTTAGACTCTCTTTGAATGCTCTAGAATATTCTTTGTACTCTTCAAGATACAGATTGAGAGTCTCATGAGTCTCATATTATTTTCTTTCTTCATGACTATACCTTTCACCCTCTTCAGAGAAAATGGGCATAGTAGATCTATGAGGAGATCTATGATTCTCTGGTCTTCTTTTTTGCTGATAGGAAGTGCTTGGGCCTTCCTCATCAAATATTCTTCTTGGATCCTTGTTTTTCCTTTCCCTTTTCATTTTTCTAACCTCCTTGGAGATATCTTGCATGAATCTAAAGAGAGGAATAGAAAAACTATAATCCTCCTTCATGACAGATCTCATCTATCTGCTTCTTCTTTTCACGTAGAAGATGAAGTGTCCACAAGTTGAGACAAAGATCATGCTATGATACCACTGTAATATACCAAAAGGAAGAATGTAGTAATATTGAAACACAATATAAGAACTACGGCAAATTAAACAATAAATCTATATACACATCAAAATACACTGAAATAGCTAAGTATTTTTATTATATGGGAGGTGAAAAAGCAAGTAAAATAGTGCTCAAAATATGAGACACCCAAGCCAAAGGGATGCTCTAGAATGACCCTGCAATGATCCCACAAGAGGGACTACGTAACTTCTAAACTGCTAGAAGGTAAAGTGTGTTGTCCCTACTGCTGGGAAATAGCTAGACAACAACTGCCAAAAGATAGAAAGTCAGATCTAGGAATTTTGGGAGCTCCGATGATGCTGAAAATGTAGATCCAGGATCTGTGATGGATACCCAAGATAACTCAGAAAGGGTTTCTCAGATCTATCAATCTAAGAAAACCACCCTCTTAGGGCTTCACCAATATACTGTTGGGTATGTATATATTCTGCATAATCTGATGATATGATGGCTATAATGATGCACAATCATATATATGCAAGAAGGGTTTATCCCTTCACTAGATCCTTGGGCTAAAGGCTCAAGATCTAGCTCCTCCAATCTCCTCCATTGAAAATAGTTGCTGCATGAACAAAAACTTTCAAAAACTACGCTGTAAGAGAGGGAGGCTCAATAGCCTATTTCTAGATGTGTCAAATCAGCTCCTGGGTGATGGAAACAATATATCCATTGTGAGGTGATGATCCCTCACAGGATTTCCAGTTGAAATACTGGAAAATTCCTTCCTCCAATAGATCTATAGGACTAGACTGTAGAATCTTTGAAGGGACTGCTACTGCATGGAGGTAAAACCCAATGGTCTGAATTTTGGATATAGATCTACTACTCCTGGAAGATTGAATGTGAAGAACAAAGTGGTAGGATGAATCCTCTAGTGGTTTCCTAGTTGAATTCTAGAACCAACCACTTGAAGATGGCACCAATGCCTAATAAGGAATGTAGTACAACCCTCTTCCTTAGAGATCACTCAAGGGAAGAGGTGGGATTCCCACCTAGGAACACCCTGTGCTAAACAACACTACAAACTTAGCTAAACAACTCAAGAATGCATAGAGATGTCCTAAGACAAATATAGATCTAAACATATCAAGAAATGAATAATCCAAATCATGCCTTCCATTGTGCCTTCACCTTCATTATATAGATTATGAGCCTTCCATATCCTAGGCCCACTCCAAAACTGTGTTGTACATGTGGAAATAAGTCTCCATGGTTGAATTTGTTGCTTCTCCATGTGCTCCATCATGTTCGTATAGGGTGATCACCCTCTCCATCATGTGTTCATTAAATGCATCACTTCCTCCACTAACCAATCATCATTGCTTTATGATCTTGCTTTGAATGCATTATGATCTCAGTTGACCTTATCAAAGATCCTCATGATTTTACATTTAAGCTCTATGATCTTATTTGACTGTTTCATCCTCAATAATCTATCTCATAAATGATACATGATCTCCATTAATGGAGCTGCTCCACTACTCCATGATTTTAGATCTAGATCTAGAATATTCACATACACACATTAAAAGTGGATTTTATTCATCTTTGAGGTTTGTGGATCTCTCCACCCTTTTATTTACTTAATTAATTAAGAAAATAAAGGACTCTAATATTCCAAATATCATGTGAAAATTTGGGAATATACACATATTTACAGTAAAAAAATACTCAACTTGTCATCATCACTCCCAAAGATTATATCATTCACATATACTTCAATAATCTTCAAAATATCATGTTAAATCCTTACATAAATGTTGATATCCGTGCTTCCATTCTTGAATCCTTGTTGCTGCAAATACCTATCAAGACAGGAATACCATGCTCTGGGTGCCTGTTTGAGACCATACAACACCTTCTTTAACCTACAAACATAATATTTCTTATCAGTGAGAAAAAATCCCCAAGTTGTTCTATATATACTTCTTCTTCTAATTATCCATTTAGAAATGTTGATTTCACGTCCATTTGATAAACTTTGATCTTTCTTGAACATTCATAAGCCAAGAACATCCCGATAGCTTCCATTCTAGCAATGGTTCTACAAAATAAATTCCTTCAAGCTGTGCATGTCCTTTACAAACAAACCTTGCCTTGTTTCCGGTAACCTGTCCATCCTCATTTAACTTGTTCTGGAAAACCTATTTTTTCCCAATGACATTTTTATCTTTTGGTTGTGGGACAAATTCCCAAGTGACATTCTTCCCAATTTGATGAAATTCTTCATTCATAGTAGCTACCCAATGTTCATCTTGATTGGATTCTTCAAAATTGTTTGTCTCAAATGTATCTAAGAGAGCAAGATGGACTTTTTGTGGTACACGAAGCTGTCGATTTCTTCTAGTTCCTATTCCTTTATTGAGATTCCAAATGATTTGATTTGATGGATTATTCTTTTGATACCATTCTTTGGTGGTCTTTAGGGATGCTTCTTGTTCAACCTGTTGTTTGTCTCTGATCTCTTTCTCATTGGTAGTTGTTTCCTTATTCAATTGTGGTTACTCTGGGACTTCTTCTTTGACCTTTTATGGTTCTGATTTGTGTATCTTTGATTTCCTCGAAGAGGAATTTTCCTCATTAATCTGTGAGCCATAATCTTCATTAAATGTTACATTGATTCTTTCAACTATTTTTTGAATTCTTTTATTGTAACATTTATAAACTTTTATTTTGCGTGAATAACCAACAAAAATACCTTCATCTACTCTAGAATCAAATTTTCCTATCTTCTGATATTCTCTTTTAATGTAGAATTTGCTTCGAAATACACTAAAGTATTTGACATTTGTTGGTATTGCTTTCCAATGTTCATATGGAGTCATATCACAATTGTTTCTAAGAAAAATTATGTTTAAAATAAATATAATTGTATCAACTGCTTGAACCCAAAATTTGTCATCTAATTTTGAATCATTTAGCATTGTTCTATCCATTTCTTTTACAGTTGTATTCTTCCTTTAAAAAAATCCATTTTGTTTCGGTGTTTTGGGTGTTGAGAATTTCCTTTTTATTCCATTTTATTAACAAAAATGTTGAAATTCTTTGGATGTAAACTCGTCGTTGTTATCAAATCTCAAACATTTAATTTTTAAATGAGTTTCTTTCTCAACCATTTCCTTCTATATCTTGAAACATTCGAGTGCCTATGAATTTTTCTTCAAGAAGCCAACAACAGTCATCCTGGTTTAAACATTTATCATTAGAATAAAATATAAGTCATCATTCAATACTTTAGTCCGCATTGGTCCACATAGATCAATATGCATTAATTCAAATGGTTGTTATGTGAAGTGTTCGTTTTTCTTGAATTCGGCTTTTGTCTGCTTGCCATGCCTACAGTGTTCACATACAGCTTGGTTGGTTTTGAAATCAATGAAATTTCTCTCACAACTTCTTTTTTGCTAATTCTAACAAGGTTGTCAAATTTTATATGTCCCATTCGTCTATGCCATAGCTAACTCTCATCTTCTTTTTCCAAGAAAAATCCTTTAACAACCTCATCCAAGGTGTATATGTCACTTAGAGCTCTACTTGTAGTAGCCATGAGTTGGCCGGATTTTCCATTTCTTATTTCTCATTTCTTTGAGTTGAATAACATTGTGTGTCCTTGATCACACATTTGACCTACACTTAGGAAACTGCGATTCATATTTTCAACAAGAAGCACATATTTTTCTATAACATCCTTGCTTCCAAGCTTGATAGTACATGTTCCTATGACATTTGAATATCTGTCATTTTCGAAGGATATTGTTCCATATTTTCCTTCCTTTAAAGATATAAATTTATTCCTATCTCCAAGCATATGTGTAGAAAAACCGATATCGACATACTAAACATTCCTTTTACATTGAGCATTTGAGGCAAGAGAACACCTTTCTGTTTTCTTCTTCTAGACTTGTTCATTCTGATTTTTTTGGGATTCCCTTGAGAGGAGCATAAACCTGCAATCCTTAGCCAAATGTCCAAATTTTTTTCATTTATATCATTATACTTCATTTCTTAAATAGTCAAATATGTTGTAATTTTTCCTAAAGTTTTCTTGCGGATTTTTGGAATAGATATTTCTAAACGATATTCCAAAGTTGATTTTATAAGTACGAAAATCTATAACTTTATTCCCAAACATTCTACATGAATAAAAAAATCCATAGTGGAATCATTTTTTAAGAGCCTTCTTGTATATATTAAACCTTTAATTTGTGAAACATCCTTGTTTGGTAGATCCTTTAACATTTTCAGCATAGGTTTTATGTGCATTTTCCCTTTCGGTGATAAAGGAGTTTTAACCCTTTTCAAGGATTTCTTTGTAGCCTATACCAGTATTTTCACTATATTACCTTTGGTTTCTAAGGAGCTCATCCAAAATTTTAGAACTGTTAACAAAAGTTTGCAGAACATTTCCCGTTTTTACTTCCTTTCGAAGAGATACTATTTGGGCTTCTAGTTCTTCCCTTGCCTCATTGCTTTATTTTAACTAATTCCTGAGTGATTCTTCAATTCTTTTGGCTTCTTCTAACTTTACTCTGAGGTTGATGATTTCTTCTTGATTCCTTTTTGTGAAATTATTTACCTCCTTCAATTTGGTTTCCAGAGAATTAACATTTTTCCTTTTTGCTTTGAGTTATTTTATAATTCTAACAAATTCATTTTGAAATTTGATTTCAGTCATGTCTTATTCATCTTCTTATTTGTCAAATGATTCCATATTGTTATTCTTAGACATAAATAATACTCTTTCATTTTTTTCTTCATCACTGTCACTTTCTTCTTCACATGAGGAATCTTCCTTGGAGAGGAATTTTTTCTTAAACCCTTTCTTCTTACCTTAGTAGTTGAAATTTATTTTCCCCTTCTTTCTTTTTGTAAATGTGTTATTATTATGAGCAAACTTAGCAGAAAAATGACCTATCTCACCATATTTAAAACATATTAATTTAAGTTTTCCTTTATACTTCCCTGTTCCTCATTGCATCTTCCTCGTAATGTATGAAAATTCTTCATCTAAAAGTTATTCTTCTTATTCTTCTTTGCAGCATCTGGATCTAGGTTTGGATATTTGTTTTCCCTTCTCAGTCTTCTTGGATGTTTTTAATGTTGTTTCTATTTTAGATGAACCATATTCTTCTTCAATCTTAATTTCATACGTTTTAAATATCCCATGTAGTTCGTCCATGCTCAATTTTCTTAAATCTGATCTATCGTCTAATACCAAAACCTTAGGATTAAATCTTGATGGAAGAGTTCAGAGGAATTTCTGAAAAATGACCTTCTTATCAACTAGTTCTCCTAATCCTTCCAAGGCATTTGTTATTTCATCTACACATTGAAAGTAAGCTGCAATGTTCTCATCTTCTTTAATCCTTAGTTGTTCAAATTGAGTTCTATAAATTTGAAGTTTTTCTTCCTTCACCTTTGATTCTCCTGCATATATATTTTGAAGCCTGTCCCATAGCTCCTTAGTTGTTTTACAATCCAATACCTTAACATAGACAAATTTAGTGAGTCCACTTATAATAAGATCCATTGCTTTAGCACCATTTATGATATTTTTCTTACCGTGTTCATTTGTTGTCGCTTTATAGCCCTTTTCCACTATTTCCCAAACTTCATGTCCTTGTACATGTAAATGAACTTGCATACTTCCACTCCATAGTGCATAGTTATATCTATTAAATATAGGAACTATATTCTTAGTGTAGTCCATGATCTCGTTCCAGTTGTTAAACTGCTACTGAAGGAACCAAGCTCTGATACCAATTTTTGGAAATACTGGGGGGGGGGGGGTGGTGAATCAATATTTCTTAGAAATTAGCACTTTATTAATATTTTTCATAGCATTATTTAATCTTCATTTATTTTTATTAGTGTTCTATAAGATCATTAAACAAAAATTCAAAAATAGAGACAGTAGGCACAATATGTTTAGGTGGAAAACCCCCTCCGGGTCAAAAGCCACTAAAATTTTTTCTAATAAGTTCTTTAATCTTCAGCCCCAACTAAAACGAAAGCTACAACTTCCTAGAAATCTAAAAAATTATTCTTCTCTAACTCCTGCTGGAAGGATGCCCCAACGGCCTAGTTTTATCAGTAGTCAGTTGAAAGGATGCCCCAACACCCAAGTGAGCCACAACTCACCCTAGCACCACCCTGCCACCCTGTAGTGTTTACAGGATCCAACCTGAAGGTGACTTCATTCACCAACCTAGTACCACCCTACCACCCTATAAAGAAAAAAATTAAATATGAAAGTTTGGACTCCCATACCAGGGACAATGATCCATGTTACAATGACATTACAATGATTTTCTTTGACTAATTGAGATACTACGACCTAAACCCTTGTCTCGACAAACTAATAACCCTTGTCCCAACAACAAACTTAAGCCCTTTTCCCAAAACAATTTTTCCTTCGTCAAATCTAGGCAATGACACCAAAATTTTATAATTAATGGTGTTCACAGTTTGACTTCAATTGACAAAATTACTCTCTTTACAAATATTACAAGTCATGACAACTGTTGATCAAATCATCCTTGATGTTGATGATTTGCATTTGTATTAATGATGATGGACTGCTCTTATTCTTGATTCAATGATAATACTTGGCTTCTTTTGGTACTTCAATTTTGTCTCTCAAAGATGTTTCCCTTCCATTTTTCCTTTTCTATAGTTGTAGGTGACATAGACTGTCTACTCTTGAAAAGTCTGCACGTGGACCTTCCTTGAAAGTGTTTAAACCAAGCTACTGTAGATTTATTTCAGATCTCAAATGTTGTAATGATTGTCAATGGTACCTCCTTTTGCAGCGATGAAAGGCACTAAAGAAGTTCAACCTTCACTGTAGATAATCAAAGGTACCTTTAGTCCTTGTAGTTTCAAACATCCACACTATACTATCTTTAATTGAGTTGTTGTTTCACTGTAATAGATATGTATATTTGCTATAAAAAAATATACTTTTCCAATGGTGGACTTAATTTAAGAGATGTAGTGTTATATATGAATTGGCTTCACTACGCCGCTTCAAAAGATAGCCTGATGTGATCCTTAATGTTTGTAGATTTCCTTTGAATGTAATCACTAGTTACTGATGGGGTAATTTTATTTTGTAGTCATCACAAAATTTGATATGCCTTGTTGATCAGCATTCAAAAGTCGACTTTCATAATTTGTAGTTGTCTCCATCTTATTTTTAAACGAGGCTGCAAATACTTGAAAAAAATCTGATTTGCTTCACTAATGAGTGCCCTAGAGGGTTGTTGATTGATGTCCTTTTATGTTTCCAATTTCAATAATTTACATGTGCAAAAACAATATTAAAAATAATCCCTAACTTGACTAGTCATATACCCAATCCTTCGGTCTCCTGAAACAATTATGGCCTACTCCAAATAGTAAAAAACTATGCCAAGAAAATACCTAAAATTTGTCATGAGACATCCCTCCAAAGACCTGTAGTGAAGGAGCCACAAAATATTCTTGAAAAATAACTCTAAACCCTCTTTTGGGTATTTTCGTTATGCCTCAGAATAAACATAGAATTTCAAATATTGACGTTCACAAAATCATGCATTCAAGTTTATTTTTATTGGTCATATGAGGCTCCCTTAGAAATTTGCTCCTCCTTGAAAAACAAAATTGTAATAATGAACCTTTTTAAATTTTCAAAAATCAAACTATACCCCTAAAGATGCCCTGCGATGATAGCCCAAGGATAGCCGGAAATATTTCAAAACTAACCTCTTCAAATTTTCATTTTTTTTTACATACTTATGATAAGAAGCATAGACCTTTTTTTATAGTCAAATCAATGTTGGGGGGGCTTTATGAGGTACATGTTACATGCTTATAAGGCCTTGAAAAAATTTAAAATTTGAATAATAAACACCTTACGTAGTAAGGAAAAATGTTTGTTGGCCATGAGGGGTATAGTGATGTAAAGGATTAATAATGTTTTATTTTAATATTTTTATTTAAGGGTGGTTCACAGACACTGGGTGGTCGTTACATCCATGGAAAAATCTAGGAAAATCAACCCGAAGGGATCTAACCGTTAGCACATCAAGAAGGGCCTTAGAACCCCAATGGTGTCGAGGAGATTTGACCCCATGACCTCCCAAATGGCTAAGTACTTAGCAACGGAAACTCGACCAACTGAGCTATCCCTTGGAGTTGTCTTCTTTTAAGATTATACAATGAAGAAATATAATAAACAACCTTCTTACAAGATGTTTAATGGTCAATTATAACTAAATGTGTGTCATGTCATCAACTCATGGGAGTTTTAAAATAATGTTTTTATTTATTTATTTTAATATTTTTTACTAAGTTTTTTGTTTAATCCTTAAGGAATTAATGTACTAACCCCTTTTGGATGTGCTTGCAGGTGACACATGAGTGTATTAAGTCAATGATTGATTTATTGACTTTGATTCTTGAAGTTATTCAATTTATATGTGGTGAAATTACTATGAGAATCACTGTTGCATATTGACAACCACCGGTGACTAAGGTTTCATGTCTCTACCCCCTGGGGTTTTAGCCCAAAAAATGGGTCTTCAACTTTAGAATCAATTTTATATTAAACCAAAAGGAAACATGGGGTGTACCATATATCAACGGAAACATATCGTCGAGGATAATTTATATAGAAAGACCTTGACACAAGATTCCATGAATTTCCATGGAAGATCAGGGTAGCTCTAGGTGTTGCTTGGGTTAACATCAATGACAACCACCTATCAACACCTCGTGACTACCTTTCTCTTCTATGGAACAAATGCACTTGAAAATAACGAAACCCATTTTCCTCCTAGTGGTTTGGTTATAACATAGCTCGATAGCCTATTAGTGGTTAGGTTTGACTCCCTCAGCTCTTAACAAGAGTTACAATATGGACTCTTCTAGATTCTTCACCATCATGATCATGTTGCTAACATATTTTCCTTGATTAATAGGAGTTGATATGGCATCCTCTTGAATTATGGTGGTCAAAACATCAAATTCAACTTTTTAGTGGCATAATTTTTGCATATATACTTTAATTGAGGTGATTCTTGTACCGTTAGAAAGGTATCTACATGTAGAATATGAAAGAATGGTGTAGCACTAAAGTGAAAATTGTGTACCCCCAAAAAATATCTTTTGATGCCTCAAGATGCTCCTAGAAGGTTTCAAAACCCAATTTACCAAATTGAGTCTCACAGGTAAAAATGGTCCGGTTAGTTGATTCCTCCACTTTTTCCACTCTGAAAGCATCAAGATGGATGAAAACTAGTATAATGATCCAATCTGGATCATGGGTACTACTTAAATCAATAAATAATATTTACCTTTTTCATTTAACATATCCTTTTATCTTGAAGGTTTTTGGAGTATTGATGTCGACTAATGCATGGAAAGAGATTGTTGTAGTAGTCTCTTCTAGCTCTAGGTTTTTTGAAGTTTCAATTTCTTGATATTCTTCATCTTCAGAGTCTATGTAGAATAATTTCTTCTGACTACATTTATGCCATTTACGATACTTGTTGTCACAGTTGAAACATAGTCATTTTTTTCTTCTTTCATCCATTTGTTGAGGAGTCAGCTTTGTTGGTTTAGGAGAAGGAGAATGATTTTCTTTATACTTATTAGTAACCAATTTTCTAGTTTCCATATTTTTAATTTCAACTTTCCTTTCCAGATTGAAAGCATGTCATAGATATTTAGGTTCAAAGAGACTTGTCTCATGTTGCATATTTTCCTTTAAAGTTCCCATAAATAGTTTAACAAACTATCCTCTGAAATATTCTTTACTCTGAGACTCAACTTTTGGAATTGTTGAATGTTATTTGTAATTGGACCTTTTTGTCAAATATTTACCAATTTACTAAATAATTTATTGCTCTTATTATCAACATAATGTGATATCAATTCCTCTTTATAAATGGACCAAGATGTAATAGAATCATTTTTCCTTCCGGAAAGTCATTGATACCATACATGTTGGTGTTGTTCTAAAAACATGGATGTGATATTTACCTTTTATAAGGGTGCCACTTGGAGTATATCAAAGCATTTCTCCCTCAAAAATATCCATGTTACAATATTATTAACATAAAACTTCCCCATATAAATCTTAGGAATGTATTAGTTCCTTCGTGTTGACTTGAAGCCTTGATGATGTGGCTATTGGATTTAAAATTCATGATTATGGTTTTGTGATTCAATATTTGTGCTCTCCAATTGTGATAGCATAATCCCCATATGAGATTGATTCTCAACACCATGCTTCTCCTTATATTCATTATTTACTTGGATCTCCACATCTCTTTTTGGGAGATCTTTTAATAGAATGTTTTATAATTCTTTTATTTCTTCTCTAATGGATTTTTGTATATCTTCCTTGACATTTTTTATTTCTTCCTTATTTTCATTCAGATTCTTTTCTATTTGGTGTAGAAATTTTTTCTGGATATATTGCATCCATTGTTGATACATTTTTTAGGATATTCCAACACATAGGAAATAGTTAAGTATAATTTGGTCTAGCGTAGAGTTAGGTAAAGTGTGTTTCTTTACTATGTACATTTGTAACTTATAATCTAACAGCCACGATATGTAGTGATCTGATAGTTCATTCTCTCCTCGGTATTACCGACACTTGATCCATGGCTTAACATCTGATTGGCCCATGATCTCTATTTAAAGAGCATAGAGGGTCATTTTTCTGATAACTGTTTATGAGAGAAGCTTATGTAAATTTTCTTCCTTTATGTTAATAAATTTCCTAAAGTGGTCGAGTTGGCTCAGGCCGTGGATTATTTCCGTCTTTGAGGGTTTTAACCATGTTAAATACTGGTGTATTGATCTGTGATTTGTTTGTGAGCGGTGACCTTTGGTGTTTGATCTAAGAAACTTACCCTGTAAATTAATACATGGTATCAGAGCCATTTTTTAGGGCCGCATCCATTGTTGATCCAAATCTGAAGTTGGTTTGACTACATGCGACTGTCGTTTTCCAGATCTACTATTTCTGACCACTTTTGGGCTGGCAAAACTACTCTATTGTGTCTAGAGCATCTGTTACAGTAAGGAACCCCCTTCGTTTCATGCAAAAAGGTTTATGGTTTCCCAAGTTATGTCATTTTAGATCTGGAGGTATAAAGTATCTTTTTTAAAGTTATATTTATTAATCCCTCTATTTATTCTGGTTTATAGTTTTGTTATTGCTGGATCAATACCCTCTTCTCTTTGTATGCACTTTGCGTTGCGCTGTGTGTGATCTCGGTAAATCAGAAATAGGAAGACAGTATTTTCCTGCTAAGTATTCCCTTTCCCCATGTATTTGTGCGATTTTGGGAAATCAGAAATAGCGAGGAAAATAGATAGTTGTTGGTAAGAATAACCGAGAATCTAACGTTTTTCTGTCAGGCTTTTGTTTTTTTTTTTGCATGGATTTTGTGTTTTTATTGCAGGAAAAAAACACACACATCGAAGAGAAAAAAGAAAAGAAAATAAAAACCCTCTTCCTCCTTTCAAACAATTACAGAATCCTTTTACTAACTCACTTGGTGTAAAATTAGTTTATTGTTGGGAAAATTACTGAGAGGGGGGGTGAATCAGTATTTAGTGCAAGGTGAAATTTTTTTAACTTTTTCTTTCTCTACAACCCATACGCTACTTTAATGAATAAAACTCGCGTATACACGCAGATATCCTTCAGAAAACTCGCGTATGTCCAGAGATAAAATTATTGCATTTAATTCTTAACTTGGATCATTGTATCATTCATTCATAAGATGTATAGTAAGCAGTAAACAGATGCAGTAAGAGAAGAATAAATCATCACACATAAACAACACACATGAACACAAGGATTTAAGGTGGAAACCCAATTTGGGAGAAAACCACCGCTACCGTCTTCTCAGTCTTCAATATTTATTATGTAAAGAAAACTTCTTACAACCATGTACTGGCGCAGACTCATACCAGCACGCAGGCACCCACCCGCAGAAGGCTACAACCTTCTCTCATTTACCAGCCTCTCCTGGAAGGGAGTTACAACCCCCTGCTCTCGTTTACCAGCCTCTCCTGGAAGGGAGCTACTACCCCCTGCTCTTGTTTACCAGCTACCATTGGAAGGGAGCTCCAACCCCCTCACTGAAGGATTGACCCTCAGTACCACTGCAGACCACGTTTCATCAATTTTCAAACTGGATCAAACAGCTTCAACACAACCCTTCACTTATCAACAAATATACTTCGCCCAATGCTTCAACCAGAACAGTGAAACCACTGTAACCAGAATATCAGAGATAACCCAGACTTCAGAATAGATATGCAGAAACACATTCAACCTGAGTAATCATTAGTTTAGATACCATACGCGCTTTTATTTAATCAGACCTGCGTATACACGCGCTTTTCATGAAGCAAACCCGCGTATACATCTGTGCATTTTTCAAAGAAAAACCTAATTGCCCATACGCTCTTTTATTGAACCAGATCCGCGTATACACGTGCTTTTCGTGAAATAAACCTACATATAGATCTATAAAAGATAAACTTTGCAGAACAGATCAGATCTATGAACTTACCCAGATTTCTTCAATTTCTTCATCAAATTTGTGCCAGGTCTTCATTACTTCTTTTCAGATCATCCTAGAGATTCATCATTTCTAGATCTAGAGATCTTGAACCTTCATCATATTCATAAGTGCATCATAGATTCAGATCTATCAATTAAGAATAGAATCCAACCATCCAGATATACTTCAGAGTGAAGTATTCATTAATGCCCAGACCCTTGCACACCTTGCACTATTATTCTTTACTCCTTATATAGGTTTAGCCTTTATCAATACCATGAGCCAAAACCACACTACTACTAATGGTATTCCTGGACAGGATCAAATAGATATTCCAGCGCTCAATACAATGGGTCAATACCATGGTAACATCCTTGGATTTATAAATTTAGAGCGCAAATAGCCATACGCGACTTGGTACGTACTTTTCCGCGTGCATACGCTACTTCTCCTTAACAAACCCGTGTATGCCGTGTGACACATCATATTTATCATTTTTCCTTTCTTCTAATCTTCATCAGGTTAGGCTGTCATCAAATTTATCTAGTAGGTTGCCATCAGGGACAACACTCTGCATCATATAGCCAACAATCTTATTTCATCAAGTAGATTACCATCAACTTCATCAAGTAGGTTGCCATCAAGGACAACATAAGCCAAAAATCTCCCCATTTGGACTTGATGGCAACCCATGATGGTGTTTGATCATCACAACAGATATATACATTAACCATTATGCAAAAATTATGAAACTCTCCCCCTATTCAAACACCATGTTGCTCTCCCCCTTTGACATCAAGGGAAAAGGGCGGATCAACAACCAAAACAAGGTTTTTCTTCTCATGTGCACTGAAGTTACCATGCTCCCCTTGAGTTCATGCTGAGTCTTCAAACATATTTTGCAATGAAGTACACGACTCTATGACCTTTCCTATCACCAAGGACTCATACTTACATCAATGATCCAACCAAGTGGATTTACATATGTGACTCAAGTACCCAACCACGTGGGTTTACACATTTTGACTCAACTACCCAACCAAGTGGGTTTACAAATTTGACTCAAGTCCTTACATGACTGAATATTACAAATTTACATCATAAGTCTCAACATGACCTTTTCACCAAATTAAAAATATGACCTTTTGCACCAAAAACCAAAGGACCTCAAGAAGGAGATCATAATTCAGAATCATCATAATGCTAACAATGCATTACATTTAGCAAGGCTAATGCTCCCCCTGAAACTGTGCATCCAATGCATCCTTTCCATATGACCAAAACTCCTCCTTAGCTTGTGCAACCTGAACACTTTTAACAGCCAACCATCAAGGCATCTTTACCCAAAATCAGAGAATGAAACAGAAATATAAGAGCTGAAACATCATCAGAGATACCATATAGCATCAAAGATACCAAACAGCACTGCAGCTGTGCTAAAGAATGCTGACCCCAAGTAAAATTTGTCAGCAACTATCCATACGCGGTTTTCTTTGTATGAACTCGTGTATATACGTGACTATCTTTCAGGAAACCCGCGTATCCAATTTAATCTTCTGAATTTAAGCAGTTCTGATTTTCTGCATGGCAAAGACTACTCCCAGCTTCTGTCTGAGATATTTGAACGCTTCCCTGGGCAGAGGTTTGGTAAATATATCAGCCACTTGTCCTTTGGAGGGAACATACTCTAGCTTCACCTTTTGTTCAAGCACTTGTTCACGTAAGAAGTGATACTTGATGGGAATGTGCTTGGTCTTTTAATGCATAACATGATTCTTTGAAATACTGATGGCACTTGTATTATCACACATAATGGAGATAGGGGGTGAGCACTTGATTTGAAAGTCTTGTAAGGTTTGCATCATCCAAAGAAGTTGCGTGCAACATGATGCGGTAGCCACATATTCTACTTCTGCTGTAGATAAGGCAATAGAGTTTTGCTTCTTGCTAAACCAAGATACTAACCGGAGCCCCATATAGAATGCACCACCACTAGTGCTTTCCGATCATCAACATTTCCAGCCCAATCTGCATCAGTGTAAGCATGAAGAGTAAGATCAACATTCTTTGGATACCATAATCTAAAGTCTTGAGTTCCTTGTAGATATTTGAATATTCTTTTGACAGCCTGAAGGTGAGACTCTTTTGGATTAGCTTGGAATCGTCCAACAATCCCAACTGCATGCATAATGTCTGGTCTAGTCCCAGTGAGATAAAGTAGACTTCCTATCATAGATCTGTATTCTGGTTGATTCACCGTGGGAGAATCATCATGAGAATTGAGATTACATCCGGTTATCATTGGTGTACTTACAGGTTTGCACTCTTCCATGCCATACTTCTTCAGAATTTTCTTAAGGTATTTTTCTTGTGACAAGAATATACCATCTGTAGTTTGATGCACTTGCAAGCCAAGAAAGAATGTTAGTTCCCCAAGTAAAGACATTTCAAATTCTTGCTGCATGACAGAAGCAAATTTCTGACTCATAGATTCTTCATTACTTCAAAAAATGATATCATCAACATATACAACCACAATCAATAGTTTATCATTTTCAATTTTTGTGTATAAGTTGCTATCAGCAGACCCCTTTGAAAATCCTTGTTGATGAAGATATTTGTCAAGAAGATAATACCATGCCCTTGGAGCTTGTTTGAGACCATATAGAGCCTTTTTAAGTTTACAAACAAGATTTTCATCATTTCCCAAAATGAATCCTTCTGGTTGTTCTATATACACTTCTTCTTCTAGATCACCATTGAGAAATGCAGATTTAACATCCATTTGATAAACTTTGATTTGTTGAAAACTTGGAAAAGCAAGAAACATTCTTATGGCTTCAAGTCTAGCTACAGGAGCAAAAGTTTCTTCAAAGTCTATACCTTCTTGTTGAGTATACCCCTTGCAAACAAGTCTAGCTTTGTTTCTTACAACATCCCATTCTCATTTAACTTGTTTTTGAATATCCATTTAGTTCCAATGACATTTTTGTTATGAGGTCTTGGTACTAATTCCCAAGTGTGATTCTTTTCAATTTGATCAAGCTCTTCATTCATGGCTTGAACCCAACATTCGTCTTTGCAAGCTTGATTGACATTGTGAGGTTCAATAGTAGATAGAAATGCCAGATAGCTAGAATATCCCACAAGAGTCCTTCTTGTTTGTACACCTGATCCCTTATCTCCCAAGATTTGAGATTCTGGATGATTCTTTTGAACATATCTGGATGGAGCCTTTTCAGATAAATCATCTTCAGGTTCTTCATTGGGTTCACTGTCTATATCATTGCTATTTGATGTAGAAGGACATAAGTCACCACCTTCTTCATTTGTTGTTTGTTTTTCTTCCTTTGGGGCTACAGGAGACTCATCAATAACAACATCAATACATTCAACAATCTTCCAAAGTCTTTTATTGTAACATTTATATGCTCTACTCGTAGAGGAGTAACCAAGAAGTATTCCTTCATCTGCTCTAGGTTCAAACTTGCCAAGTTTTTCATCATTATTTTTCATAAAGCATTTACTTCCAAAAACTCTAAAATGCTTCAAAGAAGGAGAATTACCATACCATAGTTCATATGGAGTTTTGTCACTATTTACATGAACATGTGCCTTGTTGAGAATGTTTACTGCTGTATGTGTTGCTTCTCCCCAAAAAGTGTCAGGTGTTCTAGAATCATCAAGCATAGCTCTAGCCATTTGTTGAACTGTTCTATTCATTCTTTCTGCTACGCCATTTTGTTGTGGAGTTCCAGCTAGAGAAAATTGTCTTTTTATGCCATGTTGTTCACAAAATTCAAGGAATTCATTTGAAGTATATTCTCCTCCTCGATCAGATCTAAGACATTTGAGTTTCAAATCTACTTCATTTTCAACCAGAGCCTTGAAGATCTGAAATTTCTCAAATGCTTCATCTTTGTGCTTCAGCAACCCAATCCAACACATTCTAGAGAAATCATCAATAAATAAGATATAGTATTGTTCACCACGAGGTGAATTTTTCCTCATAGGTCCACATATGTCAGTATTAATGAGTTCAAGAGGCCTACTTGATGATCCTTCCTTGGCATTAAATTGCACTCTGGTCTGCTTACCGAATTAGCAAGATTTGCATATGATACTTTCAGGCAGAGTAATATTGGGAAGACCACGAACAACATTAAGTCTACTTGATTTGTTGATTTGAGAGAAGCTTAGATGTCCCAACCTTCTATGCCATAGCCAGTTTTCTGAAGATTTACTCAAGTAACATTGTTCTTTGCAGTTCTTCAATACATATAGGTTACTTGGAGTTCTTTTTCCTTTTATAATTGTTTTACCTGTATCAAGATCACGAACCACACATTCTTTTGAACTAAAGACAACTTCAGTTCCTTGATCACACATTTGACTTACACTTAACAGGTTATGCCTTAATCCATCCACATACATGAAATCATTAGCCTTCACCTTTTCTTTTAGAAACACAGACCCTTTTCCTTTAATTACAACAGGAGTATCATTTCCAAAAGTAACTTTCTTTTCCTTTTCTAGTGTACTATATGCACAAAGTTTGGTTTTGTCACCTGTCATGTGTCTTGAGCATCCGCTATCAATGTACCATTGATTTTCTTCACCTTCTGCAAATAAAGCTATGCCACAATTTTCAACCTGTAATTCCTTCTTTTTCCATACTTTGGAGCTTGAAGGAAAATGCTCTCTTGGCTAAACTTTGCTCCTGCATTCAGATTCTTCATGCCCAAAGTTATTGCAATAAGCACATTCAACTTCATTTAGAAGAGGAGAAAATTTGTTATAGGTATTTTTCTTTGTTTCAATATCAATCCTTTTCTTTCTTGCTTCTCTTTTCATGATGGTTTTATATGCAACACATTGAACAACTTTGTGACCAAAATTGTGACATGAGAAACATTGTCCATTGATGAAGAAATTTTTGCGATCATGAAATATTCTACTTGAATTTACCTGTTGATTAGTATTTCTTTGAAAGATAATCCTGTTAGTGTTCTTTGAATTGAGATGATCATGCTTTACCTGTAAAGGTTTTTTATTCCCTTGCTAAGTGGCAGAATTTTGTAAACCAGTTGTAGCTGCTTTTAGATAATTTAGTGCTGAACCCTGAGAAGATTCCCCGGTATATCCAAGACCTGTCTTTACAAGAGGAGAGCGTTGCACCTTGATAATTTCATTTAAGGTTTCAGATCCTTTAGCAAATCTAAGATTCAGAGTCTTTTCTTTCTCAAAATCTTTTCTTAGACTAACCACTTCACATTCTAATTTCTCAATGTGTTTCTTTGCTTCTTCAAACCGCCTTTTCATAACCTCTATGGTTATTTTCCTTTCTTCTAAGAGTATTTTACTTTCTTCTAAGTGTATTTTGAGTTGATTGTTTTCTTCAAGAAAATCATTGTCCTCCAAAGCATCCACAAAAGTATCATTTTCTTCTCTAGATTCAAATGCCATGAGAAGTCTAAGATCTTGTTCACATTCTTCCTCACTATCAGATAACCCATCACTATATTCATAAGTATAGTAACTTTTTCTAGTGCTAGACCGGTTCTTAATCCTTCTTGCTACTTCTTTTCCTTTTGCAGATATTTCTTTATAAGGACACTTAGCAGCATAATGACCAACTCTTCCACAATCAAAACATTTGAAAGGAAGCTTACCTCTGAACCGTCCTGTGCCAAGTTGAAGTTTCTTAACAAAATTTATCTCATCTTCTTTTGAGATATATCCTGATCCTTCTGCTTCTTGCACTTCTTTCTCTTTTGTAGAAGCTCTAAAGATGGCTTCTTTGACTTCAGATGGTCCTCCTCTTCTCATTTCATATGCGGTTAGTATGCCATGAAGTTGTACTACAGTAATATTTTGAAGATCCTGTTTTTCTTCAAGAGCAGAAACTTTTGACTCAAATTTTGCTATTAGCGATCTTAAAATTTTCTCAACCAAAGTAGATTCGGTTATTGTTTCTCCCAGATTTCTCATACGATTTACAACATCATCAACACGTAAAAAGAAACTGGCAATACTCTCATCACTATGCATGTTTAAATTTTCATATTCAATTCTGAGAGTTTGGAGTTTTGCACTTTTTACCTTTGCATCACCTTCATAACTTAGAATGATTTTGTCACACATTTCCTTTGATGTATTTAGCTGCATAACTTTGAAAAATTCAGATTCAGTCAGACTTCCCATTATAGCATTGACCGCCTTTGCATTTGATTCATAATTCTTCTTTTCAGTCGGATCTGTTGGTATTGTAGCTGGATATTGATATCCTTGTTGAACAATGGCCCATACATATGTTCCCATAGACTGAAGATAGGATCTCATCCTTGTTTTCCAGAAGATTAAATTGCTTCCATTAAAGAGCGGAGGCTTGATAGATGATGTTCCATCTTGATTGCTCATCTTGCTTGATCTTCCTTCTAGCGGCTAAGCTTTTTCAGAAGGACCTGCTTTGATACCAATTGTTGGGAAAAATACTGAGAGGGGGGGTGAATCAGTATTTAGTGCAAACTAAAAACTTTTTAAGTTTTTCTTTCTCTACAACCCATACGCTACTTTAATGAATAAAACTCGCGTATACACGTGGATATCCTTCAGACAACTCGCATATGTCCAGAGATAAAATTATTGCATTTAATTCTTAACTTGGATCATTGTATCATTCATTCATCAGATGTATAGTAAGCAGTAAACAGATGCAGTAAGAGCAGAATAAATCATCACACATAAGCAACACATATGAACACAAGGATTTAAGGTGGAAACCCAATTTGGGAGAAAACCACTGCTGCCGTCGTCTCAGTCTTCAATATTTATTATGTAAATAAAACTTCTTACAACCATGTACTGGCGCAGACTCATACCAGCATGCAGGCACCCACCTGCAGAAGGCTACAACCTTCTCTCGTTTACCAGCCTCTCCTGGAAGGGAGCTACTACCCCCTGCTCTCGTTTACCAGCTACCACTGGAAGGGAGCTCCAACCCCCTCACTGAAGGCTTGACCCTCAGTACCACTGCAGACCACGTTTCATCAATTTTCAAACTGGATCAAACAGCTTCAACACAACCCTTCACTTATCAACAAATATACTTCGCCCAATGCTTCAACCAGAACAGTGAAACCATTGTAACCAGAATATTAGATATAACCCAGACTTCAGAATAGATATGCAGAAACACATTCAACCTTGAGCAATCATTAGTTTAGATACCATACGTGCTTTCATTTAATTAGACCCGCGTATACACACGCTTTTCATGAAGCGAACCCGTGTATACATCTATGCATTTTTCAAAGAAAAACTTGACTGCCCATACGCTCTTTTATTGAACCCAATCTGCGTATACACATGCTTTTCGTGAAATAAACCTGCGTATAGATCTATAAAAGAGCAAATTGTAGAACATAAGATCTATAGTCCTACCTGCATTTCTTCAATTAATTCATCGTATTTGTGCCGTGTGTCTTCATTACTTCTTTTCAGATCATCCTAGAGATTCATCATTTCTAGATCTAGAGATCTTGAACCTTCATCATATTCATAGGTGTATCATAGATTCAGATCTATCAATTAAGAACAGAATTCAACCATCCAGATATACTTTAGAGTGAAGTATTCATTAATGCCCAGACACTTGCACACCTTGCACTATTATTCTTTACTCCTTCTATAGGTTTAGCCTTTATCAATACCATGAGCCAAAACCACACCACTACTAATGGTATTCCTGGACAGGATCAAATAGATATTCCAGCGCTCAATACAATGGGTCAATACCATGGTAACACCCCTGGATTTATAAATTTAGAGCGCAAATAGCCATACGCGACTTGGTACGCACTTTTCCGCGTGCATACGCTACTTCTCCTTATCAAACCTGCGTATGCCTTGTGACATATCATATTTATCATTTTTCCTTTCTTCTAATCTTCATCAGGTTAGGTTGTCATCAACTTTATCCAGTAGGTTGCCATCAGGGACAACACTCTACATCATATAGCCAACAATCTTATTTCATCAAGTAGATTACCATCAACTTCATCAAGTAGGTTGCCATCAAGGACAACATAAGCCAACATTTATGAGAATAGAGGTCTTGGGTTTAGGTATCTTTGTTAAGCTTCTTTTTCTAAATTTTTTTTGTTAAGTTACTTTTTCTTAAAAATCTTTTTGGCAAGTTGTCATTAAGTTTGGAGGGGGGGGGGGGGGGGGGGTGGTGGGATTTTTTTTATAAAGTACAACTTCACCATCATATTTCAACCTCTCACGTAACTATTTAGCATCTACTACAACTTTTTTTCAAAAGTCATAATTTATTCATCCTGAAGCCGTTGTCAGAGCCGTTTTTTTTAACCGGCCTAATTTTTTAAGATCTTTCCATTGGAGTAGTTGGTTTCAGCCTTTTTAGCTTCATTTTTATTAAATGTAAATTGCATGCCCGGTTACTCTTAACAACACCAATTATTTCCAATGGATATCCTACATGGTAGACTTACTTATAAGTAAAGGGCTTTATAGAATAGCCACAAGAAAAGAAACTAAACCTACTGATGGAGATAAAGCCACTAAATGGGAAAATAAACAAGATCAAACACGAGGGTTGATATAAATATCCATTGCTGAAGATCTTATATTTCATATCCAAGAAATTGACTCCCCTGATCAAGCTATGAAAAAACTAAATACTGTTTTTGGAATTCAAAATGAAATCAGAGCCCACCAGCTTGAAAATGAGTTTCTTACTTTGGGCCCCAACAATTTCTCCTCTATTGAATATTTTAGGTCCAAATTCAAGACCCTTAGACTTATTTTAGAAGGTTGTAAGGTCAAAAAGGAATATGGTAGCCATATCTATTCCATTCTTGCTAAGCTTGGCCCTTCATACTCTATATTTGTTTCCACCTTTCATTCCACTAGAGAAGCCTTCATTTCTCAATGAACAACTTACAAGTCCCCCTCTTTTGATGTCTTTTGTGATTCTTTGATAAGAGAACAAGAAAAAATCTTGCACCTTGGTCTTATTAATACTGGAAATTATTCTAAGAAAGCCGTAGAAGCCCATTAGCAACCATACCAAAAGAATCCTAAGAATAATCATCCTAAAAATAATGGTCTTAAACCAAACAAGGGTCTTCAGAAATTTCAGCCGCAAACTGAAAAAACAAGTCAAAAAACTGATAAGGAAAATAAAAACAAATGGAAGAAGACAGATAGACATTGCAACTTTTGTAATCATGGTGGCCTCATAGAGTCAAAATGTTTTAATAAGATGAAAGACTTGGAAGCAGAAATGAAGAAGCACAACATCAATTTGGAGAAATATTCAACTTCATCTTCAGGAATGGAACTTTATGCTTCTGGTTGTTAAACATCAAGATCTACCTATGCATTGAATGTATCTTCTTCTTCTCATTCTCAAGAGTGGATCATTGATTCTAGAGCCTCTTACCAAATGGAAAAAAGTAAAGCCATGTTTTCTTCTTTAAATGATTGTGTTAGTGTCTCGTGATTTAGCATATTGGTAGACCAAATGCACAGGGTAACATCAGATCAGTCTTTGGATTCTTAGGACCTAGCCTTCCTGGACTCAGAGAGGGCTCTCTCTATTGTATGAAAAGGATGTGAAATTGTTTGCTTTTAGGGTTTTATTTTAGGCTAGTTTCTAAGTGTAGGGTTTTTTTTATTGTTTTCGTTGGGTAGAGGATCAAGTAGAATAGATGGAATGAGGAAATATTCAAGTCATTGGGCTATGGAGTCTATAAAAGTCATGGAAAGTTTAATAATGGATCGGGGAGCATCACAAGGAAAATCTAGCATGGTCAATGGATTTTCAAGGTTTATGGGAATGAGATGGACATAAAGTTTGGGAACAAAAGTAGGACAGAGGGCAATAAATAATCCTTTATCATGTACCTTTTTAATAAGAAGGGAATTAAATACCATTGGCATAAAGAAGAAATCAATAGACAAGGAAAACTAGTAACTCTTTGATTCAACTCAAGAAAATAAACATTCAAGACAAACATTCTAATGAAATATAGAAGGCGAGAAACTCCTTTAACTTCTAGTGATTTCACCTTCAAGGTTAAGAAAACATTCAAGATACACATACAATTTTAATCAAACAAGAGGGAACACCTAAACATCATTGATCATAGCTATGAATATCTCCAAAACAATTATTCAAGCATGGACAAAGGGTATGATCGAAACATAGCCTCTTTGGCAGGCCTAATTAATGGTACTTTGGAGAGAGACCTCAAGAACAGTGTTTAGTGACATCAAAAAAGTAGGGCTAGCCATAAAGAATCTTTGATACCTATTGTATTAAACCATTCATGAAATAAACAAGCTTAGGGGGTCTAGAGAGCAATTAAGAATTCTTTAAAATGTCATAGTAGAAGAAAACATAAAGGCAATGAAGAACAAACAGAGCTAAAGTGCCTTTGAAGAATATTTCTTAGTCTAAATCCTTTGTTCTACTGCGACATAGAAATATGGAAAAATAGTATGTTGAGATTCAACAAGATGATGAGCTTAGTGAAAAGAGTCGTCCTCACTAAGTGGGTCTGTAGGCTATTTTTGGCGCAAGTCTATTTTTAGACTATGTCTATTTTTAAACATGGTGATCATATTTCAGAAGTTGCAGGATGCTATTTGTGGATGGTTGGTCAAGTTGGAAAAATAGATGAAATTCTATTTTTAGAATATTGGTCGAAGTCTATTTATAGAGCATCGATCTAAAAATAGGAGTGTCAATTATTATTAGCTCTTAATAATAATCAGATAATAAACAACAACTTATTCTATTGGAGCACTTAATTTCAGTATAAAGATTTGGAAAATCAGTGGGCTGAAGGAATTACGCAATTCCTAGGGTTGACTGGTGGTTCATGCATGGAGGACTTAGTTAGAACTGAAGTGGAAAAGTTATGACAGAGTTGGAAGAGTAGTTCATGGAGTTGTATTCAGTTTAATTTAGTTAGACTCAGTTGAGCTAGTTGTATCTAGTGTAACTGAATGATACACTAGTGAGAGTGGAGTGAATTAATTAGTTAATTAATTCACAAATAATAACTCATTGATCAACTGAACAATACAGCAGTTAACTACAGTGCATGGTAGTTCAAGTGGAGACCCAGTGGAGAGATAGGTGAAAGGGAAAGATGGACTATCTGTTGTGACTATAGTGATGCATTGATTGCACCACACACACATTGGAGTTTCCAATGATGATTGCGCAGTCAAGGCAAGGGTAATTCGAATTCATTCAGATCTATTCTTCAACAGGGATTGCGCAGTGGAAGCAGGCTAGCAGAAGGGTAGAAATCGGTGCATGGATTTGTAGATTTCTTCTGATTAGTGTGTGAAGATTGATTGTACTGAGAGCTTGATGTACTAAGCTTTGCATGAGATTGTTACATGATCTCCATGATACATAATATATGATAGTTGGGGTTTTCAGCTTCAGGATTTCCTATTAAACAATTGTGTTATGTGAGATTGTTTTTATTTATGCTTCACATGTGTATGTAATTAATTTTCTAAAAAATATTAACAATGGAATGATTCTGTATTTTGTAAGAAGTTAAATATTGTGAGATCAGGGGAATCTGGATGTATGCATTCTTATTGTATATTAATTTCTACATAATAAAACATGAGAAAAAAATACTGAATAGAAGCACTTCACCATTAACCAAGCTCAGGGATGCTGCAAGCAAGCCTCCTCCATCAACAAGTAAAACAAGACATTCACAAGCTCCACAACACCAAATTTCTCTTCAACCTCCAAAATACTATGTATTGCTCCAAAGAGTCATCAAATGCCAACAAAAGCCAACATTTTAAAAAGAATCCCTCATGCTCTATTTATTTAGCAAAGGAGGGAAAAAACCCTAGATAGGGTTGGAAAATGTCAAAATCACTCATAAATGTCATTAATGCCCAAGAGACCATGCAAGGCCCAAGGCACAAAATATCCCATGAAATAAATGCCAAAATAACTCCTAGCACCTAATTATAGAGTGATTTTCCTCAAAAAACATTAAAATATCATTTCTTAATAAATTAGTGTGTTTTGTTTACTTTTGACCAAAAACACACAATGTAGTCTATAATCGCAATGCCTTCATAGGCATAAAATTGGTCCACTTGCAACCAAGTTTTGGTGACCTTCCCAATGTTGGATTTTGCTCCGTGATAGCCCATTGGAAAGCATGCTGAGTCTAATTTCCAAATATACCTTTTTTTTTCTGATTGCACCTCGGTAACCTATCCAAAAATTCAAATTCCCCACACTGCTCTGAGCACAGCACCAAGCCTGAAAATGAGACAGAAAGGTAAAAAATGAGGTGTTTTTCGACCTTTTGAGGGGTAAAAAATGCTCCAAATGCTTTGAAATTTGGTGAGCATAGTGTAATAGGCATGAGAAATCCAAAAATTCAAAGTTCTCCCTCTTAGGATGCCCGAGGAATAAGCGTAGCGCCAGGGGTGTGTTAGTCATCAGTATTTTTCACCGTTAATGATGACTTGTTGTTAAAGCCAAGTTTTCTAGCAGCTGATCTCAAAATTTGTCAAATTTGCCAGCTGGAAAACACCCATAAACATTTTTTCACTCCTAACCTTTTCAATCAGCCCATTACGAGATAAAACCTCATTGTCAAGCCCTATCTAGCCTCAGCCATACTAGCTTGTCCATCAGCTCCAAAGAGAATAATCCAAATCTGTCCAAGAAGTCTCCCCTAAGTTAGGTAGCGGCGCTTTAGGAATTTCTCCCTTGGAAAAATATTCTAAAGCCAAATAACCTCTATCTATTATCAACCAGTCCTAAAATACCTTCCTATTCTACAAATAAAGTTTGGTTACACCCTTAAGTCGCACCACTAACAAGCCTTGAAGTCTCAGCAATGCATATGCCATAGGTCAAACTGATATTAGGTGGATTTACAGTGTTTCAATGTCTCTTTCAAGAGTAGAAGTGTACTATTGTTCCATTAGACAGTATTAAACTCAACATGAGAAGACAACTCCTTCTCATGTGATTTTGAGGCTGGGATGCAAGTGCTGGACATAGAGTTATCTCAATAAGCTCTTGCAAACACAGTGAAAGGTTAGTGACTTATGAAATAACAAGAAATGCTCTGCAGATACTGGCAAGGCTACTTGTGATGTCTAAAGAGGCACAAAGGTATTTGAACAGCAGGATTATATGTCTCACAGAAATGCCCTTCATGGAATATTGTCTATTTATCACTTTTATTTGCTTAAGCATGAATAGGCAGTGAAAGGAAAGATGACACTGTTTGAAAGCAAATGAGATTGCACCACTAAGAAAACCTCCTCCATACATGAGAAGAGGGTTGAATGATTGAGAAAACCTCCGCCAAATATGAGTAGAGGGTTTGGCAATGTGATAAAGGCCTCCTTCATTTAATAAGCAGAGGGCCAGGAAACAGAGATGTAACCTCATTTCAAAGAAGAAAGTTAAGGTGTTTTTAGATGACTTCAGAAATGATGAGTTACTTTCTTTCCAAAGGATGAGAAAAAGATGGTCAAATACACTGGTGCTGAAAACCTTTTTTCTTATGGTTATAAGAATCTCCTTCAAAGAGAAATCCGGAGGTGGAGTTTTGACTAAAGACAGCCTCATCTGAATGACCAGGGAAGTAAAAAAATCTTGGTTTTAAACTAACTTCTGTTATCAAATACAAAGAAAACCACTAACAGTGTGTTCATAAGCATTCTTCATTTGGTTAAAACAGGGGTTGAAAAAGGCCTAGGCATTTGTCAAACATAGGCCTCCTTCATAAACAAGTAGAAGGCTCACCATTGTTTGAGGATGAAGAGCATTAATTTCAGTATCGCTTAGATTTCAAAAGGGACTGCTGTCAAAAATGGTAAAATGAATGAGAAATTCATTATTCTTACAGACTTCCTTCATAGAGGAGCAAAGGGACAGCCTTCCCATGTTTACATTTCAACTTCAGCTCATCATCCCCTGCTATATCTCCATAAACGTTGAAGTCTGGATTACTTTGGCAAATCCAAGGTTATTCATTTGCCCTGATGGTGGAGGCTATTTGTAGCAGAGCTCTTCACTTGGAGTACAAATGAGGTTCTTCACCCACAGTCAAAAGAAAGGCTCAAAGAGCACCTGACAGTCCAATCAATTTCACAGTGGGCATGATCATCATCAAAACACCAGGAGCAGAAACTGTCAAAATAAGTTCTAAAGTGGTGATTTATCTCCTTGCAAGATTGGCAAAGAATGCATCTATAGTCATTATATGGTTTTGAGCAGGGTTTCCTCTAAAAAACAGATATGAACAAAGGAAACAATTTTCCTCCCTTAATAGGCAAACAGTGAAAAAGAGTTTTAGCCTTGAAATGATTTCTTCACTTAGGGAAAAGTGTCATATCTATGAAGATCTTCCAAAGTGTCATCCACAGCACTTTAATGGTCCTGGTCAAATATTGGATTTTGTAATGTTTTAAAATGATAAAACTGCAAAGGCAAGTGCTTCATGTTTTGTTTAAATCCAAAAGCCTTTTCAAAAGGTTTTCAAAACCCTCAAAAATAAAATTTCAAAAGGACGTTGGCTTTTTCAACTAGAAAGGGTGGATTGACCATTGGCAAAATCCCATTTTTCATTTCAAAACTAAAACAACATCTCCCCTGGATTTTCACTAAATAAAACAAGAAGTTCGAGCCATTTGCAGAGTTTTTCAGGCTTTTAAGCCCGCGCGGCATGCCTAGAAAAGTGCACGGCGTGTTTAGAAGCAAAAATACACAGATTTTGTATTGTGGAGCGGCGCGCCTATAGCGCCGGTCACCACTGCCCAAAGGCCAACCCGACAGCTTACACGGCATAGCGCTCTCCCATCTGAACGTGCTGCTCACTCAAAAAGCCCTCTAAAAACATCTCTGAAGCTTCCAAATGATCAACGAAAGTCCGTGAAAAGTTTGCAAGGTATTCTTCATTGCTCCTTGCTAGTTTTTGAAAATCTGAAGTGTTGGAAATGTTGTCATTGATGGCAAAGGAGGCAGCAGAGGCAGAGATAGGAAAAGGACATAAGCATAGGTAGCAAAGAGAGAAGCAAAGTAAAAATATGAAACAGTCGAGCAACAGTGAGCATGAGACATGAAGTAGAGGAAGTTGTAGAAGGGCCATCAAACTAAAAATCTGGCTAAGGAAAGCAGTCTTGTAAAGGGTTTATAAAAGGAACTAATCTGGTCCTGGAGTCTATCGATTTGGCTACAGTTGAATTGATTTTGCAAGGGTTTATAAAAGGAACTAATTGGATTCACAGATTGAGTGAAACCGAGCTGGAATCACATTGATTCTTATTGAATTAGATGCCTGTGTGCAAGGCATTGGAACAGGTGGAATTACATATATGCGAGTGTGGGTGAATTAGGCTCGTGAAGGAAACAGAGAAGTAACCAGTGGAATTGTAGAATTTGCACATCAGAATCATGTAGTTATATGAGCTTCGAAGGCACGGAAGTGATATGAAGGTCTGAAGAGGATCTATGAAGAATAAAGCTCGACTTGGATCGATTTACATTCCATCGTAGTGAACCAGCATTATATACTCCGTTTTTGGGGAGTCGAGCTCGGGATTGGCAATAGAGAAATGGCACGCAGAGTCTACAGAATCTTCGAGGGATTTCAACTTAAAATTAAGGGTGGAGTTATGTTTAAAGCATGACAGATAAAGAAATTATATGCCACAACATTAACATAGAGAAAGACAAGGTTGAAAGAAACGGAACCTGGAACCGTGAGTAAGAGTAACCGGAACCATGAAGGAACAGTAACGACGGTTTGGAACACCCGATGGTTTTCATCGCACCACTCTTGTGCGATTAGTGGTTTTCGTGAAATCAGTGCGATCACAGCCATCGGCTGACACGTGGCCTTAAGCGGTTTGGAGAAACCGCCCTTATCACGTGCCATCACGTGCTAACTGTCGACTGTTGACTCCGCGTGATATCGACATACGCCGTCCGATCCGAGGCGGGTCCATCGAATGGTGGTCACACGTCAATAAGCACGAAAGATAATGTATATGTTTAAAGGCGTCAGATCAGTGGATGAGTGCGTGATAAGCATACAACCGTAGGATGAGAAGGGAGTTAAGCATTGGGACCCGCTCCATTGCGTAAAATTGGAGAATTAAGTGACGTACACCTTGGTTGCGCGATGATCGTCGGATCATTGAATGGTATGCGGTAAATTTTGCAGTCGTCGATTGAAGAGAATGTAGCACCTTTTAAATAAAGGGCTAAAGTATATAGGTATACATATATACATATACGTGAAGTACTATATAGCCCGGGTCTAACACAACCAAAGACTTAAACTGTGGGACCCTCACCAATTGCATCGAATCAAAGTTAACAACGGAACAGATTAATAAAAATTGCAATTGTGATGAAAGTCCGAACCCGATGGGCTTATAAGCCATGGTTGATATATGGTTGAGTTCCTACATAACAGTGAATCATCGGAATCGGAGCATCGGAGCATCTGAACAACGAATCATCGGAGAATCGTAAAACAATGAACAATGAACCATCAGAGCATCGGATCTCACAACTAAAAGTTGCGATTGCGATCAATTGCAATCGGAAGTGGTCAGTTGCGATTAAAGGCATCAAAAAATAGATCAAGGGTTTAAAACATTTGATTTGAGGAAATATCGATATATGTTGATATGTATTATGGTTGGCATGTAACAATAAAGCCATGAATATATGTGAGAATGATAAGCTGGGAATATTATTATATTAAGTTGAGATAAAAGCCAAGGGAAAAATTAAAGTGAGCCTGCGTGAGAACTAAGATGTAATTGGGTCAAAGAACTTTGAAACTGGTGATTAATATGCTGGGACCCTTATATGAGGTTTTAATAAAAAGCTGTTGACCGTGGATGGATAAGCTACCGCATTTTTATCTGCGCCACTCTCTGATTTTATTTGGGGTATTTAATCAGATTACTAGATCAATAGTTATATATATACAACAGACACACAATTGCAGTGAACAAGTGAATATGCACATGAATGAAAATGTGGGTTTAACAGGTATACACGCACAGGTGCATAGAGTTGCAGTAAACAGAGGTATGCAGGACAGTTGCACGACAACAATAGAAAGGACAAAACCAACAAGCCAAGGGCTGACCGAAGTTTATGTATTGAAACTAAAAATGTAAATGTTTAATTTTTTTTATATTATTTGTGATGCAAAGGCAAGTATCCTAAGGAAAAGAAAAATCCCACTGTAACATGGAAACTTGTACATACCGTGATATTTTAAAATGAGTTGGACAAAGGAATGAGAAGACAGAAGCCAAAGAGTCATGGCTGTTCACTCCAAATTTCTTGTGGAATACAAATAGTCATGTGATGAACTCTATATATAATATCAAATTGATATGCATAGAAGAGTTAGAGACAGTAAGGATAGAGAATGCAAAGTATAGAAAATTGAGACAGAGAAGATAAGGAAGAGAGGAGCAGAAAGAGATGCTACAGAACAGAGCTGATATCTGAGGTAAATCAGCAAACATTTCTTTTGATAAATTGAGGAAGTTGGAGCTTCCCTATCAAGTTGAAGCTTGATAGTTTTCAGTTGTAGTTGACTGAGGTTGGAGCCTCCTGTAGGTTGGTGCCTGCAAAAAATTGAAGGGAGTTGGAGCTTCCTTGCAAGTTGTAGCTTGCAGAATTGAGGTTGCCTCCTCTAGGTTGGTGCCTGTAGAAAAACAGTGGTGAGAGGGAGTTGGAGCTTGCATTTGCATCACAACAATAATAAGAAGTGGTTTTCTCCCTTTATGGGTTTCCACTTAAATCTGCTGTCTCTATCTATGTTGCATATGTGCTGAGATGATTTACCAATTCTGCTTAATGTTTGCTGCTCTCATAATAATTTTGATGTCACATTAATTTAATACTTTCTGCAACATATTAAGACTATTCATATAATAAGGTTGATTATAAAAGTAAGTTGTAAATTAGTTGATGAAAAAATTAAAAAGCTCATGTATGTGTTAAACTGATTCACCCCCCCCACTCTCAGTTTAACTAAGAATTCAACATGAAGGGGGTGACAGAGTGATTTTATCCAAAGGAGAAATAGTGATAAGGAGGGTAGGGTGTTTTGATAAAAATCCAAGGTTGTTGTTGCTATGATTGCCCAAGATTAATATAGTGAAAGAGGGTGTGTTTATATTAGTTTCAAAAGGCCTAAAACTGCCTTTCAACAAAGTGATGAACCATATGCTGATGACAAGACAGAAAACACAGTGGTAGAGGTTTTCATATTGTTGAAGGTGTCCTAACAATGATAAAACAAAACTAACCTCTGTCAGCAAAATATAATGTGAAATCAATGTTTGTAAGGTAAACACAGTGTTTGTTAGATGAAAATAGTGAGCCTAATTTGAAAACAGTGGTCATAGTCTGAAATGCCTTATCACTTCAAAAGTGTCCCCTTTGAATGGTGAAAGGGAAAAATCTGTCCAACCACTAGATTTCCATAAAACAGAGTATACCGTGAAATATCTTTTAAATCAATTTGAGGGTGTTTTTTTCTACCTGTGTATAAGAAGCAGTGAATAACAAGAAAAGCATTGTTTTGGGAAGGGTGATTTTGTTCTTGTCTAAAATACAAGGATGTCTTGTTGATGTCAAAACACAAGGAGATCTTTGTTCTAACAAAAAGCCATAGATACCTCTTTTCATTACCTTTCCCAAACACAGTAATAAGTTGACTGTGTTCTTTTTATTTTGATAAAACTTGTTGTTTGGCATACAAGAGGACAAAACAGTGATTTATAAAAGCACAAAGTTGGTGTTGGGAGACTATTTCACAGAACATTTGAAGCAGTTTGTCTTGGTCAAACAGTGACTAACAAGGTGGGAAGTGTGTGCTTGAGAAACATTCCAAAGGCCATTTGAGATAGCTTGGTGTTGCAAAGAACATTCGAAACAAAATGCCTCCCAGGCAAGACAGTAGGAGTGGCCTCCACAAGAGGTTTGAGCCTGTTTCCACTGAAGAGGTAAATGCCCATCCATCAATCTTGTTTAACTTCCATGAGGTTGGGTCTCTATATTTTTGTCAAAGAGTGCAAGAGGTGAAGAGCTATTCCCCTTTGACACATCTTTGTGCTTTGAGGTTTCAAGAGAAGCATTTTCAGCTGGCAGGCCTAAATTTCAAATTCTCTCCAAGGTCCATTTCCAAGGCCACCAAAATCCCTTATGTCGGGGAGAAGTGGTTTAAACAAAGCCACCTGGACTCAGAAGAATACAAGCCTTTTCTAAAGCCTGAGCATAGAGATTCATGCCCATCCATTTTTCCCTTCTCATATCTATTGACTAGTTATGCCCCCCTCATGAAGATAATCATGAAATACTTCACTTGCGAGGGAAGATTCTCCTGAGTCTATGTTTATCATATCCGATTTCTCATGCATTTCACGAGGGCCAAATTGTTAAATCTCCCTTTCTTCCTACATAGAAGTCTTGAGAAAATGGCCTCCTCTGTTCAGAAAAAGCCTCCTTCTCAGCAGACAGCCTACCTCTTCCATCACTCCCTCATCAAAGTTATCATCCTTCATCAGCTTCAGAAGAAGGAAGTCTCTTGGGATACTTTCATCACACATTTGGATTTCGCCACTGTCCCTTCATTTCATACATCTCCTTCACCTTCTACTCACCATCCTTCGCCTTCTTCAAGCAAGCCTATTCCCAAGAAACTCTAATTTCCTATTGAACAAGAAAAAAAGCATGATAAGGAAGAAGAGCATGAGCAAGAGGAGGAAGATGATGATGAGCAGCATCAAAGTGAGGCAGAATAGCAAGGGGAAGAAGGGCATGATGAAGAGGAGCATGATGATGAACAAGCACAGCACAGTGATGGTGAGAAGCCTCTTGATGAATAATGGCATGATGAATAGGTACAACATGATGAACAGAGGTAGCCACAACATGATGAACAAGAGCAACACAGTGATGGTGAGCAACCTCTTGATGAAGAAGGGCATGATGAACAGAGGCAGCCACAACATGATGAACAAGTACATCATGATGAACAGAGGCAGCCACAGCATGATGAACAACAGCCTCATGATGATGAACAACATCTTCAAGAAAAAGAAAAATAGCCTCATGAAAAGGAACAACAGCATGGGGAAAAGGTGCAACACAGTGAGGAGGATAGTCCTCAAAAAGAAATGCAAAAGGATAGTCAAGGCATCCATGAAGAAATCCAAGACAGTGGAAAGAATGAGGAGAAAATTAGCAAGGGTAAATAGCCAATGGAGCATGTGCTAGCTGCCTCTCCGAGGCAAGGGGCCATGCTCTCTTCTCTGAAAGTGGCCAAGCCTCGGACATCAAGGAAAAGGGTTCCTAGATTTGTAACTCCAAATGTTACTAGGGCCCTCCGAAGCAAGGGAAAATTTCCCAAGAAGCCCATTGTCAAATTTCCCAAGAGGAGGAAGACTAAAAGAGCCACCCAAAGCAAAGGAAAGGAGAAAGAAGAAAGCAGTCATGAAAAGTAAATGGAATTTGACATCATTCAAATCCAAAGTGATGATAGTGAAAATGAAGCCTGGATCCTAGAAAATCTCTTGATCAATAGAGAAAACCAAATTGATGCTTTTAGGACTGATCTTGAGAGGGCTAGAAACTTCAATCACCTTTTGCAAATTCAAAAAAAATAGATGAGTGTCCTAATGGCGGTATATGAGACGCGGGCCATCAAATAAAAAAAGGAGGCCTCCAAAGCATAAGTAAGATTGGAAGAAATCATGGGTGAGTTCGATGAGAGCGAAGATGAAGATCAGCCCAGGCGAAAGAGGCCAAGAACCATGGGGCTCAAAAAGGTCCTTGAGAAACAAAAGGAAGAAGAAGATGCCCTTCTCCAATCTACCCCTCTCACTACATTATTTGAACAAGAGATAGAGAAAAATCGGGAAGCATGGCTTGAGAGAGTTAATGATCACTTGGAAAAGAAATTGGAGAAGGAAAATAGAGACTTGGACCTTCAACAGAGGATGACCGGGCATTATAAAAATCTCAATCAGTTTGCCCGGCGGAAATTGAAAGCCACTCAGGAAAAACTCAAGGAGGCTAAAGGGAAGCGCCCGGCACCAAAATTGAGGAAAGACACCTCAAAGCTCCAAATTTTGGCCTCAGCTTCACAACATGTTTCTGAAAACCCTTGAGGGTCATGCTTGCCAAATTTGGGCGAAATTTGACAAATTTTGGTTTTTTGTCATTTTTTGAGTTTTTGGCTAAAACTCATGGGCATCGCCATTTCAGTTTGAGGCATCCTCAAAGGATTAAAATGGTATCATTGGATGCCATAATTTCAGGGGCATAAAATCAGTGATTTTCAAATCAATTGAAGATCATTTGCTCCCCCGAAATGGCGAAAAACACTTGCTTTTTCTACACTCTGCCCCGTTTATCAGCAAGGCCCATTTTTTGGGTTTTTACACACAGGTCTATTTTTGGAGGAATTATAATGGTAATTTTGGAGAAAAATAAATTTTTTTAGAAAGTAGACACTCATAGCTTTCCAACGAGCCATCACAGGCCTCATTTCAACATCGGGAAGGTCTCCAAACGTTGCCGGCAAGTCAGGGAACTTTCTGCTGATGTATTTTTTGAGTATTTTTGTAAAAATTGAACCTCTCAAAAGTGACTTTTCTTCATGTGCGTTTAGCTATTTTTGTACATGATAAGTTATGAAAAGTCAATATATTTCCCCTTTTTAGCATTTTTGAGATATTTTACAAGATATTTTGTGCCTTGGGCTTTGGAAAGCCTCAAGGACAAAATCAGATATTTTGGATAGGCCAATGAGATTGCAAGTTGAACTAAGAGGTTTTGCTCACTTTGGCCTATATATTCCAAAGGCTTTCATTGTAAACAAGGCTGAACTTGATGAATAGAAGCAATATATGGTCATATAAGCTTTGGAAGAAACACTTGTCTCATGCTTTTGGATAGTCTCTTGGATGTTCTTGGATGATGAAAGAGGATTTTTGTTGGATTCCATGACTTGGTAGAATGGTATAGTGTCTCTCTCTCTATTTTGTTTCCTAGTTTTCATTCATAATTCCATGTTCTTTCTTGCTATAATATAGTAGAGAATATATTTGGATGTTTGTTTATGCAACACTGAATTTCTACTAGGGTTTATGCTAGAAATTTTATACGTTGTGTTGTGAATACAGTGTCCTTGTTTATGTGTGCCATAACATTTAAAAAAATGTATGTATTGTATTTGCCTTCTTTTAAGTTTAAGCCAAACTCCCCTGTGTGTGTGGAGGAAGGACTAGAAAATTGGGCGTTCTGTATTTTTGCACCTACTTTCTTTATCCCCTTGGTGAGGAGAGACTGCATCATCTGGAGTGCAAAGTGGCAACCTGCCCTAATCCTAATGTATTAGCCATTTCCTAAAGTTAGAGAGTCATATATCTCTATGCATTGATTAGTTTACAGTTACATTTCTCATGATTAATGGTTTGCACTACCATGTTTATGTCAACTATTAAACTAGTTATGTTTGAAATCCTTTGTTCTTCACAAATTTAATGTCCATCTCACTCCATTTTTCCAAAAGATCCATTTTACCTCGAATCAAATCGGCCCTTCAGCAACCTTGTATCACCATCTGAAAGCTTTCTTGAATTTTTTGACCCCATAGCCCAGTTGATCTGACATCCTTTTACCTATGTTATGTCTTTGATCGGTTCATCCCTCACAACCTAACAAACCAAAAACAAAAAACCTACTTCATAACTAGCGTAAAATCATAACATAATAAGCAAACACACAGATATCCCTTACAAAAATATAGAGAGCCCTCTCTGAGTCCAGGAAGTCTAGGTCCTTGGGCTCGAAAGACTGGTTTGATGTTACACTATCATTTGGCTTTCCAATTAGCCAAATCATGGGACCCTAATAGGGTGTTGTGCTTATAGGCCTCCAAATTCACAAAAAACCAAAAATTGTCAAAATCTCCTTAAATACTGTGTATGTCTCCCTTATGGGGTTTGAGAGACCTATAGAGAATCTCATGCCAAGATTCCAAGGTTACCTTGGCCTTTTGCCTCTTTGAGTGCTTGGATCTTGGTTTGGGCCTTTTTGAGTTTTGCCCTTGCAACTTGATTCCTCCGGGCATAATGTTTGGTCATCTTTATTTGTAGATCAAGGTCCTTATTTTAACTTTACAAATTGGCCTCCAAGTATATGTTGGCTCTTTCCAACCAAGGCTCCCGATCATGTGCTATCTCCATGGACAACAACTCATCTAGAGGGAGTTGTTCCGCTAAGGCTGATTTTTGTTCCCTTTGTTTTTTCAATGCCTTCCTCAATCCCATGGTTCTAGGTCTCCTCCTAGACTATCCTTCTTAATCCTCACTCTCCTCATAATTTCCCATGAACTCCTCTAGAATTACCTGTGCCTTTTGGGCTTCTTTCTGGGCTTGTTGGAAATACTGAGTTGGGGGGGGGGGGGGGGTGAATCAGTATTCCTTTCAATTAGAGAATTAGTTAATCTTCAATTATTATTAGTGTTTGTACAATGATAGTAGCAAAAAAGAGGAACACAAATGCACACAGTTTTTAAGGTGGAAACCCACTTCGGGACAAAAACCACCTAATGCTTTTCTAATAATTCTTTAATATTCAACTCCAATTGAAAATAAAGCTCCAACTTCCTAGAATCTAGAAAAGCATTCTTCTCCAGCTCCCACTGGATGGATGCTCCAATGTCCGAGATTCTTCAGTAGTCAACTGAATGGATTCCCCAACACCAAATGAGCTACAACTCACCCTAGCACCACCCTACCACCCTATAGAAGAATAAAATAAGAATGGAATCCCGTACCAGGGAAAATGGTCCACTTTACAATAATATAGAATGATGTAGAAGAAGAAGATATACTAGACCATAACCCAAAATTTGACACAACCACCTAATGATTATCCTAGACCTCCCAACACTGCCTCTTCAACCCTTGGCAGATAGACACTAGTACAATTTTTACAATAATGTATTTACAATGACTTAGTACAATGATACCTTTACAATGATTGTATGCAGTGTTGCCCACTTGAAGACTTCATATGATGAACTTATTACTGCTGTTATGCACATTGGTTGCTTCTCTTGTCATGATAGCTTCTTTTGCACCTTGCTTTGCTTTGCTTCCATAGAAATTCTGGTCCTTTGCAACCCTTGACAGCACATGATCTAGATTTTTCTTGCCTTCTGGGAGCTCAATATTGAATCTGGTGTATCTCTGTTATTTCAAATCCTCAATATTTGATTTTCAGTCTTGTATTATTCCTCTGAGTCTTATTTCCAATGCCATAGGTCTGACCCAATTTGGATTCTTCAAGAGAGAGTTATAACCAATCTCTCACAATGCCTTAATTATGGACTGTTTCAGCAGAGAGAAATTGTACAGCGTGCCACGTGTCACTGTTCCTTCATTAAGCTTTGAAATGGATAGATAAAAAACTAAAGTCTGTGAAATATCTATCACTTTTTACAGAATTCCAATCCAATTCTCAGAGAGAGAGTTATGACGATTTTACCAAGGTCACTTCTTTGAGATTAATTTCAGGAGCCTACAAAAAACCTAACTTCCACAGATCATATCTCCACAAATATTTTGCACCTTGATCTAAAATTTTTACAGCCACTTCCTTAGGATTTCGGCTTCACCTCATAAACATTTCAGCTTCGGAACCTTCGTAGAAAAAACGTTAGAGTGAAAATTCCACGATGACCTGTTTCAGATGGCGAAATCCCTTACATAAGGAGGAAATGAGGATCACAATTTATATAAATTCTTAGGTTGAGAGGGGCTTCAACAAGTGAAAGGGGGAGGGATTTTAGGAGCTTAAAAATTATTATTTATTGCTTTTCAATGACCCATGCCCCAACCCCATGGGGTTTTAGCCCACTAATTGGGGGTACAAACTTCAAACATGAATATCTCTCAAACCATGAAGAATTACATGGCATGCCATATATCAATGGAAACATATCGACAATTAGAAACCATCAAAAGAATTATTAACCCAGAATATATTAATTTTGTAGGTCAAAATTCCCATGCAATATTGGGTTAGCCCATGGTGCTGCTTGGGTTGACATCAATGACAACTGCTGATCAACAATCTCCCCCTTTGGCATTGATGGAAACACAAGTACTCCCCCTACGATCATGACACCTCTTCCTACAACATTCTCTCCCCCTTTGACATCAATGGCAAAGGGTAACTCCCCCTGAAGCACAACCATCATGTGGACCTGTACACACTTCCACTCCCACTGACACACAACCGTCCTCCAGACCTGTAATCTAATGATAACTTGGGAGAATCCCAAGCTTTGGAAGAAGATATTAAAATGCTTCACGAGGTAAAGGTTTAGTGAAGATATCAAAAATTTGTTCTTTTGTACAAACATACTCAAGTTTGATATTCTTTTCAGCGACTTGTTCTCTAACAAAATGATATTTGATCGGAATGTGTTTTTTTTTTGAATGCATGACATGATTCTTGGAGATGCTGATGGCACTAGTGTTGTCACAGAATATGGGAATAGGCTCACTGAATTGTACTTGAATATCTTGCAAAGTTTGTTTCATCCAAAGGACTTGAGTACAACATGATGCTGCTGCAATGTATTCTACTTCTGCTGTAGATAACGAGATAGAAGTTTGATTTTTGCTCAACCATGATACGAGACAACCAGCTAGATAGAATGCTGCTCCAATAGTACTCTTATGATCATCAACGCTTCCTGCCCAATCTTCATCTGTAAAGGCTTGAATAATGAGATTGCTACCCTTGGGATACCACAAGCCATATTCTTATGTGCCCTTTAGATATCAAAGAATTCTTTTGATGACAATAATATATGATTCTTTTGGTGTTGCTTGGAATCTTTCTACTTGTCCAACTGCTTGCATAACATCTGGCGAGAGGATGTTACATATATAAGACTACCAATCATAGATCTGTACAACCTCTGATCCACGTCCTTAGATGAGTCATCTATGCTCAATTTGCAACCTGTTACCATCAGAGTAAGGACGGGTTTGCAATATTCCATTTTGAATTTCTTGAGAATTTCCTTGATGTACTTGGCTTGACATATAAATATTCCTTTCTCTTGCTAAGATATTTGAAGCCCTAAGAAGTATGTCAGCTCACCAAGTAAAGACATCTCAAACTCACTTTTCATCTTTGTAGAAAAGTTCTTACTTAGTCGATCATCATTGCTACCAAATAGTATATCATCCACATATGCCTCAATGATTGTTAAATTATATCTATCTATTTGTACATAAAGATTGCTATCAACAGTAACTTTCTTGAACCCTTGTTGATGTAGATATCCATCAAGACGAGAATACCATGCTCTGGGAGCCTGCTTGAGACCATATAGAGCCTTCTGTAACCTGCAGACATAGTCTTCTTTTCATGATAGTAGAAAACCTTCAGGTTGTTCGATGTAAACTTCTCTTCTAATTCTCCATTTTCGCCACAGTATTGCTGAAATAATTTGGAAGTGAATTCTCCACCATTATCTAATCTTAAACACTTTATTTTCAAATCAGTTTCATTTTCAACCAACTCCTTGTAGATCTTAAAGCACTCAAATTCTTCAGATTTTTTCTTTAGGAAACTGACGGCTGTCATCCTGGTATAGTCATCTATCATTAACATGAAATATAATTCTCTGTCTAAGCCTTTTGTTCTCACAGGACCACATAGATAAGTATGTATCAATTCCAATGGATGTGATGCAAAGTGTTCTTTTGTTTTAAACTGGACTTTTGTCTGCTTTCCATGCCGACATGCTTCACATAGTGTGTTGAAAGATTTTGAGATTTTCGGCATTTCTCGTACTACTTCCTTTTTTCTTATCCTGACAAGATTGTCAAAGTTTATGTGACCCATTTGTTTGTGCCATAACTAGCTTTCATCTTCTTTAGCTAGTAGACACGCTTTAGTTGCTTCATCCAGAACATATATGTCATTTGGAGCTCGACTTGCTGTAGCCACAATTTTACCATACCTGCCTTTCCTGATTTCACATTTTGTGGAGTTGAATAGCATTGTGTGTCCTTGATCACATAGTTTTCCATCACTGAGCAGATTGTGATTCATGTTTTCGACCAATAGAACATTCTTGGCCATAACATTTTTTGCTTCCGAGAGTGACAGTACCTGATCCTATAACATTTGAAGATCCATCATTTCCAAAGGATATGGTTCCATCCTTCTTCTCTTTCAGAGATACAAATTTCCTTCTATCTCCAGTCATATGCGTTGAGCAACCACTGTCAACATACCACACATATTTATTTTTTTGAGCCTTGAGAGCAAGAGAACAATTATCAGTCTTCTTCTTCTTCCATGTTTGTTCATTATGTGGCTTCGAAGATTCTTCTGGAGGATTTTCAAGTATACAGTCTCTAGCTATGTGTCCAAATTTCTGACATTTGTAACATTCCATATCATTTATTAAATGTTCAAATCTATTGATGTTTCTTTGAGCCCTGGGAGGTTCATATTTGAATAATATCTTGGAATTGTATTGGTTCCTAGGGTACGTGCGACATTCTACAACTTTATGACCAAATTTTCCATATGAATAACAATAGCCATGAAAAATATGTTGGTACCTGGATGAAAATTTTCATCGTGGAATCGTCTTCCAAGGATGTGCTTGCGAATTTTGTCCAATGAAGTCTACATGTATGTCAAATCTCATAGGTTCATTGTATTTTGTTGTAGAAGGTCCTTCTTCTTCTTATTTGTAACCGAGGCCAGTTCTGTTATTGCAAGATCGTTGATTGTTGATGAGTTCTTCCAATTCCATTGAGCTGTTGGCATAGTTTTGGACAGTTTTTCCCTTCTTCACTTCCTTACGCAGTGAGACTACTTCTGCTTCTAACGCATCCCTTTCTTGGTTGCTTTCTTCCAACTTCTTTTGAAGTGACTCTTCAATACATTTGTGTTCTTCAACCTCAATTTTGAGACTTGAACTTGTTCTTCAAGAGTATTGGAACAGATCTTCTCAGCATTGAGCTCTTTTATAAGCTTGATTGCATCCTCATAAAATTCTTCTATGGTCAACCCTTCTTTTTCATTGTTTGATACTCCTTGTTCATTGTGTTTAGCCATAAACAATACTTTCTCATTGGCTTCTTCTTTGCTGTCACTTTCTTCATCAGATGATGAGCTATCTTCTTTAGAGAAAAAGTTCCTTTTCGATCCTTTCTTTTTGCCTTGCTTGTTGAATTTCTTAAAGCCTTTCTTTCCTTTTGAGTTTCCATCACTTTTGTTCAAACATTTTGCTACGAAATTCCCAACCTTTCCACAACCGAAACATATCAATGGAAGTTTACCTTTGAATTTTCCCTTACCAAGTTTTAGTTTTCTCGTAAAGTAAGAATATTATTCATCTGAAAGACCTTCTCCATCATCTCCCTTTTCTTCACACTTTCAGGTGCATGTAATTTCAATTGAAGGTTGTTCGTTCTTATTGGTTTGCTTAGATGCAATGAACGCAGTTTCTAGATTTGAAGTACCCTTTTATTCATCAAGTCTCATTTCATATGCTATGAGAACTCCATGTAATTCTTCCTTGCTGAGTTTTTCCAGATTTGCACTGTATTCTAAGACCAACACCTTTGGGTTGAATCTCCCTGGTAACGTTCTAAGAATATTCTATATAATAGTCTTTTCATCAACTGGCTCTCCCAATCCTTCCAGAGTATTGGTTATTTCATCAATGTATTGGAAGTATGTAGCAATGTTGCAATATTCTTTCATTCTGAGTTGCTCAAATTTTGCTCTATAGATTTGAAGCTTTGCTTCTTTGAAATTTGAGTCACCTGCATATATATTCTCAAGCTTGTCCCATACATTTTTGGTGGTTTTACAACCTAACACCTTATGATAAGCAGATTCAATAAGTCCACTGATAATAATATTCTTTTCTTTTGCATAATTTACCAAATTCTTCTTACCTTGTTCATCTGCAGTTGATATAAATCCATTTTGAACAGTGTCCCATACTTCGCAACCTTGCGCCAAGAGATAGACCTCCATTATTCCTTTCCAGAGTGCATAATTATTTTCATTGAATAGAGGTACACCATTCTTAGTATGCTCCATGACCTCCTTCCAGCTGTTAAACTACTATTGAAGGAACCAAGCTTTGATACCAATTGTTGGAAATACTGAGAGGAGGGGGGGGGGTGAATCAGTATTCCTTTCAATTAGAGAATTAGTTAATCTTCAATTATTATTAGTGTTTGTACAATGATAGCAGAAAACAAGAGGAACACAAATGCACATAGTTTTTAAGGTGGAAACCCACTCCGAGACAAAAACCACATAATGCTTTTCTAATAATTCTTTAATATTCAACTGCAATTGAAAATAAAGCTCCAACTTCCTAGAATCTAGAAAAGAATTCTTCTCCAGCTTCCACTGGATGGACGCTCCAACGCCTGAGATTCTTCAGTAGTCAACTAAATGGATGCCCCAACACCCAATTAGCTACAACTCACCCTAGCACCACCCTACCACCCTATAGAAGAATAAAAGAAGACTGGACTCCCGTACCAGTGAAAATCGTCCACTTTACAATGATATAGAATGGTGTAGAATAAGAAGATATATTAGATCATAAACCCAAATTTGACACAACCACCTAATGATGATCCTAGACCTCCCAACACTGCCTCTTCAACCCTTAGTAGATAGACACTAGTACAATTTTTACAATAATGTATTTACAATGATTTAGTACAATGATACCTTTACAATGATTGTATGCAATGCTGCCCACTTGAAGACTTCAGATGATGAACTTATTTCCACTATTATGCACCTTGGTTGCTTCTCTTGTCATGCTACCTTCTACTACACCTTGCTTTGTTTTGCTGCCATAGAAATTCTGGTCCTTTGCAACCCTTGACAACACATGATCTAGCTTTTTCTTGCCTTCTAGGAGCTCAATATTGAATATGGTGTATCTCAGTTATTTCAGATTATCAATATCTGATTTTTAGTCCTGTAGAATTCCTCTGAGTCTTTTTTTTCAATGTTATAGGTCTGACCCAATTTGGATTCTTCAAGAGAGAGTTATACCCAATCTCTCACAATGCCCTAATTATGGATTGTTTCAGAAAATCGAACTTTTACGGCATGCCACCTGTTATTGTTTCTTCATTCAGATCTAAAATTGATAGAGAACAAACTAAAGTCTATGCACTATCTATCACTTTTTACAGAATTCCAATCCGATACTCAGAAAGAGAGTTATGATGATTTTACCAAGGTCACTTCTTTGAGATTAATTTCAGGAGCCTGCAAAAACCCTGACTTCCACAGATCATATCTCCAAAAATATTATGCACCTTAATCTGAAATTTTTACAGAAGCTTCCTTAGGATTTCAAATTATCCTCATAAAAATTTCAGTTTATCAACCTTTGCAGAAAAAATGTTAGAGCAAAAATGCCACGATGACCTGTTTCAAATGGCGAAATCCCTTGCATAAGAAGGAAATGAGGATCACAATTTATAGAAATTCTTAGGTTGAGAGGGGGCTTCAACAAGTGAAAGTGGGAGGGATTTTAGGAGCTTAAAAAATATTAATTATGGATTTTCGATGACCCATGCCCCAACCCCATGGGGTTTTAGCCCACTAATTGGGGGTACAAACTTCAAACATGAATATCTCTCAAACCGTGAATAATTACATGGCATGCCATATATCAATGGAAAAATATCGACAAGTAGAAACCATCAAAAGCATTATTGACCCAGAATATATTAATTTGGTAGGTCAAAATTCCCATGCAATATTGGGTTAGCCCCTGGTGTTGCTTGGGTTGACATCAATGACAATTGCTGATCAACAGGGCCCTGATGGCTCTAGCCTCATAAATAGAAATTTTTTATTCTAGCTGCCTGTTCTCCATGTCAAGGGAATAATTCACACTCTTGGCCCTATCCAAATGGGCTTGGAGGTCTTAAATTTTGGCATTTTTCTTTTGGATGAGAAATTTTGAGATCCTTTCTTCATTCTCCTCATCACTGTCCACCTGAATGATTTCAAACTCCCTATCCACCTCATGATCTTATTCTTCTTCCTTTACCTTTTGTTTCCATTTCTCTAGTGGTTGGGTTGAGGTGGATGAAATGGTCCCTTGCCTTTTGGAGGCATCAAACACATGCGTTGGCCCTCTTTGATAGGTCAACGAAAGAGGTGTGATTGTGGTCTTGTTGGTGTCTTGATCATGGCTGTGATCCTTGCTGTTGTCATCATTGTCTTCATTTTCATCATTAGTATCATTAGTCATTATGTTTCCTGCTTCAGCATTGTACTCTTTGTTCTCAACATCATCACCACTTTCAACCTCTTCACTGATTTCTGCATTGTCATTTTGTTCTTCATCAAAGCTTCTTACCTCTTTATCTTCTGCACTGTCATCATCCTCATTATCACAGTGGAGCTGACTATTGTCATGACTGTTTTCTTCCTTACTATCTTGTCCCTCACTGTCTTCTTTATTATCTACCTTTTTGTCACTGTTGGCCTCTTTGTCACTGTGGTTTACTTCATTGGTGTCATTTTTGCCTTTAGTTTCTGCATTGTCCTCACTTTTTTCATCTTCATCATTGTCAAGCCCACTATATTTTTCTTCATTAATTGTCTCTGTCTCATCATCATCATCTTCCTCTGCCTCTTCATCATCATCTGCCTCTGCCTAACTCAACTCATCATACCCTCATCTTTACTTTGGACTGATTTATTGTCACCTTCACCCTCTTTATTTTTCTCATCATCATCACTCTCCTCTGTTTCCATGTCTTCTACTTTTGGTGGGCTCAACTCATCATTTCCTTCATCCCCATCTTCACTTAATTTTTTTAGTGCCATTTCCTTCTTCATCTAATGCATCAGGAGGAGATGGGGAAAGGAGGTTTTCTTGAGGTGAGGACACTTGTGTGGATGATGAGGCATGATCTGTAGGAGGTGATGGAGGAGTGGAGGGAGGAGGATGAGATGATGAGGGTAAACTAGGTTGATGATGGGGTTGTGGACTTGTGAAGACTTCTGTTGGCAATATGATGTAATGTGTTGTCCTTGATGGCAACCTACTTGATGAGTTGCCTATGATAAGCAACCTATGTGTTAAATGTAAGAATGATGTATCTACAGATCAGTTCATATGTGATAGAGAAAATAATTACAGTATGTGCCAGAGAAATGTTATTTTTAAATATGTCACAATGTATACGCGGGTTTGTAAAGGCCAAGTCGCATATGCACGCGGATAAGTATGTCCCAAGTCATGCATGCCCATTTGTGCTCCAAATTTATAATACCAGGGGGCTTTACCATGGTATTAGCCCACAATATTAAGAGTTGTATTCTCTATCTGATTCCGTCCAGGATTACCATCAGCATTTGAGTGGTTTTGACTCATGGTATTGGTAAAAACTAAATATATTTAAGGAGAAGAAGATCATAGTGCAATGTGTGTAATGTTCCAAATATGGAACTTGCTCCTCCATCAGCAATATCTTCAGATATTCCAATTTCCTTCTTCAGTGAGCTATCACAAGTCCATTTCAGAGATTGACTGTTGGGGAATTTACAGGATATAACTCCTTCCAAAGAAGGGAGAGATCTTGAGGCTAGCTGGCCCTTCACAGACTCTGTCTATGGATATGCAATATTCCACTTCGGGAATTTCTGCTACAGGGTCCTTGAGGATGCTGTATAAGGAAGGCTCTACAAAAATAAGGCAAACCACCACTGGGATGCCCTAGAACATACTCAATAAAACTCCCTTGTAGAAAATGAGCTCAAAGAAATACATCTAGATGGGTTATTCAGATCTCCCCAATCTAGGTCTCTAAAACAATGCTCAATGAGAGAGCTTACAACAATATATGAACATAAACATTGAACTCTGCAAATATGAATACACCATAAGAGGGAAATGTATTCAGCCAACATTATATGATTATATCAGAAATAATATACAAGAAATATCATGAGGAATGAACCCCCTTTGTAATAGGGATCAACCTCTCATGAACAAACCCTGAAATACATAAGTTACTGCAGCTAAACAAAATGTTGGAGGACCATGCCTGCGCAGTCTATATGAAAGTAGCTATTTTTGAATATACATGAAATATAATTGTGGTTGTAGGATACAAATAAATAGCCCAATAACAAAGACATGGGCTAGAAATGGATTGGCTAGAAATGCCGGAACATACGAAAATGTGACAACTGAGTTGTCACTGAAACTGATGCAAAATATAAATGAGGCCATGGAAGATCTGAAATGTATATGCCCCCCTCTGATAATTTCTCCAAGCAAAGTGTTTATCCCTTTGTCTCAAAAACACTCCTCCTTTGAAGCCCTAGAACCCCTCTCTCACTGCCTCCTCTAAAATAATGCAGTGTCCTCCATGGAATACATAGTGGGAGATGATGGAATGTTGGCCCATGCCAACAGATCTGAAATAGAGCCTAGGAATCCTCATTGAAGCTCCTCCAATGAATAGATCACTCCTCCACTGAAGAAAACAACTCAAGAGAGACTCCATGAGTTCCTCTCTTGCTGCACCTAGCAACACAACGTCCCCTCTGCTGTAGAGCTAACGCTGTAGGTGTTGAATGTAGCTATGGCCAATGCTAGATTGAGGAAATGTAGCTCAATCCTCATCCTTCCTTGAGGAAGAGGTAGGGATTCTCGACCGGGAACACCCTAGTGCCCGAGGGCACCATCACCCTGCTAAACAGCCCAGGGATGCAAGCCTTTGCAGACCCAAATATGAAACTCCAAAACATGTATGCAATGGGATGCCATATCCTCCTTATAAAGAAAGGAACCTTTTCTCCATCTTGGTCCCACTAATTAGGGTTTCCACCCTCACATAAGTGTCTTCCCTCCAAAACTGCGCAGCTTCTCTCGGAAGCCTCTCCTCCTTGGGCAACGTTGTTGAATTTAGTCAAAGATGACTAACTCAAGTGATCTGGGTTCCATTCACACCCTTAGGTGTTTATTTAAGCTGCTTTATTCTCCTCCTTTTCACATGAGGAGTGTTATATATTCATCTAAAGTGGGCTAAGGTGTCTCCTTACCCATTTTATTAATCAAAAATAAAATGTGCAACTATAATGTTCCATTTTAGCTTGAGGCTAAAATTGGGAACATTACAGTCCTCCCCTCCCACATGTTGCTTTCCCTCAAGAAACTGCATAGAGAGAATAAAATTTTCTCCCCCTTCTTCTCTTGTGGCCTCCTCATCAATGGTCCCACCACTGCTCAAATATGCTGCAATAAATCTGTCCTCCAATGCTCTCTCCCAAGTATGCAAGCTGAAAATGATGCTCCTCATGGAAAGATAGAAGGTGTAGCGGAATCCTTCTTGCTGGAATGTGGCCTCCTTAAGGTAGGAGTGATGATATGCATGGGAAAATTCTTCTCCCAATGATGGTCGTCTCATCCATGCTATCATCCAAATGAAAATCTCACCCCTGATTTCTGCAATGAGTTGGGGCTGAATGGAGAGTTGTTTTGGTTTCCCCATGATGGCCCTCTATCCATATGCTGCTCATATGGGGCTGCCTTTGTCTTTGGGCTGGAAAATTATGGCCTCCAAGAATGGCCCAAGCTACCCCATCAAGAAAAATCAGCCATGAAATGCCTCTACAAATTCTCCAAGTGGTCCCTCCCACAAGAAGGTACAAGTAGCAATGTGGCAATCATGGTTTTCCCATGGTATCTCCTGCAAGATAAAACCTATACAATGGGGATAATAATTCTCCCAATGGGCTATACATACAATACTCTCCAAATAATGCTCCTCATGAGTGTACCAACATCAGAAATGCAAGGAGAAATACACAATAAAATCAAGCTGTCAAATGGCAACCAGAGAGTGGTTCAAAGTTCCACTCATGGAACTGCGCAGTGCCTCCTTGTCCTGCCTCGAAATAAAAAATAACAAGTGCTATACTAGCCACTTGTTTGCTGCCACAACATCTCCTCATAATATGAAAACATGAGATCAAAATTTGGTGCCAATGGTGCACACCAAGAAGCATGTGGCTTCCCCTACAAACCATCATAAGAATGGCCACTCCCATTGTTGCAATGGGCCAAAATTAAATCACAATAGGGAGCATAAGAAGATGTGATAATCCTTAGCTCATCAAGTTTTCCATAAGAAGTAAAGGTAGGCAAATCAAAATGAAGATCTATACCTCCTCTACCATGTACTCCGGTCCTTGAGCTGAAATGGCTCATCTGAACGCTCTCCCTCTCCTCCAATGAGTAAGGGAATGGTTGTGCCAACCTCTCCAAGGTCATCTGGGCTAGGCATCTATTCATATATGATGAAGATCATGATGAATGCCCTCCAAAGTGAACTCCTCTAGCAAGGCAAAGTATGCATCCAAGTGCATAGCTAGGAAGTCCTCATGTGCTGCATGCAAAAATTTCTCCTTGAGACTAGAAACTCTAGTCAAGAAGATCCTACCATGATAATATATGACCATATCATCAACCAAGTATCTGTCATCTTCCTCCTGGTCATCAAAAATCATGCATGCACCAAGATCTTGGGAACACTCAACCAAAAGCTGAGTCCTCCAACCGGGATCAATCCTCCACATAGATAGCGCTGGTGTTTTGCAATATGGTGCTCCCTCACACTGGTGCCTGCTACCTTGACATCTCCTCATGCCAAAGTCATCCTCCAAGTTTCTGCCATGCTCATCATGCAGCTACTCATGCTCAAATAGAAATGATGCTCTCTGAAAATGATCCTCCCATGAGAGACTATCACCTCCAAAGAATCTCCCGATCCTGGGCAATGTAAGCATGAGTGGCCCCATCTACTCCAATGCATGAAAGATTCCTTCCTAAAAGGAAGTATCATATCTCTCACTAAATATATAGAGTAGCCATCTTGCATCATGAATATGCTATCCTCCATCCATGCAGCAACTCCATCTACACAGTAAAACTGATGAGAATGGCTGGTGCTGAAAATGAGAGAGTGTATCCCTCCTTCTTGTGCTTATCCCCAAACTCTCTGCGCTGTGATGGATTCCTCCAATGTATCCACCTCTCCGAAATCCAAGAGTGGTGAACCAAAGAGCATGATGCCTCTCATCATCTGTATATCAAGTGGCCTCCTAGGTGGAGAGCCCCCCAAAAGCGAGACATCAAGATCTGAAATAGACTGCATGTATGAGTGGACTGAGTTGTCCCTCTCTCCTCTGCGTAGTGTAGTCTCTTTCCCATGTGTATAAATTTTTTGAAATAGATAAGGGAGAATGCTCATCATCCCTTCATGCTGATCCTTCTGCTCTTCTTCCTCCATCTCACAATCCCCAGCAAATGCTACATATGGCTCCGGAATTGTGTCTTGGTACCCACATGCAAAAATGTTTGGAACTCCTTGCAAAGACACAAGGGCTCCTCTAGTGGAAGCAATGGCTCCCCTTTCACCTCCATGTGGTTATGGATCTCCTCCTAATGTGACAGCGCTTTTGGTTCTTTCCAATGTATGAAAAGTGTTTGTGTTTATGACATAATGAGTTTCACCAAGTTTCTCTATCAAACCCTTAGTGAATGCATCACACGTTTTTCCATTTGCATGTCAATGAAAAATGGAACCTTGAAACCAAAAATCATGAGCCATACCTTGATTTGTAGCGCTGCTCCTCCCATGGGCTTCATTTTCTTCCTCTACTCCCTTGCAATGAAAGTGAACAAAGGACTATATTTTGGATCTGCATGTGTGGCTGAATGCTCACACCCTTCACGAAGTATGTAGGATTTTTCCCATCAACAAACCCTTCTGAGAAAATTTCTCCAATTTCCCTTTCATCAAGATCTTCAATAATCTCCTCAATGGTCTGGAAAAGAAGAAGGGAAACATCCTCTTCCTTCATTCCTCTTTCCTGTTTCCTCTGTTAATATCCTCTCCTTAGAGAGAAACTCCTATTGCTGATGGCAATATTGTGCACAGTTTGAGCCAATATTGATGCTTCGATACCACTGTAATGTTCCAAATATGGAACTTGCTACTCCATCGGGAATATCTTTAGATATTCCAATTTCCTTCTTCAGTGAGCTATCACAAATCCATTTCAGAGATTGACTATTGGGGCATTTACATGATATAACTCCTTCCAAATAAGGGAGAGATCCTGAGGCTAGCTGGCCCTTCACAGACTCTGTCTATGGATATGCAATATTCCACTTTGGGAATTTCTACTACAGGGTCCTTGAGGATGCTGTATAAGGAAGCCTCTACAAAAATAAGGTAAAAAACCACTAGGATGCCCTAGAAAATACTCAATGAAACTCCCTTGCAGAAAATTAGCTCAAATAAATACATCTAGATGGGTTATTCAGATCTCCCCAATCTAGGTGTCTAAAACAATGCTCAATGAGAGAGCTTACAGCAATATATGAACATAAACACTGAACTCTGCAAATATGAATACACCATAAGAGGGAAATGTATGCAGCCAACATTATATGATTATATAAGCAATAATATACAAGAAACATCATGAGGAATGAACCCCCTTTGCAATAGGAATCAACTGCTCATGAACAAACCCTGAAATACATAAGTTACTGCAGCTGCACAAAATGTCGGAGGACCATGCCTGCGAAGTCTATATGAAAGTAGCTACTGCTGAATATACATGAAATAAAAACGTGGCCGTAGGATATAAAGAAATAGCCCAATAACAAATACATGGGCTGAAATACAAGATTTCTAGCCAATCTAGGAGAGATTGCTAGAAATGCCGGAACATAAAAAAATGTGACAACTGATTTGTCACTGCAACTGATGAAAAATATAAATGAGGCCATGGAATATTTGAAATGTAGATACCCTCCTCTGATAATGTCTCCAAGAAAAGGGTTGATACCTTTGTCTCAAAAACACTCCTCCTTTGAAGCCCTAGAACCCCTCTCTCACTGCCTCCTCTGAAATAACGCAGTTTCCTCCATGGAATGCGCAGTGGGAGATGATGGAATGTTGGCCCATGCCAACAGATCTGAAATAGAGCTCAGGAATCCTCCTTGCAGCTCCTCCAATGAATAGATCACTCCTCCACTGAAGAAAACAACTCAAGAGAGACTCCATGAGTTCCTCTCTTGCTGCACCTAGCAACACAACGTCCCCTCTGTTGCAGAGCTAACACTGTAGGTGATGAATGTAGCTGTGGCCAATTCCGAATTGAGGAAATGTAGCTCAATCCTAATCCTTCCTTGAGGAAGAGGTAGGGATTCCCGACTGGGAACACCTTAGTGCTCGAGGGCACCATCACCCTGCTAAACAACCCAGGGATGCAAGCCTTTGCAGACCCAAGTCTGAAACTCCAAAACATGTATGCAATGGGCTTCCATCTCCTCCTTATAAATAAAGGAACCTTTTCTCCATCTTGGTCCCACAAATTAGGGTTTCCACCCTCACATCAGTGTCTTCCCTCCAAAACTACGCAGCTTCTCTAGGAAGCCTCTCCTCCTTGGGCAACGCTGTTGACTTTAGTCAAAGATGACTAACTAAAGTGATCTGGGTTCCATTCACACCCTTAGGTGTTTATTTCAGCTGCTTTATTCTCCTCCTTTTCACATGAGGAGTGTTATTTCTTCAGCTAGAGTGGGCTAAGGTGTCTCCTTACCCATTTTATTAATCAAAAATAAAATGTGCAACTATAATGTTCCATTTTAGCTTGAGGCTAAAATTGGGAACATTACAATGTGTGCATGAGTAAGGGTTGTTATTTAATAAAATTCTCCAAGGAATATCTGTATGGAAGAACTCTACTTTTAATTGATAGATCTGAATCTATGATGCACCCATGGATATAATGATGGTTCAATATCTCTAGATCTGAAGATGAAGAAGCTCTAGTATGATCTACTGAAGAAATGATGAAGATCTGGCTCAAGTTTTCTGAAGAAAATGAATAAATCTGGGTAATTTTTATAGATCTGGCCTATTCTGCAAAATATAAATTTATAGATCTATACGCTAGTTGGTTTCAGTAAAATCATGTATACACGCGGGTTCGCTTCATTAAAAGCACGTATGGCAGCTAGGGTTTTCTGAAGAATACAGAGAAGTATATGCAGGCTGGTGTGCAGAAAATCACGTATGTATGTGGCTTTAGTGAAGCAAAGTAGCGTATGATGTTTGAATTAATGACTGTTTAGGGTTGAGTTTGTATCTGCATAGCTATTCTGAAGTCTGGGTTATTTTTGAAGTTCTAGTTACAGTGTTTTCACTATTCTAATTGAAGTATTAGGCAAAGTGTATTACTGTTGATAAAGGGTTGTGTTGATGCTATTTGATGTTAAATCCGCTTTCCTCAATGGTGATCTAGAAGAAGAAGAACATAGTGAAAGAGTGTGCATGTGTCTGGGTATTGAATGAATACTTCACTCTGAAGTATATCTATATGGAATGGGTTGCAGTTTATTGATAGATCTGAATTAATAATGCACCTATGAATAAAATGGTGGATCAGTATCTCTAGACCTAAAATGACTATATATCTTCTAGATCTTTTTATGGAATGTTTAGATCTGAGATGTGGAGAATGTTTTCTGAAGTGAAGGGTAAGATCTGAGTTGTTTATCTGTTCTGAAGAATTGCACAACCCTACAATATTTGCAGATCTATATGCAAGTTCGTCGCGGCGAAAGTGCATATATACGCGGGTTAGTTTCAACAAAAGCGCGTATGGAATCTAGGGTTTTGCTGAAGTGTGCAGAAGGAAATCTCTGATCTATTTTGCTGTATTACTGTTGTCTGTCAATGATGTCTTCATACAGATCTGAGTTGTTTGAATACTGATTATGCTGCTATTTCATTATGATTAAAGATCAATTGTTGGTTGGTTGATTGGTTGATGATTCAATGAATGAATTGAAAGGGTTATAAGTTTCAGTTTGATGTATGTTCTTTGAGCTTAAATGTGTGGAGTGGGTCTAGTCTGGAAATATGATGAAAAGTGGCCTACAAGGTGTGTTGTGTGGAAGCTATTTGATCCAGTATGAAAATTAATGAAACGTGGTCTATAGTGGTGCTGAGGGTCGAAGCCTTCAGTGAGGGGGTTGTAGCTCCCTTCTAGTGCTAGCTGGTAAACAAGATCAGGGGGTAGTAGCTCCCTTCCAGGAGTGGCTGGTAAACGAGATCAGGGGGTTGTAGCTCCCTTCCAGTAGTAGCTAGAGAACGAGAGAAGGTTGTAGCCTTCTGTAGGTGGGTGCCTACGTGCTGGTATGAGTCTGCACCTGTACATGATTGTAAGCAGTTTGTTTTGTAATAAATATTGAAGACAGAGACAACAACAACAGTGTTTTTCTCCTGAATTGGGTTTCCACCTTAAATCTTGGTGTTCATGTGTGTTACTTATGTGTGATGATTTATTCTGTTCTTACTGCACATGCTTACTACTTACTAAACATCTGATGAGTGAATGATGCACTGATCTAAGTAAAGAATTATATGCATAATAAGATCTCTGGTAATACACAAGTTTTCTTAAGGATATCCGCATGTATACATGAGTTGGGTTCATTAAAGTCGCATATGGAATTTATTAAGGAAAAATTAAAAGTTTTGAGTAAGCTCTAAATACTGATTCACCCCCCCTTCTCAGTATTTTTCCCAACAATTGGTATCAAAGTAGGTCCTTCTGAAGGAGCTTGATTGCTTGAAGGAGATCTGTCACAATGGGAAGGAAGAAAAAGAAGAAGGCTACTCAAAGAAAGAAGATATCTCCGAAAACATGTACAACAGAAAATGAAGAAGATGAAACAGGTATTGATTGTTGTTCTTGTGATTCACTTTCTTGTGCATGCAATGGTGAAGATAGTGAAGACCAAAGTGAAAGTAATGTTATGGATCTAGAAGCAGTAATTGCAAATCTAAAGATTAAATTTGAATATCAACAAAGACTATTTAATGAGAGGGAATCTGTCTACAAAGATATGATCTCTAGAATGAATGGACAGATAAACAAGTATCAAAGGCTACAGGATGAAGTAACCAATCACAGTAAAGGACTGGAAATAGAAATCATCTCTCTTAAAGCAGATCTAGAAAAATAAAATAAGAAGAATGAAGAACTTCTACAAACATGTGAAGAAAAAGAAAATGAGTTAAAAGAAGAAATTCTAACTTTGAATGAGCAAGTTGAAGAAGGAAGAAGGGTAGAAGAAAGTATGAAGAAGCAGTGCCAAAAATTGGAGGTTGAGGGAAACATTTTAAAAGGAAAATTAGAAGAAAATGATAAACGCTTGAGGTTTCAAGATAGTACTAAGATTCTGGATAAAATTCTTAGTAGTCAAAGGTCTCCTTCTATTAAATTTGGTCTTGGTTTTCATGAAACTGTTAAAGGAGAATATAGTTCACAAGACAATGCTAAAGATTCAAAGGATATCACTGCAAAACCTGAAGTGTTTAAAGAGACAAAAAGGCAACCGACTATCATGAATTCTCAAAGGAAATCATTCGCTCCTAAATATAGAAGTATCAATAATGTTGAATGCTTGATATGTCATAATTATGGACATGTTGCAGCCAAGTGCAGAAGCAAATTGTTTTGGTCAAAGACAAATAGACACTACACAAAAAGACAGTCAGCTCCCAGGTACTCAGGTTTCTTTAAGGGATATTGTTTTTCATGCAGCAATTTTGGTCATAAAGCAGATGTTTGCAATAGAAGAAATATTAGAAAAACATATTATGATCCCTGTGCTCCCTTTTATGGTCACATAAGATGTTATGCTTGTAACAAGTATGGGCATGTAGAAAAATAATGCAGATTAAGTATGATGAACAGATCTGAGAAATTGGAGAATTTCCAGAAAAGCTAGAAAAAGAAGAAGCTCCAATAAAAAACGTAGGGAATGTTGACCCTACTGTAGTCATCCGCTTCTAAATTTTACTTTTCATAATGACTCCAGGAGTGATGTAAGACACATTATAGGAATCAGTAATGTATCATCACAGGGGGAGCAATATATGGTGATTCCCATGGTTGGTTTGGTAATTCTAGTTGTGTTTATTTCTGACAGTGCATCCGATGTGACAAGAGAAGACAGGTACAGGTGGTACAAATTCAAGTGGAGATAAAATTATGAATTTTTTTTGTATTTCACTTTCTATACGCAGGTTTCATGAACTAAAGCCGCGTATACACACAAGTTCCATTGGAAACAATTGCGTATTATTTTATCTGATAAGAAAAAGAGTGAATCAGACTCAAGATTGGTTTCTGATAGGCTGCTGATAGTTGTAATTTCTTGATCTAATTTTGATGGTTTCAGTCTGCTGATATGATATGGTCATACTTAACTATGAACATGTAACACCGGTTCAGGGGGAGCATTAGCCTAACTACTAAAGTTGCATTGTTGGCATTGTGTTTGCTTATTCTCGTGATGATCATGTTAGAATGATGTTGTCATGATACATAGATTTCTTATGATGATATTATGGATGAGCTCTGATTTCATTTTGCAGAAGAGTATCTTTATTTTCACACGTGGATTTGATGCAAGTCTAATGATTCAGATATAAGGAAAAAACATGCAGATTTTGTTATTGATAAACATCATGATTATATAAGACCTTGGTAATAATATATCACTTGATTGCTTGATACATATTTAATATGATGAAATTTTTCTGGTATGACAATTATTCTTGGCAAGAATATTATGTTGCTACAAAGATCCTAATGTTGGTTACTGATGTGCTTATGCTACAACTCTTGGATGACATTTGAAGACATGGATACATTGTCTTATCTTTCTTCTCTTAGATATTTGATGATACAAGTCTATGGTGTTTTCTCGTGCTATATGGTGCCACTCTACTCTATTTCATGATGATTCCCACATATGTTTCGATAAAGAGGAAATGGAAATTTCACCTTGATAAAGACAAGAGATTGAGTTGATAGCTGATTTCTACAGAAAGACACTATGATGTTGGAAACATAGACCCGATCATAAGTTGATGATCGAAAAAGCACTAGTGGCGGTGCATTCTTTATGGGGCCCCGATTAGTATCTTGGTTCAACAAGAAGCAAACTTCTATTTCCTTATCTACAACAAAAGCAGAATATGTGGCTGTCGCATCATGTTGCACACAACTTCTATGGATGATGCAGACTTTACAAGACATTCAAATCAAATGTTCACCTCCCATATCCATTATGTGTGATAATACAAGTGCCATCAGTATCTCAATGAATCCTGTTATGCATTCCAAGACCAAGCACATTCCTATCAAGTATCACTTCTTACGTGAACAAGTGCTTGAAAAAAAGGTAAAATTGGAGTATGTTCCCTCCAAAGAACAAGTTGCTGATATATTTACTAAACCTCTTCCCAGGGAAGAATTTGAATATCTCAGGCAAAATTTGGGAGTTGTCTCTGCCACTTAGAAGATCAGATCTTCTTAAATTCAGAAGATTAAATTGGATACGCGGATTTCATAAAGGACAATCACGTATATACGCGAGTTTATATACCTAAAACTGCGTATGGGTCTTTACTGGCACATTTTTTTGGGTCAACATTTTCAGAACAATTGCAGTTTTTTTGGGTATCTCTGGTGATGTTCCGGTTCTTACATTTCTATTTCATTCTCTAATATTTTTTTTGAAGATGCCTTGATGATTTGCTATTGAAAGTGTTCAAGGTGCACAAGCTAAGGGAGAGCACTTGTCCTATGGAAAAGGATGCATTGTTGGAATTCTAAGTGTTTGTTGTGGTCTGATCTCATGATTGAGATTCATTGGTCTTGTTTATAAAATTTCATTTTATGAAAAGGACATGTTGAGATCTATGATGTAAATTGTTATATTCAGTCATATAAGGACTTGTTCAAATATGTAAACCCACTTGGTTTGGTAGTTAAGTCAAATATGTAATTCCACTTGGTTGGCTCATTAATGTAAGTATGAGTCCTTGGTGATAGGAAAGGTCATACTCGATTGAGTTATAGAGTCATGTACTTCATTGAAAAATATGTCTTAAGATTCAACATGAACTCAGGGGGAGCATGGTAAATTCAGTGCACTTCAGATCTACAGAGCTCATCTTTCTATAAGGGAAGAGAAACCTTGTTTTGGTTTTGATCCACCCTTTTCCCTTGATGTCAAAGGGGGAGACTAGTATCATGGTGTTTGAATAATGGTTATGATTAATGTATCTATCTATTGTGGTGATCAAACACCATCATGGTTGCCATAAAGTCCAAAGGGGGAGATTGTTGGCAATATGATGTATTGTGTTTTCCTTGATGGCAACCTACTTGATGAAGTTGTCCTTGATGGAAACCTACTTGATGAGTTGCCTATGATAAGAAACCTATGTGTTAAATGTAAGAACGATGTATCTACAGATCAGTTCATATGTGACAGAGAAAACAATTACAGTATGTGCCAGAGAAATGTTATTTTTAAATATGTCACAATGTATACGTGGGTTTGTAAAGGCCAAGTCGCGTATGCACGTGGATAAGTACGTCCCAAGTTGTGTATGCCCATTTGTGCTCCAAATTTATAATACCAGGGGGCTTTACCATGGTATTAGCCCAAAATATTGAGCGTTTTATTATCTATTTGATTCCATCTAGGATTACCATCAGTAGTTGAGTGGTTTTAACTCATGGTATTGGTAAAAAATAAATCTATTTAAGGAGAAGAAGACCATAGTGCAATGTGTGCATGAGTAAGGGTTGTTATTGAATAAAATTCTCTAAGGAATATATGTATGGAAGAATTTTTCTTTTAATTGATAGATCTGAATCTATGATGTACCCATGGATATAATGATGGTTCAAGATCTCTAGATCTGAAAATGATGAAGCTCTAGTATGATCTACTAAAGAAATGATGAAGATCTGGCGCAAGTCTGCTGAAGTAAATTAATAAATCTAGGTAAGTTTTATAGATCTGGCTTGTTCTGCAAAATATAAATTTACAGATCTATACGCTAGTTGGTTTTAGTAAAAGCACATATATACGTGGGTTCGCTTCATTAAAAGCACGTATGGAAGTTAGGGTTTTCTGAAGAATACACAAAAGTATACGCAGGTTGGTGTGCAGAAAAGCACGTATGTACGTGGCTTTAGTGAAGAAAAGTAGCGTATGCTGTTTGAATTAATGACTATTCAGGGTTGAGTTTGTATTTGCATATCTATTCTGAAGTCTGGGTTATTTCTGAAGTTTTGGTTATTTTGTTTTCACTGTTCTAATTGAAGTATTGGGCAAAGTGTATGACTGTTGATAAAGGGTTGTGTTGATGTCGTTTGATGTTAAATTTGCATTCCTCAATGGTGATCTAGAAGAAGAAGAACATAGTGAAAGAGTGTGCATGTGTCTGGGTATTGAATGAATACTTCACTCTGAAGTGTATCTATATGGAATGGGTTGCATTTTATTGATAGATCTAAATTAATAATGCACCTATGTGGATCAGGATCTCTAGACCTGAAATGACTATATATATTCTAGATTTGTTTATGGAATGTTTAGATCTGAGATGTGGAAAATGTTTTCTAAAGTGAACGGTAAGATCTGAGCTGTTTATCTGTTCTGAAGAATTGCACAGCCCTGCAATATTTTCAGATATATACGTAGGTTCGTCGCAGCGAAAGCGCGTATATACGCACGTTAGTTTCACCAAAAGCGCATATGGAATCTAGGGTTTTTCTGAAGTGTACAGAAGGAAATCCTGATCTATTTTGTTGTATTACTGTTGTCTGTCAATGATGTCTTCATACAGATCTGAGTTGTTTGAATACTGATTATGCTGCTAGTTCATTATGATTAAAGATCAGTGGTTGGTTGATTGATTCGTTGATGATTAAATGAATGAATTGAATGGGTTATAAGTTTCAGTTTGATGTATGTTCTTTGAGCTTAAATGTGTGGAGTGGGTCCAGTCTGAAAATATGATGAAAAGTGGCCTACAAGGTATGTTGTGTGGAAGCTATTTGAACCAGTATGAAAATTAATGAAACGTGGTCCATAGTGGTGCTGAGGGTCGAAGCCTTCAATGAGGGGGTTGTAGCTCCCTTCCCATGGTAGCTGGTAATGAGATCAGGGGGTAGTAGCTCCCTTCCAGGAGTGGCTGGTAAACAAGATCAGGGGGTTGTAGCTCCCTTCCAGTAGTAGCTAGAGAACGAGAGAAGGTTGTATCCTTCTGCAGCTGGGTGCCTGCGTGCTGGAATGAGTATGTGCCAGTACATGATTGTAAGCAGTTTTATTTATAATAAATATTGAAGACAAAGACAACAGCAGCGGTGGTTTCCTCCTGAATTGGGTTTCCACCTTAAATATTGGTGTTCATGTGTGTTGCTTATGTGTGATTATTTATTTCGTTCTTACTACACATGCTTAATTCTTACTAAACATCTGATGAGTGAATGATGCACTGATCTAAGTAAAGAATTATATGCATAATAAGATTTCTGGTAATACACAAGTTTTCTTAAGGATATTCGTGTGTATACATGAGTTGGGTTCATTAAAGTCGCGTATGGATTTTAGTAAGGAAAAAGTAAAAGTTTTGAGTAAGCTCTAAATACTGATTCACCCCCCCCCCCCCCCCTCTCAGTATTTTTCCCAAAAATTTGTATCAAAGCAGGTCCTTCTGAAGGAGCTTGATCACTTGAAGGAGATCCATCACAATGGGAAGGAAGCAAAAGAAGAAGGCTACTCAAAGAAAGAAGATATCTCAGAAAACATGTACAACAGAAAATGAAGAAGATGAAACAAGTATTCATTGTTGTTCTTGTGATTCACTTTCTTATGCATGAAATGGTGAAGATAGTGAAGACCAAAGTGAAAGTAATGTTATGGATCTAGAAGTAGTAATTGCAAATCTCAAGATTAAAGTTGAAGATCAACAAAGACTATTTAATGAGAGGGAATCTATCTAAAAAGATATGATCTCTAGAATGAATGGAGAGATAAACAAGTATCAAAGGCTGCATGATGAAGTAACCAATCACAGTGAAGGACTAGTAGTAGAAATCATCTCTCTTAAAGCAGATCTAGAAAAATAAAATAAGAAGAATGAAGAACTTATAAAAACATGTGAAGAAAAATAAAATGAGTTAAAAGAATAAATTCTAACTTTGAATGAGCAAGTTGAAGAAGGAAGAAGGGTAGAAGAAAGTATGAAGAAGCAGTGCCAAAAATTGGAGGTTGAGGTAAACATTTTAAAAGGTAAATTAGAAGAAAATGATAAATGCTTGAGGTTTCAAGATAGTACTAAGATTCTGGATAATATTCTTAGTATTCAAAGGTCTCCTTCTATTAAATTTTGTCTTGGTTTTCATGAAACTGTTAAAGGAGAATCTAGTTCACAAGACAATGCTAAAGATTCAAATGATGTCAATGCAAAACCTGAAGTGTTTAAAGAGACAAAAAGGCAACCAACAATCATGAATTCTCAAAGGAAATCATTCGCTCCTAAATATAGAAGTATCAATAATGTTGAATTCTTTATATGTTATAATTATGGACATGTTGCAGCCAAGTGTAGAAGAAAGTTGTTTCGGTCAAAGACAGATAGACACTACACAGAAAGACAGTCAGCTCCCAGGTACTCAGGTTTCTTTAAGGGATATTGTTTTTCATAAAGCAATTTTGGTCATAAAGCAGTTGATTGCAATAGAAGAAAGATTATAAAAATATATTATGATCCCTATGCTCCCTTTTCTAGTCACATAAGATGTTATTCTTGTAACAAGTATGGGAATGTAGAAAAAGAATGCAGATTAATTATGATGAACAGATCTGAGAAATTGGAGAATTTCCAGCAAAGCTAGAAAAAGAAGAAGCTCCAGTCAGAAATGTAGGGAATTTTGACCCTACTGTAGTCATCTGATTCTAAATTTTACTTTTCATAATGACTGCAGGAGTGATGTAAGATACATTATAGGAATCAGTAATGTATCATCATAGGGGGAGCAATATATGGTGATTCCCATGGTTGGTTTGGTAATTCTAGTTGTGTTTATTTCTGACAGTGCATTTGATGTGACAAGAGAAGACAGGTATAGGTGGTACAAATTCAGGGGGAGATGAAGTTGTGAAATTTTAATGTATTTCACTTTCTATACGCGGGTTTCATGAACTAAAGCCACGTATACACGCGAGTTCCGTTGGAAATAGTTGCGTATGTTTTTCACTGATAAGAAAAACAGTGAATCAGAATCAAGATTGGTTTCTAATAGGCTGCTGACAGTTGTAATTTTCTTAATCTAATGTTGATGGTTTCAGTCTGCTGATATGATATGGTCATACTTGACTATGAACATGTAACACCAGTTCAGGGGGAGCATTAGCCTAACTACTAAAGTTGCATTGTTGGCATTGTGTTTGCTTATTCTCATGATGATCATGTTAGAATGATGTTGTCATGATACATAGATTTCTTATGATGAGATTATGGATGAGCCGTGATCGCATTTTGCAGAAGAGTATCTTTATTTTCACAAATGGATTTGAAACAAGTCTAATGATTCATATATAAGTAAAAAACATGCAGATTTTGTTGTTGATAAACATCATGATTATATAAGACCTTGGTAATAACATATCACTTGATTTCTTGATACATATTGACTATGATGAAGTTGTTCTGGTATGACAATTATTCTTGGAAAGAATATGATGTTGCTACAAAGATCTTGATGTCGGTTACTGATGTGCTTATGATACAACTGTTAGATGAAACTTGAAGACATGGATACATTGTCTTATCTTTATTCTCTTAGATATTTTATGATACAAGTCTATGGTGTTTTCTCGTGCTATATGGTGCCACTCTACTCTATTTCATGATGATTCCCACACATGTTTCTACAAAGAGGAAATGGAAAGTTCACCTTGATAAAGATAAGAGATTGAGTTGATAGTTGATTTCTACAGAAAGACACTATGATGCTGGAAACATAGACCCGGTCACAGGTTGATGATCAAAAAATCACTAGTGGTGGTGCATTATTTATGGGGCCCCCGATTAGTATCTTTGTTCAGCAAGAAGAAAATATCTATTGCCTTATCTACAGCAGAAGCAGAATATGTGGCTGTCGCATCATGTTGCACACAACTTCTCTGGATGATGCAGACTTTAAAAGAAATTTAAATCAAATGTTCACCTCCCATATCGATTATGTATGATAATACAAGTGCCATCATTATCTCAAAGAATTCTGTTATGAATTCCAAGACCAAGCACAATCCTATTAGGTATCACTTCTTACGTGAACAAGTGCTTGAAAAAAAGGTAAAATTGGAGTATGTTCCCTCCAAAGAAAAATTTGCTGATATATTTACTAAATCTCTTCCCAGGGAAGCTTTTGAATATCTCAGGCAAAAGCTGGGAGTTGTCTCTGCCGCTCAGAAGACTAGATCTGCTTAAATTGGATACGCAGATTTCATAAAGGAAAATCGTGTATATACGCGAGTTTATATACATAAAACCGTGTATGGGTTTTTGTTGGCAAGTCGGGCCTCTATCTGGGCATAGCACTGCACTCTCGGGCGAGTCGGGCCTCTGAGCCTAGCGCCGGGCCTGTTGGGTCGGCCTCTGAGCGCAACGCTCGCTTCTGGGCGTGTCGGGTTTGCCTATGTGTAGCATCTGGCTGTAAGCACAACGCCTCCCGCTATAAGCGTATCGTAGTGCAAAAAATGAACTATGTAGACCCCTATATGCACAGCGCCAGGTGCTGTCAGCGCAGCGCCAGTAACTTGGCCCAGAATCTGACCAAAAACTCAGAATAATCTTCTGAAGGCTCTATGCTCTTCTTGCAAATGAAAAATGAGCTAAAATGATAAAAATTATGCCTTTATACCCTTGGAAAAATAAATTAAAATCAGAAACCCACTTTTGTTAAGGTTTTGTCACTTTATCATTTTGACTGATATCTTTTTGACCTTTAATTGCAGGTGATCTAAAAACTTTTCAAAGTGGCTCTTCTTCCTTTGGTGGGAGTTTGCTAGAGAAATGAAGAGGTCCCTTTTAACCTAGAGGGTATTGGCATTTTCAAACCTCTTTCTGTTTGCATTTAGAAACTGAAAAACATGTTCTTATTCCCTTTTTGACATTTCTGAGTGTGAGGGACATGAAAACATGTTTTCTTCATTTTTTACTGATTTTGGAAGTGATGCATAATAAACCTATCTCTGACAAGCGTTTTTTTTCTCCTTCATAACAATGTATGCCATATCTCCTCTTTGACCACTTCTGATTTGTTGCAGTTGTCATGACATATTGAATTTTCCCTTTTTGACATTTTTGGAGTTTGACAATTTCAGTCACATAACATTAACTTCATGATTAGCTTGATTTCTCATTTTGAAACTCAACCCTATGATTTCATTTCTTTGACCATTTGAGAGAAATTGACCACACTTGAAGACTTGATCTCCATCACACTGATACTCTTTGCATTCTTTCCCTTTGAGGTAGTGAAGCATTGTTACCTTGGAAAACCATGGAGGTCACCTTCTGACATCTTTTTCAAGCCTTCTTCCTGCTATCATCATGGAGGCTCATAATCTTCATTTCACCTTCTCTTGCCTACCTTCTCAAAAATTTAGGTTTTAGGGTTGTTAGAGAAAAATCAATAGTGTTGTCTTCTAATTTCTCTATATCCCTTTCAAGTTCATTCATTTATGTTTAGGTCACCTTACCTTTTTCCTTTCTTCATTTATAAATTCTAAAAGTATTCAATTCATGCTTGGTTGTGTTGATGTGTCTCTGTATTTGTGGTCCTTTGCATTGGTTTCTTGCTTGGCAAATTGTTGGTCTAATCAGTCCTAGAAACCCTGATTTTCCTTGAACATAGGCCGCTTACTCTTCCATTAGTTTGTTTGTACCTTTAATGAGAAGCAAGCCTCTTACCTTCCCAATTTTCCTGTTGGTAGCCACCTTGACACTCCCACAGAAATGCCAAAATGAACAGTTTTCCTTTGCAAAGTTTGTACTTGATAAGTAGGTCTTCTTTGAAGGTTTTCCTAATATATATTGGAAAAATAGATGCTGACCTTATTTTCCATTTGATTCATCTTCTTGGCACATGAAAAACAGTGATTTAGAACATCTAAGACAACCCTACAACCTGTGAAACCCTAATTACCTAGTGGGAGGATCTTTTGACTTGGTATTTAACTGAAGTTTGGCTTGGGGTGCTAAAGTATGAAAAACATAGTTTTTGATATTTTGATGTATTGAAGATCCAAAATCCAATGTACTTGATTTATCTAAAGAGCGTACAGAGATAGTTTTGATACCATCAATGCTTGAGGCACTTGATGAATAGGGGGAAGAGTAGGCTAGTTGGTGATCTTAGGTGGCAAGTGGAGGGGTGAGTTAAAGGAAAAAAAGAGTGATGAGGTCATAGGTGGAAAAACATAATGAAGGTGAGTGGCATGAGCTCATGATGGGTATTCTGGGAGTGGTAGGTTGACCATGACATGATAGAGGAGTGAAATAGTGAAAAATTTATCCTAAGGATAATGAAGGCAGTGAAATTTCTAAAACTCACCATATTCATGAATTTTGTTTTTAGAAATCTAGGAAAAGTATTTAGTCATCTAAAAAATAGAAAAATTATTGATGACTAATAGTGGCTCCACTTGGGGTGGGAAACTCCTTTTCAGGAGGTGTCTAGAACTTCATATATTTGGGTTTATGAAGACCAGTGCCTCATCCATTGGGTAGATTTTTCTTCTTTCATTTGTTGATTTTTCTTCTAAAGTTATGATCTCAAGAATTTGAAAAACATGATTACTTCAACTTCAACTCTACCCACCCATCCTAATTTCCTAACATTTTTTCTTCCTTGGGTGCACTTGGACTGGCAAACCCTTGGAATTCTTTTCTTTTGAAAGAAAAAACAAAATATCTACTTATACTCTTATCACTTCCAAGAGTTCAGATTATGCTAATGAACTCTTTTTATTCTCTACCTAGACTATCTGACTGTCAAGATTAAGATGTTTGAAAAACTTCATTCTCTAAGCTATTGACATGAAATTGAAAACATGGTTCAAACCAGGATTAGGAAATATGATTTACCATGGGCTGTGGAATTAGAACAAGCTGCACACAAACATTATTTTTGTAAAAAACACCTAGAAATATGAGGGTTGTGATCTATCATTTGTTAAGCATCCCCATATTCTTCTTTGGTTTAGATTTGAGCATGTGGAACCAGTATTTTTTCTTCCTAATCTATTCCTACTGATAAGTCAAGCTTGAATAATTTGACAATAATTTTTTCACTAACTTATCAACACAAATTTAAAACATGTTCAGCCATGATTAGGCTAGATGACTGAACAAGACTCCTTTTTGAACAAGTAGTGGAATTTAGGCTTGCACACTTTCAGTACTACTATTTTTTGGGTATGGGGCTATACCTCTTTTTCAAATTTGACCTCTTTTTCTTTCTTTCTATGTTTTTGTGTTTTTGTTTTATTGATTTTTCATCATGCAATGTTATGTACAATGAATGAAAGCTTTTGAAACTAGGAATCTTGACAATGATGGTACTTGAGCATCCTGTCATCAACATGATCTCCAAACATCCCTTGTCCATTCAACTCTTGTAAACATGAAACATGGTTACCTCTATCTGAATGCATGATGTGAAGATTTTTCCACAAACTCTAAAAATTGTCATGTTTTCCTTTGTACCTTCTCATTGATTCTTTCTTCTGAACTTTGTCTCTGTTAAAGAACTCTCTTATATGAACAAGGTAGTATTTATGAGTTTTAAAATAGACAATGATGTCATCAATATATATCATGGTGGAATAACTTAAATAAGGAGCCATTTCCCTTTGGAAAGTAGCTTCAACACTCCATAACTCAAAAGGAATTTGATCATATAGGTAGATACCCCAAGGTGCTTTGAAAGTGGCTTTATGTTGATCAGTGGGAAGTATTGTCATCTTATTGCAATCTAAAACACTATCAGTCAATGACATCTTGTTAGGAATTTTTACCCCTTGCAGCATATGATTGGTTTTGAAAAAAGGGTACCTTTTCTTTAGTGAGGTTTGATCTAGATATCTAAAGTCTATATACAACCTACATCCCTTTGTTTTCTTTCTTAGTGACACAACCTGTTTCAAAGATTTCTGGTTTTTATTAAAAGGGATCATACTTTGAACAATGTTTGTGTCAAAAGTGTTTAAAATTTCATCACTATATGCAGATGCATACTCAAACTCTTTGCACAGTTTTATGTATTTCAGTTTCATGTGAAGTGATAGAGTTCTGGATAACCTGATCATCTTGGGTTTTTCTAGGCTGCCTATGTTGTATTCTTCTTCTTTTGATGTCAACCTCTGTATAAATGCTGTTTCGCCACTTCCTTTCTGGTTTTTGTGTTTCACTTGAGCGAACTTGTTCAGATTCTAAGCTTAGTTTTGATTTTGAAATTTTACTTTCAAGCTGTAGAAAATTAAGTTCAGTTTTGCCATCATGTTGTTGTTGAGGGCTGTTAGATTTTTGGCTGTTGAGTTCCTCATGCAGAGACTGGTTTGACTATTGTAGTATGTCTAGATCTATCTCAACTTCACTTACCTGCTCATTAATGTCCTCTTCATTACACAAGATGAATGAATCAAGATCTAAATGGATGGAATAAAGAGGTGTGTTGTTTGGCCTCTCTTGACTGCTAACCATATTCTTTATGTGTGATTCTCAGTATAGTCTCCTTGTTTGGTTAAAAATAGGGATGGTAGCATAGGACGTGTCTAGTTGAAGGATCCCCTGAAGTTTGGCTCCTCAAGATCTGGATAAAAGCATGCCATACTTGGGGGGAACGTCAGCCACTACTATGTCCATGATAAGGCCCTTAGCAGGGATTTGTGCCAAATTGACACATAAATCCTTGATTAGGCCCAAACACTTGACTCTGCTTGAATCAAAGGAATACAGGTCTTTGTAAGGTTTGGTTATTTCTAGGCCTAATCTCTCCATCACAACCTTTGGCATGAGGTTGTGAGAGGCACCAGAGTCCAGCATGGCATTATGTAAGATTTTTTCATGTATGTTTAGGCTGATATAGAAAGGAGGGATATCCCTTCTTGGTACTTTCCTTCCACTTCAGGTTCAAACAACAACTTAGGTTTGTCATCAACCAAGTGTAGAGTGTCGATATCATTTCCCATGTTAAAAACTTTCAAAACTTGAGACCTGCACATGTCTTGGGTAATCAGTTCAGTGAGAGGCATCGTTATCTTGATTTTAGCAATCTCTCCTTCAAAACTGAAAGGTACTTGTGTTTTAGACATATTTACATTAGTTTTTTCAGCCATAATTTTTTTCTACAAATTTAGTTTGTTGATTCTGAATTGTACTTTGGACAAAAGAGTTTTCTCAGGGCCACTAGTAGGTGCACTAGGGTAGCTTGGGTCACCTCCTTGCTGGATAGTTTTGTCTTTGTTTGGATCAGCTTTCTTAGCCATGGTGTTGGTACTATCTGATCTCCTTTTAGGAGTATTTTTAGGGTTTTTCCTAACAACAGTGTCTGTTTGGTTTCTCTTGGAGGTTTCTTGGTTATTTTTTCTCCTAAGGTCATATTGCCTATGGACTTCCATTATGGCATTTTCAAATCCTAATTGGTAGTCTTCATAATCCTCATAGTTTGTTTCAGTTTGATCTAAGGCAAAGAGACCTTGTTATTCTTCCGTGAGAAAAACATCACCCTCATTGTCATAACCTATTAGGTTTACATGGCGAATGTAATGGTTCCTCCGTTTTTTGGGGTTCCCATGTTTTGGCCAGGTTGACAGAGACCAAAAGATGAGACAACATAGAACCACTTTGGGACCTTAGGATCTAGCCCTCATAGGTCCAGAGAGGGATCTCTCTATATAAGTCAAAGGATATGTCTTTGAAGCTCTTAGGTTATGATTTTAGGCTAGTTGTAGGCTCATGGTTGTTTGTTTGATTGTTTGTGTTTGGTTGGAGGGAATCAGGAAAAGAAGGACCAATATGTGACAAGGATGAGCAAAGAGGAAGCTTAGGCAGAGACAGATAACTCAGAGAACATCAAAGCCATTGGGCTATGGAGTCAAGAAAGGATTTATTTGTAATCAATGTGCAAGCTTTCAGTTGGGCTAGTCATCTAGAGCATTTGGATCTTAAAGGATAGAAGATGGAATGGAACATTAAGGACAGAAAATGACAGGAGGAGAACCAACCAACTCTATCTATAGATCATACCAGAGGTCATTTAACTCCAGGTCTGCTTGGACAAAATCAGGGGTAAACAAGGGATCTTGGAAAGGTTTAATTGGGATGGCAAGCTCCTAGTGAGGCAGATACAGGATTCTAGACCTCCCAGGTTCTCAACACATTCAACTAAATCCTACCAAGAACATCTAAACACAGATTTCATTAATTCATACATCAGAGAGCAGGCAATGTCATCCACTACACTGGTTAAATCAATTGAAATCAGCATTCAGATACACATATAAGCAGAAAACATTGAGGTAGGGAGAGCAGGAAACATAGGGCACCTATCAAGGGTGAATCCTATATTATACTTATGTTGCCTACCAGTAGAAATGAAATGAAATGGAACATAACATAAGAGAAAGTCAATCACAAATACGGAGAAAGAGGAAACATCAGCAGTTGCTTTAGATCAGGATCCAAAGAAACATGCTTTTCATATTAAAAACAACACCGATCAGGTACATCATAGCCCATATCTTGAACATTCAGTCTGAATACATCTAATCTCAGTCTATCTTACAATATACACAGAGAACTTGTCTCAAATAGGAACAATGCTTGCGTTCCACTGATTTCTCATCAACAACCATTACAATGTTTCCTTCTGTGCTTTATAGCAAAGGATGAACCTAAGATCGACTGAAGGAGTAGGTGAAAATTAAATGTATCATTAAACATAACAATGAATGCAGGGCCGAAACCCATTCTGCTTGACATACTGTATATTTAATCTCAGTCACCTTCCTTGTGAGAGAATGATCTGCTCCAGATTTGATCGTGACATCTTTTGGCTGAAGTACTCCTGGTGATTTGAACAAAAATGAAGTAAACTGCTGGGAAGGTCTGTCTCATAAATGTCTGACTGTTTTGAGGTCTGTTGTCCGGTGGAAAACACTTCAGGGACATGGTGCATAATAAAGCCGTATGGGCGCCATGTACTTGATGAAGAACAAACATTATGCCGATGAAAAACCCAGATATTACCTTTTGCCTGTGCTTGGAATCATGTAGTCGATCCTCGGGGCCTGTAATCTGCTGCTTTTTCCTCTAAACTTCGGATTAAAAGCTCAAGATCCTCATAAGCTAGCTTTAATCTTCATTTTTCTCTGTGCTGAAACATTCTGCCGCTCCATTTCCTTCTGACAGGGTAGCTCGGGTTTTAATGGTGATGGGAGTTTTGCTGCAGAGTTCGCACTCTGTTCCTTTAATGAACATCTTGTCTCTACCTTCCCGGGCCTTCGTTCATAAATCCAGCCGCTATGGATGATCTTCCTCGGACCTAGTTTTCTGGGCAGCGAAGGAGTTTATCATGGTGGCCATTCTTTCTTTATATCCCTGCAAGAACACGAAAACTGTGAAGAAATCCATGGACGAGGGTGACGGGTGACATGGGTGGATGAAACGGATGCATTTGGTGACATGGCGGAAGAAACTACAGAGGAATCAGTGAAAACTTGCTCTGGTGGAGGTTTGACGACCAGTAGAGTGAAAATGCGTGGAAATCATTAAAAACTGCGAGAATGGGACATTATATGCGACGGAATGTTTGAAGGGTATGGAACATGCACGTGGGGTGACGTGGCAGATGGATAGCCGGTGGAAGGATGAGGTGGGGGCCCGGGGACAGGGGAGTGTTCAACGATGGAGGGATAGATCAGGACCGTCGATTATAGTGGAGATCGACGGTGGAGGGCGGCGGATGGAGGACCGAGAATACGGAGGAGGCAGGTTATCGGGGGTGCAACTTCGTTGAATCACAGCCGTTAGATGGGGTCCTCCAGATCGGACGGTTCGCAGAAATTCTGCTACCCGGCTTTCGTCCGAAGATTAATGCGCGAAATGGCAGCTTTCAAAATAGTGCGCTCGGACACGCCTCACCCAGCGTATGGAATCGCTGGGTCCGCAGGAACTACTGCCGGCTATGGATGGGTGGTGCAGAACGAAACCACCGGTCTTCTGAAACTACGCTGGCGGGGTAGGGACCACTGCTTCGGGTGAGCACCGTGCCGTTGGATCTGGTGCTAATGGACGACGGAGATTCATCGATCAAACCAAATATATTAAAACCCCCAAATGCGTGTTTGCAAAGGTTTTTTGATGATTTTTCACATGGGGAAAGGTTTGGAGGGCTAAGTGCCTAGTGGATTTGGTGCTGGTCACCGTGCCGGGTCTTATGGGGAAGGAAAAGGGCGCGGGGCTATCAGAAAAAGGGCTAGGTCTATCATATAGTCGAAAAGTGGGTTTTTAAACCTTTTTAGTGCATTCCAAGGCCTAAGGAGGGCAACGGTAAAGGGGTGAAATGGAAATTTGGAGAAATAAAGAGGTGATGGTGGGGTTGAGGTAGGATTTTAGGGGAATTTTAAGGAGATAATGGGGGGATTAAAGGAGAATTTTGACAAAGGGAAAACAGAGGTTGGGATGGGGAAACTTGCAGGATATAGGGGTAAAAATGGGCCTTTTGAGGAATGGATCAGCAGAGAGGATGTATATTAGGCACAGCACATAGAGACTCCAAGGAGGATGAATTTTCAGGGGAAAGGCACTCCTTGGAGGCCCCAGAACAATATAGCCCCCAGCTTGCTTGTCAAGAATTCCATAGGGGGGCTAACAGGTTCTTCGGTCTCTCTTCCCTCTTCATCTACATAATTATCTTGGAAAAGGAGGCCTAAATTGTTGGTCATTGTCTCTTGGTCTGTTTTGGGGAGGGTTTCTTCTGAAGTTTGGATTCCTATTTTTGTTTTGGGGATTTGTTTGGTTTTCCCTAGGAGGCATTCTTTCATTTAGGCTTATTCTCTCCATCATTCTCTCCATGGTTCTAACTAGGTTGTCAATCTTGGCATCAGATGAGGAGGCTAAGAGCATGGTTTCATCTTTGTAGGTTACTCTCTTTTCTGATCTTATCCTAGCCCTCTTTTCAATTAGGTTGGCTTCTAAACTTATAGCTCCATTTTTCATGTCTTCTAAAGTTAGGGGATCTCTTTCTCTCAGCTGATAAGCCATGTCTGGGTCAAAACCTTCCAGAAATGTTTCTAAGGCTAGGCCTAGTGTGGGTTTCATGTTTAGTGGGAGTGAATTTTAAACACTATTGAACCTAGTGCAATAGTCTTGGACACTTTCCCCTGCATTTCTCTTAAGGTTTCTATATTCTGAGAGGATTTGGAGAGGGTTTTTCTTTATTTCCCACTTGTTTATAAATGTATGGTAAAGGGAAGGGAGATCATGTATGGTGTTAGGAGTCAAGCTTTTGAACCATTTTTTGGCTTCTCCTCCTAAGATTTGTGCAAATATCCTCATTTTAATGGTTTCCTCTTCTATTTCCATGTAATCAAAGGCATCATTTATCCTATCTACATGCTATTGGGAAGTGATGGATTTAGCTTCGGTAAAGTGAGGGATTTTGGATTGGTAATCATGTGGAAAAGGTAATAAATGTTGTGGCAGTGCCAAGGGGAATACCATGCTGCCATGATGGGAGTGAATGGGATCCAAGGCTGATTTACAAGGGGAGGGTTTTTGAAAGGGGGTGGGAGAGGAAATGGAGTGGTTTGAACAGTGGATGTGTGGATGGGGGTGGAAAAGGTACTTGGACCAAAAAACTAGTTTTGAGCAGACTTGGTATGAAAAGAGCTAAAGTGATGGAGAAGCTTAAAGTCAGGAGGGGTGGAAGGAGAGGCTTCTCTACTAGAACTCTACTGCAAATCTATGGGCTCAAGGTCAATCTGGTCAATCTCACTATGTGACTTGGTTCTAAACAAGTTTTTTGTATGGTGCAAGTCAAACTGGGGATCTTGCAAGGCTGTAAGATGTTCAGGGACAGAGCTTGCTCTATGAATGGTCCTAACTATAGTTAAGTTTCTAGTTTTAGAAGTTTTCCAGATAATATTTTCTGGGTCATCAATGATAGTAGGAGGATTTGGGTCTAGATGAGATCTGGTATTGATCCTTTGTGAAGCCAGATTTCAAACTTAAAATGTAGAGAGGTTGAAAGTTTAGGATTATTTTCAGAAGGTTGACCTCTCTTAGTGCTTGGTAAACTCACACAGTATGGGACTAGGCTTCTAAACTTCTCAGGGCTGATTTGACACAATCCTAGGGAAGTCTAATGAGAACTAGTGAAGTAATAGGCCTACTGGAGGCTAGTGGAGTCGGCATGTGGATGTTTTTAGTTGTTTTGAGGATACGTAATTATGGTCCACCACCAAAAAATGATAAGAACCAATCTAGGGATGTTTTTTGGGGTTTTCTGAGTTTCTTTATGTATCCCTAAGGTTTCTATGAGTGTCCTACAACTGAGTCATAATTTTTCTAGGATGGTGAGACAACCAGATTCTACTCTTTGGCTAACATTTTGAGTACTCCATGATTCGATAAGGGTTTTTGAAGTTCCAAGGAGTGCTTATATTGTCACTAATTTCAGAAAGCCTCTCATCTTGGTTGCCAATTATGTTAGGGACGTATGAGCTGGTGATAAATCAATAGATGCTATGTACAAGGGTTTCTGAAGTCCTAAGGGATAATTAGATTTTCACTGACTAATAAGGTCCCACCGTGATCTCCATTATGTTAGTGACGGTGATGAGGTGGCAAAGAATCAATGGATATAGAATGCTTCAGCTTGTGACTTACTTAGAAGGTCCCACCGTGATCGCCTTTATGTTAGTGTCCCGTGATTTAGCATATTGGTAGACCAAATGCACAGGGTAACATCAGACCAGTCGTTGGAGTCTTGGGACCTAGCCTTCCTGGACTTAGAGAGGGCTCTCTCTATTGTATGGAAAGGATGTGAACTTGTTTGCTTTTAGGGCTTGATTTTAGGCTAGTTGTTAAGTGTAGGGTTTGTTTAATTGTTTTGGTTGGGTACATGATCAAGTAGAATATATGGAATGAGGAAATATTCAATTCATTGGGCTATGAAGTCTATAAAATTCATGGAAATTTCAACAATGGATCGGGGAGAATCACAGGGCAAATCTAGCATGGTCAATGGATTTTCAAGGTTTATGGGAATGAGATGGACATCAAATTTTGGAACAAAAGTAGGACAAAGGGAAATCAAGAATCCTTTATCATGTACCTTTTTAACAAGAAGGGACTTAAATGCCATTAGAATAAAGAAGCAATCAATAGACAGGGAAAACCAATAACTCTTTGATTCAAGTCAAGCAAATAATATTCAAGACAAACATTCCAATGAAACTCATTTAACTTCTACTGATTTCACCTTCAAGGTTAAGAAAAAATTCAAGATACACATATAACTTTAATCAAAGAAGAGGGAACGCCTAAACATAATTTATCATAGTTATGAAGATCTCCAAAATAATTATTCAAGCATGGACAAAGGGTATGATCGAAACATAGCCTCTTTGGCAAACCTAATTAATGGTACTTTGGAGAGAGACCTCAAGAACATTGTTTAAGGAAATCAAACAAGCAGGGCTAGCCATAAATCATCTTTGATACCTACTATATTAAACCATTCATGAAATAAAAAAGCTTAGGTGGTCTAGAGAAAAATTAAGAATTCTCTAAAATTTCCTAGCAGAAGAAAACATAAAGGCAGTGAAGAACAAATAGATCTAAGGTGCCTTTGAAGAAAATTTCTTAGTCTAAATCCTTTGTTCTACTGCGACATAGAAATATGAAAACATAATAAAACATGAGAAAAAAATAATTGAATAGAAGCACTTCACCATTAACCAAGCTTAGGGATCCTGCAAGCAAGCCTCCTCCATCAACAAGCAAAACAAGACATTCACAAGCTCCACAATAAAAAATTTCTCTTCAACCTCCAAAAGACTATGTATTGCTCCAAAGAGTCATCAAATGCCAACAAAAGCCAATGTTTTAAAAATAAGCCCTCATGCTCTATTTATTTAGAAAAGGAGGGAAAACACCCTAGATAGGGTTGGAAAATGTCAAAATCACTCATAAATGTCATTAATGCCCAAGAGACCATGCAAGGCCCAAGGCACAAAAAGTCCCATGAAATAAATGCCAAAATAACTCCTAGCACTTAACTCTAGAGTGATTTTCCTCAAAAAGCATTAAAATATCATTTCATAATAAATTAGTGTGTTTTGTTGACTTTTGGCTAAAAACACATAGTGCAGTCTATAAGCGGAGCGCCTTCACATATAGAAAATTGGTCCACTTGTAGCCAAGTTTTGGTCACCTTCCCGATGTCGGATTCTGCTCCGTGATGGCCTGTTGGAAAGCCTGCTAAGTCTAATTTCCAAATATACCTTTGGTTTTCTGATTGAGCCTATTTAACCTGTACAAAACGTGAAATTACCCACCCTGCTCTAAGCACAGCACCAAGCTTGAAAATGAGGTAGAAAGGTAAAAAAATGAGGTGTTTTTTGACCTTTTGAGGGGTCAAAAATGCTCCAAATGCTCTGAAATTTGGTGAGCATAGTGTACTAGGCATGAGAAACCCAAAAATGTAAATTTCTCTCTTTGAGGATGCCTGAGGGAAAAGCGTAGCGCCAGGGGTGCTGTGCTTATAGGCCTCCAAATTCACAAAAAACCAAAAATTGTAAAATCTCCTCAAATTTGGTGGATGCCTCCCTTACGGGGTTTGAGAGACCTGTAGAGAAGCATGTGCCAAGATTCCAAGGTTAGCTTGGAATTTTTCCTCTTTGAGTGCTTGGATCTTGGTTTGGGCCTTTTTGAGTTTTGTGCTTGCAACTTGATTCCTCCGGGCATAATGTTTGATCATATTTCTTTGTAGATCAAGGTCCTCATTTTCCCTTTACAAATTGGCCTCCAAGTGTATGTTTGCTCTTTCCAACGAAGGCTCCCGATCATGTGCTATCTCCATGGCCAAAAACTCATCTAGAGGGAGTTTTTCTGCTAAGGCTGATTCTTGTTCCCTTTGTTTTGCTAATGCCTTACTCAACCCCATGGTTCTAGGTCTCCTCCTAGACTTTCCTTCATCCTCACTCTCCTCATAAGTGCCCATGAACTCCTCTAGCTTTACCTGTGCCTTTTGGGCTTCTTTCTGGGCCCTGATGGCTCTAGCCTCATAAATAACAATTTATGCTTCTAGCTGCCTGTTCTCCATGTCAAAGGCATAATTCACACTCTTGGCCCTATCCAAATGGGCTTGGAGCTCTTAAATTTGGGAATTTTTGTTTTGGATGAGAAAGTTTAAGATCCTTGCTTCATTCTCCTCATCACTGTCCACTTGAATGATTTGAAACTCCCTATCCACCTCATGATCTTCTTATTCTTCCTTTACCTTTTGTTTCCCTTTGTCTAGTGGTTGGGCTGAGGTGGATGACATGGTCGCTTTCCTTTTGGAGGCAGAAAAACAAGCCTTAGCCCTCTTTGATAGGTCAATGAAAGAGGTGTGATTGTGGTCTTGTTGGTGTCTTGATCATCGCTATGATCCTTGCTGTTGTCTTCACCCTCTTCATTTTCATCATTAGTGTTGGGTTTGTTTTATATTCTTCCAGTAGGCGGACCCACCCATGGTTTTGTGCATGGGTTTGTACATGGTTTTGGGGCATGATGGTTTTCGACCCCTGGTATTTTGTAGATCCGGTCAAGGGAACTACAATTATGTTCTAATCCAAGGTTAATGGATTGGGGTTTATGTATGCTTCGGCATGTATATATATGTTTTGTAACACTGAAAGGAATATAATGAAAAATCAAGCTGGTCGTCCCGATTTGGGATCCAGGGGAAAATCTCTGTGTTTATCTGTTTTATGTTTTATGCTCTCGCTATTGTTTATTTTCCGTTTTAAGGATTCATTCGTAGATAATTTCTGTACAGGGTTAAAACCTACATTTGGTATCAGAGCTAGGTTTCGGCTTCAAGGGGACGCCTTTCCTGCAGAGGGTTTTTTTTCTCAAGCCTGAGGTAGACCTTATTCAGTGGGAGATCTACGGGATCGATTCTTGCGGTGAAAGAAGATGGCGAGCGGCGAGAAGATAGAGATCGAGAAATTTAATGGTCAGAGTTTGGAGTTGTGGAAGCTCAAGATGGAGGATTTGCTGGTGGATAAGGACCAGTGGATCGCGGTAGATCCTGGTACTAAACCAACGGTAATGTCAGATGAATATTGGAAAAAACTGGATCGGAAGGCAAAGAGAACAATACAGTTGTGTGTCTCAGATTCAATATTGTTGAATGTATTTGGGGAAGCTACGGCGAAGACCTTGTGGGACAAGATAGGGAGTTTGTACCAATCTAAGTCTCTGGTGAATAAATTGTTCCTGCAAAAAAAGTTGTATAACCTAAGGATGAAGGATGGAGACTCGGTGACAGATCATCTGAATTCCTTCAATACTATGGTAAGTCAGCTGTCATCTGTTGATATTAAAATATCACATGAAGATAAGTGCATCAGTTTGTTGAGTTCTCTACCAGATTCATGGGAGAGTCTGATTATTGCAATAGATAGCAATACAACTACCTTGAATTTTGATGGCATTGTCTCAGCCTTGCTATCGGAGGAAATGAGACTGAGAAATATGGAGGGTCAGAATGGAGATGCCTTATCTGTACAAGGAAGGTCCCATAATAGAAACAAGAATAAGATTTCGAGTGGGAGATCTAAATCTATAGGGAGATCTAAATCTCTTGGAAAGTTTGTAAAGGTGTGCTGGAAATGAAAAAAGGAAGGGCACTACAAAAAGGATTGCAGATCTAAAGCTCCTGAGAAAGGAAAGGGATCTAATGATGCTCCTTCTGCAGAGGCAAAATACACCTCGGGTGAAGGTGGGGATGTGTATTTGGCTTCTTCTTCAAATACACAAGTAGATCATGAGTCATGGTTGATTGACTCGGGTGCATCCTTTCGCTTCACTCCCCATAGGGAGTGGTTCTGCGAGTATGAGAAATATGATGGCGGTGATGCCTTCTTAGGTGATGATAGGAAGGCCAGAATCGTCAGACGTGGAAAATTCAAGCTAAAGCTGCAAGGTGGAAGGATTAGAACACTTCCTAGTGTTCTGCACATTCCTGCATTAGCCAGAAATCTGATTTCTATAAGCAAGATGGATGATGCAGGTGTAAAAACAGTCTTCGAGAAAGATACCTGTAAGATGGTTCAAGGAGCACTGGTATTAATGCGTGGATTTCACATTGGAACTCTGTCCAAGCTGTTAGTGCTCAAATCTACCTTAGGCTGAAATAAGGTAAGACTCAAGGCAACATCAAACCATGCTCAGCCTCGTAGCTAGCCCTACGAGGACAGGAGAGGGCTCTCTCCGGGTCTATCTCAGCAAAAAGGTCTTCAAGGGGGCTGAGATGACTTATAATGAATACGGATTTTAGGCTAGTAAAGAGATAGGAAAGTTTGATTTTGATTTTTGGGTTTTTGTTGGAGAAATGGGAAAAAACAATTTTGGGTTCGGGGATAAGGCCATATTTTTGCAGAATTCAAGTTGGGGCGAGGTAGGAAATAGTCTTGATGCTTTTGATCAGGTGTATGGATGGATCAGAACGAAAATGAGCTGAAGAGGGCAAGGGAGAACATGGATCCTCTCCAAACTGGCGAAAACATGTAAAACTAAACAAATTTAAAGGCAGAGCACTGAAACAATGGATTCAACCTCATTTACTCATTCATTTAGTTTCAGAAGAATAAGAAGGGAATGGCATACATTAAACATGAAAGAACTTACAATAAACTGAGAGAAAACACCATCAAGAACTGAAAGCCACAAGAATCCCAACAGGTGCTGCAAAACCTCTGATCTTTCCTTAGCCAAAATGTGAAAAATATGTACAATAGTGTGCCAAACTTTTCCCAAGAGTCCAACCTATAGAATGTCTCATAAATTACATCATATAGACCATCCTAACCCCTTCCCACACCTCTAGGGGTCGAATTCCTCCTTCTAGGAGCAGTTCCAACTAATTCTAAACAAGGAGCTAGAATATAGGCATCCAAACAACTTGCCTCTAAAAGGAAGGAAACTGATTCTTACACTTGATTTTTACTTTTTTAGGAGTGAATCATCTAGAATAGGTAAAAGTAAGTCCAAGTTACATGCCAACCATAAAATTACATCAAGATAACTCAAAAATTACACCCACAAGCAAAACTGGTCCAACTGGCCGAAATCCTGAGCTGGAAGGTGAAAAATTGACCAAAAATCCATATGCGTAGCGCGCCTGAGCCATATGCGTAGCGCGCCTTTCAGCCTGCTTTTGGGGCACTTCCCGGAGTCCAAATTGAGCTCATGATAGCTCGTTGGAAATCCCTGGATGTTGGCTATCCAACCCAAGTGGAATTTCCAAATTTGGAGCTCATTTTCCCCTCCAAAACTTCATTCTCCCAGAAGTACTTCCTGCTGGTGCAAAAGGTGGCAGAAAGGTGGTTTTCATGGTGTTTTTGGCCCTTTTGATCATCCAGAACTTGGTGAAATGATTTGGCCATACTGGAGCATGCATAAATTACCATGAAAAACCCAAAAATATAAAGTTTTCCTCCAGCAAGTGTCCCAATCATAAGCGAGCGCGTCGACGCGCTACTCGTATAGCTGAAAAATCTGTTTTGAGACCAAAATATTTCAAAATGACAAAAATTTCTCCGAATTTACTCAAATTCAGAACGAAGACCCTCCATCATGTATCATGCCCAGCCAACGAAGCCTTGGCCAAAATTCGGAGTGGATCAGGCCTCTTTCGCCGTTTTAGTGCTTCGCTCAATCTCTTTTTCAGAATCTTCATTTTTGCTTTGCAGACATGCATGCAGGCCCAATAATGACCTTTCATGTGACGAAGCATGTCTTTGTCTCTATTGGCCTTTGCCAAAAATTTCTCCAGATGAATGTTAACATGCGTGAGGCAAGAATCTCGATCAGCCAGTGTCATATCACCAGGTCTCTTCCGGCCCAATTGTCGATCCTCACGGATTCGCCACAACTCTAACAGTGTGTGCTCATCCTCTAGCTGTTTGTTACATTGCTCCAGGTAGTTTATGACCCACTGAGCCCTCTGCAATTTCTCTTTTAGCATGACATTCTCGGCCTTTTGCTCCTAGATGATCTCTTTCAATTTCGAGCTAGGAGACCTCGCATCAACATCGATGAATGTGAAATCAGTGTCCCGGCCTCCTGAAGGGCCCTCATCATGCATGGGCTTCTTTTCTCTGTCCTGAAACTGTACCTGTGTTGAAGAAGAAGGCGATACCCCTTCCACATCATGTGGAGATAATACTCGCTCTGCTGATGGAGTCAACGAGACCCCTTCCACCCCGAGCGGAGATAGTACTCGTCGTGTAGCTGCAAATAAGGCCCTGTGGCCTTCCCTCATAATGAACTACCTCGGGAGGCGGCTATGGTGCTGTAAAGAAGTCACGGGAGATGAAATCCTCCCAAGTGATGCCCTGCTGTGTTCACTGATGTATCATTATGATCTTGATCAGTGTGTAATGATATATACTTCTATGCTGCTGTGCTGGGGTCTTCTTCTGTACAAAAATCATCATCCTCTATATGTTGCGATACATGAAGTATGGAATGTTCATCATACGTACCCTCGTGAAATGCATCAACAAACGGACATGGTACGCATAAAGACACGAGAATCTGCCCTCGCAACTGAAATACCGAATGATGAGTTTCATCAATGGTGCAAACTCATCCTTCAGGAATCTGAAAGGAAAAACCTTGCTCAGGTGCCTCATAAACCCAGGTTTGATGTATGGCTCATAGTGGAATTTCTCTAACTGCTGACGTTTGTTCCATTCCTCTCCTATATTTGGTATCCCGGTGGCCTGAGCAATAGTCTCTGGTGACAGAATGAAATCTAATCCGGCGAGGTTTACACGGCCATCATGTAAATGTAGAACAAATAGACGATCTAGTTCACGATGATGCTGGGTTTGTGAAATCATCTCACAGTATTGGAAACATGACTGACGCTGAAAAAAATCCATTGCAAGCGGGCAAGCCTACAATTGAGCCAAAGAAGTAGGCTCCTCCCTGAGATGCTTACCACCTTTTCCACTTTTGTGAGACCTCTGTGGCACATTACCCTCTGCTGTGGAATCACTGTCATACTCCTGCTCATAAACTGAATCCGTCTCTGACATGGCTTTTAAAACAAGATGTCTGCAATATGTATGTTGATATAGGTGTAGTGAAGACAAAAGTTTCAATGTATGCTCAAAACCCAAATATGTCACATATGTATCAAAGTATCATAGGAAAACAAGCCACAGTGGTGATGGCTCTGTCAAGTGGATTGGCATAAAAACAGTCACTGCTTTGATCACAAGGGAATTTGAGAAATGAGTAAAAAAGTGTAATGTAGTGTACAACCTTTGCAATGGTAGTTTAGATTTGTCAAGGGAGCAGTGGATACGGGACTCTGTTCGTCAATGAAGAATGAAAAACAATGTGACAATAACCATAGTGAGATAATAGCAATGACAGCAGTGTTTCGACAATGTCAATGGAGGATATGGATAAGAGAAAGTGAGACTATGTGAAAACATGAATAATGAGCAGTGTTGAAATGACGATGGCAATCATAGTGACAACAGTGATGTAATGGCAAAGAAAGGGTGTGAGGATGATGTAAATAATGAGCAGGGGCGCCACAGACAATATAGGCATGAGCATATATATCAACCACACAAGTTTGCAAACCCTTCACAAGACTATCAACATATCTTTCAAAACCCTAAGAAATGAATTTGAAATAAACATAGGGTTTACACATTTCTCCTCATCAAATACTTGTTTCCCCACTTTGAAAACACCACAATCATGTTCAAAAATCACTTAAAAATCGTGAATAACCTACTTGCAAGCCGATTGAGGCGTTTTGCAAGAAACTGGACGCAAGGGCAAAAAATTTGGCTCTGAGACTATATGCGTAGCACTCTTACCCAGTGCGTAGCGCGCTGCATGTGCATAGTGCGCTTGTAAATTTACACAGGCTGGGGAGGCCCAACGCGTAGCGCGCCTCTTGTGCGTAGCGCGCCTTCTCTGCGCGCAGCGCGCACCTCCAGCTCTGGTCCACAGCTTTGTAAAACATGTTTTCGGCCCTCAACTTCACCAATTCGAACTCTGCCTTGAAAATTTGTGCAAATGAATTGTCTTCCATGGCTTATATGTGTAGAAAAATATCTCATAAAATCAGATTTGATTTTAAATTTTCTCCATAACCCACTTTTATAATGTTCGGCACTTTTTCATTTGATCACTTAAAACAATGTTGTCCTTTGGCTTTTCCTTGCTTTTTCTGAGTCTTGGACTGATGACACCTAGTTGTTTTTTGCAGGGATTTGGCATTTGGCTTTAGCAGAAGATCAGAGGCTTACTCTGGAACTTATCATGGTGAAACAAATACAATTATTAAAAAAAATGAAAATTGACAATTTCTAGTTCCAAAACAGTCTAGTTCCAAAATGAAATGTCTTCAAATGTTTTTGATAATAAAAACGTGAAATAGGAACCTTTTGAAACCAACCTCATGGCCTGCGGGCTTTTATTACATGTATGCAAAGACTAAAAACCCTAGACTCTAGGACTAAAGACCCTTTTTGACGAAACTAATCATCTATGACCATGAATGAAGTGACCTGAACTTCAGTGATTTTTTGAGAAATTTTGATTAGCCCTACAGGTACAAGCATGAGGAAACACTAGACAACCAGACCCCCTCGTCAGTCAATGGCATGCCTCTAGCGAAATGCAACAAAGTGGAACGAGCGAGACACCTAAGAATGATATGCAAAAAGCGAAAAGATCTCTGACGGAGGGCTGTAAGGACCGACTCTAACATTGGCTCCAATGGGGGATGGTGGCTCCAAGGAGATGCCAAGAACGACAGATCTCTGGGGCAGTCAGACAGTGCCTTCATCCATTGGGTGATGGAGTCATTATTTCAACAAATAACAAAAAAATTTTGATACATTTATTGACTGCAAACTTGACTAAAACCTTACTGAAACTTGACCAAAACTGACTCGACTCTAAAACTGAAAAGACTGATAAAACTGACTTGACAAACTTCAAACCAACTAACCTCCATCTCCAGAATTATAGCCTTCGCTCCGGGCCCCAGAATAAAGATGAGAGATCAGTACACACTTGCAATAGAACAAAAGTAAAACGATATATACAATGATGATGAAATCAGTAGAAAATACTCAGAAGTGGTATCGCTTTAGCAGCCGACCATTGATCGGCCCTCCAGGAAAATCATCTCCATTCATTTCCTTGAGAAGAAAGGCGTTTTGACCGCGATACGCTGCAATCTTAAAAGGACCCTTCCATAGGTTTTCAAATTTTCCGTGCTTTCCCTTATCTTCATTCCAAGCATCCCACTTCAAAACCACCTCATCCAGCTGAAACTTATTTGCTTTTGCCTTCCTGTCATAAATCTTCTTTATGTGCTCCTGCAACTTAAATGTATTTTGAAAGACCTCCTCCCGTGTCTGCTGTAAATGAATCATCTGATTAATCCTCCGCTGCATGGGATCTTACTCACTACCAGCTTCCTGAAGCAATTTGACTACCGGGACAGCAAGCGAAGTAGGAAAAACTGTGTCTATCCCGTACACCAACTCGAAAGGAGACATGCCAATAGACTTTTTCTGACTTACCCTATCAGCCTCAATGCATTCACTAATTTCTTGTGCCAGCCCTTTTTATTGATTTCCAGCAATTTCTTGATGATATTTACCAAAGACTTATTCGAAGATTCCGCCAAGCCATTTCCTTGCGGATGGTAGGTAGTCGAATGTCCCAAGCTGATATTGTACTTATAGCAAAATTCAACCATCCTCTTTGACTTGAAGGCCGCTGCATTATCTGTGATTATCTTACTAGGACACCCAAAACGTGACAGAATATTGTTTTCAAGAAAAGAGATAATTACCACATCTGTGGCTTGTCGAGTAGGAATGGCCTCGATCCATTTCATGAAGTAGTCCATAGCTATCAATATCCATCTATGCTGTCCTGACGATGCCGAATGGATTTCACCAATGAAATCCAACCCCCACTGCTGAAATGGTGCACTGACTTCAATTGGTTTGAGAGGCAAAGGCTGTAGTTTCTACTTCCCTTCGAAAATTTGACACTCGTGACAATTCTTAACTGCCTTATATACATCCGAAAACAAAGAAGGCCAATAGTAACCTGCCCTTAGAATCTTATTCGCTGTGGTTTTCCAAAACAGATGGCCTCCGCAGTCTCCTCTATGAAAGTCCTCCAAAACTCTTTTGGCTTCCTCCTCTACCAAACAATTCAATAACATTCCACCAGGGTCTTTCCAATACAATGCAGAATTCAGTATGCAAAACTTTGCAGCTCTCAACTTCAAGGTTCTACTCTTATTTCTAGGCATCCCGGGAGGTGGAGATAAATTCTGAAGTACGTATAAAATGTCAGCATACCAAGGGGAAGAAACAAAAATATCAGATACCTGAAATGACGTACTCTCCTCATCTTCATCGGACATGGTAGCGATCAAATTTATATCTAGAGCATGCAGATTTGTTTCAGCCATGAGTTTGACGAGTCCTTGTCCTTTGATCAGCTTGGTCGGTTTAATCTCCACATCGTATTCTAACAACGCAGCGATCCACTTACCCCGTCTTCCTTCTGGATTTGCCTGTACCAAAACATCTTTAACTGCTGCGTTAGGAACATATGCTATAATGTGGGAATGCAGTATATACACATGGAAATCTTTCAAGGCCTTTACAAGCGCAAGTGCTTGTTTCTCAATAATGTTGTATTTCAATGCTCCGTCCCTTATAATCCGACTGAAAAAAGCAATGGGCTTCTCAACTCCATCCCTTTTTTGCATTAAAACAGCTGCCCATGTGTGCTCAGAAGCAAAAGAAAACAAAATGAAGTCCTGTGTGTAGTCCGGGCTGATTAAAATAGGGGCTGAAGAAAGAGCTAACTTTACCAAATTGAATGATTTCACCGCCTCTTCTGTCCACTTTACCTGATTGTCCTTTTTCAGCATGTTCGTGATTTCTCTAAGATGCTCAGTAAGATTTGGAATGAAACGACGCAGAAAATTCATTTTACCATTAAATGACTGTATTTATTTCTTGTTCCAGGGCTGTTCAATCTGCTGGATGGCTTCAACACATGCAGGGTCAACACGAATGTCGTCTTTTGATATGATGTGGCCAAGGAGCTTGCCTTCATCCATGGAAAATAGGCTCTTTTTCGGATTCAGCGAAATGCCATATTTTCTGCACTTCTGGAAAACAACTTTCAAATGATATAAATGTTCTTCATCAGAATTTGAAAACACAGTTAAATCATCAAGGTAAACCACCAAAAATACATCTTTCTTGTTGGCGAAAGCCATGTCCATTGCACGCTGAAAAGTGGCACCTGCATTCTTCAAACCAAACGGCATTTTTGCATAATGAAACGTTCGCCATGGAGTGGTGAACGCAGTCTTGTCACGATCATCTTCATGCACTAAAATTTGATTGTATCCTGAATAGCCGTCAAGTAGTGACATCCTTGATGCTTCAACTACTCGATGCAATATATGGTCCATTTTTGGCGGCGGATAATTGTCTTTTAATGATACCTTATTCAAATTTTTGAAGTCGATACATAAACGGATCTCACCTATTTTCTTTCTTACGGGCACCAAATTTGATATCCAATCTGAAAATCGGATAGGCACAATGATTCTTGACTTATACAACCTGTTTACCTCTTTTTCAATCGATGGTAGCAGCTTTGGATTGATTATCCTCAATTTTTGACGGAAAGGCTTCTGATTTGGTTTGATGGGGATAGTATGCTGAATGATATTAGTGTCATATGTTTTTAGATCTGAGTAATCCCATGCAAAAGCATCAGAAAATGAAGACAACAATTTCACATACTCTGCCTTTACCTTTGGTGACAATGACTTTGATAACTTTACCATCTTGGGATTCTCAGCTGTCCCAATATTTACCTCTTCAACACCTTTTTCAGTCGGCCTCAATGTCATTTTGCGGGCTACATCGTCTTGGTCAAAGAGTTCCTCCAAAGGAATCAATCCTTTAGGAATGATGTTATCTTTAAGTTGCAGCACTTCCATTTGATTTATTTGTATATCATCACTACCATCATCATGTTCTGTGTCTATGGAGGTGTCTTTAAACTTACCCTTATTCTGCAGAAAATCACTAATCTCCTCGTCATCCTGAAAGACTTGCCAACATCGCTGATTGTCTGGAACGGTGGGGCGGTGTTTCACATCAATCTCGAACTTGTTGCTGGAATTCATTGGAATTTTTAAATTGCTTGCTGCCTTAGCAAGTCCATCAGCGACACCATTTTGTATGCGAGGCACACATGTCAAGGTATGATCAGAAAATAATTTCAGAATGTCTAAAACTGCATTACGGTAAGCCCTCATGCAAGGATGCTTGGCCTGAAACTCACCCTTTACCTGATTTATCACCAACTCTGAATCACCATAGACTGAAATCCTTTTCGCTTTCAGCTTTCTAAGAATCTTAAGGCCAGCAATCAGAGCCTCATATTCTGCTTCATTGTTAGAACAATCAAATGCTAGTTTGTAGGAACATACTCTCACATTGCTTGGAACCTTATCCGGAGCGGAAAACGGACTATGAATCCAAACACCAATTCCAGCACCATCGCTACCCACTGCGCCATCAAAATCCATGGTCCAAAGACCATCTTCATCGTCCTCTAAATGCTGAAATTGCGCCAGCTCTGTTTTTCCTGTTTGCTGCCCATTGTCTTTAGCTGATTGCTCCACATTAGCTTGCTTTTCTCGTCTTTCTTTCTGCAGAACTTCCCTAAAATTCTCGGTGATTTCTGGTATATCTTCCACCTGAACCAATTGACTATCTATATCATTAAAACTATCAGCAAACAAAACAAACGATTCTAAGTCGGTATGTACATAATTTACAGGATGATTGATTGGCTTATCCTTGCTGGTTATCATGTATTTCATCTTCTGCTCTCGATATAACTTTCTCATTTGACCGAAGACTGGAATTGTAGCATAGGAAAAATCTAACTGTAGTGTACCTTTCAACTTTGCCCCCCAAGATCTAGAAAGGAGCATCCCAAATCGCGGAGGAATGTCCGCCACAACCACATCCATCAAGACATTCTTCGCTGGAATTTGATCTAAGCTTACAACCAAATCTTTGATGAGTCCTATACACCTCACACGGCTGGAATCAAATGAATACAAATCATGGTATTTTCTTGTAATGTCTAGTCCCAACTTTTCCATGATCGCCTTTGGCATCAGATTGTGCGAAGCACCCGAATCGAACATGGCATTGTGCAATACATATTCATGCAACCTCAAACTGATATAAAAGGGAGGAACATCACTGTCAGGGGACTCACCATCTAAAGCAGGCCCGAAAATCAATTCTAGCTAATCATCTTCAACATTTACCGTGTCAAACATTGGATCAAAATTCAGAATTTTGGAGACTTGACCTCGGTAGCTGCTGTTCTTCATAATTTCTGTCAAAGGAATAGATACTTTTAATTTGGAAATTTCATTTTCCAAACTAAATGTTGAAACTCTTTCAACCTCTCTGACCGGAACTTCCCTCTTTTCAGCCTTATCCTTCATTGTGTTTGGCTGATTTACCTTTTCTGTTGATGATGATTTACTAGCTGCGGGATCAATTGTCTCTTTTCCTTTTTTCTGTGGTATAGGTGAATCCGTCTTTGGTGTTGAAGCCTCTTTTCGTTTCTGAATTGGATTTATGGGCACATCTCGGTTTCTCAATGAGTACTGCTTCTGTTGAGCGGAAAAAGAATTCAGATATCCTCTTTGGTAATCATATGATTCTTCCTCTAAATCTGCATCATTTGCTAAAATGAAATCCTCATCTTTCTGTGCAGCTGAACTTTCTCCATATTCTTCATCCTCAGTAATGTAAATAGGTAGATCGTTGGGAGTAAAGAAGTGGTTTTTCTCACCTACTACATCATCATCATCATCGGACTCTTGACTCACAAAATTATGAAAAAGAGGTGTTTTAATATGCTGCTGGGCTATCGGCTCTTGTGTTCTCTATTCACGCTGCTTAATTCTGAACTGTGGCTACTGCTGGCCACGGTAATTGGGGTTACGAATCTGCATTTCTGGTTTATCAAGCGTCATTATTTTGAACATTTTTTCCATCTCACGAAGCAAGTGCTGTTCGGATGAAGATGTGGAAGCTTCTTCTTTTATGGTCACTCTTTTCTCTTCTTTCAACCGGGCTCTCTTATCATTCAGATTCGCCTCAACACTAACAGCAATCTTCTGCATATCTTCTAAGGTAGGCGGATCTCTGTCACGTAGCGAATAAGCCATCTCCGGATCGAAACCATCCGGGAATTTAAGGAGAGCAGACTTTCTAGACGGTCTTAAGTCATCTGGAATTGCATTATACACTGTATTGAATCTGATAATATAATCCTGAACGGACTCACCAAGATTACGCTTGATGCTGGTATACTCTGAAGTGATCTGCAGCGGATCTTTTTTCATCTCCCATCGATATAAAAATTGCGTCTGAAGCTCTTGTAATGTATTGATACTTGCGGGCTGTAGAGCTCTGAACCATTTACGAACCTCACCTCCAAAAGTCTGGGCAAACAACCTCATGGACACATTTTCTTCATCTATTTCATGCAGGTCCAAGAAATCTGTCATTCTGACAATATGCTGCTGGGCGGATACACTCTGTGGCATGCCATCAAATATTGGTATCTTGCTCTGATAATCAGCAGGCATGGGGTCCAAATTTACAGGTAAAACAAGAGGTGCAAACCTCGCAGCCATGGCTCTTGGCGGATTTATAATCTGCTGTCTCGGAGAAACAGGAGGAATGGGAGCAGTAGGTGAATGAGGTGTATGTAGTGGAGACGGAGGAGAAACTACTGCTGATTGCTGATCAGAAATCTCAGGCTGTACGGGAATGGTAGGGATAAAGGGAGGTTCAGTGGGAATCCATGAACTAGATGCAATTTCAGATGGTCCAAGAGTTTGTGAAGCAGATTCAATGAATTCGGGAATGTTGGTTGCCACAATGGAATTTTGCAGATTCAGAATATAATTATCAATACATCTATTTGCTTGCTCAACTTCTAAATACTTGATGAACTCAGGATTGATAACGGTAGAACCAGTGGCACTTTCGGATTTGGTTTCAAACAATGATAACTCAAACTGATCGTCAAACTCAATATCTTCAATGTATTCAAAAACAGTGGGGTATGAGTGAGATTTGACCAAAGGAATAATAGGAGCTTCTCGACGGAAAATTCTTGGGATTAGGTTGGGGTTTTCATATACTGGAGGCGGATTTGGATCAGGATTTGATCTGGTATGCCTTTTTGAAGCCAGTGTATTGATCTATCCAAGAAAATTTCAAAGGACACAATAGATTATTTTTAGCCTATCGACTTCTAGACTCAATCATCCAAAGGTCTAGAACGAACAAGTATACTGGGGTGATTTGCAAATCAAGTGCTGCATTCACAAGCTAACCGGAGATCGACTGAAGCAGCGTTGATCTACTTCCGCTTATGCATGGCAAAAGCATTTCGAAAGCTACCTGGCGTGACTTCAGACTCCGTCTAAGACTCATGAAATGAACACATCAACAAGCAAACCATTGAGATTTTCCCCAGTATGGTCGCCACTATGTTAGCGCTCAAATCTACCTTAGGCTGAAATAAGGTAGGACTCAAGGCAACATCAAACCACGCTCAGCCTCGTAGCTAGCCCTACGAGGATAGGAGAGGGCTCTCTCTGGGTATATCTCAGCAAAAAGGTCTTCAAGGGGGCTGAGATGACTTATAATGAATACTGATTTTAGGCTAGTAAAGAGATAGGAAAGCTTGATTTTGATTTTTGGGTTTTTGTTGGAGAAATGGGAAAAAACAATTTTGGGTTCGGGGATAAGGCCAGATTTTTGCAGGAATTCGAGTTGGGGAGAGGTAGGCAATAGTCTTGATGCTTTTGATCAGGTGTATGGATGGATCAGAATGAAAAGGAGCTGAAGAGGGCAAGGGAGAACATGGATCCTCTCCAAACTAGTGAAAACATGTAAAACTAAACAAATTTAAAGGCAGAGCACTGAAACAATGGATTCAACCTCATTTACTCATTCATTTAGTTTCAGAAGCATAAGAAGGGAATGGAATACATTAAACATGAAATAAATTACAATAAACTGAGAGAAAACACCATCAATAACTGAAAACCACAAGAATCCCAACAGGTGCTGCAAAACCTCTGATCTTTCCTTAGCCAAAATATGAAAAATATGTACAATAGTGTGCCAAAGTCTTCCCAAGAGTCCAACCTGTAGAATGTCTCAGAAATTACATCATATATACCTCCTAACCCCTTCCCACACCTCTAGGGGTCGAATTCCTCCTTCTAGGAGCAGTTCCAACTAATTCTAAACAAGGAGCTAGAATATAGGCATCTAAACAACTTGCCTCTAAAAGGAAGGAAACTGATTCTTACATTTGATTTTTACTTTTTTAGGAGTGAATCATCTAGAATAGGTAAAATTGAGTCCAAGTTACATTCCAACCATAAAATTACATCAAGACAACTCAAAAATTACATCCACAAGAAAAACTGGTCCAACTGGCCGGAATCCTGAGCTGGAAGGTGAAAAATTGACCAAAAATCTATATGCGTAGCGCGCCTGAGCCATATGCATAGAGCGTCTTTCAGCCTGCTTTTGGGGCACTTCCTGGAATCCAAATTGAGCTCATAATAGCTCGTTGGAAAGCCCTGGATGTTGGCTATCCAACCCAAGTGGAGTTTCCCAATTTTGAGCTCATTTGCCCCTCCAAAACGTCATTCTCCCAGAAGTACTTCCTGCTGGTGCAAAAGGTGGCAGAAAGGTGGTTTTCATGGTGTTTTTGGGCCCTTTGATCATCCAAAAATTGATGAAATGATTCGGCCATACTGGAGCATGCATAACTTACCATGAAAAACCCAAAAATATAATTTTTTCCTCCAGCAAGTGTCCCAATCATAAGCGAGCGCGTCGACGCGCTACTCGTATGGCTGAAAAATCTGTTTTGAGACCAAAATATTTCAAAATGACAAAAATTTCTCCGAATTTGCTAAAATTCAGAGCGAAGACCCTCCATCATGTATCATGCCCAGCCAATGAAGCCTCGGCCAAAATCCGGAGTGGATCAGGCCTCTTTCGCCGTTTTAGTGCTCTGCTCAACCTCCTCTTCAGAATCTTCATTTTTGCTTTGCAGACATGCATGCGGGCCCAATAATGACCTTTCATGTGACGAAGCATGTCTTTGTCTCTATTGGCCTTTGCCAACAATTTCTCCAGATGAATGTTAACATGTGTGAGGCAAGAATCTCGATCAGCCGGTGTCATATCACCAGGTCTCTTCCGGGCCAATTGTCGATCCTCACAGATTCGCCGCAGCTCTAACAGTGTGTGCTCATCCTCTAGCTGTTTTTTACGCTCCTCCAGATTGTTTATCACCCACTGAGCCCTCTGCAATTTCTCTTTCAGCGTGTCATTCTCGGCCTTTTTCTCCTGGATGATCTCTTTCAGTTTCGAGCTAGGAGAGCTCACATCAACATCGATGAATGTGAAATCAGTGTCTCGACCACCTGATGGGCCCTCATCATGCATAGGCCTCTTGCCTCTATCCTGAATCTGTACCTGTGCTGAAGAAGAAGGCGAGACCCCTTCCACCCTTGGTGGAGATAATACTCGCGCTGCTGATGAAGTCAACGAGACCCCTTCCACCCTGGGTGGAGATAGTACTCGTCGTGTAGCTGCAAATAAGGCCCTATGGCCTCACTGGTATGTCACATACAATGGAGCACTGATATGCTCGATCTCAGGAATGTCAGGCTGGTGTGAAGGCTCTCCCTCATCATGAAATACCTCGGGAGGCGGCTGTGGCGCTGTAAAGAAGTCACGGGAGATGAAATCCTCCCAAGTGATGCCCTGCTGTGTTAACTGATGTATCACTACGATCTTGATCAGCGCGTAATGATATATACTTCTATGCTGTTGTGCTGGGGTCTTCTTCTGTACAAAAATCATCATCCTCTCTATGTTGCGATACATGAAGTATGGAATGTTCATCATACGTACCCTCATGAAATGCATCAACAAACGGACATGGTACGCATAGAGACGCGAGAATCTGCCCTCGCAACTAAAATACCGAATGATGAGTTTCATCAATGGTGCAAACTCATCCTTCAGGAATCTGAAAGGAAAAACCCTGCTTAGGTGCCTCATAAACCCAGGTTTGATGTATGGCTCATAGTGGAATTTCTCTAACTGCTGACGTTTGTTCCATTCCTCTCCAATATTTGGTATCCCGGTGGCCTGAGCAATAGTCTCTGGTGACAGAATGAAATCTACTCCGGCGAGGTTTACACGGCCATCATGTAAATGTAGAACAAATAGACGAGCTAGTTCACGATGATGTTGGGTTTGTGAAATCATCTCACAATATTGGAAACATGACTGACGCTGAAAACAATCCATTGCAAGCGGGCAAGCCTGCAATTGAGCCAAAGAAGTAGGCTCCTCCCTGAGATGCTTACCACCTTTTCCACTTTTGTGAGACCTCCGTGGCACATTACCCTCTGCTGTGGAATCACTGTCATACTCCTGCTCATAAACTGAATCCGTCTCTTACATGGCTTTGAAAACAAGATGCCTGCAATATGTATGTTGATATAGGTGTAGTGAAGACAAAAGTTTCAATGTATGCTCAAAACCCAAATATGTCACATATGTATCAAAGTATCATAGGAAAACAAGCCACAGTGGTGATGGCTCTGTCAAGTGGATTGGCATAAAAACAGTCACTGCTTTGATCACAAGGGAATTTGAGAAATGAGTAAAAAAGTGTAATGTAGTGTACATCCTTTGCAATGGTAGTTTAGATTTGTCAAGGGAGAAGTGGATACGGGAATCTGTTCATCAATGGAGAATGAAAAACAATGTGACAATAACCATAGTGAGATAATAGCAATGACAGCAGTGTTTCGACAATGTCAATGGAGGATATGGATAAGAGAAAGTGAGACTATGTGAAAACATGAATAATGAGCAGTGCTGAAATGACGATGGCAATCATAGTGACAGCAGTGATGTAATGGCAAAGAAAGGGTGTGAGGATGATGTATATAATGAGCAGGGGTGCCACAGACAATATAGGCATGAGCATATATATCAACCACACAAGTTTGCAAACCCTTCACAAGACTATCAACATATCTTTCAAAACCCTAAGAAATGAATTTGAAATAAACATAGGGTTTACACATTTCTCCTCATCAAATAATTGTTTACCCACTTTGAAAACACCACAATCATGTTCAAAAATCACTTAACAATTGTGAAGAACCTACTTGCAAGCCGATTGAGGCGTTTTGCATGAAACTGGACGCAAGGGCAAAAAATTTGGCTCTGAGACTATATGTGTAGCGCTCTTACCCAGTGCGTAGCGCGCTGCATGTGCGTAGCGCGCTTGTAAATTTACACATTCTGGGGAGGCCCAACGCGTAGCGCGCCTCTTGTGCGTAGCGCGCCTTCTCTACGCGCAGCGCACACCTCCAGCTCCGGTCCACAGCTTTGTAAAACATGTTTTCGGCCCTCAACTTCACCAATTCGAACTCTGCCTTGAAAATTTGTGCAAATGAATTGTCTTCCATGGCTTATATGTGTAGAAAAATATCTCATAAAATCAGATTTGATTTTAAATTTGCTCCATAACCCACTTTTATAATGTTCGGCACTTTGTCATTTGATCACTTAAAAAAATGCTGTCCTTTGGCTTTTCCTTGCTTTTTCTGAGTCTTGGACTGATGACACCTAGTTTTTTTTTGCAGGGATTTTTCATTTGGCTTTGGCAGAAGATCAGAGGCTTTCTCTGGAACTTCTCATGGTGAAACAAATACAATTATTAAAAAAAATGAAATTTGACAATTTCTAGTTCCAAAACAGAGTTTTGGACTAGAAATGTCTTCAAATGTTTTTGATAATAAAAACATGAAATAGGAACCTTTTGAAACCAACCTCATGGCCTGCGGGCTTTTATTACATGTATGAAAAGACTAAAAACCCTAGACTCTAGGACTAAAGACCCTTTTTGACGAAACTAATCATTTATGACCATGAATGAAGTGACCTGAACTTCAGTGATTTTTTGAGAAATTTTGATTAGCCCTGCAGGTACAAGCATGAGGAAACACTAGACAACCAGACCCCTCGTCAGTCAATGGCATGCCTCTAGCGAAATGCAACAAAGTGGAACGAGCGAGACACCTAAGAATGATATGCAAAAAGCGAAAAGATCTCTGACGGAGGGCTGTAAGGACCAACTCTAACACAAGCTTCAGGGAAACACTATTATTGATGGGTGCAATAGTTCTGTGGTTCCCGAAAGTGGAGTGGAAAGCCTAGCGTTCTCTGGAGAAAAGACCATGCTATGGCATCAAAGGCTTGGACATATTGGAGAGAAGGGCCTTCGGATACTGCATGGAAATGGTATGGTAGAAGGTATGTCTAATAGCTCTCTGGATTTTTATTTCTGTGAACATTGTGTATATGGGAAGCAAAATCGGGTGAGTTTTCCTTCTAGTGCTAAGAGGGCGAACAAGATATTAGAGCTTTTGCACGGTCATGTGTTTGGACTTGTGTCAGTTACATCAATGGGTAAGTCTGTGTACTATGTTTCATTCATAGATGATGTCTCAAGGAATACATGGATATATTTCTTGAGGAATAAATATGAAGTCTTTGATAGATTTAAAGAGTTTAAGGCTCTGGTGGAAAACTAGACAGAGAAGAAGATAAAAGTGCTGAGGACAGATAATGGTGGGGAGTTCTGCAAGAAGGAATTTGAAGAGTTTTGTAATAAGTGTGGTATAGCATGGCAGAAGACTACTCCATACACACCTCAACAAAATGGAGTTGCAGAAAGAATGAACAGAACGCTGATGAAAAAGGCAAGAAGCATGCTCAGTGGTACCGGGTTAGGACAAGAATTCTGGGCAGAGGCAGTGGAGACTGCATGTTACTTGGTTAATAGATCACCTTCATCAGCGTTGGAAGATAAGACTCCACATGAGGTATGGACTGGTAAGAAACCCTCTATTTCACATCTGAGGGTATTTGGATGTGATGCATATGTACATATTCCAAAGGAGAAAAGGAGCAAGTTGGATAATAAATCTGAACGGTGCATCTTTATTGGGTATAAGGATTGTTTAAAGGGTTACAAGCTTTGGAACTCAGAAACAAGGAAGGTTGTGTATAGCCAAGATGTGGTGTTTAGAGAGGTGAGATATTGTTAAACATGAATTCCAACCAAAGGAACCTGAGAAGATAGAGTTTGAGCTAAAGGAGGATGAATCAGACTCTACAACAAAAGAAGACTCAGAAGAGGAAGAGCCAAAAATTGCAGCTATTAGAAGAGCATTTCAGGAAAGAAGACAACCAGAAAGGTATAGTCCATCTGCATTATGTTCAAATTTTTCTTTAAATATAACTGATGATGATCGCAGAACCGCCAGGGAGGCAGTAGATTCAGAGGATGGAAAACTCTGGAAGGAGGCCATGGTTGATGAAATGGCTTCCTTGCATAAAATTAAGGCATGGGATCTGGTGGAGTTGCCAACTGGAAGGAAGCCCATCAGGAGCAAATGGGTGTTTAAGAAGAAGATGAATGTAGAAGGCAAGGTGGAGAAATACAAAGCTCGGTTGGTAGAAAAAGGTTATTCCCAGGTGCCAGGAATTGATTTTGGTGATATTTTTTCTTCTGTTGCCAAAGTTACTTCTATTAGATTACTTTTATCTATTGCTGCTACATTTGCTTTTGAGGTAGAACAGATGGATGTGAAGAAAAAATTTCTTCACGGGGATCTGGAAGAGGAGATCTATATGAAACAACCTGAAGGCTTTATGGTGAAGGGGAAGAAAGAGCTGGTATGCAGGTTAAAGAAGTCTCTGTATGGGTTAAAAAAGTCACCAAGGATGTGGTATCAGAAATTTGATACCTATATACGGGGACTTGGCTTCACCAAAAGCAAGGAGGATCACTGTGTTTATTTTAAACTAATTGGTGACCGTGTTATTAATTTGGTATTATATGTGGATGATATGTTGTTGATTGGAAATGACAAAGAAATTATCAAAGATTTGAAGACGCAACTATTCTCCAAATTCAACATGAAGGATCTTGGTGTTGCAAACTATATTTTGGGCATGGAAATTAAGAGAGAATGGGAAAAGATGAAGCTCTGGTTAAACCAAAGGAAGTATGTTGAGACTATATTGCAGAGGTTCAATATACATGATATTAAACCGGTGAATGTTCCAATTCCTGTAGTTACAAATTTGTCTGCTGAACAATGTCCCAAGACACAAGATGAAGAGGAGGATATGTCCCATGTTCCATATGCAAGTGCAGTGGCTAGCCTGATGTATGAAATGGTCTGTGCTAGAACAGGCATTGCACATGTAGTGGGAGTATTGAGAAAGTTTATGTCAAACCCAGGGAAGGAGCAATGGACATCAGTGAAGTAGGTTTTCAGATATTTGCGTGGCCCTAGTGATTATGGCTTGTGCTACTAGGGAAGACCAGGATTGGAAAGAGTGTTGAACATTCATGGTTTTGTTGATGCAGACTGGGCTGGAGATCTGGACCAAAGAAGATCTACAAGTGGGTATATGTTTAGCCTATTTGGAGGTGCAGTCAGTTGGATGAGTAAAAGACAATCTGTAGTGGCTCTTTCAACTACAGAGGCAAAATACATGGCAGCCACTCATGCAAGCAAGGAAGCAGTTTGGTTGCAGAGATTGTGTTCAAGTATGGGGTTGGTGCAGCAAGCTATAAGGATAGACTGTGATAGCCAAAGTGAAATTTTCTTGGCTAAGAAACTTTCTTATCATTCAAAGACAAAGCACATTGATGTTCAATATCACTTTGTGAGATATATGGTTCAAGCTAAAAGGTTGTTGCTAGTAAAGGTGAACACTTTGAAGCATGTTACAGATGCATTGACAAAGTCTGTGAGCAATAAAAATGTTGTGAAACCAACTCCAAAAATAGAAGAAAAGAGATATAAACGCCTTAGAAATAATTTCTTTGAGGGGGCAACCTCCAATACATTACATGAACGAACAATTCTTGGATGATACAAATGAAAAAACCTCCTTTCTATATATAGGAGTACATGGGGCCACAATATAATCCTAGATGACCTAACAATAACAATGTAAGGGCACAATAATAACAATATTGGGGTTAGAGGGGGCTACAATAATAACAATAAGGGGGCTACACTAATAACAATAAGGGGCTAAACTAGTAATATAGGGACCTAACATGCCCCTCTCCTTCAAAAAAGTGTTGTCCTCAACGCTTGAGTAGCTCTAGGTGCTTATGTATAAAATTTTCATCCTCCCATGTAGAATATTCAGTAGGTAAGTTCTTCCAATTGATGATATACTCTGAAATTGATCGATTTCGTAGTTGTCGAATTCTTGCTTCCGTGACCGCTTCAGGTTCGAATATGATTTTTCCTTCTTCATCAAGTTTTGGCAATATTATTTGAACTGGAATATTTTCACCTATAACCTTCTTTAAGCATGAAACATGGAAAATTGGATGCACTCACGAAGAAGCAGGAAGCTCCAATTTGTATGCCATAGTACCAATATTTTGCAACACCATGTAAGGACCATTGTACTTTGGTGATAATTTATTATCCTTCTTAGCTTGCTTGAGGGACATTTATTTGTATAGTTGTAGACGTAAAAATACCCAGTCTCCTACATCAAAACTTCTCTCGCTACGATGTTGATCTTCTTGTTGTTTCATTCGATTTTGTGCCAAATTTAGGTTATCCTTTAAGAGTTGGAGAACTTCTTGTTAATGCTCGATGTGATCTTCCACTGCTTGAACCTTAGAATTTTCTCTTAAAGATGATGTGATGGATGGTGGATGATATCCATAAAGTGCCATAAATGGGGTCATTTTTGCTGCAGTATGGAAGGAAGTGTTATACCACCATTCAGCGAGAGGTAGCCACTTGACCCATTGTGTTTGTTTATCAGATACAAAACAACGAAGATATCCTTCCAAACATTTATTTACTATCTCAGTTTGACCATCAGATTGAGGATGATAAGATGAGCTATGAGCTAATTGAGTACCCAAACAAAAAAATAACTCCGTCCAAAAATTTCCAGTAAAAATGGGATTTCTGTCGCTCACAATAACCCTTGGGTTTCCATGTAGCTTTTGAATTGTGTCCATAAATGTAGTAGCAACTGTACTTGCTTTAAATGGATGAGATAATGCACAAAAGTGTGCATACTTGGTAAGTCTATCAACTACCACCATGATGATACTCTTTCCTTCAAACTTAGGTAAACCTGTGATAAAATCCATTGAAATCTCCTCCCAACGTTGACTTGGAATGGATAAAGGTTGTAGAAGACCCGGGGTCTTAATTGTCTCAACTTTATTCTGCTGGCAAACCAAAAATTCTACCACAAACTTTTGAATATCAGATTTAAGGCCATCCCAAAAAAATTCTTTCTTCACCCTGTGGTAAGTTTTTAAAAATCCTGAGTGTCCTCCTAAAGGAGAAGTGTGCAATTCCAGAAGAATCTGTTGTTTTAGTTGGGAATTCTTACAAAGATATAAGCGATCTTTGTACCATAAGGAATCATTTTTCCAAATAAATGTATCAGATGTACTAGGATCTTGCTGCAACTTTTGAATGAGTGTCCACACTTCTTCGTCCCTCTTCCATTCATCCCTTGCTTCAGTTATCCAATCTGGTTGGATAATAGAAATGGCACAAAGCAATGCTTCCACCTCTTCATTTTTTCTTGAGAGTGCATCTGCAACAACATTTAGCTTCCCTTTTCTGTAGATTATTTCAAAGTCAGAACCCAACATCTTTGTGACCCATTTTTTCTTCTCTTCTAAAGATAGTCTTTGTTCCAAAAAGTGTTTAAGACTATCATGATTAGTTTTTACCTTGAAGTGTCTTCCCATTAGGTAAGGTCGCCATTTCTTTAGTGCATGTAGTATTGCTAACATTTCCTTCTCATAAATAGCTTTCTGTAAATACTTTCCTTTGATTGGAAGAATTTCAAAAGCAATGGGTCTTCCTTCTTGCATTAAAACAACACCAATTCCATTTCCTGAGGCATCACATTCCACAATAAAGGTTTTTGTGAAGTCTGGCGTAGCTAAGACCGGTGCTAGGTACATTGCCTCTTTAAGATGTTCAAAGGCCTTAGTTGCTTCAAGAGTCCATGAAAATGCATCTTTCTTCAATAATGTTGTTAGAGGTGCTGCTATTCTCCCATAATTCTTAATAAACTTGCGATATTACCCGGTTAAATCGAGAAATCCTCGCAACTGCTTTATAGTTGTGGGGACTTTCCCTTCCTTATTGGCTTTAATTTTGTTAGGGTCTACCTTAACACCCTCGTGAGATACAATATGACCCAGATATTCCACCTCTTGTACTCCAAAGAAACATTTGGATGATTTTGCATATAATTGTTTCTCCTGCAATAGTTTGAGCACCCTGTCAACATGTTGAACATGATCCTTCCAAGACCTGCTGTAGATTAGTATATCATCAAAAAATACTAGCACAAATTTCTAAGGAAGGGTTTGAAAATGGAATTCATCAACCCTTGAAATGTAGAAGGTGCATTGGTAAGGCCAAAAGGCATGACCAAAAATTCATAATGACCCTCATGAGTTCGGAATGTTGTTTTTGGAATATCTTCAGTCTTCATTCTAATTTGATGATATCCTGAACGAAGATCCAACTTGGTAAAATAAATTGCTCCATGTAATTCATCCAATAATTCATCAATCACAGAATGGGAAATTTATATTTAATGGTGAGCTTATTGAGCTCCCTATAATCCGGACACATGCGCCATGATCCATCCTTCTTGTGTACCAATACTACAGGAGCAGAGAAGGAACTTTGACTAGGTTGAATTATACCCGCCTCTAACATTTCTGCAATCATACGTTCAATTTCGCTCTTTTGGAAGTAAGGATATCTATAAGGCCTGATGTTTGGAGGAACACTTCCTGGAATCAAATGAATAGCATGATCATGATCATTAATAGGTGGGAGTCCTTGGGAGTTTCAAACACCTTGGAATGATTGTCCAAGACTTGCTGGAGATCTGCAGAAATAGATGATTTTGATGTCGGAACTTCTAGTGATCATAATTGTGCAATTACGCCTCGTTGTTATTTCTTTAGAAGCTTTGTCATGACATTAGAGCTTATTATCCTTCCCGGCTTCCCTTCAATACCCCGTAATTCGACTTCCTTTCCTTCTGAAAAAAAAAAATCAAGAAAAGTTCTTGAAAATTAAAAGCTACCATCCCCAGAGATTGTAACCATTGTACTCCTAGTACAACATCAGCACCTCCCATAGGAATGGAAAGCATTGGACTAGTCAATACATATTCCCCCATGGTTAGCTTGATATTATGGCATTTTCCAGAGCAATTTATAGTTCCTCCATTTGCAACCATCACTTGACATTCCGGTGCTGGGTATAGGAAACAATTTAATTCCTTGGCTACCTTACAATGAATAAAATTATGGGTGCTACCTGAATCAATCAACACTATTACCTTTTTCTTCCTGATATGTCCTTCTATCTTGAGAGTTTGAGGAGTGGTAATTCCTGCCAGTGCATTACACGATATGGTCGGATTCATTTCTTCCTCTTCTAGGGTTGGTTCCTGGTGTATATCCTCTTCTTGTTTATTTTCTTCTTCCTCTTCACAATCTATGTAAAATAATTTCTTCTCAGCACACTTATGACCTTTAGTGTATTTTCTATCACAACCGTAGCAAAGCCCTTTTGCTCTTTTTTCTTCCAATTGTTGTGGTGTCAACCTTGTAGGTTGTGGAAATCTAGGAGTAGCAACACTTCCCTCTTTATAGAAGTGAGTGGTAGGCTTCCTTGTCACCATAATTTTACATTCAATTTTTCTTGCCAACCTGAATGCCTTCTCCAATGAATCATGTTCCAAAATGCGAACTTCATGTTGGATGTTATCCTTTAAAGTACCTATGAAGAGATCAATCATGTGTTCCTCTGGAATATCAGTTACCCTTATATTCAATTTTTGGAAGTCCTCAATGTGCTCTCCCACTAAACCCTTTTGTTTGAGATTTATCAATTGGCTAAAGAAGGTGTTGCTCTTTGTATCCTCATAATGTGCTATCATTTCCTTCGTAAAAATTGACCAAGTGACAATTTTTTTACGGAAGAAAAGCCATCGATACCATACAAATGTATTTTGTTCTAAATGTAAAGTTGCAATGCGTACCTTTTGTGTGTTTTGCACATTATTGAGATCAAAATATTTCTCCATCTGTAGTATCCATGTTACAGGATCCTTGCCATCAAACTTCCTCATATCCATATTTGGAATGTGGTGGTTCTTCCATCCAACATTAGAGTTTATGAAATCATGATTAACATTTATTTTGTTCTCTTCATGAGTTTCCTCTACTATCTTTTCGCCATTAGGAAACATTTCTTGTATCAACTTTGCCAAACCTTCGATGTCTACTTTTATTTTTTCCATTTTTTCATCGATCTTAGCTTCCATGCCAACTTCCATGCCTTCCATCTTAGCTTCCAAACCATTCATCTTAGCTTCCATGCTTTTATTCAAACCATCCATCTTAGTTTCCATGCCTTTCTTCAAAACTTCCATTTCAATTTTTGTTTCTCTTTGCGATAGCAAAATTTGGTGCACTTGCTCTTGTAATTTTGATATCTCATGTTGTGTTTCTTCTTCTTCATGAGTCATAGTAGAGCCTTCTGAAGGCTTAATAGGTGTTGAATTCTTTTTAGGGGCCATTTTAGAACCCAATACTGATATCTATTCTTCAATATTCCCTTGGAATAAATTCCAACTAATTTTTTTCAAACGAGTCTTATTTAATTCGAAAAAAAATACACCTTTTTATTGCTTTTGAGGAGCATGGTATTGAAAGTGAACTATGTCTATGATTTCAGATCTTAAATATATGAAATTTGGTACTGAAGTAGCCCTCTGAATCCTCTTTCGAATGCCACAAGTCTTACCTTATTTGGATTCTTGAAGACAAAGTTGTGCCCAAACTCCTACGATGACCTAATTATGGACTGGTTCAGTAGAGTGAAATTGTATGACTTGCCACATGTCATTTATTCCTCCTTCGGCTCTGAAATTGATAGATAGGAAACTATATTTCGTGTGCTTGCATCCACTTTTTACAGAATTCCAATCCGATGCTCAGAGAGAGAGTTATGAATATTTTCCTATGATCACCTCTTTGAGATGAAATTCGAGAGCCTGAAAAATTCGTAACTTCCACAGACCATATATCCGACAATATCGCGAACCAAGACCTGAAATTTTGTAACAATGTTCCTTAGGAGTTCAGCTTCATGCTCTAAAATTTTCAGATTCTGAGCCTTCGTAGAAAAAAATTTATAGCGCAAATGTCACGCTGACCTGTTTAGGTTAAATTGAGGAGCCTACAAAAAGACCTAACTTCCACAGATCCTATCTCCGAAAATATTGTGAACCAAGCTCTGAAATTTTGTGATGATGGTCCTCCAGAATTTGTCTTCATACTCTAAAACTTTCATCTTCTAAACCTTTGTATAAAAAAAATTATAGCGAAAATGCCACGATGATCTGTTTGGAGAAGCGAAACCCTAGAATCCAAAGCTTTGATACCAAATGTTGTGAAAATAACTCCAAAAATAGAAGAAAAGAGATATCAACGCCTTAGAAATAAGCCACTTTGAGGAGGCAACCTCCAATACATTACATGAATGAACAATTATTGGATGATACAAATGAAAAAACCTCCTTTCTATATATAGGGGTCCATGGGGCCACAATGTAATCCTAGCCGACCTAACAATAACAATGTAAGGGCACAATAATAAAAATATTGGGTTAGAGGGGGCTAAAATAATAACAATAAGGGGGTTACACTAATAACAATAAGGGGCTAAACTAGTAATATAGGGACCTAACACAGAAGTTCTCTTGGTGTAGAGAAACAATGGGTGTTGCAAAGTTGGGCTAATGACTTAGCTCTCCTGTGGCCCCCTGCGGAATGAAAACAACAAGTGGGAGAATGTTGGGTTTGTGTATATTCCGGTGGGCGGACTCACCCATGGTTTTTTGAATGGGTTTGCACATGGTTTTGGGGCATGATGGTTTTCAGCCCCTGGTATTTTGTAGAAATACGGTTATGTTCTAATCCAGTGTTAATGGATTGGGGTTTATGTATGCTTCGGCATGTATATATATGTGTTGTAACACTAAAAGGAATATAATGAAAAATCAAGCTGGTCGTCCCGATTTGGGATCCAGGGGAAAATCTCAGTGTTTATATGTTTTATGTATTATGCTCTCGCTATTGTTTATTTTCTATTTTAAATATTCGTTCGTAGATAATTTCTATACAGGGTTAAAACCTACAATTAGTATCATCAGTCATTATGTTTCCTGCTTCAACATTGTACTCTTTGTTCTCAACATCATCACCACTTTCAACCTCTTCACTAATTTTTGCATTGTCATTTTTTTCTTCATCAAATTTGCTTACCTCTTTATCTTTTGTACTGTTATCATTCTCCTTTATCAATGTGGAGTTGACTGTTTTCATGACTGTCATGACTATTTTCTTCCTTGCTATCTTGTCCCTCACTGTCTTCTTTATTATCTGCCTCTTTGTCATTGTTGACCTCTTTGTCACCGTGGTTTGCTTCATTGGTGTCACTGCTGCCTTTAGTTTCTGCATTGCCCTCACTTTTTTCATCTTCATCATTTTCAAGCCCACATTCTATTTCTTCATTATCTGTCTATGTCTCTTCATCATCATATGCCTCTGCCTATTCATCATCATCTGCCTCTACCTCACTCAACTCATCATCACCCTCATCTTCACTTTGGACTAATTCATTATCACTTTCACCCTCTTTATTTTTTTCATCATCATCACTCTCATTTATTTCCATGTATTCTACTTCTGGTGGGCTCAACTCATCATTTCCTTCATCCTCATGTTCACTTGATTTTTCATTGCCATTTCCTTCTTCATTTGATGCATCAGGAGGAGATGGGGAAAGGAGGTTTTCTTGAGGTGAGGACACTTGTGTGGATGATGAGACATGATCTGTAGGAGGTGATGGAGGAGTGGAGAGATGAGGATGAGATGATGAGGGTAAAATAGGTTGATGATGGGGTTGTGGACTTGTGAAGACTTCATGGGCTATGAATACCTCCAAAGGTATGCCCTTTTTCTCCAGTTGATGTAGGACCACCATCTTGATCAAGGAGTGGTGGAACAAACTATGCATTTTTTGGGAATAGGTTCTCCTCTGAACAATAGAAGGCATATTGTCAATACTCCTATACAAGTAGTAAGGCAAATGAAGCATTTTAACACTTGTAAAATGCATGAGGAGTCTAACATGGTAGGAATGCAGTCTAGAGTACCTCCCCTCACAGGTAAAGTACTTCATGATTGTAGAGCTATAAAAAGGGTCTCTTTCACCTCTAATTACCTCACATTAATATGTCAATCCGGGAGCATTTTTTTATTCCAAAGAGTGTCTCAGTCTGAGGCTATCACTTGTCAGAGTAATGCTAGTAGTACAGTGTTTAAGAAATACAAGAGTAAACGGATGCTTGTCTGTAACTAAATTAATTCAAAAGAATAAATCACACATTCAGAAAACTAGGCAGCTTATCAGTCAAGGGTTCGGCATCGATAACCCATCCCTTCGGAAACTGATGGAAAGGAAATTAGAGCATAGACCACGGGTTTGGGAGCTAGACAGTGAATGCCAAAGCTCACTACAGCCTTAGATCATCTCTCACACCAAAACAACAAATGCGAGTAAATGGAACAGCAAATAAAGAATTGAACAGCAAATCTGGAATGGAACAGTAATTCTAAAATGGAACAGCAATCGAACAACTAAGTCTCGCGAGTCATAACCAAACTTAATCTATTAACCCAAATGCACTCTTCGCAATCAAATAACAATCTTTCACTCTTAAGGCAAATCACGCAAAACACACTAATGGAACAACATTAACTATTGACAAATTATGGAACAACTCTAGTAAATCATATACGCACACAACACGCTGAAATAGTAATCTTAATTAACAGGGATTCAACTGTGCTCCCAAACAGAACAGTATTATCTCTGAATCCAATAATCATGAAGAACACTACTTCAAACGAATCTATGACATGAATGTTCAGTATAAAAGCTATGTAATAGAACAATAAGAATATTCGGTTAAGACTAATAACATGCAATTAACTCTGAAAGGATTAATAACATAATGCAGAGTCGATACACGATTCTATCTGTAAAAACCTCAATGATTTAATCTTAACAGAGCATGTAATATCAACTTATAAAGCATAAATGATAAACAAACCACGCAGAAATCAAATCGTAGCGATACAAAAGCAAGTGTCCTCCGGGGCCGGGCCCTTAGCCTCCAAGGATACACCGCCTTAAGTTAATCCAGACGCAGAGATGAGATAATCACCAAGCTTATATTAATGCATCGGACAAAAATACAATGAACCAGTTCTCAACGAGACTTAATAATCAGAGCTGATGTTTAACAGAAAATTACATAAAAGCGTATCCTTCTTATTATTCCAAGCTAACAGCGCTGTCCCTTTATATAAAGGTGACGGCGGAGATGTCCAAGTAACAAGATAAATAAAGCAGCGATCCCTCAGGATCGAAGATCCTGAGGGATTCGCCAAACTGTTAATTCTTCATCTTTTCTTTTCTTTTGCGCCGAGCTGGTGTCTTCTCCTCCTTTTCCGGGCCGATTTGCTTTAATCTGTTTATCCTTGTTTGCATTCGGTTCTCCCTCAGAGGGACAGCAGTTATCTCGACTTTTTCCTTTCCTTTGGAGTGGCAATTCCTCGTTTTCTCCTTTTCCTGCACAGAAAATAACCATTATCAGCGGTTAAGTCTTGCATATCAATTCTCACATGTTTTTTTATAGTTCTTTATTACTTTCCAAATTCATGATGCAAAAAGGTTTACAAATTCTACTAAAAATCCACTGAAATAATCATCAAAAGCATACCTTTTTAGTACTCCACACACCCCCCTGCTTACCTTGTTTCATGTCGTCATGAAAACATTGTAGTTGACATGCAAGGCAGTGAGAGAATATGCTGGAGAAGGAGTCTCATGCGGAGGCCTACAGCCATGATGAGTGATTAGATAGTCAAAGAAATGACCTGTTTGCCCCTCAGACATCTCATACAGGGCCTGGTATCCGGGTGCAGGGTGCCAAATAATTGGAGTGCGAAATCTATATCCTAACTAGGATGGCCCTGCTTTCAAAATGCTCTCACCATAGAGGTTCAAACGGTTGGCAGCTAATTCAAAATTCTCATACTTAATTGGTTCCCTGAGCTGGATGTTTGGATTAGAGATTCGGTACCGAAATTTGGCTGCATCAATGGCGAGGTCTTTGATGGAAAGAAAATATTCTAAACTCTATTGAATGAGTGCCTCATGCATGGGTCCTAACGTTTCAATGACACCCGAAGTCCATATGAGGTTTCTATGAGCTTTCCACAACTGCACTGGGTTCCTAGGCTCAGCCCTTACCCGTAAATCTAGGCCATTTTCCTGACTCTGGAAAGTATCATAGGCTTTGAGCCACTTAATCTGATTAACCCTGAATGAAATGAATGCTTGCAATTGGATGTCTCCAACAAAAGGGCCAGGGTTCAACTCAGTCTCCTGATCTAGCACAAGGTCATGCAAATAAAGTTCACACAGCAATCTCTGGACCTTCACTCCATAATGTTTACAGCAGTCTATAAAGTCATTGACAGTGTTGATTTGTATAGGGGCACCTGCTTTAACAACTTTTATTTTTAATTGTAAATACCGTTCTAATAAAAACAGAGCATAGTTTTTAGCAGGGGCCCTACATGCTAAAACGTCATTGTATAAAGAACACAAGGTATTCATCTGCTTGATAACAGTATCTAGTCTACGGGTTACCTGTGCAACTTCCTCTTGTTCCTTTCGCCACCCTTCAAAGGCCTGGCTTTTGGATTGATTGACGTCCCTTAGTTGCTGTTGTAACTCTTCATATTTTTCTCGGGGGACCGTTTGCTCTCTAAGTTGTTCGGCTTCTTGCTGGGCTTGCTTCATCATCTTATGCAAGGTTTTTGTCTTCGGATCTTTTTTCCATAGGTCAGTGGAGGCCGGGAGTTTTACCTGAACTTTCTTATTATGCTGTTTGGAGTTCAGAACCCTTATTACCCCTGAGGGTGGTGCCTCTGTCTGGATTTTCTTTTCACTGGTCCTTATATCATCCCTTTCTATTTTAACGCGAATATCAGTCTGTTGCTGTTCCTCAACATCATTTGGAACGGCAGCAGGATTTTCAGTAGGGTTTTGAACAGCAGGGCGATTGTTGGCCCTCTTTTTCTTTCCTCCGGTCCTTCTTGCCCTCTGGTTTGCTTTCAGAATTCTAATTTGCTGTCTGAGCTGGGTTATTGTATTCAATAATTTCTGCCGTTCCATTCGCAATTTCTTAATTTCCCGCGTTTCATTAGAAGGAATAGCAGGCTGTCTGCTGCGGTTTGGACCATGACTAGTTTCTGGATCTTTCTCTTGGGGTGCTTCCTCGCTGTCCTGCTCTGGCTGTTCTAGGGTAGGAACCTTGACGGGTTATGTCTCTTCCTGAGCAACTGATTTTTCTGCTCCTACTCCCTCCGGAATTTCCTCTGGTGTCCTGGGAACAGATTGTTCCCGTTCAGTATCTCTTATCTCCTCTTCATCATGAACAGGCAGATTTCCTTTTTCTGCCTCTACTGCATGTGATTTTTCAGATGCGTTTTCTTCTTGGGGTTTGTCGTGGAGGTCTACTGGACTAGAAGGTTGGCCATACTTACCCATATTGGCCAAGACTGCGGCCAATTCATCTTCTCCCATTGGGTCTTGTAATGGGCTACCTCCCTACTGTCCCATTTCCTCCTCCTGTTCAGCTTCTGCTTCTATTTCTGTTTCCGAATGCTCGGCTGCTTCCTCATTTTCCTCTTCGGATTGCTCGTCCTCAATTACCACTAGTTGGCTGGTGCTTTCCTGGAGCTTTTCCAGCCTTCCTCGCATCCGAGCTAACCGGGCTGATTTTCTGGGCTTCTCTAGGCTTCCTTGCATCCTAGGTAACCGGGTTGTTTTTCTGGGCTTCTCTAGCCTTCCTCGCATCCGAGCTAACTGGGCTGATTTTCTGGGCTCCTCTGGCTGTTCGGGTGGATCGATGGCATGCTTACGTTTTGCCGATTCCTGGTGTATCTCTGGTCGTTCTGATGCACTAGCAACATGTTTTTGTTTTACTAATTCTCTGCGTTTTGCCGGTCGTTCTGATGTGCTTGTAGAATGTTTACGTTTTGGGGATGGTGCTGTCAATCCCCCCTTAATCATTTCAATCAGCTCTTCCCAGCTGCTCTGCTGCTGGGTGAGACCATGACTAACTACTAATCGTATTAACCCATGGTGACTGACGACTGACTCTACATGCTGTGCCTTTTTTATGCTTCGTGCAGCATCATGCAGTAATGAATTCAAAAGTGCAGGTAGGTTTACAGAGCATTTCTGCTTTAAAACAGCTAAGAGTTTAAGATGTCGTGGTCTTACCACGTCTTTCCTCCCCTCACAGGTGATGTAGTTCTGCACTGTTCTTGCTAATTCCGTCCAGGGTTCTCCTAGCGTTGCTGGCAGAATTCCCTTCCCCTTAATTGTCAAGCTCTGACCTTCGTCCTGGAAAATTTCCATGATCTTCTGTAATCTTTCCTTCTTTAATGTCCATACTGGTCCGGTGGCTGGTAGTCCCGAAACTTCTGCAATTATATCGTTGGTGACCGCTATCCGCTTCCCCCTTACTGTGGAGTGATCATCCTGCAGGTTCTGCAAAAATTCCATCGCTACTGTTTCATTAGACTCCTGCAGGCGACTGAGATAATTCAACCATCCTGCTCTTTCCAGGATCTCCCGGGCAGCAGCGGAGATTGTCAACTTCTGAGGTTCGCTTCGAATTGCCCTTCCTCCCATGGTTTCACTGCGGATTCTCAATGGAACAGCAACTACTTGTGCTGTTTGAAATACAGAGAGGGTGATAATCGCAAGATTTCGAAAAAAAACACAGAGTATGCAACAATGCAACGGAAATGGATTATGAACAACAACTTGTGTAAAAATAGAAATGCCATGCCGTTAAACCATGCCAAACCGTCGTACACTATCTTTCCCGAATGGTGAGCTGACACGTAATTCAGGGAATAATGAGGTTAACCTCCCCCCCCGCAATGTGATAGGTTGTCCCAGCCGGCAAATAAAGGAGCAGCACCCGATCTGCAACCGAGTCAGAAAGGAACAGCATATGGAATTATGCCATGTTTAGAAGGACAACGAATTACCGAAATCGAGGCGGAGAGTTGATCGCATATTATGTAAGAGGCTGCTGTGTTATGATATGAGGCTGGTGGGTAGGACATCTATCGTACTTGCCAAATCTCAAGTGGTCATGGTCACTTCCTTTGCCATGATTGGTGATGATAAATGTTCATGCGATGTATAAATCGGGAAATAATATATGATTAGTTCCTAAGAGTTTAGTATCTTACCCATTAGTGTAACCAAGGTGACTTCAATACCATTAACAGTGCTCTGCTGCCGACAGGTGTCCATAACCTTGGCAGAGTTTTTTTTTCACCCTCGGAACCATGATCCTTTGTGTATACTTAGGAATGTTGTTATGTCAAAATGTAGACCATTATGCTGGCTTGGTGACCAGTTAACCATAATGCCATTCACGAGGAAGGAGCGAAACGTGGGCAGGGCGGCTCGTGATGAGACCTCCTGTTCCAAGGTTCGTTTATTTGATATACCTTTTGGACCATATCCCTGGTGTGGTGGCCATAATGGGAATGCCACTTCACTTCCATCCTCATGATCATGGTAGGCTGGCTCTCGATGAGACCCCCTATCCTGCATTTGACATTTCACATATCATGTTCAGATATTTTTCTTTTTCATAGAGTACTTTTCATTATTTATACAAAAAGGGTGGTTCAACACTCCTTAAGAGTAGGAATGATGGAAGAAGTCTTATCATCTCAATAGGAAGATATAAGCCCTTTGCTCTTATTCCTAAATAATAATCAAAGAGGGTTAAAGGGATCAGCATGATAAAGATAACCAATCAGGGAAAAATTAGTAGAACAATGACAATAAAAGATAAGAAATAAGTATGTCCTTCCTTTTGTCCTCTTACTAATGCAGAGCCTTATAGATATAGCGATTTATGGTTTGCGGATTTCGGTATGTTGTGATTTTATATTCATTGCACAAGTACATAGCTGTATCTTAAAGAATTGAAAGAATACGGGCAAGAAGCATCCTCAATTTAGATCAGCAAAAGGAATAAGCTGTTTCACAAGGAGAGCAAAAGTATGCTAGTGGTGTTCCTTTGGAAAAAGAAACAACGACGGATGATAGAAAAAGGAACAGCAAAAATGCAAATGCCGTTCCTTTGAAAAAGGAACAGCAAAAATAAAAAACACTCAAAATGCCATTCCTTTGAAAAAGGAACAACAGCAACAAAAGAACGTTGTTTCTTTGAAAAAAAAAAAAAGGAACAGTGGTAACCAAAAATGCTGTGCCTTTGGAAAAGGAACAGCAAAAGACGCAAAAATTCCGTCCCTTTGGAAAAGGAACAGCAGAGATCCAGAATGTTGTTCCTTTAGAAAAGGAACAGCAAAACAAGCAAAGCCAACAGCATAAAAAAACACGCAAATGCCATTTTTTAGAACGGCAAAAATCGAAACTTTGAGAAAGAAAAGGAAAAGCAAAAAAATGACAAGAAACATTTAATTCAAACATATGTACAAGAACGACTCAAAGACAAGAACTTATGTAAAAATTGTAAAAAGAAATGAATTCCTTAATGAATTACAGGTGAGGAAGATTTCTCTTCCTCTCCTAAAATCTCCATATCAGTGTCTCGGCATAGCTGCTGGCAGAAGGATTCCCGAGTGAGTGGTTTGCGATAGAGACGAACTCGGTGGCCATTTACTTTGAATGCATATCCAGAACCATCAATGGTAATTAGAGTAAGGGTTCCATTGTCATGCACCTTCTGGATTTCGTATGGTCCCAACCATCGAGTCTGAAGTTTTCCAGGGAAGTCCTGAAACCGAGAGTCATATAACAGAGCCCAGTCTCCCTCGTGGAAGACTTTGTTTTTGATGAGCGCATCATGCCATTTAGCTCGCTGCTGTTGAATTAATGCTGTATTTTGTAATGCCGAGAGCCTAAATTCGTCTAATTCATTGATCTGCTGCAGTCGATTGATTTGTGCCTCGCTTAGATCTAGGCCAACTTCCTGTGCTGTCTGTAATGTTTGGATTTCGAATTCTATGGGAAAAATGGGTTGTTTTCCAAACACTAATTGATAAGGTGAGTAACCGGTGGTGCTCCTCCATGTGGTTCTATAGGCCCAGAGTGCTTCAGGTAGTCGGGTAGCCCAATCACGCCTATGTGACGCAATGGCTTTCGTTAGGATTGATTCTATTATCTTATTGCTATTTTCTACCTGCCCATTCGCCTGTGGGTGATATGGAGTAGTGATTTTATGCTGGACGTGATAATTGTTGAGTGTTGCAGCTAATTTATGCCCAACAAATTGTGGTCCTCCATCTGTAATTATTTCCCTGGGAAGGCCATAACGTACAAATAGATGGAACAGGAACTGTATGACAGAGTCCTCTGTGGCTCTTGGCAATGCTTCTGCCTCAACCCATTTGGTGACATATTCTATTGCCACCAAGATATATGTTTTCTGATTTGACGAGGGGTTGATGGGTCCAACGAAATCAAGAGCCCATCGCTCAAATGGTTCGATGACTAACTATGGTTTCAGAGGCATCTCATCAGCTTGACCAGGTCATCCTGCTCGCTGGCAGCTGTCACAGGCTTGGACAAATTTCTTTGCATCTTTGAAAATCGTAGGCCAGTAATATCCTGTCTGCAATACTTTGTGTCCAGTTCTACGCTCAGCGAAGTGTCCACCACACGGTCCATCGTGACAGGCTTTTAGGATGTCAAAGATTTCATCTTCTCGAACACATCGCCCGATATGCATGTCTGCCCCTGTGTGAAACAAATAGCCCCCAATCCACGAGAATCGAGCACTCTTCTGAACAATCTGCTTGCGCTCATTAGGGGTTAAATGTTTTGGTAGTTTACCTACTGCGAGGTAGTTGGCAACATCAGCATACCAGGGTGTTTGAACGGCAACAGAAAACAGGTGCTCATCCGGAAATTGATCTTCAACTGCTGCTGCATCGTTTGGTTTTGGTATTCTCGAAAGAAAATCGGCTACAGGGTTTTCTTTGCCAGGCCGATCCTTGATTGTGATATCGAATTCCTGCAATAAAATCAACCATCTAGTTACTCTGGCATTTGTGACAGGCTTATTTGCTAAACATTTTATGGCAGAATGGTCTGTATACAGGATAACAGGATAGCCTGTAATATAATGTCTAAACTTATTGACAGCATGTATTACATCTAGGAATTATTTTTCAGTAACAGTGTAATTTAATTCAGCAGGGGATAAATTTTTGTTGATGTAATAGATAGAATATGGTTTTTTATCCTCTTCCTGCCCAAGGACTGCGCCAATCGTTGTATCTGAGGCATCAGATGATATCTGGAACGATAGGTCCCAGTTTGGTCCTCGAAGGACTGGGGCTGTGGATACGAGCTTCTTTAAATCCTCGAAAGCACGGTCACATTTTTCTGTCCAAAGAAAATCAACGTTACCAGTTAGTGCATATAAAGGAGCAGCAATGTGCGAATAATGTTCTATAAATCGCCTATAATAACCAGAAAATCCAAGAAAGCTACGTACCTCTGTTTGAGTAGTAGGAGTGGGAATGAGCAAAAGTATTTGGATTTTGGCCGGGTCTACCTGAATGCCGGCTACTGAAACATAATGTCCTAGGATAAGTCCTTCAGTCATCATCATGAAACATTTTTCGTGGCTTAAGCAAAGCCTGGTAACAGTGCAGCGTTGTAGGACTTTTTCTAGGGTGTCTAGAGCTGGATCAAAATCATCTCCATATGGTGTAAAGTCATCCATGTAAACTTCAAGTCCATCATTTATTAAATCTGCAAAAATTCTAAGGATAGCCCTTTGAAATGTGGCAGGAGCATTACATAGGCCAAAAGGTAGAACTCGATAGGCAAATGTTCCCCAGGGACAAGTAAAAGTAGTTTTATCCTAGTCTTCAGGGGCAATCTGAATCTGATTGTATCCACTGAAGCCGTCCAGGAAAGAAAAGAATTTCTTCCCTGCTAAAGTATCTAATACTTGGTCTATGAATGGGAGAGGAAAATGATCTTTCTGTGTTGCCTTATTTAGTTCCCTATAATCCACACAGATTCTCCATTTTCCATTCTTTTTTGGTACCACCACAAGCGGAGAGACCCATTTACTATCAGAAATAGGGTAGATAAAATTGACATCTAAAAGTTTCTGAAGTTCAGCTTTTACCACATCCTTTAGATGAGGATTAAGTCTCCTTTGCGGCTGACGAACAGGTCTGGCATATTTTTCTATATAAATGTGGTGTGTACATAACTGGGGATCGATTCCTTTCATATCAGGGTAATCCCATGCAAATGCTTCTTGATATTTCGTTAACAGATGGATGAGCTTAGTTTCTTGTTGAATTGTGAGATTAGCATTGATGTTTAAAGTTTTTCCCGGTGCAATTTCCACAGTTTTACTATTTGCAACAGAAGTAACAGGTATCGTTTGGTCATGCGTATCTTTCAGAGGATCTTCCTCTAATTCATTATCAAATGTTGCTTCTATCATGTGACACTGTGTGCGAGGTTTAGTTTGACTAATGAAATTATTAATGGCATCATCTTCTGTTTGGTCTTTAAAATCAAGTGCCTCTTGTATAGTTAATGGAGATCTGATGTTATCAGTAAGGTATGATACAGGGTGCTTATTAGTTCTGATCATTGTGACACTTGGTTGCGCTGGAGGATATAGAACTAAATTTTTGCTATTCGGTCCTCTGGTTATGGTCATATTTCCCTGCCGGCAGCCAATGTAGGCATCGGCAGTGGCAAGCCAAGGTCTACCTAAAATTAGCGGGTGTCCATCAAGTCGGGTTTTTGGATTAATTATTAGGAAATCGGTTGGATACTCCCAGGAATCAACAGAGACCATGACATCCTGTAGAATACCCTCTGGTCTAACCACAGATCGGTCAGCCAATTCTAACAAAGTAGAGGTGGGTTCTACCGATGTAATGCCGAGCTTTTGGCAAGTAGTGGTTGTTAAAATATTAATTGCAGCTCCTAGATCAACTAAGGCATTAGACAGGGTCTGACCATAAATTTGAACAGTTATAATTGGATTTCCTAGGTCTTCATATTTAATGGGTGTTTCTTTCCCAGATAATAAGTCAGATAAAGTACCGACTACTTGGACTCTTGGATTATTTGTTATATTCCTCCTTGGTTTCTTTATGCACAACTCTTTGATAGTTTTTGCGTATATAGGAATGTCTTGAATGGATTGGAGGAATGGAATTTTTATGTACAGATTTTGTAATTCTCCCAGAATGTCAAAGTCAGGATATTGTATGGGTCGAGGTATGACTAATCGTTCTGGGAATGGAGGAGAGGATGTGGTTGCTTGATTATGAGTCTCTTGCTTATTTACATCCTCTTGTTGCAACTGATGTTCTCTTGGTAACTGATCTTCAATATGAACTGTTTTATCTCCCTCAGTTTCAATTATGCGTCCAGATCTTAACTGAAGATCATTGCACTCCCTCAGGTCGGGTCCTATTTCTGGTGATTCTATGATCTGGATAGATTGGACCGGTCTGTTATTTGGATTGGGATTGGGTTGGGCTGGGAGTTGTGGTCTCAAGTTAGACTGGGGATTTTGTTGTAAGGCTGGCAGAGTAGGTTGAGGGAGCGGAATAGTTCCAGCTGGCTAGTACATCGGTCTTTGCCAGCTTGTTTGCCAGTGTGAACTTTGTGAAGTAGGGGGAGTCCATTGTGAAGGATATGGGCCATTTTTCCAATATGGTGGAGTGTAAGGGAAATTCGGCCAACCAGATTGGCTTGTTTGATTCAGCCATGGATTTGAAGAAGGAAACGATTGTGGTGACCAGTTTGAAAATGGGGGTTGAGATTGATTTTTCCACATACCATATTGTTGAGCATTATAATGTGGGGGTTGAAAAAAAGACGTTGAGTCCAGAAACATACCAGATTGTCTCGGCTGCCACTGGCGACGCTGGCTGATCGAGTTCACCGATTCTGGTTCTTCTTCTGCTTCCTTATATACCGCTTTCAATCTAGGAAGTGAGGGACAGCTCTCCGTAAGGTGATCTTTTGTACATATGGCGCACGTTTGGAATTTATCTAGTGGACATTCCTTGTGGCTATGTTTTTTTCTGCATCGGGGACAGAAGATCGCCAAATTCTGTTTTGCCTCTATCTACTTCTGTTTAGCCTGCACAATATCAAGTTGTGTAGTTAGTGTCCCTAGAATATCAGTTTTGAAATTTTCTAATAAATTTCCAATTTCTGCACGTGTTACTCCTTCTGTTGATACTTTGTTATCTCTTGCAAACCGATCATATTCTATCGGTTTTATTCTTGTGCTGCCTCTCGAACTCCTGATACATAAATCAATGATGTCAGCAAAATTCTCTTGATAAATATCCCCTTTTCCAATGATGTTTAATGTTTCAATCCATTGTTCCTTCATGCCCCTTATTAATGCAGTTTTTAACACATTATCAGGTAAAGGTAGCGATGCATAAGGAGATCTTTGTAGATTGTACTGAAAACATTCCACATACTCCTCCAATGTTTCATTCGGTCTGGCTGTCATTTGGAATATTTCGTTTTTTAATTCTCTAGACCTACAATAATCCTGATATTTTTTTAAGAAGGATTCTTTCATTTGATCCCAATTGTTGATAACCCCGCCACCTAGTCCCATAAACCATCTTAAAGCAGCCCCTTTTAATGTAGAGGGGAATAATTTCAATTTTTGGGGATCGGTGGTATAATCATACCCCCTGCATAACACATCGAATTCGAATAAAAATGCATCCGGATCTTCCGATGTGAGACCGTGAAATGTAGGGATATGCTGAAGAGGGATAGCTTTCATGGGTGCATTTGCTGCAGAATCCACTATAGGATATTGTAATGTAGAGGTTTGAGTATTTGGCTGGTTCTGAGCCATGGGATCGAAGATATGCCAATAACCTTCTGGGATATCTAGGAGGGTATTCCTAGGTTGAGAGGGAATGGTTTTGACAGGGATAGTTTTAATAGCACTTCCCTTATCTGGAATAATGAGAATACCAGATATCTGAGGAGATTGGATTCCTTCACCAATGATTTTCGTAGCACTCCCCTTATCTGGGCTATCTAATGGCTGATTTGTTCCAATAGGATATTTTGGTTCCTTGGTTTCCCCTGTTTCTCCTTCTCCTTCACAAAAGTTGCTGGAATTCCCTTCCTGCAATAGTTCTGGAGTAGAATTTTCAATTTCTTGAAATTCCTGCTCTTCAGTTTGACTATGCACCTCAGCACAAGCTACAGATGGTGATCCTGTGGCCTGAAGGGAACTAGTAGGCTGTTTAGAAATGTTTTTCCTGGGGCCTACTGATGGCTGAGATTCTGTTTTCTTATAGATTTCGTCTATGAAGGTCGTTCGGCCAAGGGTCACCGGCCCCTTAGATTTTTCAGGCTTGGATGGGGGTTTGATATTCTTTTCTGGTCTTTTCTGCTTAGTCATGCACTCAAATGAACTACCAAATTCTATTCAAACAAAGCAAAAAAAACAAATCTGTTAGGAAAGCGGACAGTGGAGCAGGGCTTTTACATGCTCCGCATGTAGGTTCTTACCTTCCGTTTTTAGGATCCAACTCCTCCCTAGCAGGCTCGTACACTACTCTGAAAAAGACAAATGGCTGTACTCTTTCCCCGGCAACGGCGCCAAAATGTAGAGCTATAAAAAGGGTCTCTTTCACCTCTAATTACCTCACATTAATATGTCAATCCGGGAGCGTTTTGTTATTCCAAAGAGTGTCTTAGTCTGAGGCTATCACTTGTCAGAGTAATGCTAGTAGTACAGTGTTTAAGAAATACAAGAGTAAATGGATGCTTGTCTGTAACTAAATTACTTCAAAAGAATAAATCACACATTCAGAAAACTAGGCAGCTTATCAGTCAAGGGTTCGGCAGCGATAACCCATCCCTTTGGAAACTGATGGGAAGGAAATTAGAGCATAGACCACGGGTCTGGGAGCTAGACAGTGAATGCCAAAGCTCACTACAGCCTTAGATCGTCTCTCACACCAAAACAACAAATGCGAGTAAATGGAACTACAGATAGAAAAATGGAACAACAAATAAAGAATTGAACATCAAATCTGGAATGGAACAGTAATTCTAAAATGGAACAGTAATCGAACAACTGAGTCTCGAGAGTCTTACTCTATTAACCCAAATGCACTCTTCACAATCAATCAATCTTTCACTTTTAAGGCAAATCAAGCAAAACACACTAATGGAACAGCAATAACTATTAATAAATTATGGAACAGCTCTAGTAAATCATATACGCACACAACACGCTGAAATAGTAATCTTAATTAACAGGGATATGACTGTGCTCCCAAATAGAACAGCATTATCTCTGAATCCAATAATCATGAAGAACACTACTTCAAACGAATCTATGACATGAATGTTCAATATAAAAGCTCTGTAACAGAACAATAAGAATATTCGGTTAAGACTAATAACATGCAATTAACTCTGAAAGGATTAATAACATAATGCAGAGTCAATACACGATTCTATCCGTAAAAACCTCAATGATTTAATCTTAACAGAGCATGTAATATCAACTTATAAAGCATATCAGATTACCAAATAACAACGATAAACAAACCACGCGGAAATCAAATCGTAGTGATACAGAAGAAAGTGTCCTCCGGGGCTGGGCCCTTAGCCTCCAAGGGTACACCGCCTTAAGTTAATCCAGATGCAGAGATGAGATAATCACCAAGCTTATATTAATGCATCAGACAAAAATACAATGAACCAGTTCTCAACGAGACTTAATAATCAGAGCTGATGTTTAACAGAAAATTACATAAAAACGTATATCCTCGTCAAGCTAACAGTGCTGTCCCTTTATATAAAGGTGACGACGGAGATGTCCAAGTAATAAGATAAATAAAGCAGCGATCCCTCAGGATCAAAGATCCTGAGGGATTCGCCAAACTGTTAATCCTTCGTCTTTGCTTTTCTTTTGCGCCGAGCTGGTGTCTTCTCCTCCTTTTCCGGGCCGATTTGCTTTGATTTGTTTAGCCTTGTTTGCATTCGGTTCACCTTCAGAGGGACAGCAGTTATCTCGACTTTGTCCTTTCCTTTGGGATGGCAACTCCTCGTTTTCTCCTTTTCCTGCACAGAAAATATCAATTATCAGCGACTAAGTCTTGCATATCAATTCTCACATGTTTTGTTATAATTCTTTATTATTTTCCAAATTCATGATGCAAAAAGGTTTACAAATTCTACTAAAAAGCTACTGAAATAATCATCAAAAGCATACCTTTTTAGTACTCCACAATGATAACCCTCATCAATGGTGCAAACCTCTGTTTCAGATGTGAGAAAGGGAAAATAGCCTTACAGCCTTCTTTGTAGCTAGTCTTGACAAATGGCTCATAACAACCCATGTTTAATCTTTCTTTCTTGAACCACTTTTCACCAACAACAGGGATACCTGTAGCATTAGAGATAGCATCTTCTGATAGTTCAAAGTCTACCCCTGCAAGATTTACCTATTTTTTGTGCAGGTTGAGGATAAACAACCTTGTAAGCTCTGGGTGATTTTTCACTTGTTTGACCTTCTCATAGAACTATAAACACCCCACATTTTGAAAACATGTGAGGATCATGGGAGATGAAGTGATATCCACTGTGGTCTAGGGTTCAAACCTATTCACCTTCCCTCCCTTGTGTTTTGGCCTTATAGGCACTTGACCTTCTTGACTGCTCATACTTCCTTCTTCTCCTGACATGGTGATTAGGGTTGTTTTTGGACAAACTTAGGTTTTCTTGTGACACCTAGGCAGGAGGAGTGAAATGGAAATGATGGTGAGGGAAGATTTTGCAAATGAGTGATATGGAGATGGATTTATGACTGAGTACTTTGAGCTTAATGAGGGGTTAACTTGAACTGAAGTTTTATAACCCTAATTGACACCCCCTTAACTGATGTTTTAGCTTGGAGGTCAAAGGAGAGTGCTAGTTATGAAGACTTAGGGTTTTTTTAGGCATTAGGGCTTGATCATTTATTTTAACCACTAAATCACCAAAAACACTTGAGGAGGAGGAAAAAATTCCACCTACCAGTTTTAGCTTTCTTGCAGGTCTTGAAGGCTAGGTGGAGTTGCTTTCCTTGAGCTTTTGGCAAATTTTTTTCAATTTGGAGGATTTTATGCATAAGCGTAGCACCCTACCTGCACTGTCGTGTGCCTCTAAGCACAGTGCTAGGCGAGTCGGGTCTTTTGTGCACAGTGCTACTTCTGTGCAGGTCTGCTGGCCCCTCGGTGCACCGTCGGGCATGAAATGGGTGAGTCGGGCCTCTGTCTGGGCACAACACTGCACTCATGGGTGAGTCGGGCCTCTGTGCATAGCGGCGGGCCTGTCCAGTCTACCTCTAAGCGCAACGCCCGCTTCTGGGTGTGTAGGGTTTTCCTATGCGTAGTGTCGGGCTGTAAGCACAACACCTCCCACTGTAAGCATAGAACAATGCAAAAAATGCACTATGGAGAGCCCTATACGGGCAGAGCAGGGTCTTGTGAGCACAGCGCCGGGTCCTGTGAGTGCAGCGCCGGTAACTTGGCCCAGAATCTGACCAAAAAATCAAAATATTCTCCTGAAGGTTCTATGCTCTTCTTGCAAATGAAAAATGAGCTAAAACGATAAACAAGATGCCTTTATACCCTTGGAAAAATAAATTAAAATCAGAAACCCACTTTTTCTAAGGTTTTATTACTTTATCATTTTGACTAATATCTTTTTGACCTTTAATTGCAGGTGATCTGAAAACTTTTCAAAGTATCTCTTCTTCCTTTGGTGGGAGTTTTCTGGAGAAATGAAGAGGTCACTTTTAACCTGAAGGGTCTGGGCATTGTCAAACCTCTTTATTTTTGCATTGAGAAACTGAAAAACATGTTCTTATCCCGTTTTTGACATTTATGAGTGTGAGGGACATCAAAAAATGTTTTCTTCCTTTCTTACTGATTTTGGCAGTGAGGCATAATAAACCTATCTCTAAAAAAAAAAAAATTCTCCTTCATAACCATGTATGCCATATCTCCTCTTTGACCACTTCTGATTTTTTGCAAGTGTCATGACATACTGAATTTTCCCTTTTTGAAATTTTTGGAGTTTGAAAATTTCAATCACATAACAGTAACTTCAAAATTAGCTTTATTTCTCATTTTGAAACTTAACCCTATGATTTCATTTCTTTGACCATTTGAGAGCAATTAACTGCACTTGAAGACTTGATTTCCATCACACCAATACTCTTTTCATTCTTTCCCTTTGAGGCAATGAAGCATTGTTACCTTGGAAAACCATGGAGGTCACCTTCTGACATCTTTTTCAAACCTTCTGCCTATTGTCATCATGGAGGCTCATAATCTTCATTTCACCCTCTCTTGCCTATCTTCTCAAAACTTTAGGTTTTAGGGTTGTTAGAGAAAAATCATTAGTGTTGTCTTCTAAGTTCTCTATATCCCTTTCAAGTTAATTCATTTATGTTCAGTTCACCTCACCTTTTTACTTTCTTCATTTATAACTTCTAAATATCTTCAATTCATGCTTGGTTGTGCTAATGTGTCTCCGTCTTTGTGGTCCTTTGCATTGGTTTCTTGCTTGGCACATCGCTGGTATAATCAGTCCTAGAAACCCTGATTTTCCCTGAACATAGGCTTCTTACTCTTCCATTAGCTTGTGGGTACCTTTAATGAGAAGCAGGCCTCTTACATTACCAATTTTCCTACTGGTAGCCACCTTGACACTCCTGCATAAATGCCAAAATGAACAGTTGTCCTTTTTGAAGTTTGTACTTGATAAGTAGGTCTTCTTTGAAGGTTTTCCAGATCTATATTGGAACAATAGATGCTTACCTTATTTTCCATTTGATTCAACTTCTTGGCACATGAAAAACAGGGATTTAGAACATCTACGACAACCCTACAACCTGTGAAACCCTAATTACCTAGTGGGAGGCTCTTTTGACTTGGTATTTGACTAAAAGTTTGGCTTGGGATCCCCAAGTATGAAAAACAAAGTTTTTGATATTTTGATGTATTGAAGATCCAAAATCCAATGTACTTGATTTATCTAAAGAGCCTATAGAGATAGTTTTGAGACCATCAATGCTTGAGGCATTTGATGAATATGGGGAAGAGTAGGCCAGTTGGTGATCTTAGGTGGCAAGTGGAGGGGTGAGGCAAAGGAAAAACAGAGTGCTGAGGTCATAGGTGGCAAAACATAATGAAGGTGAGTGGCATGATCTCATGATGGGTCTTCTGGGAGTGGTAGGCTGACCATGACATGATAGAGTAGTGAAATAGTGAAAAAATTATCCTAAGGATAATGAAGGCAGTGAGATTTCTAAAACTCACCATATTCAGGAATTTTGTTTTTATAAATCTAGGACAAGTATTTAGTCATCTACAAAATAGAAAAATTACGGATGACTAATAGATTGTAACACAAAAAATATTTATGTTGGTGATCATAAATCTCTTAGTGTTGTAGGTTCTGGAACCATTCATCTAGATAATGGTCAGTTTAATGATGTATTATGTGTTCCTACCTTGTCCCGCAACCTTCTATCTGTTTATCAGATAAATCATTCAGGTGAAGGGAAAATAGTAGAATTATCACCTCATGGTGTTGTAATTAAGGACCTGAAAGATCTTAGACATATTTATCTACTTGCATTGCTGATGATTGCACAAGGTTGTATAAGTTTGACAAATTTGGTTCATCATGTCTTCCCTCCATGTTTTTTTCTCATAATGATGAAGTGAGAAAAATTTGGCATAAGCAATTTGGTCACTTAAAATATCACTCTCTTCAAACTGTATGTAAATAAAATATGGTGACAGGTCTTCCTATGGTACTTTTCCGAGATGGTGGTTGTTCTGAATGTTTACTCAGAAAAAATCATCGAGATAGTTTTGACAAGCGTGCCTCTTACTTCATCCCCTTTGCAGCTTGTGCACATTCATTTATGTGGTCCACTTTCAGTTGTTTCTTTCTCTTGCTACCAGTTCTTCTTAACTTTCAATGATGATTTTTCTAGATGCACTTGGGTATGCTTCTTAAAACTCAAGAGTGAAGTTTTTAACATGTTCTTGGCCTTTAAGGCCTTTGTTGAGAAACAATCTGGACATCAAATTCTTAAGTCAAGATCTGACAATGGAGGAGAATATGTTAACAACAAATTTATCCACTTTTTCACTGAGCATGGAATTAAATTGCAACATATTGTTCTATATACTCCACAAAAAAATGGTGTAGCTGAAAGGAAGAATCACTCTTTAAAAGAAATGGCTAATTGTATGCTTCAATCTAAAGGACTTAGTCTTAATTTTTGGGCAGAAGCAATTAACTGTGAAAATTACATTGTAAATCGCACTCCTACTAAAGTTTTAAGGAATATAACTCCAAAAGAAGCCTGGAGCTCCATCAAACCAGATGTAAGTCACTTTCATGTTTTGGGAAGTGAAGGTTGGTCCCATATTCCAGATGTGAAACATAAAGCCTTAGAACCTAAGAGTGAAAAAATCATTTTTGTTGGATATTCTCAAGATGTCAAAGGATATAGAAATCTTCAAGAAAAATAAAAAAATGTAATCATTAGAAGAGATGTAAAATTTGATGAGAATATATTGGCCTGCGAGCCTAGTTTGGCGGGTGTGCCACCTTTGGCCTGCGATCCTGATTCGACATATGTGCCACCTCTCTCTATCTCTTCTATTTTTGACAACATTCCTTCTAGTTCAGATGATGACAGTGAGGATGAAAATCCTCCTCCACCTCCTCAAAATATTCCTTCATCTCCACAACTTCCAAGATGGGGTAAACTAGGATGATTATGGGGTTGTGGACTTGTGAAGACTTCATGGGATATGAATACCTCCAAAGGTATGCCATTTTTCTCCAGCTGATGTAGGACCACCATCTTGATCAAGGAGTGGTAGAACAAACTATGCATTTTTTGGGAATAGGTTCTTCTTCGAACAACAAAAGGTATCTTGTCAATACTCCTATACAAGTAGTAAGGAAAATGAAGCATTCTAACTCTGGTAAAATGCATGAGGAGTCTAACATGGTAGGAATACAGTCTAGAGTACCTCCCCTCACAGGTAAAGTAGTTCATGATAACCCTCATCAATGGTGCAAACCTCTGTTTCAGATGTGAGAAAGGGAAAATAGCCTTGCAGCCTTCTCTGTAGCTAGTCTTGACAAATGGCTCATAAAAACCCATGTTTAATCTTGCTTTCTTGAACCAATTTTCACCAATAATAGGGATACCTGTAGCATTAGAGATAGCATCTGTTGATAGTTAAAATTCTACCCCTGCAAGATTTACCTGTTTTTTGTGCAGGTTGAGGACAAACAACCTTGTAAGCTCTGGGTGATTTCGCACTTGTTTGACCTTCTCACATAACTATAAACACCCCACGTTCTGAAAACATGTGAGGATCATGGGAGATGAAGTGATATCCACTGTGGTCTGGGGTTCAAAAATATTCACCTTCCCTTTCTTATGTTTTGGCCTTATAGGCACTTGACCTTCTTGACTGCTCATACTTCCTTCTTCTCCTGACATGGTGATTAGGGTTGTTTTTGGAAAAACTTAGGTTTTCTTGTGACACCTAGGTAGGAGGAGTGAAATGGAAATGATGGTGAGGGAAGATTTTGCAAATGAGTGATATGGAGATGGATTTATGACTGAGTACTTTGAGCTTGACGAGGGGTTAACTTGAACTGAAGTGTTATAACCCTAATTGACACCCCCTTAACTGATGTTTTAGCTTGGAGGTCAAAGGAGAGTGCTAGTTATGAAGAATTAGGTTTTTTTTAGGCATTAGGGCTTGATCATTTCTTTTAACCACTAAATCAACAAAAACACTTGAGGAGGAGGAAAAAAGGCCACCTACCAGTTTTAGCTTTCTTGTAGGTCTTGAAGGCTAGGTGGAGTTGCTTTCCTTGAGCTTTTGGCAATTTTTTTTCAATTTGGAGGACTTTATGCATAATCGTAGCGCCCTACCCACACTGTCGTGTGCCTATGAGCGCAGTGCCAGGCGAGTCGGGTCCTGTGTGCACAGTTCTACTTCCGTGTAGGCCTGATGGCCCCTCGGTGCAGCGTCGGGCATGAAATGGGCAAGTCGGGCATATGTCTGGGCACAACACGGCACTCACAGGTGAGTCGGGCCACTGTGCATAGCGCCAGGTCTATCGGGTCTGCCTCTGAGCGCAACACCCACTTTTGGGTGTGTAGGGTTTTCCTATGCATAGTGTCGGGCTGTAAGCACAGCGCCTCCCACTATAAGCACATCGCAATGCAAAAAATTCATTGTGGAGAGCCCTATATGCGCAACAAAGGGTCTTGTGAGCGCAACACCAGGTCTTGTGAGTGCAGCGCCGATAAATTTGCTCAGAATCTGACCAAAAACTCAGAATATTCTCCTGAAGGTTCTATGCTCTTCTCACAAATGAAAAATGAGCTAAAATGATAAACAAGATGCCTTTGTACCCTTGGAAAAATAAATTAAAATCAGAAACTCACTTTTGCTAAGGTTTTGTTACTTTATCATTTTGACTAATATCTTTTTGACCTTTAATTGCAGGTGATATGAAAACTTTTCAAAGTGGCTCTTCTTCCTTTGGTGGGAGTTTTCTAGAGAAATGAAGAGGTCCCTTTAAACCTGAAGGGTCTAGGCATTGTCAAACATCTTTCTTTTTGCATTGAGAAACTGAAAAACATGTTCTTATCCCCCTTTTGACATTTTTGAGTGTGAGGGACATCAAAAAATGTTTTCTTCCTTTTTTACTGATTTTGGCAGTGAGGCATAATAAACCTATCTCTAACAAGTGTTTTTTTCCTCCTTCATAACCATGTATGCCATATCTCCTCTTTGACCACTTCTGATTTTTTGCAGGTGTCATGACATATTGAATTTTATTTTTTTTGACATTTTTGGAGTTTGACAATTTCAGTCACATAACAGTAACTTCATAATTAGCTTGATTTCTCATTTTGAAACTCAACCCTGTGATTTCATTTCTTTGACCATTTGAGAGAAATTAACTTCACTTGAAGACTTGAACTCCATCACACTGATACTCTTTTCATTCTTTCCCTTTGAGGCAGTGAAGCATTGTTACCTTGGAAAACCATGGAGGTCACCTTCTGACATCTTTTTCAAACCTTCTGTCTATTGTCATCATGGAGGCTCATAATCTTCATTTCACCCTCTCTTGCCTATCCTCTCAAAACTTTAGGTTTTAGGGTTTTTAGAGAAAAATCATTAGTGTTGTCTTCTAAGTTCTCTATATCCCTTTCAAGTTCATTCATTTATGTTCAGTTCACCTCACCTTTTTCCTTTCTTCATTTATAAATTCTAAATATCTTCAATTCATGCTTGGTTGTGCTGATGTGTCTCCGTCTTTGTGGTCCTTTGCATTGGTTTCTTGCTTGGCACATTGCTGGTATAATCAGTCCTAGAAACCCTGATTTTCCCTGAACATAGGCTTCTTACTCTTCCATTAGCTTGTGGGTACCTTTAATGAGAAGCAAGCCTCTTACCTTACCAATTTTCCTACTGGTAGCCACCTTGACACTCCTGCATAAATGCCAAAATGAACAGTTTTCCTTTGCGAAGTTTGTACTTGATAAGGAGGTCCTCTTTGAAGGTTTTCTTGATATGTATTGGAACAATAGATGCTTACCTTCTTTTCCATTTGATTCAACTTCTTGGCACATGAAAATCAATGATTATAACATCTAATACAACCCTACAACATATGAAACCCTAATTACCTAGTGGGAGGCTCTTTTGACTTGGTATTTGATTGAAAGTTTGGCTTGGGGTCCCCAAGTATGATTTTTATTTTATTTTATATTTTGATGTATTGAAGATCCAAAATCCAATGTAATTGATTTATCTAAAGAGTCTACAGAGATAGTTTTGAGACCATCAATGCTTGAGGCATTTGATGAATAGGGGGAAGAGTAGGCCAGTTGGTGATCTTAGGTGGCAAGTAAAGGGGTGAGGCAAAGGAAAAACAAAGTGCTGAGGTCATAGGTGGAAAAACATAATGAAGGTGAGTGGCATGATCTCATGATGGGTCTTCTGGGAGTGGTAGGCTGACCATGACATTATAGAGTAGTGAAATAGTGAAAAAATTATCCTAAGGATAATGAAGGCAGTGAGATTTCTAAAACTCACCATATTCATGAATTTGTTTTTATAAATCTAGGACAAGTATTTAGTCATCTACAAAATAGAAAAATTATTGATGACTAATAGATTGTAACAAAAAAAATATTTATGTTGGCAATGATAAATCTCTTAGTGTTGTAGGTTCTAGAACCATTCATCTAGATAATGGTCAGTTTAATGATGTATTATGTGTTCCTACCTTGTCCTGCAACCTTCTATCTATTTATCAGATAACTCATTCAGGTGAAGGGAAAACAGTAGAATTCTCACCTCATGGTGTTGTAATTAAGGACCTGAAAGATTCTAGACATATTTATCTACTGGCATTGCTGATGATTCCACAAGGTTGTATAAGTTTGAAAAATTTGGTTCATCATGTCTTCCCTCCGTTTTTTTTTCTCATAATGATGAAGTGAGAAAACTTTGGCATGAGTGATTTGGTCACTTAAAATATCACTCTCTTCAAACTATATGTAAATAAAATATGGTGACAAGTCTTCCTATGGTACTTTTCCGAGATGGTGTTTGTTCTGGATGTGTACTCAGAAAACATCATCGAGATAGTTTTGACAAGCATGCCTCTTAGCACGCTTCATCCCCTTTTCAGCTTGTGCACAGTCATTTATGTGGTCCACTTCCAGTTCTTTCTTTCTCTTGCTACCAGTTCTTCTTAAATTTCATTAATGATTTTTCTAGATGCACTTGGGTATGCTTCTTAAAACTCAAGAGTGAAGTTTTTAACATGTTCTTGGCCTTTAAGGCCTTCGTTGAGAAAAAATCTGGACATCAAATTCTTAAGTCAAGATCTGACAATGGAGGAGAATATGTTAACAACAAATTTATCCATTTTTTCACTGAGCATGGAATTAAATTGCAACATATTGTTTTGTGTACTCCACAAAAAATGGTGTAGCTGAAAGGAAGAATCGCTCTTTAAATGAAATGGCTAATTGTATGCTTCAATCTAAAGGAGTTAGTCTTAATTTTTGGGCAGAAGCAATTAACTATGAAAATTGCATAGTAAATCGCACTCCTACTAAGGTTTTAAGGAATATAACTCCAAAAGAAGCTCGGAGCTCCATCAAACCAGATGTAAGTCACTTTCATGTTTTGGGAAGTGAAGGTTGGTCCCATATTCTAGATGCGAAACATAAAGCCTTAGAACCTAAGAGTGAAAAAATCATTTTTGTTGGATATTCTGAAGATGTCAAAGGATATATAATTCTTCAAGAAAAATAAAAAAATGTAATCATTAGAAGAGATGTAAAATTTGATGAAAATATATCGGCCTGCGAGCCTAGTTCAGCGGGTGTGTCACCTTTGGCCTGCGATCCTGATTCAACATATGTTCCACCTCTCTCTATCTCTTTTATTTTTGACAACATTCCTTCTAGTTCGGATGATGAAAGTGAGGATGACAGTCCTCCTCCACCTCCTCAAAATATTCCTTCAGCTCCACAAATTCAAAGATGGGTCCGCTATACTCAAGATGCAGCAAGTTCTCTTACAGGTGACCTTGCAGATCAACGTTGTACATGTTCTTAGTTCGAAAGAGCCTCTTCCTTATTGGCTCAAATTCGAGAAAATATTGATCTAGACACCTTTGAAGAAGGTTCAGGTCATCCAGATTGGGATGCAGATATGGATGAAGAATATCATTCTTTATTGCCAAACTATACTTGGGATCGTGTTCCTCTTCCAAAGGGAAGAAAACTTTTCATATGCAAATGGATTTACAGAACAAAGTTTGGACCATATGGAAAAGTGGATAAACATAAAGATCGTCTTGTTTCTAAAGGTTTTTCACAAGTTGAAGGCATTTACTATACTAAAACCTTCTCCCTTATTGCCAAAATTAATTATATCCTCCTTGTTCTTTCCTTTGTTTCCTACTTTAAGTGGGAAGTCCATCAGATGGATGTTAAATTCACCTTCTTACATGGGGATTTTCATGAATAAATCTACATGGAACAACCCCCTGGATTTATCCAAAATGACTCTAGCCTTGTTTTTCACCTTAGGAACTCTCTCTATGGTCTCAAACAAGCTCCTCGGGGTTGGTATGCCAAAATGGATAGCTTTCTCTTAGAAAATGGCTTTTCTAGATGTCATTCTGACAACATTGTCTACACCAAGAAAGTGGGTAAGTCCTTAATCATCTGTGTTCTTTATGTTGATGATATTATCCTTACTGGTAGTGATTCCAACCATATAAACCATGTGAAGTCTAGCCTTAAAAATAATTTTGAAATGACAGACTTAGGACACTTGCATTATTTCCTTGGTCTTCAAGTCTTGCAATCCAAAGAAGGTATTACCCTTTCTCAGTCCAAGTATTCCTGTGATATTCTACACCACTTTCACATGGAAGACTGTAATCCATCCCCTTCTCCCTTTCAATCTGGAGTCAATCTTTCAGTGACTTTCACTTCCCTTTAAGTTGATACTACCTTATACTGTCAACTTGTTGGTAAATTGTTGTATCTAACCCATACTCGTCCTGAACTTTCCTTTGTCGTTGATCTTGTTGCTTGGTTTATGCACCAACCTCATGAAAGTCACTGGAAAGAAGATAAGAGAATACTTCGATATATTTGAGGTACAGTTACATTCGGGATTCATTACAGTGCAGGAGCATATGCATTGTTGATTGGTTTCACTGATTCTGATTGGGCTGGTGACCTTGATGATCGAAAGCCTACTGCAGGTTATGTATTCACTCTTGGTTCAGGACCTATTTCATGGTATTGTAAGAAACAAAGTGTCATCTATCTTTCTTCGACAGAGGAAGAGTATCGTGGTGTATTTGAAGCCAGAAAGGAAGCCCCGTGGCTTCGTTAAATCCTGTCTAAATTTGGTCTTCATCAGCAGCATCCAACTACACTTTGGTGTTATTCAGAGTCTCATTCAGCTATGCAAAGATCCAGTTCAACATCAATGTATTAAAAACATTGAGCTACACATACACTTCATCGGAAATCTCATTCATGATTTTGTTCTTGAATTGCAGTATTGTCCAATGATCAAGTTGTTGATATATTTACAAAGGCTCTCACAGAAGCGAAGTTTACCAAACTTCAATCTATGCTTGGAGTTCAGGAAAGTTATCATTAAGGGGGGATAGGCTCCAATGCCTCCCTCCTTCTCCTATTGTGTTACCTTTGTAAATCCTTCAATCCTATCCCAAGTTGTTTTTAAAGGGGGATGTTAGGATATTCCAACACATAGGAAATAGTTAGGTATAACTTGGTCTAGCGTAGAGTTAGGTAAAGTGTGTTTCTTTACTATGTACATTTTTAACTTATAATCTGACGGTGACGATATGTAGTGATCTGACGGTTCATTCTCTCTTTGGTATTACCCACACTTGATCTGTGGCTTAACACCTAACTGGTCCATGATATCTATTTAAAGAGCATGGAGGTTCATTTTTCTGGTAACTGTTTATGAGAGAAGCTTATGTAAATTTTCTTTCTTTATATTAATAAATTTACTGAAGTGGCCACGTTGGCTCAGGTCATGGATTGTTTCCCTCTTCGATGGTTTTAACCACGTCAAATACTGGTGCACTAGTCTATGATTTTTTTGTGAGTTGTGACCTTTGGTGTTTGATCTAACTTACCCTATAAATTCCTCCAAAAGTCAATGTTTCGAACCAATCCACCGTGGTTCATATTCAAGAAAAGATCCATGAGTAAGTCAAATCTCACAAATAGGGTATAAATAGGAGAATGAGAGAGATGAATGGCAAGTAAAACCATCTTATGGGAGTATTTTAAAAGAATGGGTACAAGAGAAACCAAATAATCAAAGCCTTTAATAATGCCGAAAATTGTGCTAAAAATAAACTAAAAATGAATGATATGATGGGAAAAGTTCACCTACCCTACATATCAGGCATGACAGATAAAATATCTCATATTTTAAAAAAGAACAATATCAAATCAACTTTTAAACCCATGAATACTATTAACAAGTGTCTCAAATCTATCAAAGATCTGATTTACCCTAGATTCCATAAAGGAGTTTACTTAATTCCATGTTCATGTGGCAAACCATAGATTGGGGAAATTGGTTGACCTATCTTAACAAGAATTCAAGAGCATGCTGCTGATATAAAACATAACTGCCTTAAAACCTCAGCTCTCATTAAGCACTCCAAAAAAACCAATCATCAAATTTGCATTGAAAACTCTTGTGTGGTGGCCAAAATTGACCAGTATCACCACAGGAAATTTAGGGAAGCTATCGAAATTGGTAAGCACCCTGAAAACCTTAACCGTGATGATGGCTGGAAAATAAGTGACAATTAGATTCTGACCTTAAACAACAATCTTACACATACATAACCACTCCCTTCCCAGCCTTTCATCTTTCATCCTTCTTATTCGGTTTCTGCTCCTCTCTCTTTTCCCCTTTTCCTCCTCTTGCATCATCAACCTTTTTTCCTATTTTTGATGTCAATATCCTCCTTTTTTCCATCATTCCTCCCTCCTTATCTCTCATTGGCTTGGAATTCAATTAATATTAATCCATTAACTTTAAAGAAAAATTCTTATTAAAATAATTTTCCATTAATGTATTAATCCCTTAATTGTATGTTCCTTTAGATTATCTCTTGTACCATCTCCTTTTTAATAACCTTTAACCTTAATCTTAATATATTTTAAAATAACATTTAATCTTTAATAATCTTCAACCTTTTCTAGTTCTAGTAATCATTGGCAACCTTAATAATCCTCTTCTTCCTTAATCTTTAATCATTAAATCATTCCCTAATTATAATATTCTTCAATTTAAATTAATTCCTAATTATTTTTTTCCATAATCAATATGGTATTCCACTATCCATTAATTATGAATAATAACTCAATAAGATATTCCATTACACATTAATTATAAATAATTTATCCATTCTATAAACTATATTTCATCATTTAATATTATCTTCTAAATTAATTAATAAATTAAAAATGACTATTGTGGATATTCCGAGTTGTACATCTGAAAAACTACACCACAGAAACCTCCAATCTAACAAATTAAACATTACTAATATCCATAATCGAATATCATTTTTATTAATTATCATTAATAATTCATCATTTTATCATTAAAAATTTTATAAATTATTTATTTCCCTTTTATATCACCTTTTTTTATATATTAATTAAATTAAAACTTAAAATTTTAAAAATTTCTAACAATTTTAGAATCACGAATAAATAAAAAAACAATAACAAAATAAATTAATATGAATAACATTTTTAAATTAAATTAAAATTAGATCATTTATTGATGCAGCAAAATTGTAATTTTCCCAATTCATTGATCTGTGGGTTATGGGTCCACGATCTGAACAAAATAATTCATTTCACAGCCACATCTTCCACTTACACCACTGGAGGAATCAATTATATACTTTTAATTTTCCAATCAAATTATATAATCATAAGAATTCAAAATAATATAGTATGTGCTTGATTCATAAAAGTGGAACCATTAATAAAAATAATTAAGCATGGTCAACCCTTTGACCATTCAAATCTCATCCTTCAACACATTTACCATGAAACCATCTCTCAACAGATCCAAAACTCATCAGAGGCATGGTTATCTCCACAAGCTCCATCCAATGTTTCTTCATGCTCATCTTCGTCCTCTTCATCCAATGAGTCATCTTCATCCCTAGGTGGTGGTGTCTTTGACATTTTCATCGAAGGCTTAGATCCTCTCATTTTTCCACTTTACTTGTTTTTACTATTACTGTTGTTGGTAACAGCTTGTTTTTCCTTTGTTGGCCTTTTTCTGATCCCAGTAACACTCCAAATATTGTTGGAGGGTCATTAATCATGTGGAAAAGACGCCTCCTATCATTGTTATCAAAACCAAATCATGCACCAAAATAAAAGGCAACTGAAAGTAACCATGCATCACTGTGAACAACAACCAAAGGTAACCAATCCGTTTCTTGCATCCCATCCTTTGCAAAATTGATTCCCAATGCAGGCTCAGGAAATCTATCCATTTCTGCGGCTCTTGAAGTCCTTAAATACTTCTTCTACTGTGCGCGGATTGTATGGTTGTGAACCGCCTTCCATAGACTCTTCTGTTGCTGCAAAGAGTTTTATGAAATTAAACTTGACTTTAACTACATCAAGCTGAATCTAAACATCAAAGAGAAGGATCACATTTTAATGGCATCGATCCATTATTGATCGATGATTCCTCTTCGATAGCTCCAAATCCACATGGCATTTAAAATTATAAAATCTAAACTATAAGTAACGTTATTCAGTCACAAAGATACACATAACAAATATTTCAAGTATATACAAAAATCGGATTACAGTCTAAGGCTTTTCAACCTTAGTCACAATTCCTCATACTACTACATTGTATTCTCTCCCTCTCCTTTGTCACACAACACGAATTATTTATATAGAATTTTGAAGAAGTGTGGATCATGTAAGATCCACAATTTTTCTCCCTCAATCGCTCAACAAACTCACTCAATCTCTTGTTGCATACATGGCAGATAATTTAATTAATTAAACCTCATCAGTTCCATTAATTCAGTTTCAGTTTAAACCAACTTTGCCCCAGTTTACATTGATTGTCTGTGTAATATCCTTTCACATCTTTGGATTCTAATTTTAACGAAAATGATCGGATGCTCCTACATCATTTATCAACCATCATAATACAGAATTTTTAAATAATATAATTAATTTGTATAAAAAAATTATCAATTAATTAATAAATTAATTTCCTTAATATATTATTTCCATCAATTTATTAATCTATTTATTTTTAGGCATTTTTTTTCGGCCTCCTTTTCATTTTCCTTTTCGTTCATCTCTCTCATTCTGCTATTTATACCCTATTTGTGAGATCTGACTTACTCATGGATCTTTTCTTGAAGATGAACCACGGTGGATTGGTTCGAAACGTCGAATTTATCAACAATGGATGCGATATATCCGGAAAACATTTCTACACAAAATACTAATCGCAGAAGCCTTAAATATATTATTTTATATTTCTTTATTATTTTCATTCATCTAATTTTTCTATTCCTTCCTTATTTTCATTCATCTTATTTTCCATTTCTCTTTTAAATTTTTCTTGACAACCTGATAGATGCGCCTTTTTCAACATACAGCCATCCATTTCATTAATTTTTTTCTCTAATTGAGATAACCTAAATTTTAAGTCTTTAGTTTCTTCATGAGTCAAGGATGAGCCTTTAATAGGTTTAATTGGTGTAGTAGGTTCCTTAAAGGCATGTTCGAAAATAATAATAATACTCATTCTTCTCACAACTTTCAGTCACAAAAAAAGGATCTTCTAATCAACAGTTAGGTAACTTGTAAGTTATACACTTTTAAAACCTTAAATTGGAGAATATCTAAATGGATAAATTGTTTTTTGATATATCTTTGATATTTGAGTATTTTTGGATCAAAAAATTTGGTTTGCAATACTATAATATGGCTTTACTTCATTTCCACATGCAGGACCAAAATTTGATGTGTTAATTGAAAGTTATGGTAAGTTTCCCAAAACTTGTTTATTTTTGGACTCTTCCCATGAGAAATTTTTTGTAGTGTAATGTGTCTAATTATTCAAATATAATTATAATATTTTTAATTGAGGTAATTCTATATATTTTTACTTGAGGTACTTCTATATGGCTCCTAATATCTTTGAATATTGCACAATTTGAAAAGTTCCAGAAAACAAGATAAAGCAAATTTAAGATCGTTCACAAACTTTAACTTCCACAGGGTATAATTCCAAAATTATAGTGAACCAAAATTTGAAAATTTCACACCCTGATATTTCTCCTTAATATGTTACAAGTTTCATTATTTGAAACCTCCTAAAGAGAAATTTATTGTGAAAATTCCAAACTGAGGTATTTGAAACCGATTTCATGAGCATTGAAGAACCTTAAATTCCATAGAGAATAATCCATCATCGTAGCAAACTAATATTTGAAATTTGAAATACATGTTCACTAATATTTCTCCTCAATATTATCCAATATTCACTTTCTAAAACCTCTCAAAAATAAAGCTATAATGAAAATTCCAAGCTTACTTGTTTGAAGGTTATTTCAAGAGAAATTAGAACCCTAATTTCCTTAGAGCATATCTCAAAAAATATAGTGAAAAAAGATCTAAAATTTGAACCAGATATTACTCAAGATTTCTAATCAATAATATCCCAATTTCACCATTTGGAACCTCCTGAAAAATGACCTATTTGAATCAACAAAACCCTAGGATCATGAGATGTCATAAAGAACGTTATGAACCTTGTGCCCTAAAAATGATAAAAACTCATTAATTACAACCTTTTTCAAGGGGGAAAACTCATTTTACAATGAATATAATGTACAATAATAGATTTGATGATCTTAAGATTAGGTCTCCTTGGTATATATATAGGAGAAAAAGGGTACAATATAATAAAATGGGACCATGAGAGGTTATAGCCTACATAATAATATAACAGTAGAAATGTAATCAGTTAATAAGAGGTTTTTATGGTTAACATGGGGCTTAACATTTTCAGGGCCTAAGTATTGTTATGAACCTTACACTTCAAAAATGATAAGAAACCAATAATCACAATTCACTTCAAGGGGGAAACCACCTTTTACAATGAATACCATATACAAGAAAATATTTGATGATCCTAATACTATATCTCCTTATATATATATATATATATATATATATATATGAAATGATGAATAAAATTATAATAAAATGGTAGAATGAAAAGTTCTAGCCCACAAAAGAATATAATTGTAATCATTCAATATCTCGAGAGATATTAACCCCTTGTAGATTTTACAGATCATTGATCATCCATCTAAATCCAAATTAACCCACATTATATTATGACATGAGATTGATGAGGTTAGGTATCGCATCTAATTCTATTTTCTTTCAATTTCTATGTGATAGTGTTTCCCACTAAATAATCCATCGTTCCTCACCGCTTATAGTTTATCCTTTCTTAGAATGATATTAAAATCATATTATTGAATAAAATTTTAGCGATGAGATATTTTTTCTATTTAGTGTACGTCACTATGATCATCATCACGGGTCTTTTCAATTTTGAAAACAAATCTCAAATATTTCCACAAATATCATGTATGTTAATGTCTCTAGTTCCATTTGTATTAGAATCATAGGCACGTGATGTTGTAGGTCGATCTCCATCGACTCATGAAGTTACTTTGAAATATTCACATGATAGTAATTAATAATACCAAGATCTTTGACATATATTAGTGTCATAAAAGGCCATGCCCAACTGTGTTAAGTATTTTTCTCAGTATGATGTCAAATTGGAGTATGCAAGTGCTTTTGTCTTTAACATTGATTAGAGCTTGCATAAGACCATTGATAGCATTATTGTTGGAGATAGGCCACCTTCAAACATCTGATTTAATGTAGCACTAAATTTTTCATATTGATCATTACAAGCATGATATTTGTATTTGAGGATTTCTTTGTCTCCATATTCAATATTTTCTGGATTCCTTACACTTATAGGTATTGTTAGCCCGGGTAGTGAAGGTGGCCCTTTCTAACATTAGACTGTGCTTTTCCAAAATAAAATTTCATGAAAATATATTGATTTAACAAAATTTCTTGACCTAAATTTTGTGGGACCAAAGTATTTCCATTGCACCTTGACTTTCTCTATTACTCAATTCCATAGTGTGGTTTGTCTCCAGTCTAGGATGCATAATGATCCTGGTTGGAATTCTCCCTTGGATTCCACCTATGTCACAAACTAATAATTCACATGATTAGTATCGTGTACATACTTTAAGAAAATAAATATGAAATACATCATGTGATTTCACTATGGGTGGAAAGGCTATTCTATAAGCTACTAGTCCCACTCTTTCTAAAATATGAAAAAATCCATAAAATATGGGTGCAAATGTAGCACGTGATTCCACTTTCACTGCGATCTTCCTTGGTCTGATGCGGAGATACACATTCTCTCCCACTTGGAATTATTTCTGCATTCTCTATTGGTTTGCACAACTCTTTTTCATATTTGGGGATACTTTCACCTTATGCCTAATATTAATCACGTATTGCTCCATTTCTCTTTGCATGTGAGTCCAAGTACCACCATGTTTATTGGGTCATCCCAACCAATGGGAGTATTACATTTTCTACCATACAATGCCTAGAAAGGACTCATCTTTAGTGACTCTTGGTAGCATTTTTTTAATGAAAATTTAACTAATGGTAGGAATTGTTCCCACCTCTTCAGCTAATGCATGACTTACATCCTAGACATGTATTCTAGAATTATTTTTACTCTTTTAGTTTGATCATCCATCTGAGGATGATATGCTCTGCTAAAAGTTAGACAGACCCAAAGCATGTAGACAATGGTTTCCAAAAATTTGAAGTGAACTTGGAATATTGGTCTAAATGATATTCTTGGTTATGCAATGAAATATGAATATTTATTTCTTAAAAAAATTGAGTTATTCCAATAGAATTTTGAGTGGAATTTGTTGGCAATATGATGCAGAGTGTTGTCCTTGATGGCAACCCACTGAATGAAGATAAAGACATGCGACTATTGACATGTGCTATCCTTGATGACGAACCACCTGATGCATTTATTCTTGACCTGATGGACTTGGTAGATGATGTAAATCTGATATGAAATGATGTTTGTTAGCAATATGATGCTAAGTATTGTCTTTGAATGGCAACCCACTTGATGAAGATGATGGCAACTTACTTGATGAAGTTGTGCTTGATAGAACATGTTGTTGATGAAGTAAATCTGATGTATCTACTGTGTGTATAGAAGGCAATGAAGAAAGGAATTCAGCATGTGCTAAATCTTGATGAAAAGAGTATGTCTCTAGGCATACACGGATTTGCCTAAGGGAAGTCGTGTATGCACGCGGGAATAAACGTGCCAAGTCGCGTATGGGAAAAAGCACTCATAAAGTGCAAAACCAGGGGTAACCATCATGGTATTGTTTTGGCTCATGGTATTGAAAAAGGGGCCCGTGGTATTGAAGGCTCATGGTATTGTTTTGGCTCATGGTATTGAAAAAGGGGCCTGTGGTATTGAAAAAGGAAAAACCTATATAAGGAGAAGAAATTCATTGTGCAAATCATGAGAGTGGGAGCAAGATGTCTGAGCTTGAATGAATAATTCTCTCTGAAGTAGATCTAAATGGAAAGGGTTACACTTGAATGATAAATCTGAATGTATGATGCACCAATGATGAAGAAGGGGATCTAGATCTGAAATGTACTTGTGTCTACTAGATCTACTTATGGAAGGCTTAGATCTGAAATGAGGCGAACATCTGTCTGAAGAAAAAGGGTAAATATGAACTGAATATCTGATTTGAAGAAGTATGCTGCTCTATAATGATTAAAGATCTATACGCTACTTCGCTGCAGAGGAAGCGCGTATATACGCGTCTTCACCGAAGAGAAAGCGCGTATGCGCAATTAAATATGTACAGAGGTATACGCTGGTTTGTGTGAACGGAAGCGCGTATATACGCGACATCAGTGAAGTGAAAGCGCGTATGCAAACTAGGGTTTGCTGAAGCATGGGGTATGAAACATCTGATCTATTCTGCTGTATTACTGCTATCTGATTTGTGTTGTCTGAATTGGTAAGTATCTATTGGTGATGTATGTTTGAGCTTAAAAGTATGGAATGGGTCCAGTCTGTAAATATGATGAAACGTGGCCTGCAAGTTGTGGTCTATTGAAGTTGTTGGATCCAGTGTGAAAATTGATGAAACGTGGTCCATAGAGGTGCTGAGGGTTGTAGCCTTCAGTCAGGGGGTCGTAGCTCCCTTCCAGGAGAGGCTGGTAAACGAGATCAGGGGGTCGTAGCTCCCTTCCAGGAGAGGCTGGTAAACGAGTCGGGGGGTTGGAGCTCCCTTCCAGGAGAGGCTGGTAAACGAGCGCAGGTGGGTGCCTGCGTGCTGGTAGGAGTCTGCACCAGCACATATGTTGTAAGATGTTTTCTCTATAATAAAATATTGAAGGCTGAGCAACTGCAGCGGTGGTTTTCTCCCGACTTAGGTTTCCACCTAAAACTCCTGGTGTTCATGTGTGATGCTTTGTGTGATGGTTTATTCTGTTCTTACTGCACATGTTTACTGTTTATAGAACATCTAATAAATGAATGATGGAATTATGTAAGTGAAGAACTAATGGCATAATTAGATCTCTAGGTATACGCGAGTTTCATGAAGGATATCCGCGTGTATACGCTAGTTGGCTTCAGCAAAGTAGCGTATGGGTTTTAGAGCATGAAAAAGTAAAAAGTTTGAATATGCTGTAAATACTGATTCACCCCCCCCTCTCAGTATTTTTCCCAACAGAATTAGAAAATATAAAGTGATTTTCGTTGCTCAACTTTTCCACTATCACCATAATGGAATCATGCTATTTGGATGTCTTCAAAAATCCCATGATGAATTTCATGGATATGACTTTCCATTTCTAGTTAGGGATTGGAATTGGTTGTAGTGATCCCACTAGATGTTTGCATTCTACTTTGAATCATTGGAATTCCAAGCACTTAGAAATATATTAAGTTATTTCCTTATTCATTCCTAGCCAATAATATAATTTCTTTATGGTTTTTATAATTTTATAATAATAAAATATTCCTCGCCCTTAATATTCTTAATTTCAATAGGTGCATGTGTGGGAAATTTCTTAATTTTCTCAAATCTAGTTTCACATTTCAATGTCCATTAAAATTGTACTCATTTATTTTGTAAAGTTGTGATTAGTTCTCAAATATTTGAAAAAACTTGTATAAATCGTCGATAATATATGGCCAATCCAATGAAGGATATGAGCTATGTAACATTTTAGGGAGCAGGTCGCTCCATTATGCCCTTAATATTTTATGTATCTACAACTACTCCTTCCTTTGAAATGACATGTCCAAAATATTGTACGATGAAATCATATTTATTAAGTTTGGCATAGAATTTTTTCCCATGGTAATTTAAATGTCGCCTTTAGATGCTCTTCATGTTTTTCTCTGGATTTTTAGTAAACCATAATATAACCAAAAAATACTAGCACAAACTTATCCAAAAACTGGCTAAGGAAAATTTTCATGAGACATATGAATGTGGTTGGGGAATTTGTGAGTCCAAATGGTACCACTACGAACTTATAGTGCCTTTATCTCATCCTGAAAGTTGTCTTTTGAATGCATTCATCTTCAAATTTTACTTGATGATAGCCAAAGCTCATATTTATCTTGGAAAAAATTGTGTCTCCTCTTAGTTGATCAACTAGATCATTGATTCTAGGAAATGGGTATTTATTCTTCAATGTAGTTTTATTTAACTTCATATAATCAATGCATAATTTTAGTGTGTCATGTTAGTCATGAGTAATTTTTTCCTGTGTAGATGACTAAATGCTTATCCTAGATTTCTAGAAACGAAATTCATGACTATTGTGAGTTCTATAAATCTCACTACCTTCATTATCCTTAGGATAAAATTTTCATTATTTCATTATCCCATCATGTCATGCTCAGCTCACCAATCCCGGAAGACCCATCATGGGCTCATGTCACTCATTTTGTTTATGTTTTGTCACCTTTGACCTTATTACTCTGTTTTTGGCTTGCCTATCTTCCTCCACCTGACACCTGGGATCACTAACCAACATGCTCACTCTTGTGTTTCCTAAATACACAAAGCATTGATGGTCTCAAAATTATCTCTGTAGGCTCTTTAGATAAATCAAGTACATTGGATATTGGATCTTCAATACATCAAAATATCAAAAACTCTGTTTTTTATACTTGAAGGCCCAAAACTAAGTTTTCAGTCAAAATCCAAGTCCAAAGAGCCTTCCACTAGGTCACCTAGGGTTTCATAGGTCATAGGGTTGTTTTGGTGTTCTAAAGTCTCTATTTTTCCTGTATCTAAAGGCTACATTCAAAGAACAAGAAGGTCAAATAAATTTGTCCAAATCTAATCAAAATCCTTCAAAGGAGGCCTCCTTGGTCAAACACAAATTATGCAAGGGATAGTTGCCCTTGTTCACATTTCTTCAAGAATGATCAAGAATCATCAACATAAAAAGAGGTAAGGTAAGAGGTTGAATCATCACTAGAAGACATCGACAGCAAAGAAAAGGTAGCATGCCTAAGTACAATGAGGTTCAGGGTTTGGGATTGATTGACAAACAATGTTGCCAAGCAAGGAACCAGTACAAAAGCCACAACGACAGAAGGCATAGTAACACAACCAAGCACACATTGAAGATTTTCTAGAAATTAAAAATGAAAAAGGGAAAAAGGTGAGGTGAACTAAACAGAAATGAATGAAATTGAAAGGGCTATAGAGAACTTAGAAGACAACACTACTTATTCTTCTCTAATAGCCCTAAAACCTCAAATTTTGGCAAGATAGGCAAAACAGGTGAAATAAAGATGATGGACCTCCATCATGACAATAGAAAGCCTTCAAAGGCTATTCAAGGTGGCCTCTAGGGTTTATCAAGGCAACACTGCTTTCACTACACCAAAGGAAGAAGTTGTAAAGAGTATCAGTGTGAGGGATCCTAATATTTCCAAGTATAGTCAAATACCTTCAAAATGGTCAAAGAAGAGAAAACAAGAGGTTAAGTGTCAAATAAGAAACCAAATTGAGCATGATTACTTTTTTTGAGTAAGTAAGGTGTCAAACTCCAAAGAAATTTTAGGAAGACCAAAAACATTGTGTTATGGAACCTGTAGTAAATCAGAAGTGGCCAAGGAAAAAACATGGTAAGCATGATGTACACATATTTTCCAAAAAGACATATCACTTTCAAAAATGTAAAAGGTGAGAAAATCATGTGTTAGGTCAATTGCACTCAAGAAATGACAAAAATGGTAAAATCATGTTTTCAATTTTTCAAAAGAAACATTTTGGACAGTCCCCAGAGTTTCAAAGCTAAAATGGGGGGAAGGGGGGGGCTCTTCATCCTTCAGTACACCATTACCCAAAGAAAAACACTTAAGAAAGTTATAGGCACCTACAAAAAAGGTCAAGGGGACATTAGTGGAAATTATAAAGTGACCCAATGTTAACATAGTAAAGTGGATTTATAAGTTTGATTTATTTTTCTCAAGGGGTATAAAGGTGCTTCAGTTTTCATTTCAAACTCATTTATCACTTGGTGGAGAGAAAGAAGCTTCAAGAGAGAAAATAATTTTTCTGACCGTTTCTGGGAAATTTTGTTCTAAATCTGAGTAAATCAGTGGCGCTACACAAATACGGGCTAGTGCTATGCTAATCAGTCCTTCGCCCGTTAAAAATTACACTGCACTACTCTAATTGGGCCCGGCGCTACGCTAATCCTAGGCGCTGTGCTAATGCTGGCCTGACTCGCTCAAAGACCGACAACATTGTATGTACCCGGCACTACGCTAACCCTCGAGCAGGCCTGTCGGCGCTGCGCTAACGGGCCGACCCGACTACTTGGGCAGGGCACTGCGCTAACACAGAAAGCCTCCAAACCAAAAATTCTCTTCCCTTTCTCACAAATTTCCTCTTCCATTTGATCTCCAAAGGTTTACAAAGAGCCAAGAGTTGGTAAGTGGCATTTTTTCCTTGTTCCCAAGCAATTTTCAAATTGATTATTAGTCTCTTTAAGGTTTTGAAGTTCGAACCTGTTAGGTCTCCATAGTTTGAAAGATTGGCAAGAAAAAATGCTGCAGAGCCTACATCAAAACCACTTTGGAATCCTAGGATCTAGCCCTCCTTAATTCAGAGAGGGATCTCTCTATATAAGTGTTTTCAAAGATATTTCTCTAAGGCTTATGATATGATATTAGGGTAGTTATGAAGTATAAGGGTTTTTTTTTGTTTTGGTTGGAATTGATACCAGCAAAATGAAGGAAGTCTTTTTGAGGGGTAAAGGTGTGAGTAGGTTAAAATAATGGTTCAGTTGATAGGATAGGTAAGAAACAGTGTCAATCCATTGGGGTATGGATTCACAAGAGGATTTAATTTCACAACAAGTTTCAAGTATGGTATATGGGGCAAGTCATCTATATCAAAGTATCTTTTTAGATTGAGTTATGGTATGAAACATCAAGGAGTGTGATGAAAGAAGCAAACACATAAGAAAAACAAAAGGCAGCTTAAGATCAGGTAAGAACTTTGAATCTAGCCTACTTTCAGCTTACTTTCAAGGGAAAAAAAGAATAGCCTAAGATCAAGTAAAGACTTTTAACTTAGCCTGATTTCATAATATTCTCAAGGGAAAACATTTAAAACAAAGAATAGCTTAAGATCAAATTAGGACTTTTAACCTAGTCTGCTTTCAGCATATTCTCAAAGGAAAACATTCAAGATGAACATAAAAAGTAGCCTAATATTAGGTAAGAACTTTGAATCTAGCCTGCTTTTGGCATACTCCTAGGGAAACTTTCAAAGACAATATCTCAAGTTATACTCAGGAAACATGGGCTCACCAAAAATTCACTGGTTATACTCTATTAAATTATCCTTAAAACACAATTAGAAGAAAACATAAAGATAAAGATTTATCAGTGATATTTAGGGTACTTTACAGTAAATCCTAATCTATATTTTATGTTCTTTATCAGAGAATAGTGGATAGTATGAAAACATAAGTAAAATAACAACTACAGTAAGAAAAACATCACCATTGACATAGACGAGGATCCCATAAACTAGATTTTGTATTTGATGTTCAAACCAGTTACAATCTTCAAGTCCAGTGGGTCTTTTACAGCTTCAAAAATCTCTTCTCAGCCTATCTTTCTTCAATTACAAAACAGAGCTTCAACAGCATCAAAAGCTATTTACACTTGATAAGTATTCAACCAACCATAATAATGAACTCCTCATATGATATATATATGTGAATTGAGGAGGTGGAGTGAAAGAAAGGGTTATTTGTTCAATTAATACAGAGTAATTGCTTCTCAGCCTTTGGGAGGCCTAAGGGAGAAGATATCAGATGTTTTAACTCTATTTTAATTAATTTTACATTAACTTCATCAACTTTAGTCACTTGTGTTGAATTTGGAGGCTTTTGGTAGGCTGGCAATTACTTTTGAGCTGTCTTTGGAAAATATCTCTGACTGTGCATTCAATTTGTATTCTTTTTAGGTGAAATCAGCTGGCAGGTTGCATTTTTGTCTTCTTGAGGATTTATTGCTTCACTGATGTGGCATTTGGAGGCTTTCTTAACTGATCTGTCTCTTGAACTCTTTAATCCCTGATTTAACTCTAATTTTGTGCTTTAAGGCTGATCATGCCTTCTTTATTCTTCTTTGGTCTTCAATTGTCCTTTTGCTGATTGTTTAACTAATTTGGATTTAGTCATCTGTCTTTTGTCTTTTTAAACTGAATTAGGCTTTGGTTTCGTGCTTCAGGCCTGTTCCTTTAATCATCTTTAATTGTGCTTTATCCATAACTGTCGGGTTAAGCTCTTTGATCTTCAATCTTTATGTATTAACCCTTTAACTTTAATTCTTCACCACTCTGTTTGCTGGTGTACAGGTGGCTGTATTAGAGGGTTTCATCGAAATTCCAAATGGCCATGATCCATTGCTTGTGACGTGGAATTCATCCCTTTGGCCCCTTTTTCTTTTGTTTTGGGCCACGAGGATCGTCACCCTTGGCCTTGTCCCTTTACTGGACTGTGGGATGGCTTTAAGCCATAGAACTGCCATGAGACCTACACATAACAACAAACTATCAAGAAATCCTGCAAATTTGGGTTTAAATTGCTTTGGGGGGCTCTGTGAGGGCGGAGGAGCATAGGCAGAGGAGTTTGAATATAGCGGAGGCAGAAAACCATGGTGGATAGGTGAAACAGGGTTCAAACAGAAAAATGGCACAAAGAATTGAAAAGGTGGTTTCGGAAAATTGGAAGTGGTTTTAGTGAAGGGTCTGTGTGGTAAATGGTTCTTCTCGAGGGGAACGCGATACAATTAAAAGGTGACGCGTGGCTTCTACAAAACAAACGGTTTTGCGTGGATTTGGGTGGTTAAACCCTGACAGCAAAAGTTATGCGAAATTGAACGTGGGTCGTTGGATCTGTGGGTGTAGATCCAAAGGCCACAAGGGAATGCAATAGTGGAAAGGTGCATGAGCGAGGATTGTAGTGGGAGCCAAGTATCAAGAGGGGATTGGGGGATAGTTTTATGGGTGGAAGGTAGGGCCCGACTGACATCAACTTTTTTTTTTGGTAGTGGGTTTGGTTGATCGACAGGGTTGGATGTCGGGTTAAACTGGAACCATTATATCAATAAGATCTACGGTGTAGATTGATCGTGAGGGTGAAATGATAAGGGGTAGCCCAAAGGATGAGGGGGGAGGTGTGATGACTGTTGATCTTTGTAGATATATGGTGGGGATTGTTTGTGGAGGAGTAGGGGACCGGGGGTCTAAAGTAAAAAGGGCTAAAGGCTAAGGATTTAGCGCCAAGTCGCGGGTGCAGGTCATATGACAGAGAAGGAGCTAAAGATTTAAGCCCTCAGGAGCTTAAAGCCTGTATATAAAAGGGTACATTTTTAGGCCAAAATAGAGGTTTTTTAGTGTTTTTTGAGGTTCTGATAGGTAAAATAGGGTAATTCAAACCATAAAAGGTGTTTTTTATAGGTTTAAAAGGGATTTTTGAAGGTTTTTTTAGGAAAATGAAGGGTAAATGAGAAGGAGAAAAGGGGATTTTTAGAGGAAAAATTAAGGATAAATAAAAGGGAAAAATGAATGAGATAGGCTTAGAAAATGATGGAAAATGGCCTAAAAATAGTCTCTTTTGATATCAACAGGGTTTCTTGGTGGATTTTTTTGAATGAAACAACAGTGAAGATTACTCTTTAAGTTAGAAAGCACCATAAGGCTTCAAGAATGAGAAATTTTCTGTGAAAATAATCTCTTGAAGGCTCAAGATCTGTTTTAGCCATCATTTGCTATGACAAAATTTTACTGATGCCTAACAGTGGCTCCACTTGGGGATGGAAGCTCCTTGGAGGTGTCAAGAACTTCAGAATTTTTATCTCTAGACTGTAGACATGTGCCTTATCCTTGAAAACCTTTTCTTCCTTGATCATGCTGCTAAAAAAAGATGATCAGTATTACATCAAACAGAATAATTCATTCCCTAAACAACTACCTACACAACCTACTTTCCTAACATTTTTTCTTCATAAGGTGCACTTGGACTTGCAAACCTTTTGACATCAACATTTTGTTCTTTTATTGAAAGAAAAAAAATAATCTAAATCTACCCTTATTTCTTCCATGAGTTCAGTTTAAACAGTTGAACTCATTAATTCTCTACCTAAGCTACTATCTGCCAGGATTAAAATATCTGATAGATTTTATTCTCTATTTTCTAAATAGAAAATTAAATACAAACAAACCAGGATTAAGCTGTCTGATTTGCTGTAAGACTATGGCATAAAAACAAGTTGCACATAGACTGAGATTTTTACAGAAATTTAAAACAAAATTGTGAAGGCTTAAGATTTGAAAATTACAAGCATCCTTCATTCTTCTTATGACTCAGATTTTGATCTATTTAGAGTCATCCTTTCTTTTGATTATTTGGTTCAAGTTTTCAGTGTATTAGAACCATTCTTTTTCTTTTTCTTTGGCTCATATTTTAATCTGATTAGAGCCATTTATTTCTATCCTAATCTAATCTACTGATAAGCCAAGATTAAACATTTTGGAAAATCTTCTTCACTAACCTATCAACAGTAAATTGAAATATATCTAGTCATGATTAAGCTGTATGACTAAATAGCAGTGCTCTTCTCAAGTAGTGGCATTTAAGCTTGCACACTTTCAGATTTTTCCTTTCTTTTTTGGTATGGGGTTGTACCTTTCTTCTTTTATTTCTGCCCTCTTTTTCTCTTTTTCTATTGTTTTTGTATTTTCTCTTTTTCTTTCAAAGGAAAAAACTAACTAAATGCTCACAGGCTGAGCTTTATTGCTTTCCTACCTAACCTAGTCTAACTCTGAAATATTCACATGTTTTATATGATACAATAGTCCCAGTGTAGCCAGTTGAGTAGTGATAAAAAGAAATAGAAAATATGGCTGCTTGTCAGAGGTAACCATAGTACATATTGAATATTAATATTAAAAACCAAGGCTATCACAGAAGGTGACAAATTTTCATGTATTTGGCTCTTGCAAAAGATCCATGCTTGAGAATTTGAGCCAATTAAAACCTCCATACATTCTTCCATAGGATCAACAAAGAAAAGATGATAGCTCTCTTCTTTTCGGCCCTCCATGATTGATAGATTGTCTGCTTCTAAGACATCAGCTTTGAATACTGCATCTTCAATATGTTCCTTGGAAGCATCATCATCCTTCACCTGCAAATCAATAAGCAGTGAAATTTCTTATTTCTCTAGATCTATGCTTTCTTCTGCTGTAAATAATTCAAGCTCTTTGGATGACAGATTGATATCAGCAATGGAAGAAGGTTTCTCTTGAAAAGATGATATATCATCAGTAGGACAGTCTTCTATTTTTTTTTCTCCCCCAAAGACTTTCTAGTACTTTTCATTGTTTGGGACAGCTGGTCTGAATTTTTCTTGAATTGTGTATTGTTTGCTTTCACAAGGTTTCAGACATGTACTAGCAACAAGGGCTAATCCATGGGCAAAAATATTATGGTTTTTAGGGACAAGGGTAAGTTGGAACTCTTCAAATGATTTTAACAAATCCATGGCATCATCCTTATAGGCTCTAAGTCTGGGATGTTTAACAATGCATTCCTCATTCTCTTGCCTAATTACTAATTCTGCATTCCCATGAACTATTATCCTCTGGGCACCTAATTTATTCAATAAGTGCAGCCCTAAAAGGAGTGCGTCATACTCTACTATGTTACTTGTGCATTGAAAATTCAATTTATATGAATGGCCTTTGGAATGATTGTTTTCTATATTGTAAAGCCATATTCCTGCACCTGCACTAGTTTTACTACAGGACCCATCAAAACTCATACCCCAAAGAGGACTAGTTTCAGATTTATCATTGATTTCCCTACTATCCTCTTTGTCTTGAGTGCCATTTTGTTGTTCTGTGGGATAGGAACTATGTTGATGATTATCTTGTTTAGATGAAGGTTTAGAGGCTAGCTGCTTGTTTAGTATTTAATCAATTTCTTCTTCTGTCAAAGGAGGGATTTCTCTTTCAGCATAGATAGAAGTACATCAGTCCTCTTTCCCTTGTATTAACTGGTTTTGAGGCTAGATGTCTTCTAGAGCCTCTTCTAGTGAATCAGTACTTGTGCTTGCAGGGAAATATTGAGGGTTTTTTACTGTTTCCTGATCTACTTTTGTTTCAAACAACTCCTCATGGTTGTTATGATACTCAAATTAAATACAAGGTTCATGAGTTGTTTTTTTTACATTATCAGGATGCCACTCTTCTTGTGTAATCTGAAATGAGTTGTAACATAGAGGGAGAGTCACTATATGTGCTGGCTCTCCTTCCACATCAGATTCTGATTTTTCTAAGTGGCCACTTGTTTCCTCAAAGCACTGCTCACTATTAGTATTTGTATTTTGTTTATAAAGATCTCTTAACAGTAAAACACAAGGTATAGGTAGGAAATTAGGAATTTCTTGACATCCTTCCTCATCATCTTCTATAAACTCTTGATCATCATACATGTATTGCTCATTGTCTAGGTCTTGTAGTGGTTGAGTTTGTTCTTGATCTGAACAAAACATAGGCTGCTCTAGATCATCAATATTTAAATTAGCCTCACCTATAAGGGATGATGAATCATTATTTATGTTGGTAGGGATATCTTGAGGAATGTCCTTTATTCCTTGATTGATTTCTTCCTCAATTGATTCATCTAGGTTCTTGGGATAGTTGTCTTGGGTATGAAATTCATGAATGGCTACTAAAATATCATCAGGATGCATATTAACCAAATCTTCATCAATATCTAACAGGTATTGTATGATGTTTTGAGATTGATCACAACAATTTTCAATCCATGATAAATATGAAGGGTTTTATTATTCTTCATAAAATACTTGATGCATGTCTTTCAAAGAAAACAAGCTCTTAGGTTCTAACCATTCATACCAATCCCTTGCATTTCCTTCTAATGTTAACATGGACATTTTCATAAGGCAGTCTTTATGGCTTTCAATATTTACCTTCCATACATGTATATGACATTTGATGAGATGTAACAATGGGTCATCAAACTTTTCACCTTGAAAAATAGGAAGGTTATCATCCCAACACACCTGGGGCATTTTATGTGGGAATCCAGGGATATGATCCCTACTCATTGGGGCATATCTTCGTTGTATCCTTGGAATCATGTTTGTAAATCAGAAAAGAGGTCACTGGATATTTTCAACTAGTTCAGAGTCTTCTACCAGTGGAGTCATTTGGTCTTTTGGGAGTTGTGGATTCGCCAGGTGGAAATTTTTAGCTTTTTGAAGGTAAAATGTTTTATGCTCCACCACCATTGATTTATTTAAATACCAATCTAAAATGTTCTGGGTCTTCTGAGGTCTTAAGGATGTACAAGATGTAATTCACTCAGAATCTCCCAGTGGAGTCTTAGGAAAAACCAGTGGGGTTAGAAAGCCTATTGAATACCAATGGAGTCGCCAGGTGAAGGATTTTTACTTGTTGTCAAGGTTTGGTTGTTGTTCACCATCAACAATCAATAATAACTAGTCTTGGTGACACTTGTTTCATTTAGAAATAGGGGTTATTTGAGTTGTGAAGTTATCTATTACTCAATATTTTTGTCCCCAATATGGTTTCCACTCTATTAGGTCTTTGTAGTTTGCAAGATTGGCAAGAAAAAAATCTACAGATCCTACATCAAAACCACTTTGGAATCCTAGGATCTAGCCCTCCTGAATTCAGAGAGGGATCTCTCTATATAAGTGTTTTCAAAGATATTTCTCTAAGGCTTATGATATGATATTAGGCTAGTTATGAAGTTTTAATATTCCCAATTAGTGATAGCTAATTGGAAATATTAATTTTTCCATATATAGTTAAAATATAAATAAAGTGGGTAAAAGGAGAATGTGACTCACTTAGGATAAAACGCACTCCCTAAAGTCACCTAGGAGACATAACGTTGTGGTCAAGGTGGGGCCAAGGGGGCCAAGTGACAACGAAGGGGGGGTGACACGCTAGACAGCGTGGGCCCAGCTAGTGCAGATGAGTTGGCAGTGTGGGCCAAAGAGAGGCAACGTAAGCATGGTGGGGCCAAGGAGAGAGGGAGGCTCACCAAAGATAAATAGATGGGAGGCTACCTCATTTCTCTCATTTATGATTATGCATTTTGGAGATTTTCTCTAGACATTGAGCACGCTTGCTGTTTAGCTAGTATGCACGTATTGTTCAGTACACCGGGTGTCTCCGTGCGGAGATCCAAACCTCAGCCCTGGGAGACTTCGAGTGCTTGCTCGGGTGAGGAGTCCTACCACATTTTGCAGGGGGAAATCAGAGCTTCAGTAATTGAGGACCATTCCTTGGAGGGACAGTGCAGTCTTGCAGAGAGAGGATGCAATTCTAGTTGGGGAGGTTCCAGATTGAGGTTATTTGGGTGGATTCAGACCAGAGGATTAGAGCAGGGATTAGCCCTTGCCTATTGGAGACATTTTACAGAGGGAGAGGCCATATTTTACAGTTTTTCCTTCAAGGTCAGCGTTTTCCCTTGAGGGATAGTGTAGTGCCTCAAAGGAGGTATTTTCCAGGGTCAGCCATTCTTGAAAATCTCTCTGGGCTTTTCTGGGTATTGGGAGAGGAGGCCATTCCCAGAGTTTCAACATTTTCCGAGTTGGGGAGCAGCCCCAAAGACTCATTTCATTCCAGAAGTTGCAACAGCACGGCAACATTTTCCAGCAGCTTGGAGATTACGCAGTTGATAGAGGGACCAGCCATTCCACACATCGTTTTGAGAGTATTTCTACACTTGCCTTGAGCAAGTCGAGGTGTCATCATTCTGATCACCTTTGTACTTATTTCTTATTTCTCAGTATTAATAAAATGGCTCAGCATTCTCCATATTGTGTATTTTGTCTCATGGTTTGTCTCTAGTTGTTGTGTACCTTGTTTGTGTGCTTTATATTATTGTTTATTTCCCTTCGGGATATTACAGAAGTACAAGGGTTTTTGTTTGTTTTGGGTGGAATGGATACCATCAAAATGAAGGAAGTATTTTTGAGGGGTAAAGGTGTGAGTAGGTTAAAATAATGGTTCAGTTGATAGGATAGGTAAGAAACAGTGTCAATCCGTTGGGCTATGGAGTCACAAGAGGATTTAATTTCACAATAAGTTTCAAGTATGGTCTATGGGGCAAGTCATCTATATCGAAGGATCTTCTTAGATCGAGTTATGGTATGAAACATCAAGGAGTGTGATGAAAGAAGCAAACATATAAGAAAAACAAAAGGAAGCATAAGATCAGGTAAGAACTTTGAATCTAGCCTGCTTTCAGCATACTTTCAAGGGAAAACAAAGAATTTCCTAATATCAAGTAAAGACTTTTAACTTAGCCTGCTTTCAGCAAATTCTCAATGGAAAACATTTAAAACAAAGAATAGCTTAAGATCAAATAAGGACTTTTAACCTAATCTGCTTTCAACATATTCTCAAAGGAAAAAATTCAATATGAACATAAAAAGTAGCCTAAGATTAGGTAAGAACTTTGAATCTAGCCTGCTTTTGGCATACTCTTAGGGAAACTTTCAAAGAAAATATCTCAAGTTATACTCAGGAAACATGGGCTCACCAAAAATTCACTGGTTATACTCTATTGAATTATCCTTAAAACACAATTAGAAGAAAACATAAAGATAAATATTTATCAGTGAGATTTAGGGTACTTTACAGTAAATCCTAATCTATATTTGTTGTTATTTATCAGAGAATAGTGGACAGTATGAAAAAATAAGTAAAATAACAATTATAGTAAGAAAAACATAAACACTAACATAGACCAGGATCCCATAAATCAGCTTGTGTATTTGATGTTCAAACCAGTTACAATCTTCAAGTCCAGTGGGTCTTTTATAGCTTCAAAACTCTTTTCTCAGCCTATCTTTCTTCAATTACAAAAATGAGCTTCAGCAGCGTCAAAAGCTATTTACACTTGATAAGTATTCAACCAACCATAATAATGAACTCCTCATATGATATATATAGGTGAATTGAGGAGGTGGAGTGAAAGAAAGGGTTATTTGTTCAATTAATACAGAGTAATTTCTTCTCGGCCTTTGGGAGGCCTAAGGGAGAATATATTAGATGTTTTAACTTTTTTTTAATTAATTTTACATTAACTTCATCAACTTTAGTCACTTTGGTTGACTTTGGAGGCTTTTGGTAGGATGGCAATTTCTTCTGAGCTGTTTTTGGAAAATATATCTGACTGTGCATTCAATTTGTATTCTTTTTAGGTGAAATCAGCTAGCAGGTGGCATTTCTGTATTCTTGAGGATTTATTGCCTCACTGATGTGGAATTTGGAGGCTTTCTTTACTGATCTGTCTCTTTAACTCTTTAATCATTGATTTAACTCTCATTTTGTGCTTTAAGGCTGATCATGCCTTCTTTATTCTTCTTCGGTCTTCAATTGTCCTTTTGCTGACTGTTTAATTGATTTGGATTTAGTCATCTGTCTTTTGTCTTTTAAAACTGAAATAGGCTTTGGTTTCATGCTTTAGGCCTGTTCCTTTAATAATATTTAATTGTGCTTTATCCTTAACTGTTGGGTTAAGCTCTTTGATCTTCAATCTTTATGTATTAACCCTTTAACTTTAAGTTTTCTCTGATACTCTTTAATTCTTCACCACTCTGTTTGCTGGTGTACAAGTGGTTGTATTAGAGGGTTTGATCGAAATGAAAAATGGCCATGATCCATTGCTTGTGACGTGGAATTCATCCCTTTGGCCCCTTTTTCTTTTGTTTTGGGCCACGAGGATCATCTCCCTCGGCCCTGTCCCTTTACTGGACTGTGGGATGGCTTTAAGCCATAGAACCGCCATGAGACCTGCACATAACAACAAACTATAAAGAAATCCTACAAATTTGGGTTTAAACTGCTTCGAGGGGCTCTGTGAGGGTAGAGGAGCATATGAAGAGGAGTTTGACTATAGCGGAGGCAGAAAACCATGGCAGATAGGTGAGCCAGGGTTCAAATAGAAAAATGGCACGAAGAATTGAAAAGGCAGTTTTGGAAAACCGGAAGCCGTTTTCGCGCAGGGTTTGCGTGGTAAATGGTTTTTCCCTGGGGGAACACGATACAATCAGAAGGTGATGCGTGGCTTCTGAAAAACCAGTGGTTTCATGTGGATTTGGGTGGTTAAACCCTGACAGCAAAAGTTATGCGAAATTGAATGTGGGTCGTTGGATATGTGGGTGTAGATCCAACGACCACAGGGGAATGCGATAGTGGAAAGGTGCATGAGCGAGGATTGTAGTGGGAGCCAGGTGTCAAGAGGGGATTGGGGGATAGTTTTATGGGTGAAAGGTAGGGCCCGGCTAACATCAGATTTTTTTTTTGGTAGTGGGTTTGGTTGATCGACAGGGTTGGATGTCCGGTTAAATGGGAACTGTTAGATAAATAAGATCTAAGGTGTAGATTGATAGCGAGGGTGAAAGGATAAGGGGTAGCCCAAAGGATGAGGGGGGAGGTGTCATGACCGTTGATCTTTATAGATCTACGATGGGGATCATTTGTGGAGGAGTAGGGGACCGGGGGTAGAAATTAAAAAGGGCTAAAGGCTAAGGATTTAGTGCCAGGTCACAGGTGCAGGTCATATAACAGAGAAGGAGTTGAAGATTTAAGCCCTCAGGGGCTTAAAGCCTGTATACAAAAGGGTGCATTTTTAGGCCAAAGGAGGGGTTTTTTAGTATTTTTTGAGGTTATGATAGGTAAAATAGGGTAATTCAAACCATAAAAATGTGTTTTTTATAGGTTTGAAAGGGATTTTTGAAGGTTTTTTTTAGGAAAATGAAGGGTAAATGAGAAGGAGAAAAGGGGATTTTCAGAGGAAAATTGAAGTATAAATAAAAGGGAAAAATGAATGATATAGGCTTAGAAAATGATGGAAAATGGCCTAAAAAACAATCTCTTTTGATATCAACAAGGTTTCTTGGTGGAGTTTTTTGAATGAAACAGAAGTGAATATTACTCTTTAAGTTAGAAAGCACCAGAAGGCTTCAAGAATGAGAAATTTTCTGTGAAAATACTCTCTTGAAGGCTCAAGATCTGTTTTAGCCATCATTTGCTATGACAAAAATTTACTGATGGCTAGCAAAACCCTAGGTTGGTAAACGCTAGGTCTTGCATGCAAATGAGCCTTTGTTTTTAAACCTCCTTAAAACCATTTTGATGTCATGTGAGGGTAGGCAAGTTAAGGTGGCTGCAATACACTCTTGAGAAAAGCCTCCTTAAGCTCCAAAGCAACTTAATCCTAAAAACCCTAACCTCCACATCCCTCATTCACTACAAGTTGACTTCATCACCATCTTCATCTTGCTTCACCAAAACCTACTTTTTCAACCAACATCTCCTATCACCATGTCAATAGCAGAAAGCATCAGTGACAGTGAAAGAGATCAAAGGCCTTTGATACCAAAACATAATGGAGGGAAAGTGAACAGGGTGGAACCTCAGAGCATAATGGCCATCACCTCCTCTCCCACGATCCTATCATGTTTTAAGAATGCAGCATGTTTTCAATTATGTGAGAAGTTCAAACAAGTGAAAATCCACCCAGAGCTTACAAGGCTTCTCACTCTCAACTTACACAACAAGCACTCAAGCCTTGCAGGAGTAGATTTTGAGATCTCAGCAGATACCATCTTTGATGCCACATGTATCCCTGCTGTGGGTGAGAAGTGGTTTAATAAGGGAAAATTGGACAAGGAATTTTTAGAGCCATTTATCAAGACTAGGTATAGAGGAGGCAGTAAGACATTTTTCCCTTTCTCACACCTCAGACACAGATTTTCACCCTTGATGTTGGTTATCATGAAGTACTTCACCTGTGAGGGGAGATATTCCAGGCTAAACTCCTATCATGTCAGACTCCTCATGCCTTTCACAAAGGTTAAGATGCTCGACTTTCCCTACTATCTCTATAGGAGCATTGAGAATATGTGTTTTGTTGTCAGGAGGAGGAATCCCTCTCAACAAATGAAAAATTTATTTCACCATTCCTTGATCAGGATGGTGGTATTACATCAATTGGAGCAGTAGGGTATACCTTGGGAGGTATTCATAGCACATGAAGTCTTCACAAACCCCTAGCCTCCTCATCAACCAAATTTTCCCTCCTCATCTGTACAAGTGCCCTCACCCCAAGAAAATATCCCTTCTTCCCCTTCTATTGATGCATCAAATGAAGAGGATGACAGTGGAAATGATGAATAGAGTGCTGACAATAAGGGTGATGAAATCAGTGAGGCAGAGATAGAAATTAATGAGGAAGAGAAAGAAGGAAATGATGGTGAAGAAGAGGGCAGTGAACATAGCAGTGATAAAGATAAAAACAGTGACAATTTGGAAGAAGGAAGTGATGGTAATGATGCAAGTGAGTCAGCCCCAAGTGAAGAAAATAATGATGCTGATGAACAAGGTGTTTACCAAGAGGATGTTGATGAAGATGAGGAGATTGATAGTCAAAGGGACAATGAACATGAAACTCAAGCGGACAATGTGCATGACCATGAAAACAGTGAACAAGACAATGAACAAAGTAGTGCCACTGTGGAAGAAGATGCTGGAGGAAATGAAGATTTTGAAAGTGAAGGTCAAATGAGCATTGAAGAAGGAGAAGAAACAGAGAACCAAGAGGAAGAAAATAAGGATAGGAGACAAAAGAGACAGATCACAGTGAAGGAGAGGTAAAATATGGTGACAAAGAGGCAGAGGATTAGGAGGAAGACAATGAAGACAAGACAACAAAGAGGAGAATAGTCATGAAATCCATGACAACTTTCATACATTCATGAAAACAATCAGCCCTTCAGTGATCATGACCATGATGACAATGCAGAAGATGAAGATGAGGGTAACCCTAGTCATGATGACAGTGAAAAAGGGGAAGAGGCTCATGGTCTAAATGATGATCATAGCCATGGCAAAGAGACTAGTAACATCACCATCATAACTCTTGCATGCACATACCAAAGAGGGCCAAGGCAAGTGTTTGCTACCTCCAAAAGTCAAGGGACCTTACCACCTACATCAACTCAAAGTCTTGAAAAGGGCAAAGAGAATATGAACAAGGGTAAGAAAGGTAAGGGGAGCAAACAAACTACTCAAAAGCCCAAATTCATTGACCTAGATAGTGATAATGAAGATAAGGAGGTAGCCACTAGACTACTACTCCAAAGCAAAGATGCACAAATCAGGGAATGGGAGAGAGATTTTGGAATGGCACAATACATCATCCAGTATTATAAGAATGAGCATAAGCACTTTAAAAATATAAAGAGATGCCTTTCTCTCCAGAAGAAAATGACCAAGTACTATGCCATGAAGAACAAACTTGCTTGTGCCAAACTTAAGAAAGCCCTTCTTGAAGTCCAAACCCTAGAGGAGTAAAAAGGTCATGAAAATATTGGAATTATGGCCCAAGCTTCTCAACGGGTCTCCAAAACCCCTTGAAGAAGGCCTCCACCAATTTTGAGGAAATTTGGTAAACGTTTTGTTTTTTGTGTTTTTGAAGGCCCATTAACGCAGTGCCACTGGCGCTACGCTAATCCATGGAGAATACTTAGAAGGAAAAATAGGCATTTTTTGATTTCTCATGGCTAGTACATTATTCTCACCAAGTTTCATAACAATTGGAGCAGTTTTGACTCCTCAAAAGGTCAAGTAACACCTAAATTTTCACCATTCTACCTCTATTTCAGACCTGGTGCTGCGCTAATGGCAGTATTGGGATTTTGGCATTTTGACTAGGCTACAGGAGCTGGATTAGGAAGCCACGAGAATTTATGGAAATTATACAAATCAGGATTTCCAACGAGCCATCACAGAACCAAATCTGACATCGGGAAGGGGTCCAAAACTTGGTTGCAAAAGTGCCTATTTTCTGCCTGAGGTGGCGCTGCATAAATGGACCGTTTAGTGTGTTTTGGACCAAAAGTCAACAAAACACACTCATTTATTGAAAAATCATATTTTAGTGTTTTTTGAGGCAAATCACTCTAGAATTAGGTGCAATAAGTTATTTTAGCATTTATTTCGTGAAATATTTTGTGCCTTGGGCCTTGCATGGTCTCTTAGGCATAAATGACATTTATGGGTGATTTTGACTTTTTCCAACCCTATCTAGGGTTTTTTCCCTCCTTTGCTGAGTTAAATAGAGCATGAGGGCTTCATTGTAAATGTTTTCATTTTATGAGCTTTGAGAGAAATACATGGTTTTTATGAGCTTGGAGAATAAATTAGTGTTGTGGTGTTTATGAATGGCTTGCTTAGATTGATGATGGAGAATATTTTTTGCAGAATCCCTGAGCTTGGTTTAATGGTGATGTGTCTCTAATTTTTTCATGTTTTCTTGTTTATCATTATGTTTCACCCTTCTATATGCAGTAGAACAAAAACGTATATAGAAGGGTGAAACATAGCCTATAGGCAAGGCACCTTAGTCCTCTTGCCTTCTATTGCCTTGATGTTTTCCTCTGCCTAGGACATTTTAAGGAATTCTTGATTGCCCCTTAGACCCCCTATGCTTGTTTGTTTCATCAATGGATTAATATGGTATTTTACAAATATGTTTCATGGCAAGCCCTACTTATTTGATGCTATCTAAACTCTGTTTTGAAATCTCTCTTTGAAATTTTACTTGTTAGGTTAAGCCAAAGAGGTCTTGTTCTGATCTTTCCCTTGTCCATGCCTATCATTTTTCCTCAAAGTTATTGGTAGCTTGATCAATAATGTTTATGAGTTCCCTCTTTGTTGATTCAAGTTATTTTGTGATCTTAAATGTTTTCTAAAGCTTGAAGGTGAAATCACTAGAAGTCAAATGAGTTTCTTGCCTTCTATATTTCATTGGAATTGTTAGTCTAGAATGCTTGTTTACTTAAGTTGGATCAAAAAGTTACTGGTTTTCCCTGTCTATTGATTGTGTCTTGATGTTAATGGTGTTTTATACCTTCTTGTTTATGGGTATTTGAAAAAGGATTCTTAATTTCCCTTTGCCCTACCTTGTTTTCCCCAACTTAATGTTCATTTCACTTCACACATAACCTTAAAGGATCCATTGACCACACTAGATTTTCCCTATGATGCACTCTTACTCATTATTGAGATATCCATGACTTTCATTGATTCCATAGCCCAATTATTTGAAAACCACTCACTCCACCTATTCTACCTATTCATCTCACCCAACCAAAACAAAATACAAACCCTACACTTAACAACTAGCCTAAAATCAAAACCCTAAAACAAAACAAGTTCACATCTTTGCACATAATAGAGAGAGCCCTCTCTGAGTCCAGAAGGCTAGGTCCTAGGACTCCAAAGACTGGTCTGATGTTACCCTGTGCATTTGGTCTACCAATCTACCAAATCACAAGACGCTAACATAATGGCGATCATGGTGGGACTTTCTGAGTTAATGACAACGTAATAACTCCTTGGAACTTCATAAACCCTTGACAAGTAGAAAATCTAGTGAATCTGCCACATCATCCCCATTACTAACTTAATGGTGATCATGGTGGTACTGAGTACATAGTAGCCTAAAAAACTCTTATAAACTCATTTAAACCCTCAGTTAGACTTTGAAAATCATGTGTTTTGTAACCACCTCATCACTATCACTTATAAAATGGTGATCATGATGGAACCTCGGAGTCAGTGAAAATCTAAGTATCCCTTAGAACTTCAGAAACCCTTATCAAATCATAGAGAACTCAAGTTTTCAGCCATTGAGTAGAATCTAGTTGTTTCACGATCTTAGCAAAATGATGACCCAGTTATAGGACACTCTCACAAACCCTGAGGCTACATAAAGGAACTCAGAAAACCCCAAAACATCCCTAGATTGGTTTTTTGTCAGTTATTGGTGGTGGACCATAAACATACATTCTTAAAACAGCAAAAAATATCCACCTGATGACTCCACTAGCCTCCAATAGTCCTATTACTTCACTAGTTCTCATTAGACTCCCTGGGATTGTGTCAAATCAGCCCTGAGAAGTTTGGAAGCCTAGTTATACATTGTGAGAGTTTACCAAGCACTAAGAGAGGTCAGCCTTCCAAAAAATAGTCTTAAAACTTTCAGCCTCTCTGAATTTTGAGTTTAAAATCTGGCTTCACAGAGGATCAGTACCATATCTCATTCGGACCCAAATCCTCCTACCATAGTTGATGACCCAAAAAATATTTTATGGAAAACTTCTAAAACTGGAAACTTAACCACTATTAGGACCATTCATTGAGCAAGATTTGTACCTGAACATCTTACAGCTTTGCAAGATCCCCAGTTTGACTTGCACCATAAAAACAACCTATTCAGAACCAAGTCACATAGTGAAATTGACCAAACTAACCTTGAGCCCATAGATTTGCAGCAGAGTTCTAGTAGATAAGCCTCTCCTTCCACTCCTCCTAACTTTCAGCTTCTCCATCACTTCAGCTTTTTCCATCCCAAGTCTGCTCAGAATCAGTTTGTAGGCCCAAGTGCTTCCACCACACCCATCCATATCTCCACTGTTCAAACCACTTCACTCCATCCCACACCTCCCATCACAAACCCTCCGCTTGTAAATCCACCATTAGCTCCCATCATGGTAGCTTGGTATGCCCCCCTAGTTTTACCACACCCACTAGTACCTTTTCCAAATGACTACCAATCCAAGATCCCTCATTTCATAGGGGATGAATCTGCCACTGCCCAACAACATGTAGACAGAATGAATGATGCCTTTGACTACATGGAGTTGGAAGATGAAACCATGAAAATGAGGATTTTTGCCCAAAGCCTAGGAGGGGAAGCTAAAAAATGGTTTAAAAACTTAACTCCCAACAACATTCACGATTTCCCTTCCATTTACCAGACATTCCTAAACAGATGGGAGATTAAGAAAAACCCTCTCCAGATCCTTTCAGAATACAAAAACCTTAAAAGAAACACAAGGGAAAGTGTCCAAGACTATAGAACCAGGTTCAATAGTGTTTACAATGCATTACCATCGAACATGGAACACCCACTAGGCCTAGCCTTTGCTAAATTTTCGAAAGGTTTTGACCTAGATATGGCTTATCAGCTAAGAGAAAGGGACCCCCTAACTTTAGAAGACATGAAAAAGGGGGCTATAAGTGTAGAGGCAAACTTAATTGAAAAGAGAGCTACGATAAGATCAGAAAAGAGGGTAACCTACAAGGATGAAACCATGGCCTCAACCTCCTCATCTGATTCCAAGATTGACAACCTAGTTATAACCATGGAGAGAATGATGGAGAGGATAAGCCTAAGTGAAATAATTCCTCCTAGGGAAAACCAAGAAAACTCCCAAAAGAGAAATAGAAATCCAAACTTTAGAAGATACCCTCCCCAAAACAGGCCAAGAGACAATGATCAACAAATTAGGCCACCCTTCCAAGATAATTATGTAGATGAAGAAGGAAGAGAGGTTGAAGAACCTAAGGAAAGCAATGTAAAACTGATATGTTCTGATAATGAAGATGAATTTTTTCTCACAGAAGAAGAACAAGGTCTCTTTTCCTTTGATCAAACTCAAACAAATTGTGAGGATTCTAAATATTGCCAATTGGGACTTGAAAATGCCATCTTGAAAGTCCATAGGCAATATGACCTTTGGAGAAAAATAAACCAAGAAGCCTCCAAGAAAAACCAAATAGACAAAGATGTTAGGAAAGCTCCTAAAAACACTCCTAAGAGAACAATAGACACTGTGAACACTATGGCTAAGAAAACTGATCCAAACAAAGAAAAAATCAGCCAGCAAAGTAGTGTCCCAAGCTGCCCTAGTACCTCTACTAATGACCCTGAAAAAATTTTGTTGGCTAAAATCCCTGATCAAAATCAGTAAATTAAACTTGTGGAAAATGTTATGGCTAATAAAACTGATGTAAATATGTCAAAAACACAAGTAACTTTCATTTTTTAGGGAGATATTGCTAAAATAAATATAACCATGCATCTCACTGAACTAGTAACTCAAGGAGTATATAGATCCCAAGTGCTGAAGGTCTTGAACTTAGGAAATGATAATGACAATCTAAATTTAACTGATGATGGGCATGAGTTGTTGTTTGGACCTAAGGTTGAGGGAAATTATCAAGAGGGACTTGTCCCTCCTTTCTATATCAGCCTGAATATACATGACAAGATATTACACAATACCATGCTAGACTCCAGTGCCTCACACAACCTAATGCCTAAAGTTGTGATGGAGATATTAGGCTTATAAATAACTAAACCTTACAAATACTTGTACTCATTCGATTCGAGTAGAGTGAAGTGTTTGGGCCTAATCAAGTATCTTTGTGTCAATCTGGCACAAATACCTGCTAAAGGTCTTGTCATGGACATAGTAGTGGCAGATATTCCCCCTAAGTATGGCATGATTTTATCCAGATCTTGGGGAGCCAAACTTCAGGGAAACCTTCAACTAGATATGTCATATGCTACCATCCTTGTTTTCAACCAAACCAGAAGATTATACAGAGAGTCCCACATGAAGTATATGGTGAGTAGCTTAGATAGGCCAAACAACACCCCTGTCTATTCCATTCATTCATATTTAGATTTATTCATCTTGTATAATGAAAATTACATTGGAGAATAAGTGAATGAAAATGACAAATATCTAAGCCCAACATAACAGTAAAATCTATCCTCAAATGAAGAACATATCATCCAAAACTCTTGTAGCCCCGAACAACAACTTAGTGATGAACATGAAATAGAAACACTTTGGAACATAAGCTTTGATGGCTCTTGTGGCAAGGCTGGGTTAGGGGCTGGTATCTGGATACATAACACAAATGAAGGCCATTCCTACAAACTAGATTTTTAGTGCACTAATAACATTGCAGAGTACGAGGCTCTCCTCCTTGGCTTACACTTGCTCAAAGACTTAGGAGCTAAGAAAATATCTGCCCAAGGAGATTCTGAGCTGATCATTAAACAAATCAGAGGTGAGTATTCAGCAAAGAATCCAATACTGGGAGAGTATATAAATGCAGCCCTAGATCTCCTCAAAACCTTTTAGAAATATAAGCTTTCTTACATTCCTAGAGCCCAAAATAGTCTTGCCAATGAGCTTGCCTTTGCTGCCAGCAATTTCCAAATAGCACTTGCAAGTGAACAATACACTGTCAAAGTCAAACATCGGCCTATAGTACCTGAAAACATTAACCATTGGCAAGTGTTTGAGGGTGATAAACAAATTGATGATTTTCTGCAATCTAGGAATGAATTCACATTCACAAAACCAAGCTTAGGGCACGAGAAAGATGTTTTTGATAAAGAAAAGGCCCAAGAAATAGAGCTATCCCCTTTTGCTGATATAAATCTGCTTGCACATCCTTATGAGGCATAAATGTTTGAGTATTTAGACCAAAAGGACCTTGAGGTTTTAGAGTATAAATATGATACATTACCAAGGGGGCTTGCACCATTAGAAGAGTTGTTCGACTTTAATGATGTGGCTAAAAAACTACAAATAGAATCCACCGAGAATGATGTAGAGGAGTGTAACATTGGCAGCCTAAAGGAAACTAAAATGATCACTCTCTCCAAAACTCTTCCTCCTCACATAAAACAGAGATGTATTGAGATTTTTCAAGAGTTTAAAGATGTGTTTGCATGAGGGTATGACGATTTAAAATCATATGACACAAGCATTATTCAACATAAAATTCCTCTTCATGAAAATCAAAAACCTTTCAAACAAAAATTGAGGAGGATAAACCCTATTCTACTACCTTTAGTTGAGAAAGAGATCAAAAATATGTATGATGTCGGTATCATAGTTTCCCTTCAATACTCAGAGTGGGTTTCCAACCTGGTGTCAGCTAGGAAGAAGACTGGGGAGATTAGGCTTTGCATTGACTTTAGGAATCTGAACAAGGCCTCCTTAAAAGACAACTACCCCTTGCCTAAGATGGATCACATACTTCAAAAGGTAGTTGGCTCTAATAGAATCTCACTGCTTGATGGCTTTTCTGGTTACAACCAAGTGCTGGTACTCCCAAGTGATCAACACAAAACTGCCTTCACCACACCTTAGGAAACATTCATGTACGTTAAAATGCCATTTGGGTTGATGAATGCAAGGGCCACTTTCCAAAGGGCCATGGACATAGCTTTTTCAGAAGACATAGGCTACTTCATAGTCATTTACCTTGATGACATCATTGTATACTCTAAGAACGATGAAGAGCACTTAGTCCACTTGAGAAAAGTTTTGAAAAATGTAGGAAGTATGGCCTTTCCTTGAATCCTAAGAAAACACTGTTTGGTCTCCAGGAAGGAAAAATCCTATGCCACATCATCTAAGAAGAAGGAATCAAAATAGACCCCAAAAGGATTGAAGGCATATTACAAATCAGCCATCCTAGAAACATTAAGGAGTTACAATCTTTCATTGGGAAGATAAAATTCTTAAGGAGGTTCATCCCCAACCTTGCTAAACTCTTGAGGAATATTAAAAACATGCTTAAAAATGAGATAGGGGTTAAATGGACCTTGGAAGCTAAACAATCCTTTGAACTGGTCAAACTAGCACTCACCCAAACACCGGTTCTAATCAGTCCCGATTTTACCAAAGACTTCTACATTTTCTCATTTTCCTCTAAACATACCATTGCTGCAGTGTTATTGCAAAAGAACATGACAGGGAAAGAACAATCCATAGCCTTCTTCAGCAAAGCCCTTAGATATGCTCCTCTCAAGTATAACATCATGGAGAAGCAATCCTATGCCTTGATTAAGGCATTAAAAGACTTTAGAGTTTATATCTTACATTCTCACATATTTGCTTTTGTCCCACACACAGTTGTCAAAGATATTTTGAATCAGAACCCTGATGCTAAAAGGGAAAAGTGGATTGCTATTATCTTATAGTATGACTTAGAAATCAGACCCACTAAACTGGTCAAAGGATAAGGGCTTGCAAAACTTATGGTTGAGTCAAATTTCCAAGCATTAGATATGAAAATGGTTGATGTTTTAGAGGAATAAGAAGAGTGCACAACTCCCTATATTAAAGAAGCATTTCTCAATTCATCTTGGTATGCTGATATCCTGTATGTTTTTTTATCTTAATTCTCCTCCTACATTATCAAAGACAAAAGCTAGATTCTTGAAACAAAAAGCTTTGAATTTCTTCATTTTAGATGGAATGTTATATTGGAGAAATTTTGTAGGCATATTACTTAAATATTTTCTTGAGGATGATGCAGGTAAGATCATGCATAAGCTGCATGAGGGAGAATGTGGAGGCCATCTCTACTGGAAAACCACATCTAACAAGATCCTTAGATTTAGCTACTATTAGCCTACCATTTTCCCCGACACCCACAAATCGGTCATGACTTGCCATAAGTGCCAAATTTTTTATGGCAAGAGAAAGCTCTTACCTTTGCCTTTGCATCCCATTACTGTTGAGGCCCCCTTTCAATAATGGGGTTTGGACTCCATTGGTGAGATCCACCCCACCTCATCTGCCCAACACAAGTGGATCCTTACTGCTATTGATTACTTCACCAAGTGGATAGAAGCCATCCCCTCTAGAGATGCCACCGACTCAATCATTATCAAATTTACTGAGACCAACATCATTTCTAGATTTGGTTGCCCCAGAAAGATCATCACATATAATTATGCTACCTTTACATCCAAAAGAATGGTTGAATTTTGTTATAGATATCACATCACATTAGGACAGTCCACAGCTTATTACCCTCAAGGTAATGGGTTAGCCGAGTCCTCTAACAAAATCTTGGTAAATATTATCAAGAAGCTTATGGAATAGAATAAAAAAGCATGGCATGGCAAACTAGTACATGCACTATGGGCTGATAGACTAACCACCAAGAAATCAATTGGTATGTCTCCCTATCAACTAGTATATGGCAGGGATGCAATTTTCCCAACATCTTTGGGAGTCTTGGTGATGAAGCTTCTCCAAGAAGCGCAATAAGAAGAAAATAACATGCAAAGGAGGCTAAACCAAACCATTCATTTGCAGCATACAAGGGAGGAGGTTTACAAAAGGACACAAGCAGTACAAGAAAATATAAAGAAAATATTTGACAGGAGGACCAAATCTAATGACTTCTAGGTTGGAGATAAAGTGCTGAAGTGGGACTCAAGGAGGGAAGACAAATGTAAACATGGTAAGTTTGAAAATCTATGGAAAGGACCATACATGATTAGTTTAGCTAGAGGAAATAATGCTTTCTTTTTACAAGAGTTGAATGGAGGAGAGATTTTTAGAGGTCATGTCAATGGCAGGACACTCAAGCACTCTTTTTGTCAAGAGTCCTAGTTTAAAATTTTTCATTCATTGTACATAAAAATTGCATGAGAAAATCACAAAAAATACAAAAACATAGAAAAATGAAAAAGAGGGCAGATTTGAAAAGAGGTATAGCCCCATACCCAAAAAATAGTACTACTGAAAGTGGGAAATCTTAAATGCCACTATTGGTTCAAAAAGAAGTTCATGTTTTAGTCATCTAGCCTAGTCATGGCTAAAACATGTTTTCAATTTATTGCTGATAAGTTAGCGAAAGAAAGCTTGTAAAATCGTTCAAACTTGACTTGTCAAAAAGGACATATTAGGAGTGTAAGATACTGGTTCCACATGCTTAAAACTGAACCAAAGAGAAATATGGGGATGCTCACCAAATGATAAATCACAACCCTTTTTTTTCTAGTTTTGTTTGCACAAAAATAATATTTATGTGCAGCTTGTTCTTTTACCACAAACTCATGGTAAGTCAGATTTCCTAATCCTGATTTAACCATGCTTTCAATTTCATGTTTATAGCTTAGAGAATGAAGTATGTCATACAACCTAATCTTGACAGTCAGTTAGTATAGGTAGAGAATAAAAAGAGTTCATTAGCATAATCTGAACTCTTGGAAGAAATAATATAGAAGTAGATAGTTTGTTTTGCTTTCCAGATAAAAATAATGTCAAGGGTTTGCCGGTTCAAGTGCACCCAAGGAAGAAAAAACGTTAAGCAATTAGGTTGGGTATGTAAAGATGAAGTTGAGCGAATCATGTTTTTCAGATTATTGAGATCACAACTTCAAAGAAGCATTAGCAAATGAAAGAAGTGAAAATATTCCCAATTGATGAGGCCCTGGTCTCCATAAAACTAGAGATCTGAAATTATAGACACCTCCTAAAAAGGAGCTGCCCTCCCCAAGTGGAGCCACTATTAGTCATCAGTAATTTTTGCCTTTGTAGATGACTAAATTCTTATCCTAGATTTCTAGAAATGAAATTCATGAATATTGTGAGTTCTAGATGTCGTGTTCCTCTGATTTGGCATATTGGTAGACCAAATGAAAAGGCAATAGCAGAACCAATCTTTAGAGTCCTAGGACCTAGCCTTGCTAGACTCAGAGAGGGATCTCTCTAGTTGTTTGCAAAGGATATGTGCTTGTTTTCTTTTAAGGGTTGATTTTACGCTAGTTATTAAGTATGAGGTTTGTTGTTTGTTTTGGTTGGGTATTATGATCAAAGAGCATAGGTAGAATGAGGAAATATCTAATTCATTGGGCAATGGAGTCAAATGAAAGTCATGATAAGTTCATCAATGGATCGGGGAGTATCATAGGGCAAATCTAACTTGGCCAGTGGATCTTCAAAGTTTTTAGGGTAATGAGATGGACATTAAAGGTAAGAATGAAAAGTAGGGTAAAGGGAAATCAAGAATCCTTTATCATATGTACTTCTCAACAAAGGGACTTGAACAAATCTCAAAGCATATAGGGGAAATCAATAGACAGGGCAAACCATAAATTCTATGATCCAACTATAGTTGATAATTATCCAAGACAAACTTTTCCAAAGAAATATAGAAGGCGAGAAACTCATTTAACTTCTAGTGATTTCACCTTCTAGGAGAGAAAAAATTTAAGATACAAGATAACTGTAATCAGGGAAGAGGGAACTCCTAAACATCCTTAATCATAGTTATAAATATCTCTAAAACAATTATTCAAGCAAGTACAAAGGGTATGATCGAAACAAAACCTCTTTGGCAGGCTTTGAAAATGGTACTTTAGAGAGAGACTTCAAAAACAGTGTTTAAGTGGCAGCAAGTAAGCAAGGAAAACCATAAATCACTTGAAACCAACTGTATTCAACTATTTATGAAATAAACAAGCTTAGGGGGTCTAGAGAGAAATTAAGAATTCTCTAAAATGTCCTAGCAGAAGAAAACATTAAGGTAGTGAAGAAAAAACAGAACTGAGGTGCTTTCAAAAGACATTTCTTACTCTAAAATTTTTTCTCTACTGCATATAGAAAGATGGAAACATAATGAAACAGGAAATAACAATAACAGATTAGAATCACTTCACCAACAACCAAGCTCAGGGATCCAGTGATCTAGTCTCCTCCATCAACAAACAAATCAGGGCATCCACAAGTTCCAAGACATCAATTTCCTTTCAACTTCCAAGAGACTATGTATTACTTCAAAGAGTCATAAAATGCCAACAAGATAATGAGTTCAGATGCAGTATTTATGCTGCAAATGAGCAGATGAATCCTAATATAGGGTTTGAGTATCATTTATTACAAAGTAAGTGCATCCCTGACCTTGAAGACCATGCAAGGCTCAAGGTAGGAATATCTGCAGCTACTTCTCTATTTCAATAACTCCTATCTTAACTTCTAAGGAAAAATAGGTGAAAGGTTTGACTTTAAGGCCTATTCATAACTTTTACAATAATTGTTGGATAGATAAAAATATCTCTAACTTGGCCCAATAACTTCCTAATGCTTTATTGAAGGAAACAAAGAACTTAGGTGGCCAAAAATATCTTTGAGTGGAATAACTGCTGTGAGCTAAGTCATTTGAATTTGTTTGGGTTAATATGTCCTTTGGTTTACCTTTTAATCTTTGTCTTTAAGCCTTTAAACTCTGCCTTTATCCTTCGTTGTTTGCTCTTTATCATAATTTCTTCAATTTGTTTTGACCTCTGTTCTGTGTATTTAATTATTTATTTTATTTCCTTTGATATTTGCCTTTATCCCTTTAATCACTTTCTGTCTTAACTATCTGCTCTAACCTCTGTTTTATGAATTAATCTCCCTGATTTGCCTTCTAATATGAGATTAATCCCTTAATCTTTATTTCTTTGCTACTTCTTTGACTGTCTATGTTTTTCCTTTGTGCAGGGATGCGTTTCTTATGTGCTGGAGGGTTTATGATCCATTGATGAGCATGATTTCATCATCGATCAAACCTTGAGAGGGCCTCTGATCTTCTCAATTTTGGATCAGGACCCCTGGATCGTCACCCAGGGGTTTCATTCAACATTTATGGACAGTGGGAGGGCATTTGAAACTTCCTTCGCCATTAAATCCTACACAAAATGCAAATTGTTAATCCTTAAAACCTATGAGAGGGATTTTACTACATTTTTTCGGGGTTTGGAGTTGTCGGGAGGCGATTATAGAGGAGGAGAGGGTGCAGAGGGAAGGTTTCCAGGGGTGGAACTCGGAGGAATTCAAACGTAGGGGAGAATAATTTTAAATTTGGTGCGAAGGTGAAAGGAAGTTTTGATAAGCCGAGGTGGTTTATCACGTTGATTGGAGGTGGTAAACAGTTTAGAGCAATGGGCACGTGATATCATTAGGCGATTGATGCATGGCAGGTGGAAAACCACCTATTTTTCACGGGTTGCGAATCATAAAACCCATTGCATCTTTCTACGCGATATGGGATCTTGGCCATCAAATCTCAGGGAGCGAGATCAACGGTTGACACACGGTGGAGGGGCGAAGGGCAAGTTTGGATAGTGGAGCCCAGAGACAGGTGTCGGGGTTTCATTGGATGACAGGTTAAGTGGAGAGCAGGGCTCGTATTTTAATTAATCAAAGGTTTATGGGTTTTATAATAAATTTCAGGGGGTGTATAAAAACGAAAGGGGCGGAGGCACATTTTAATGGAGAAGGGGATAAGAGATAGTGGAGGGCAAGGTTATATGGGAGAAAAGGGGCTAGGGCTTAAGCGGAGAGGGGCTTAAAGCCTTTTATGTCAAAAGGGGTGGGTTTAGTACATAAAATAGGTTTTTTAATAAGATTAGAAGGACCTGATAGGTTAAATTTTAACCTTAAACAATGTAAAAAGAGATTTTTACATTGTTTAATATGTTTTTTAGGAAAATGGCGAATGAGGGGGGGAGGGGTTTCAAGAGGGTTTTTAGGAAAGGAAAAAATGGGCTTTGTATAGGGAAAAAGAAGGTGAATGAGAGTGAAGAGGGGAACAAAATGAGGTTAGTAGGCCCCGAAAATGGAGTCTTCTTAGAGCAGTAGGGTAAATTTGAGAAGGCAAAGATAGGAAAATTTAGTGAATCAGTTAGGCTTAGGATAATGAAGGCAGTGAGATTTCTATAACTCACAATATTTCTCAAATCTTGTTTCTAGAAATCTGGGATTATAACTTACTCATCTTTTGATATCAGTAAATTTATTGATGACTAATAGTGGCTCCACTTGGGGAGGGCAACTTTCCTTTCAAGGTGTCTAGAACCTTCAGTTTATCAAATCTCTAAGTTTTAGCAGACCAGTGTCCTTTCCATTGGGCAGATTTCCCTTCTTTTTCACTTGTTGATATTTCTTTGAAGTGACAATCTTAAAAATCTACAACATATGATTTCCTTTGACAGCATTTCTACCTACCCAATCCTACTTTTCCTAACATTTTTTCTTCTTTGAGTGCACTTGAACTAGCAAACTTTTGACATTTTATTTTTGAGAATAGAAATAAACTATCTACTTCTATCATTATTTCTTCCAAGAGTTCAGATTAAACTAGTGAACTCTTTTTATTTTCTACCTAAACTATTTGACTACCAAGATTAAGTTGTTTGGCAGTCTTGATTCTCTAAACTAGTGACATGAAATTTAAAGCATGGTTCAAATCAGGATTAGACAATCTGATTCACCATGGTTGTGGCATTGGAACAATCTACACACAAAAATTATTTTGCATAAAGGTAAAATAGAAAGGATAGGGCTTTAACTGATCATTTGTAATGTATCCTTATCTTTCTCTTTGGTTCTATTTTGAGCATGTGGAACCAGTATCTTATATTCCCTAATCTATCTTTCCTGATAAGTCAAATCTGAAATAATCTGGACAACCATTGTTTTTACTAACTTATCAACATAAACTTAAAACATGTTTAGCCAAGATTTGGCTAGATGACTAAACAAGATATCATTTTGAATCATTAGTGGCATTTTAGACTTGCACACTTTCAGCAGTACTATTTTTTGGGTATGGGGTTGTACCTCTTTTGAATTTTCCCTCTTTTTCCTTTTCTTTCAGTTTTTTTGTATTTTCTGTGATTTTTCTCATGCAATGTTTATGTATAATGAGTGAAAACTTTGAATCTAGGACTCTTGAAAAAAATAATGTTTGAGCATCTTGCCATTGACAGGACCTCCAAATAATTTTTCTCCATTCAACCCTTGTAACAAGAAAGCATTATGACCCCTAATGGAATGAATGACATAAGGCCCTTTCCAAAAATTCTCAAATTTACCGTGTTTACCTTTTTCTTCCCTCCTGGAATCCCATTTCAAGACTATATCTCCAACTTGGAAATTATTTGATTTGGTCCTTCTGTCAAATATCTTTTTGATGTTCTCTTGAAATTCCTGTGTCCTTTTGTATACTTCCTCCCTTGACTGTTGTAAATGAATAGTCCGATTCAGCCTTCTCTGCATGTCATTTTCTTCTGTTTGTACTGTTGGGGTTCCCATGTTTTGGCAAGGTTGGAAATACCAAAATATGAGACAACATCAAACCACTTTCAGACCTCAGGATCTAGCCCTCCTGGGTCAAGAGAGGGATCTCTCTATGATATGTCCAAGGTATATGACTTTGAAGCTCAAGGTTTAAGATGTTAGGCTAGTTATAGGCACAAGGTTGGTTTGTTTGATTGTTTGTTTGGTTGCTGGTTATCAGGAAGGAAGGGTTCAATATAAGACAAGGCAATGAGCAGAGAGGGTTTTAGGCTAAGGTAGATAACTCAGAGAACATCAAGGCCATTGGGTAATGGAGTTAGGAAAGGGTTTACTTGTTGTTCAATGTGCAAGCTTTTAGTTGGGCTAGTCATCTAAAGCTTTGGATCCTAAAATGATTGTGTGGCATGGACATTAAGGATTGAAAGTGAAAAGAGGAAAACCATCCAATTCTATCTATAGATCAGGTCAGAGGTCATTTAACTCCAGACCTGCTTGGACATAATCAGAAGCAACTTGAGGGAACTTGGAAAGTTTATTTGAAATGGAAATATCCTAGTGAGGCAGAGACAGATTTCTAAACCCCCCAGTGTTCTCAACTCATTTAATTAAATATAAACAAGAACATCTAAAGACAGATTCCATTAATTCATACATCAGCTAGCAATATATCAGACCACTACACTAGTTAAATTAATTGAAATCAATCCTTAGATAACACATTTAGTAGAAAACATAAAGGCAAGGAGAGCAAAAACATAGGGTGCCTAACAAGGGAAAATCCTATGCCATATTTCTGATGCAAGCCAGAAGAAGTGCAATGAAATGAAATAAAACACAGAGATAGAAAAACATCACCGTTGCTTTAGATCAGGATCCAAAGAAATGTGCTTGTCATATTAAAAAACAAGACCAGTCATGTACAACATTTCCTATAGCTTGAACATTCAGCCTGAATACATCCTTCTTCAACCTATCTTACAACTTTACACAGAGACTGTGTCTCAAAAGAAACTACTTGCAATCTTCTGATAATTGATCAACAACCTTTACAATGTTTCTTCATGAAATTTTATAGCAGAAAGATGAGCTGAGGAGGTAGGTGAAAAATAAATGCAGCATTAAAACTTCAGTAAAGAAAGAGGGTCGAAGCCCATTATGTTTAAATTCTGAGCATTCAATTCCTGTCACTCTTTGGATGGAAGAGTGATCTTCTTCAGGCCTCTATTTACTTCGGTATGTCTCTTGATGTACTTTGATCTACATGACTCTGTGGTACTTTTGGTGAATAAAAAAATGATAAATAAACGACTGAGAAGTCTGCCGTATTTATGAAACAAATTGATCTGGATTTATGTAGGAACGCAACAGAATAAACATATAACCATAAATACAGAGATACAGCAGAAATAACACTTCATTTCATCAATATCAAAGAACTTAAATTTGCTTACAGATAGAATGGAAATAAAACTAGCTAGGGCACTGGTAGCTATCTCTGAGAAGAGATGTGGTGGCTACAGGCCTCTGAACTGAGTTACAATGAGGCTCGAGGGCCTATTTATTATTGAGAAACAATGGATAATCCTAAACATCCAAAAAACTAACCCTAGGAGATGAAGCGCCAAAACTATGGGCCCCGTTTGGGTAAATTGGTGTTTCAACTTCCCAGGGACGTAACTTTGGCATACTATCTCCGTTTGACGCACATGATACATCATTAGAAATCTCTATCCGAGGAATACAACTTTTGTGACGATTTTGATCAAATTTTCATACCAAAAAACGTCGTTTAGGGCCTCAAAACGGCTCCGGAAGTTCAGGACCCGAAAAACTGCTAAAAATAGTAAGTTATGCCAAAACTGAAAAACTGAAAGAGACAATGGTGGGGGCCCAAGTGGAATAGGCGGGTGGCCACCAATATCCACCGGGATCATTCCTCCCCCCTTAGGAAGCAATGGTCCCCATTGCGTTAAGTTCCTCCATGAGATGAGGAAATTTCTGCTGAACTTGGTCCCCGGTGAACCACTTTCCTTGGTGCAGGAGTTGGCCAGCTTTGACAACCCGATACAGTTGGATCTGCTGTTGACGAGTGTTCTTGATTTGCATGTCCATGATACAATCTGTGGTGGCCTATTCCATGTAGTCTGGGTTTAACTCTGTTGGTGTGAGTTGTTCTGCAATGTCCGAGGTGTCCAGTAGAGGTGGAAAGTAAGGACGAAGGCGATCCACATTGAAGATTGGGTGCAGACCAAGGAATGGTGGAATACTAAGCTCGAAGGCATTGTTACCTACAGCCTTGGTGATGGTGTACGGCCCGTATCGGAGCGGGCGAAGCTTGCGGTGAGGTCCAGTGAGGCGCTCCTTCTGCAAATGCAGCCATACTTTGTCACCCACCTGGAAGTTGTGTGGCACCCGGTGTTGATCATGGCGCTACTTGTACTTCGCATTGGCTCTGTCCAATATATCATGAACCTGTTGGCGGATGTGTTGAATGCGCTCGATGAAGCTACTTTCTTTGTCAACTTCAGACTGGACATGAGCTGAATCGGCCTGAGCAGCTGCAAACGGCATGGCTATGTCAATGGGACATAGTGGCTGGAATCCCAAGCCCACCTGAAAGGGGCTATGGCCAATTGAACCGTGGAGAGCCCGGTTATAACTGTGTTGTACATAGGGGAGGCTCTCGTCCCATGTGCGTGGATGCTTTGAGTTGTACATGCGCAGAATGTGTACAATCATTCTGTTGACGACCTCTGTCTGGCCATCTGTTTGGGGATGGAAAGCTGTGGACTTGGTGAGCTTTGTGTCCAAAATTGACCAGAGGCTGGACCAAAATGTGCTGAGGAACCTGTTATCTCGATCTGATATGATAGACTGTGGGATCCCAAAGTGCACCCACACTCGTTCAAAGAAGAGTTTAGCAGTGGCTTCTGCTGTGATATTCTTCTTACAGGCCGCCATGATGGCCATCTTCGAGAATCTGTCAACGACCACGAAAACACAGTCATTTCCATTCTTAGTAGAAGGCAGGCCCGACATGTAATCCATGGAGATGGATTCTCAAGGTCGACTAGGGGTAGGTAGTGGAGTATATAGGCCTTGCTTCTTGATGGTCGATTTGGCAATGGCACAAGCAGTGCAGGATCTGATGTGCTTCTTGACATCCTTTCGAAGGTCCGGCCAATAGAAATACTTCTGTAGTGTTGCTACTGTTTTCTCTACCCTGAAATGCCCTGCGACGCGACTGTAGTGGGCTTCCCATATCATCTTGGCACGCTCGTTTGAAGGAACACAAAGGTGTCCCAGGTGACATAAAAGTGCATCTTGGAGGTGAAAATTTGGAACTTGTGTGCCCCCCAAGAGTGCCTTGTAAGTGTGGACGAATTCTGGGTCACTCTCATAGAGAAGCGGCCAATCAGAAGTCTCGTGCCCACAAGAGTTGAGCACGGTGGTGAGCGCCACGATCGGTGGTCGGCTGAGGCAGTCTGCAACATTATTGGTGCTACCCTTCTTGTACTTGATGTTCAAATGAAACTGTTGCAGATATGTGGACCACTTCTGATGGCGATCATTCTACAACTTCCTTGTGTCTGTATGAACTGCAGGGGCCGGTGGTCTGTGTGGATGATTGTTTCCTTCCCCAAAATGTAATGCTTCCATTGTCGACAGGCTTGCACAATGGAATACATTTCTTTGTCATAGGTGGGATACTTGCGAACTGTCTCAGACAATGTCTCAATGTGATATGCCACTGGATGTCCCTGTTGAGTAAGAACTGCCCCAATAGCATAGTCAGAGGCATCTGTCTCGATCTCAAATGGCTGCTGCAAGTCTGGTAAGGTGAGCACTGGGGCAGAACAGAGGCGATTTTTCAATTCTTTGAATGCCTTCTGTTGAGGTTCCGACCAAAAGAATTTTTCTCTCTCTCCTCCCTTGGTGACTTGACTCAAGGGCCAAGTGATATGAGAGAATCCCAACACGAACCTCCGGTAGAAATTAGCAAGACCCAGAAAGCTGCGAAGCTCTGTTATAGTGGTTGGGGCTGGCCAATCACGAATGACTTGGATCTTGGCTGGATCCACATGCACCCCCCTTTCATCAATAATGTATCCCAGATATTGAACCTGGGTCATGCCAAAAGTGCACTTCTCTAAATTGGCACACAACTTGTGTTGCCGCAGTGTTTGGAGGACTTGTCGGATGTGGTGAAGGTGCTCTTCCCAAGTCTTGCTGAAGATCAGAATGTCATCCAAGTACACCACTACAAATGAGTTGGTGAATGGCCGCAAGATGTCGTCCATCATCCTCATGAAGGTTGCGGGAGCATTCATCAACCCAAAAGGCATGACCAGCCATTCAAAAAGGCCTTCCTTGGCTTTGAAGGCAGTCTTCCACACATCGGAGGGTTCAATTGGTACCTGGTGATACCCAGACTTCAGGTCGATCTTGCTGAAATATTTTGTACCTTTGAGTTGGTCCAGAAGGTCATCAATCCGTGGGATTGGGTACCTATTCCGGACAGTGATCTTGTTCAGCGCCCGATAGTCAATACAGAGTCTCCACGTCCCATCCTTCTTCTGTACCAACACGATCGGGCTCCCACAGGGCGATGAACTTGGTCTGATGTGACCTTTCTGCAACAGCTCCTGAATCCGCCTCTTGATTTCATCATTTTCCAGAACAGAGCGTCGATAGATCGGTCCATTGGGTAGTGGCGCACCTGGGGTCAGATCAATCGGGTGCTTGACCTGGCAGTGCAGAGGAACCCCTGTGGGTGAGGTGAAGATGTCCCCGTACTCCTCCACGACCTTATCCATTTGTTGTTGTCGTGCGGAGGGGCCCTGTCTGGAGGTCGTGGCCACAGTCTTCTTCTTGCCCTGGGGGCGGATCATCAGAAAAACGAATTTCCTGGTTTGGGAAATGAGCTTACTACATTGTTTTGCGGTAACCAAAGAGATAGTCGTAGGAGGTGGTACCTCTGGTATCCTGTACAACTTATTTCCCAAGTACAGCCAAACAGCAGAGTCAAGATATTTTGTATGGTGCTTCCGTAGAAATTTCCTGTGTCGTGAAACATATTACATCAATAGAACCCTTTATACCCTTATCCATATGCCTCCATCCCACCGGCTTGATGCTTTCGGAGAGCGGCAACTGGCAGCTGCTCTGAGAGAGATCACCGTCTGTGGGTGACCACCCGACAGGTGTGGTCTTTCTGGGTGGCCCGACGGTCGGCTGTATTGGCAAGCTTCACGGCGTCTACTGAAATGAGGTTCTTTTGGCTCCCATTGTCAACAATGAACTATACAGGGGAGCCCTTTACCCACATCTGGGAGTGGAAGAGACGTTCCTCCTCCTCTGGATCTTCCGGTTCCTCCTTCTAGATCTTTGTAGTGGCAATAGTGGAATTGGGCTCCACATCAATAATCTGTTTCCCTTTTTCATTACCCTTTTCAGGTTCTGATAGTCGGAGCATGCATCTGACTCAGAAGCCCTCATCTCGGCCATGAGCGACTGCTTGGCCCGACACTCACTTGTGTTGTGAGTGGAGCTCTTATGGAACTCACACCACTTTCCCGTGTCCTTCTTTGGCTTTGCAGTGTTGTTCTTTTCTTGTGGCTTTGAAGGGTTGTATTTAGCTGCCATGCCTTGGCTCTGTCCTTTGTTCTGCGTTTTGGAAGCACCTTTCCCTTGCTTTTGATTCGAAAATCCAAAGTCTCGCTTCTTTTGTTTGAATTTCTGCTCAATCTTGGCAGCATACCGGTATGCCGTACCAAGCGAGGAGATGTCGAGGAACTCCATTTCCTCTTGACTGTATCTGTGTAGATAGCTGTGATACTTTAGCACCAAATGTTTCTCTGAATCTTTGATACCCAACTTTGTGCGCAGGGTATGGAACAGATTCGTCAACTCATGCACATCTTGATCCCTTTGTTGTCGCAGCGTGGTCCATTGTATGTACTTTTCCTCATAGCTCCCCATGGGATAGTACTATTCCTTGACGGCGTCTCGAAAATAATTCCAAGTTGGTACGGCCGAGAACAGAGAGGGTTATGTCTGGTCCTTGTTCTCACAGTAGGTTTCCCACCAGTCCTTAACATGGGGGGTAGCTTTGAGGAGTGCAAAAATAATCTTCTCCCGGTCTGAAAAGTCATGAATAGAGAAATATCCTTCTAATAGATTCAACCATCTATCTACGGCATCTGCGTCTATTTGACCCTCAAATATGGGAATGTCAAAATTTACTTGTACCTTAAAGGGAGTCGCAACTCCAGAGTGGCTACTGGATGCAAATGCGCCGCCGGTGGGCAGCCGTTGAAGGATCTAAACAAAGTTATCCATCATCGCGTTCCTTTGTTTTTCGAGGGCCTCCTCGAGCAATATTTTGATAGGATCTCTTGCTCCCTCATCTTTCTTTTCGTCCCCCATGGGCGTCCGTCGAGGTTTGCGAGGCTGATCTTGCAAAGGTTCTACCAGATCGAGCCCTAGCTCCTTATACCCCGACCTCGTTGGGGACATGCAAAGAAGGATCGAAAAAAAGCAGACCGCTCTGATACCACTGATCCGGATTTATGCAGGAACGCAACAAAATAAACACATAACCATAAATACAGAGATGCAGCGGAAATAACACTTCATTTCATTAATATCAAAGAACTGAAATTTGCTTACAGACAGAATGGAAATAAAACTAGCTAGGGCACTAGTAGCTATCTCTGAGAAGAGATGTGGCGGCTACAGGCCTCTGAACTGAGTTACAATGAGGCTCGAGGGCCTATTTATTATTGAGAAACAATGGAGAATCCTAAACATCCAAAAACCTAACCCTAGGAGATGAAGCGCCAAAACTATGGGCCCCGTTTGGGTAAATTGGTGTTTCAACTTCCCAGGGACATAACTTTGGCATACTATCTCCGTTTGATGGACATGATACATCATTAGAAAGCTCTATCCGAGGACTACAACTTTCACCATGAATATCATTCTATAATGGAATGATATTCATTGGAGGCGCGATGCCCAAAAAACGTCGTTTAGGGCCTCAAAACGGCTCCGGAAGTTCAGGACCCAAAAAACTACTAAAAATAGTAAATTATGCTGAAACTGAAAAACTGAAAGAGACAATGGTGGGGGCCCAAGTGGAATAGGCGGGTGGCCACCAACATCCACCTGGATCACAAATATTCTGGTAGCTTCGGACTTTTGTTAAGGTGGAAATTTCCTTAGGAGCACAGTGTAGAATAAAAACTGCATGGGTGCTTTGTCCTTTAGGGAGGAAAATCATTTTGCTGCTGGAGAAACCCTGATATGTATTGATTTCTGCGTGCTGTACCTTCTGCGTGATCCCTGGGTCTTCAATCTGGTACTTTTCCTCTAAATCTTTGAACCTAAGGCTTATATATCTTCATTTGCGTGCCTTAAGCTCTCTACTGCTCCATTTATATCTCTGACTGCGAAATTTGTGTGTTAATGGCGCCAGGACATTTTCACAGAGTAAACCCTGGTCTTTTCATGCGAGTCCTGTCGTAGGACCTCCTCGACTTTTCTTCATGATTTTTTCCTCTACACACGGTCCTTTCCTGTTTTTTCTGTCACTGTGATAGAAACCCTGAATCATGGCGGCCATTTACTATTGGTAACCCTACAAAACATGAAAACCTGTTACGAAAAACATGTATGGGGGTGGGATGATGTCGACAACTGCGAGGATGATAGTGGGACTGTGGAGAAATGGCGAAAAATGCAAAGGAAGGGTGGAGAAATGTTCTGGTGAAGGTTGGCGAAAAACAATGGAAGGTGTCGAGGCAGACGTTTAACGTAAAAAACATTAAAATTTTAATATTTGAATGGATTATAAAGGGGACGGGCGAGAAAAATGATGAAGATACGTGGACGAATGACGTGGCGGGCCTGGGTCAACAGCGAGCATGTGATTTAATCTGGACTGTCCGATCTCGGCGGAGATCAATGGTGAAAAATGCATCGGAGGGCGATGGACAGTGGGCCAGGGGTACGGTTTCCTCGGGTTAAACCTTGCACAGCTTCGTTGAGCAATGACTGTTGGATGGGCAAGGACAGATCTTACAGCTGACAGCGATATCGCTCCGCGTCCTATACCGAAAGATAACGTGTGATGAGCAAGCGGTTTTGGAATCGTACAGGAGCCACATGTCGAATGCTGAGTGGAATCACTGGGAAATGGAAAAATACCGCCTACTGCCCAAAGGCAGTGTGATAGATACCACCGGGTTTGTGAACAGTGTTTGTGGCGGGGACCACCGGGACGGATATACTGCGGACCGTTGATCTGCGTTGAATAGACGACGATGGCACGATCGGGGCGATGAACGGGGTAGATCACGAGCGCTGCAGATTTAACATGGACCGTCCGATCTGCGAAGATCAACGTTCGATGTTGCCCCCGATACCAATTGAGATAGGCACCTTTTTGGTTAGTGTCTGGTTTTGGCACCCAAGTCATAAGGTGGAAGAAAAGCTGAGGGGGCTGGCCGAAAGGTGTTAGCCCTATTATAATGTTTAAAGTGGGTTTTTTAACCCATTTCGGTGCATTTTAAAGCTAAAGGAGGGTAGCGATAGGGAACAAAGGTGAGAATTTGGCTAGACAAAGGGTGAAGGTGGGTTTTCAAGGGGATTTGGGGAGATTAAGGGGATTTTGACGAAGGGAATAAGAGGTGAAAGGGACACTTTGCAAGGATATAAGGGATAAATATAGACCTTTTGGAGCACAATTTCTGCAAACAATGAGACCTTATAAAGGGAGTTAGCAGAGGGAAATTTATCAAAGGCAAAGGCACAGGAGACTTCAAGGATGATGTGTCTTCTGGGGAGATGCATTCCTTGAAGGCTCAAAAAAAAATTTAGCCCCCTACTTTGCTTTGTCAAAAATTTATAGGGGGGCTAACATGTACTTCTTGGAGAAGTTTCATGACCGGAACTCCCAAAGATGTAGGGAAGATTGCATCTATGCCATATACCAGCTGATAGGGGGGCATATTTATTGATTTCTTGGTGGTTAGCCTATCAACCCATAATGCATGAACCAACTTACTATGCCATGATTTCTGATTTTGATCCAGCAGTATTTTGATGATGTTGATTAGGCTTTTATTGGAAGATTCAGCTAGGCCATTTCCTTGGGGGTAGTAAGATGTGGAATGGCCTAATGTAATATGATATTTATAGCAGAAGTCAATCATCCTTTTTTATTTGAAGGTAGAAGCATTGTTTGTAATGATCTTTCTAGGACAACCAAAATGGGATAGTATGTTGGTTTCAAGGAACTTGATAATGACAGAGTCAATAGAATTCCTAGAAGGGATGGCTTCTATCCATTTGGTAAAATAATAATTGGTAGTAAGGAACCACTTATGTTGGGCAGGTGAGGTTGGGTGAATTTCTCCAATGCATTCTAAACCCCATTGCTGAAAGGGAGCCTCAATACTGATGGGATGCAAAGGTAAAGGTAGGAGTTTGCTCTTGCCATAAAAAATTTGACACTTATGGAAAGTCATGACTAGTTTTTTAGTATCAGGGAAAAGGCAGAAGCATTTTCTGTAATGATCTTTCTAGGACAACCAAAATGGGATAGTATGTTGGTTTCAAGGAACTTGATAATGACAGAGTCAGTAGCATTCCTAGAAGGGATGGCTTCTATCCATTTGGTAAAATAATCAGTGGCAGTAAGGATCCACTTATGTTGGGCAGATGAGGTTGGGTGAATTTCTCCAATACATTCTAAACCCCATTGCTGAAAGGGAGCCTCAATACTGATGGGATGCAAAGATAAAGGTAGGAGTTTGCTCTTGCCATAAAAAATTTGACACTTATGGCAAGCCATGACTAGTTTTTTAGTATCAGGGAAAAGGGTGGGCCAATAATATCGATCTCTAAGAATCTTGTTTGCTGTGGTCTTCCAGTATAGTTGGCCTCCACATTCTCCCTCAGGCAGCTCATGCATTATTTTTTCTTCATCATTCTCAAGCAAACATTTAAGCAATATGGCAACAACACTCTTCCAATATAACACTCCATCTAAAATGCAGTAATTTAAAGCTTTCTGTTTCAAGAATCTAGCTTTAGTCTTTGATAAAGAAGGAGGAGTATTAAGACAGAGAAGCACATAAATGATATCAGCATACCAAGATGATTTCAAAAATATTTCCTCAATGTATGGAGCTATGAATTTTTCTGTTTATTCTAAAACATCAACCATATTTATATCTAATTCTTAGAAATTTGATTCTGCCATGAGTTTCGCTAATCCCTGTCCTTTAATCAGCTTGGTATATCTGATTTCTAAATCATATTCTAAGATAATTGCAATCCATTTTCCCCTTTTACCATCAGGATCTTGATTTAGAATGTCCTTGACAACTGTATGTGGGACAAAAACAATGATATGAGAGTGTAAAATGTAGACTCAGAAATATTTCAATGCTTTTACCATGGCTAAAGCCTATTTTTCCATGATATTATATTTGAGTGGAGCATCTCTTAAGGCTCTACTGAAAAAGGATACTGGTTGTTCTTTCCCTGTATTATTCTTTTGCAACAACACTGCAGCAATGGTGTGTTCAAAGGCAAATGAGAAAATGTAGAAATCCTTAGTGAAATTAGGACTAATAAGAATTGGTGTTTGAGTGAGAGCTTGTTTCACCAGTTTAAATGACTGTTTGGCTTCTAAGATCCATTTATCCCATGTTTCCTTTTTGAGCATGTTTGTGATATTTCTCAAAAGTTTAGCAAGGTTGGGGATGAACCTTCTCAAAAAATTTATCTTCCCAATGAAAGATTGTAATTCCTTGAGGTTTCTAGGATGGCTGATTTTCAATATGCCTTCAATTCTTTTAGGGTCTACTTTGATTCCTTCTTCAGAGATTATGTGACCAAGAATTTTTCCTTCCTGGAGACCAAAGAGTGTCTTCTTGGGATTCAAATAAAAGCCATATTTTCTACATTTCTCAAAAAACTTTCTCAAATGAATAGTGTTATTTATCAGTTTTGGAGAAAATAGTGATGTCATCAAGGTAAATGATTATGAAATAGCCTATGTCTTCTGAAAAATATATTTCCATGGCCCTTTGGAATGTGGCCCCTGCATTCATCAAACCAAATGGCATTTTAACATACATGAATGTACCCCAAGGTGTGGTGAAATCAGTTTTGTGTTGATCACTTGGGAGTACTAGCACTTGGTTATAGCGTGAAAAACCATCCAATAGTGATATTCTCTTAGATACAACCACCTTTTGAAGTATGTGGTCCATTTTAGGAAAGGGATAATTATCTTTCAGGGAGGCTCTATTCAAATTTCTAAAGTCAATGCAAAGCCTAATTTCCCCGGCCTTCTTCCTAATAGACACAAGGTTGGAAACCCATTGTGAGTATCTAAGGGGAACTATGATCCCAACATCATACATATTTTTGATCTCTTTCTCAACTAAAGGTAATACAACAGGTTTTATCCTTCTTATTTTTTGTTTGAAAGGTTTATGATTTTCCTTAAGAGGAATTTTGTGTTGAATAATGCTGGTATCATATGATTTCAGATCTTTGTACCCCCATGCAAACACATCTCCAAACTCCTTGAAAAGCTCAATATATTCTTGTTTGATATGAGTGAAAAGAGTGCTACATAACTTGATCATTTTGGGTTCATTTATGTTGCCTATGTTATGTTCTTCTACATTAGTTTATGTAGGCTCCATCTTTGGTTTTTTAGCTACATCATTGAAGTCAAAAAGCTCCTCCAATGGTGTAAGGCCCCTTGGTATTGAATCATTTTTACATTTTAAAACTTCAAGGTCCTTTCGGTTTGGTTTGTTCAGTAATTCTTCTTTATAAAGACATTCAAATTGATTTATGTCAGCAGTTGAGGACAGCTCTATTTTGTGGACATGTTTTTCATTAAAATAGTCTTCTTCATGGCTTGAACTAGGTGTTGGTTCAACAAAATCATTTCTTGACTACAGAAAATCATCAATGTGTTCATCACCCTCAAACACTTGCCAATAGTTTTTATTGTCAGGGACTGTAGGACGATTTTTTACTTTGACACTAAATTGTTCATTTACCTGGGGTATTTGGCAATTGCTGGCAGCAAAGGCAAGTTCATTTGCCAGGTTATTTTGAGCTCTAGGGATGAAAGTGAGTTCATATTTTTCAAAGTTTTTTGGGATATCAAGGGCAGCATTCCTATATTCTCTTAATCTTGGGTTTTTGGCTGAATACTCTCCCTTTATTTTCCTAATGATCAACTTTGAATCTCCTTCGACTGGTATTTTCTTGGCTCCTAAATCTTTGAGTAAATGTAGGCCAAGGAGAAGAGCTTCATATTCTGCAATGTTATTTGTGCATGGGAAATCAAGTTTGTAGGAATGTCCTTTGTTTGTATTATGTATCCATACACCATCTCCATAACCTGTTTTGCTGCAAGAGCCATCAAAGCTCATTTTCCAAAGTGTTTCCATCTCATGCTCATTATCATTTTTCTATTCAAGGCTGCTAAGGTTAGGGCTATTAGATTCTTATTTTAGGGGTTGTTTTAACTGTTCTGGTGGACTTAATTCTATCTCATTTTATTTTTCTTGTTTGCTGATTTCATCTTCACTGTAAAAGATAAAGGAATCTAAATCTAAATTAATAGAATAAATAGGAGTGTTGTTTGGCCTATCTATGTTTCTTACCATATATTTCATATGAGATTCTCTGTATAATCTTCTAGTTTGGTTAAAAACTGGAATGGTAGCATAGGACATGTCCATTTGAAGGCTTCCCTGAAGTTTGGCTCCCCATGATCTAGATAGAAGCATGCCATACTTTGGGGGAATGTCAGCAACCACTATGTCCATAACTAGACCCTTAGCAGGAATTTGTGCTAGGTTGACACATAAATCCTTGATCAGACCTAGGCAATGACTCTACTTGAATCAAAGGAATACAGGTCCTTGTAAGGTTTAGTAATTTCTAGGCCTAATCTCTCCATTACCAATTTTGGCATAAGTTTGTGAGAGGCACCAGAGTCTAGCATGGCATTGCATAAAATTTTATCATGTATATTTAAGCTAACATAAAATGGAGGAATGGTTCCTTCTTGGTATTTTCCTTCTACTTCAGGACCAAAAAACAATTTTGGTTTATCATCTGTTAAGTTCAAAGTATCAATATCATTGCCTATATTCAAATCTTTCAAAAATTTATTATTATATACATCTTGGGTTACTAGTTTAGCTAAGGGTATGCTAATTTTAATCTTGGCAATTTCACCCTCAAGGCTGAAAGGGAATAATGTTTTTGACATATTTACATGTATTTTTTCAATCATAGTCTTTTCAGAAATTCTGATTTGCTGAGTTTTATTAGGACTTTTATTTAGGACAGATTTCTTGGGGCCACTAGCAGAGGTACTAGGGCATCTTGGGTCAACACTTTGCTGATTGGTTTTGTCCTTGTTTAAGTCAGTGTTCTTAGTCAAAGTGTTATTAATGTTTTCTATCTTTTTAGGAAGATTGTATGAAGTTTTCCTAGCAGCAGTGTGTGTGTCTTTATCATTGGAAGCCTCTTGGTTCCTTTTTATTCTAAGGTCATATTGTTTTTGGACCTCCATTATAGCATTTTCAAACCCCAATTGGTAATCTTCATAATCCTCATGATTGTTTTCAATTTGTTCTGAGGAGAAGAATCCTTGTTCTTCTTCATTGAGGAAAGAATCACCCTCACTGTCAGATCCTATCAGATTTACATGATTTTCTTCCAACCTTTCAGTATCCATTTCTTCTTCTTGATCTACATAGTTTTGTTGAAAAGGAGGCCTAATTTGTTGGTCATTATCTCTTTGTCTATCTTGAATAGGGTCTCTTCTGAAATTTGGATTTCTATTTTTGTTTTGGGGATTGAGTTGGTTCTCCCTAGGAGGTACTCTATCATTTAAGTTTATCTTTTCCAGCATTCTTTCCATTACCCTCACTAAGTTATCAATTTTAGCATCAGATGATGAGGTTGATGCCATTGTTTCATCTTTATATGTAACTCTCTTTTCTGATTTCAACCTAGCTCTTTTCTCAATCATATTAGCCTCTACACTTATGGCTCCCCTCTGCATATCTTCTAAAGTCAAGGGGTCTCTTTCTCTTAGCTGGTATGCCATGTCTTGGTCAAAGCCATTTGGAAATTTTGCTAAGGCTAAGCCTAGTGGAGGTTTCATGACACAGGCAGGGCCTGCAATATCCAGGATCTTCAACTCTACATGCATATAAGAATGCAATCTTAGTAATGTTGAAATCCAAATCTCAATCTCTGGCAAATTTACACCATGACCATTTATACAAAAGCTCATTTAGGTTCGATCATAATCATCAACAAGCATATGTGTTTATACACATCATTCCAAATTTTATTTGCCACTTCAATCCCAATTTAAATGCCTTTATATTAAATAAACATCATTCAATTCAATTCAATGCCGACCTTGAATTGTTCATGCACCTTTTATTATTAAACATTCAATGGTCTTATCATTAGACCCATTACCATTCATATACCATCTCATTCAAAAATGATTTTTAACACCGGAAATTAAAACTGAAAGATGCGCCCTTCCCATTCTGATTTCTGCTTACCAGTTTATAAAATCGAATGTCAGACTTTCATTCTTATCCAACGCTCCATGGGTTGTCAACATTATCTCTGCACAAGCGATCTTCTCCATATCATTAAATTCAACTTCAATCCCACACTTCTTCCATTCAATAGCGCTCTGCAACTGAATTTCATTTCAACGCCAAATACTTCCATTCAAGGCGTTCTGCAACGGAGTATTATGGCGTTCTGCAACCGAATTTCATTTCAAAACACAACATACCTTCCATCGCTGACCGAGTTGCCTCCCATTTGCCACGTGTTCTATTCAATAGCCATCCTATTTCATTTGGAGTCCTGGCCAGACGGTCTTCACCAACGTATTGCTTTGTTCAATCATTAAGTCGATTCACAACAAATCGGCTTCATCCCCCTGCAATTTCTACTCAAAAAATTCTTCAAGTTGTTAATAAAATCCATCTCTAATAAAACGTTGTCCATTTCTAAGAAAGCTCGAGAATCGATTGACATTTGAATCGATTTGAATCCTTCAACCGGCTCGTTTACAAAACCTAGAATTAAACCATCATTACTTAATCATTTAAATCGACATCCATACCAACTAAAACAGATTTGGATTTTAATACCACGGATTCTGTATTCCCTCTCTGCATGGTTTCTTCTGCGTACAGATCAACTTCAAGTAACTCCAGATATGAATTTATTGCACAATACTCACAAACAAAAATCGACCTAACAATCCCTGTCTTCCTGTTATGAAATTCGATTACACAGAAGTCGATTTATTAAACTCAACAACGCTGTCATTTAGTTTAATTGTGATTGCCCATTTCATGCAATTTCACCAGTTTCAAATGCCTTTACTTAACATGTGCAGACAAAGTCAATATGAATTGACATTCATTTACAAACAGAACTTGCAATTTCTGAATACAATTACCGCTGGATATTCCTGCAATTTATCCACGATTTCACAATTACTTCAACCCAACAAATGGAAATCATTTCAGTTCTGCAAATTTAAAAGTCCGTCAATCGAGCGCTGTTGAGTTCCTTTTAAAATGCCCTTCCGGCATTCCTTAACGCTGCATTCATTGATATTCAACGTATTACTGTTCTTGCAACAGCCAGACACATTTACGCTGCAACACTGCTATTCGTTCTAATTTAAAATATATTTCATTCCATACCATTCCATTTTGTAATTAATCAACCAGCGTTTCATAATTGCTCTATGCGTTTTGTTCAAATTTGTGAAGATTATTCTTTAAAAGGACAGCGTACTGTATTTCAGAGATGGTCATACAGAATTCTTGACAATCATATACACTAACGCCTCTTTCAAACAATAACTAACAATTCACTGATACAGAAGTTTTTCTCCTGGAAATCGATCCCTAGCAATCGAATTTCTAATTCCATGACTTCAATTTACACTTTGGACACAAATGTTTATCGATTTCCACAAATAGTTGCCAGCAAGTCTATTACCACAGATTCATGGATTTCAATCATTCATAAAGACTCAACTAAGGCGCATGATATAACTCTTAATCACAAATTTAACACTCTCAAACCATAGCCCACATTCGAAAGCTCAATTATGCAGAACATAAACCAGTCCATTAAGGCGCATAACTCAAAATCACAATTTCATAAAAATTAACATACTTACAAACTGATCTTCTTGGCCAAATATTCAACGTTCTAGGCCCTTACAAATTGCCAGAGGCTTACAACCTTGGCTGTTCAACCAGCTCTCTACCACACTCCCTCACAATCCCAATGTGTTTTCCTCTCAAAAATCCCTCCTATTTATACAATTTAAAAAAAATCATTAAATTAAATGCTCAATCCCTTCAATTCCTCAACAAACCCCTAAATCTCTCAACATCCCTAAAGGATAGCTCTTTATCTCTAAAATCCTTCAACTAATTAAATTCCCTCATATCCTTTTATTAAATAAAAAGATATTTACAAAAATCCTCACATTTTCCTATTAATTAATAAAATATAAAAATCATCACACCCCATATTTACAAATTAATATTATCACACCCCATATTTACAAATGGAGAAAAAGGTCTTGATGCTCCTGCATCAGACTCCCCACGTAAAAAAATTTATGACCACCTGGTCATAAGTCTGGATATTTCCTCCTGGATCCCAAATTTTATTTTGTAATCCTTCCGTGCTTGTCGATTGCTTCACTGCTGTTGTTATCTGTCGTTGTCTTCCTAGTTTCCATATTTTGTGTTGTAGTGCTCCACTTGCTCTGCTCTTGCAATCTTTCACTGTCATTCTCTTGTTGCTTCTCTTTTTCCTTACTGCTGCTGGTCTCTTCCGTGATTCTTTCGTCATCAGTCTTCTGATACTTTCAATTTCTCGATCCAATAAATCTCCCGGCTATTGACTTCTTACTTCTTTGCTTGTTTCTGTTCTGACATCCACCCGATCATCCATGCCCTCTTGTCTTCTGGAACAGAAAACTTCTTCTCCCTTCAAATATTTTCCAGTACCTGCAACAATACCTGCATTCACAAAAAACTTGTCAGAATAAAAATCATAAGGCCTCAGTGCCTTACTTCCTACTGCCAGCACTTCAGTATGCTGATCCCAATCATTCTTGAGACTATCATTTAGTCTCTCCTCAACGTCATCTTCTTCGAGAATACCTCTGTGTTCTGGAAACTCTTTATTTTCATTCATCTCTGTTTTTATACTCTGAACACTTACCCTCTGTGCTTCTAGTCTCTGCTCTAGAACACTTAACTCATGCCATAAACCTGTCATCTCCTTTGAGAAACTTTCTGTGCAATCTTCAATACTTTCATAAACCAAACTTTCTGTTGCCACCATCTCATCACCTGTTATCAGAACATAATTCTGATTCTCAACTCCTGCAATAAACTCAGTTATCTGTCCATCACTTAACAATTGATCATCATCATGTATCATCCCTGCATTCATATACAACTTGTCAGTTTGAAAACTACAAGTTTCAAAAAATTTAACCGTCGGTTCATATACCAACTCTTCCAGCTGAATCTCCTTTTCATTCACACGAACTTCCTCCTGCACTGTAACAGTAAAAGCATCATTGCTTTCTTCTTCAGAATACTTATCTCCTGAAAGACTCCTTTCCATACTTGCGACAGCTTCACAAGATTTCGCATCCTCCTCAGCACCTGTAACCACATCAAAATTATCAGCTACAAAAATACAAGAGTTCACATTATCCAGCTGGTCTGGATCTATCCAATAACTCAAGAAATCATCAATGATCTCCTCCTCTGTTTGATCAATGGAAACCTTCTCTTCCAACTCAGCTGCTCTGAGTTCTTCTCGTCTCAGCTGTACATCCATCACCTGCTCGAGCTTCTTCAGCTCTTCCATTAACTGCATGTTTATCTGTCGATCTCTTTTCTGCTGTAGCCTCTGCCACTTCACTCTCTTTCCCTTCAGTGGAAAAATCCATTTTCTATTCTGATTTCCCTGCTCTTGCAGCCATTCCTCTAGTACCTGAAATTGTACTTTCATTACTGCAATCTCTCTTTCTCGAACTTCTGCAATCATCTCATCTCTGTGGCATTCCTTTGAACCTCTTCTCTGATCCTCCATGATCACTTTCTCGATGAGTTGTTCACTCTCTATGAGTTGTACTAGCCTCTACGACAGCAATCTCTTCTGCTGCCACTTACCTCACCAAGCCCTCCTCACTCAGTCTTTTGGTAAGTACTGGTTCACTGCCTCTGGAACCTCTTTGAGCACTCTCCTCTGCTCACTCTCTAGGCTATTTCTTCAACTCACCTTCTTCTTCAGGACACTGCAATTGTCCTCCTTATCCAGCCTTTAGCTGAATGTCAGGTTCCATGCCATCTTCTTCTGCAACCATAAACTTCAATCACAAATTTCAGTTCAGAAAAATCATCTCACCTCTTAAGATCTTGCATGATCTTTTCCTCCTTTCGTTTCTGCCAACCTGTTCACTGCATTTGTGTAGCTTGCACATCAAATTTAAAACTCTGATCTTCCTTTCATCAATCATCATACAGTCAAAAATACATTTCAGTTTTCAACAAAACCTTCTATTTCAACATTCAGAAAATAAACATTTCAACAGAGCATTCCGGCTCTGATACCAAAATGACACAGGCAGGGCCTGCAATATCCAGGATCTTCAACTCTACATGCATATAAGAATGCAATCTTAGTAATGTTGAAATCCAAATCTCAATCTCTGGCAAATTTACACCATGACCATTTATACAAAAGCTCATTTAGGTTCGATCATAATCATCAACAAGCATATGTGTTTATACACATCATTCCAAATTTTATTTGCCACTTCAATCCCAATTTAAATGCCTTTATATTAAATAAACATCATTCAATTCAATTCAATGCCGACCTTGAATTGTTCATGCACCTTTTATTATTAAACATTCAATGGTCTTATCATTAGACCCATTACCATTCATATACCATCTCATTCAAAAATGATTTTTAACACCGGAAATTAAAACTGAAAGATGCACCCTTCCCATTCTGATTTCTGCTTACCAGTTTATAAAATCGAATGTCCGACTTTCATTCTTATCCAACGCTCCATGGGTTGTCAACATTATCTCTGCGTAAGCGATCTTCTCCATCTCATTAAATTCATCTTCAATCCCACACTTCTTCCATTCAATAGCGCTCTGCAACTGAATTTCATTTCAACGCCAAATACTTCCATTCAAGGCGTTCTGCAACGGAGTATTATGGCATTCTGCAACCGAATTTCATTTCAAAACACAACATACCTTCCATCGCTGACCGAGTTGCCTCCCATTTGCCACGTGTTCTATTCAATAGCCATCCTATTTCATTTGGAGTCCTGGCCAGACGGTCTTCACCAACGTATTGCTTTGTTCAATCATTAAGTCGATTCACAACAAATCGGCTTCATCCCCCTGCAATTTCTACTCAAAACAAATTCTTCAGTGTTAATAAAATCCATCTCTCTAATAAAACGTTGTCCATTTCGGCAAAGCTCTGAGAATCGATTGACATTTGAATCGATTTGAATCCTTCAAACTGGCTCTGTTTACAAAACCCAGAATTAAACCATATCATTACTTTAATCATTTAAATCGACATCCATACCAACTAAAACAGATTTGGATTTTAATACCACGGATTCTATATTCCCTCTCTGCATGGTTTCTTCTGCGTACAGATCAACTTCAAGCAACTCCAGATATGAATTTATTGCACGATACTCACAAAAAAAAATCGACCTAACAATCCATGTCTTCCTGTTATGAAATTCGATTACACAGAAGTCGATTTATTAAACTCAACAACGTTGTCATTTAATTTAATTGTGATTGCCCATTTCATGCAATTTCACCAGTTTCAAATGCCTTTACTTAACATGTGCAGACAAAGTCAATATGAATTGACATTCATTTACAAACAGAACTTGCAATTTCTGAATACAATTACCGCTGGATATTCCTGCAATTTATCCACGATTTCACAATTACTTCAACCCAACAAATGGAAATCATTTCAGTTCTGCAATTTAAAAGTCCGTCAATCGAGCGCTATTGAGTTCCTTTTAAAATGCCCTTCCGGCATTCCTTAACGCTGCATTCATTGATATTCAACGTATTACTGTTCTTGCAACAGCCAGACATATTTACGCTGCAAACACTGCTATTCGTTCTAAATTAAAATATATTTCATTCCATAGCATTCCATTTTGTAATTAATCAACCAGCGTTTCATAATTGCTCTATGCGTTTTGTTCAAATTTGTGAAGATTATTCTTTAAAAGGACAGCGTACTGTATTTCAGAGATGGTCATACAGAATTTTTGACAATCATATACACTAACGCCTCTTTCAAACAATAACTAACAATTCACTGATACAGAAGTTTTTCTCCTGGAAATCGATCCCTAGCAATCGAATTTCCAATTCCATGACTTCAATTTACACTTTGGACACAAATGTTTATCGATTTCCACAAATAGTTGCCAGCAAGTCTATTACCATAGATTCATGGATTTCAATCATTCATAAGGACTCAACTAAGGCGCATGATATAACTCTTAATCATAAATTTAACACTCTCAAACCATAGCCCACATTCGAAAGCTCACTTATGCAGAACATAAACCAGTCCATTAAGGCGCATAACTCAAAATCACAATTTCATAAAAATTAACATACTTACAAACTGATCTTCTTGGCCAAATATTCAACGTTCTAGGCCCTTACAAATTGCCAGAGGCTTACAGCCTTGGCTATTCAACCAGCTCTCTATCACACTCCCTCACAATCCCAATGTGTTTTTCTCTCAAAAAGCCCTCCTATTTATACAATTTAAAAAAAATCATTAAATTAAATGCTCAATCCCTTCAATTCCTCAACAAACCCCTAAATCTCTCAACATCCCTAAAGGATAGCTCTTTATCTCTAAAATCCTTCAACTAATTAAATTCCCTCATATCCTTTTATTAAATAAAAAGATATTTACAAAAATCCTCACATTTTCCTATTAATTAATAAAATATAAAAATCATCACACCCCATATTTACAAATTAATATTATCACACCCCATATTTACAAATGGAGAAAAAGGTCTTGATGCTCCTGCATCATTTCATGTTTGGGGGAAATGCTTTGTAAACACTATTGAATCTAGTGCAATAATCCTGGACACTTTCCCCAGCATGTCTTTTAAGGTTGCTATATTCTGAAAGGATTTGGAGAGGGTTCTTTTTAATTTCCCATTTGTTTATGAATTCTTGGTATAAAGAAGGGAGATCAATTATGCTATTAGGAGTTAAGCTTTTAAACGATTTTTTGGCTTCTCCTCCTAAACTTTGGGAAAATATTCTCATCTTAATGGTCTCTTCTTCTATTTCCATGTAATTAAAAGCATCATCCATTTTATCTACATGTTGTTGAGAAGTAGTAGATTCAGTTCCAGTGAAATGGGGAATTCTAGATTGATAATCATTTGGTACAGGAACCAGAGGTTGTGGTAATACTAATGGGGCATACCATGCTGCCATGGTGAGAGTAAATTGGGGATTTACAAGAGGTGAATTTGTGGAAGGGAAAGTGGGATGAAATGGAGTGTTTTTAATCGTGGAAGTATGGATGGGTGTGTTGGAAGTACTTGGACCAACAAACTGATTTTGAGCATATTTGTTATGGAAGGAGCTAAAGTGATGGAGAAGCTGAAAATCAAGAGGAGTAGAAGGAGAGGCTTCTCTACTAGAACTCTGGTGAAAATCTACGGGCTCAAGGTTAGTTTGGTCTATATCACTATGTGACTTGGTTCTAAATAGGTTTCTTGAATGACACAAGTCAAAGTGAGGATCTTTCAAGACTGTAAGGTTTTCAGGGACAGATCTTGTTCTTTGGATAGTCCTAATAGTAGTTAAATTTCCAGTTCTAGAATTTTGCCACAAAATATTTTCTGGATCATCAACTATAGTAGGAGGATTATGATCTGGATGAGATCTGGTATTAATCCTATGTGAAGCCAAACTTCAAATTCAAAATTTAGAGAGGCTGAAAGTTAAAGGATTTTTTTCGGGATTTTGACCTCTCTTTAGTGTTTATTATACTTCTAAAATATGGTACTAGGCTTTTAAACTTCTTGGGACTAATTTGATACAATCTTAAGGAAATCTAAAAGTGCTAGTAGAGTAATAGGCCTACTGGGGCTAGTGGAGTTGCCGGGTGGAAATTTTTAGCTTTTTTGAAAGTAAAATGTCTATGGTCCACCACCAATAAGTAATAAAAGCCAATCTAGAAATTTTTTGGGTTTTTATGAGATTTTATGTAGTTCTATGGTTTTGTAAGAATGTCCTATATTTGAATCATCATTTAGCTAAGATGGTGAAACAAACAAAGTCTACTCTATGGCTAATAGCTTGAATCCTCTATGATTTGATAAGGGTTTCTGGAGTCCTATGGTTTAATTAGATTTCCACTGACTCAAAAGGTCTCATCATGATCACCATTGTGTTAGTAATGGTGATGAGGTGGCAGGTTGGTGGATTCTCTTTGTCAAGCCGTGAATCTAATGAATTTTAAGAGGTATTCATGCAACTATACTCATAGGTCCCACCGTGATCACCATTATGTTGTGGTCCTGTGATTTGTCAAATTGGTAGACCAAATGACAAGGCAACATCAGAACCAATATTTAGAGTCCTATGACCTAGCCTTCCTAGACTCAGAGAGGGATCTCTCTAGTTGTTTGCAAAGGATATGTGCTTGTTTTCTTTTAAGGGTTGATTTTAGGCTAGTTATTAAGTATGAGCTTTGTTGTTTGTTTTGGTTGGGTATGATGATCAAAGAGCATAGGTAGAATGAGGAAATATCTAAGTCATTGGGCAATGGAGTCAAATGAAAGTCATGATAAGTTCATCAATGGATCGGGGAGTATCATAGGACAAATATAACTTGGCCAGTGGATCTTCAAAGTTTTTAGGGTAATGAGATGGACATTAAAGGTAAGAATGAAAATTAGGGTAAAGGGCAATCAAGAATCCTTTATCATATGTACTTATCAAGAAAGGGACTTGAACAAATCTCAAAGCATATAGGGCCAATCAATAGATAGGGAAAACCATAAATTCTATGATCCAACTATAGTTGATAATTATCCAAGACAAACTTTTCCAAAGAAATATAGAAGGCGAGAAACTCATTTAACTTCTAGTGATTTCACCTTCAAGGAGAGAAAACATTTAAGATACACAAATAACTGTAATCAGGGAAGAGGGAACTCCTAAACATCCTTAATCATAGTTATAAATATCTCTAAAAAAGTACAAAGGGTATGATCAAAACAAAACCTCTTTGGTAGACTTTGAAAATGGTACTTTAGAGAGAGACTTCAAAAATAGTGTTTAAGTGGCAGCAAGTAAGCAGGGAAAACCATAAATCATGCTTGAAATAAATTGTATTCAACTATTTATGAAATAAACAAACTTAGGGGGTCTAGAGAGAAATTAAGAATTCTCTAAAATGTCCTAGCAGAAGAAAACATTAAGGCAGTGAATAACAAAAAGAACTAAGGTGCTTTCAAAAGAGATTTCTTAGTCTAAGAAATCAGAAGTAGCCAAGGAAAAAACATGGTAAGCATGATGTACACATATTTTCCAAAAAGACATATCACTGTCAAAATAGTAAAAGGTGAGAAACTCATGTGTTAGGTCAATTGCACTCAAGAAATGACAAAAAGGGTAAAATCATGGTTTCAATTTTTCAAAAGAAACAGTTTGGATAGTCCCCAGAGTTTCAAAGCTAAAAACGGGGGGCGGGGCTCTTCATCCTTCAGTACACCATTACCCAAAGAAAAACACTTAAGAAAGTTATAGGCACCTGCAAAAAAGGTCAAGGAGACATTAGTGGAAATTATAAAGTGACCCAATGCTAACATAGTAAAGTGGGTTTATAATTTTGATTTATTTTTCTCAAGGGGTATAAAGGTGCTTCAATTTTCATTTCAAACTCATTTATCACTTGGTGGAGAGAAAGAATATTCAGGAGAGAAAACAAAGTTTTCCAACCGTTTCTGGGCAAGTTTGTTCTGGCGCTACACAAATCAGTGGCGCTACGCAAATACGAGCTGGCACTACACTAATCGGTCCTCTGCTCGTTCAAAATTACACTACACTATGATAATCAGGCTTGGTGCTACGCTAATCCTAGGCACTGCGCTAATGCTGGCCTGACTTGCCTGGAGACCAAAAACACTGCATGCACCCAGCGTTGTGCTAACCCTCGGGCAGGCCTATCGGCGCTATGCTAACGGGTTGACCCAACTACTTGGGCAGGGCGCTATGCTAACGCAGAAAGCCTCCAAACCACAAATTCTCTGCCCTTGGTCACAAATTGTCTCTTCCATTTGATCTCCAAAGATTTACAAAGAGCCAAGAGCTGGTAAGTGGCATTCTCTCCTTGTCCCCAAGAAATTTTCAAATTGATTATTAGTCTCTTTAAGGTTTTGAAGTTCGAACCCTAGGTCTTGCATGCAAATGATCCTTTTTTTTTAAACCTCCTTAAAACTAGTTTGATGTCATGTGAGGGTAGGTAAGTTAAGGTGGCTACAATACACTCTTGAGAAAATCCTCCTTAAGCTCCAAAGAAACTTAATCCTAAAAACCCTAACCTCCACATCCCTCATTCACTGCAAGTTGACTTCATCACCATCTTCATCTTGCTTCACCAAAACCTAATTTTTCAACCAAAATCTCCTATCACCATGTCAAGAGCAGAAAGAAGCAGTGAAAATGAAAGAGATCAAAGGCCTTTGAGACCAAAACATAAGGGAGGGAAAGTGAATAGGGTGGAACCTCGGAGCACAGTGGCCATCACCTCCTCTGTCATGTTTTTCAGAATGCAAGGTGTTTTCAATTCTGTGAGAAGGTCAAACAAGTGAAATGCCACCCAGAGCTTACAAGGATTCTCATTCTCAACTTGCACAACAAGCACTCAAGCCTTGCAGGAGTAGATTTTGAGATCTCAGCAGATACCATACATGATGCCACAAGTATCCCTGTTGTGGGTGAGAAGTGGTTTAAGAAGGGAAAATTGGAAAAGGACTTTTTAGAGCCATTTACCAAGACTAGGTATAGAAGAGGAAGCAAGACATTTTTCCCTTTCTCACACCTCAGACACAGATTTTCACCCTTGATGTTGGTTATCATGAAGTACTTCACCTGTGAGAGGAGATATTCCAGGCTAAACTCCTATCATGTCAGACTCCTCATGCCTTTCACAAAGGTTAAGATGCTCAACTTTCCCTACTATCTCTATAGGAGCATTGAGAAGATGTCTTTTGTTATCAAGAGGAGGGATCCCTCTCAAAAAATGCAAAGTTTATTTCACCATTCCTTGATCAAGATGGTGGTATTACTTCAATTGGAACAATAGGGTATACCTTGGGAGGTATTCATAGCAGATGAAGTCTTCACAAACCCCCAGCCTCCTCATCAACCAAATTTTCCCTCCTCATCTGCACAAGTGCCCTCACCCCAAGAAAATCTCCCTTCTTCCCCTTCTATTGATGCATCAAATGAAGAGGATGACAATGGCAATGATGAACAGAGTGCTAACAATAAGGGTGATGAAATCAGTGAGGTAGAGACAAAAATTAATGAGGAAGAGCAAGAAGAAAATGATGGTGAAGAAGAGGGCAGTGAACATAGCAGTGATAAAGATAAAAACAGTGACAATTTGGAAGAAGGAAGTGATGGTAATGATGCAAGTGAGTCAGCCCCAAGTGAAGAAAATAATGATGATGATGAACAGGGTGTTGACCAGGAGGATATTGATGAAGATGAGGAGATTGATAGTCAAAGGGACAATGAACATGACATTTAAGGGGACAATGTGCATGACCATGAAAACAGTGAACAAGATGATGAACAAAGCAGTGCCACTGTGGAAGAAGATGCTAGAGGAAATGAAGATTTTGAAAGTGAAGGTCAAATGAGCATTGAAGATGGGGTAGAAATAGAGAACCAAGAGGAAGACAATAAGGACAACATAGAAATTGAGGGCAGCAGTGAGACAAAAGAGATAGATCACAGTGAGGGAGAGGTAAAATATGGTGACAAAGAGGCAGAGGATCAAGAGGAAGACAGTGAAGGACAAGAAAACAAAGAGGAGAATAGTCATGAAAGTCATGACAACAATCAACCCTTTAGTGATTATGACCATGATGACAATGCAGAAGATGAAGATGAGGGTAACCCTAGTCATGATGACAGTGAAAAAGGGGAAGAAGCTCATGGTCTAAATGATGATCACAACCATGGAAAAGATACTAGTAACATCACCATCACAACTCTTGCATGCACATACCAAAGAGGGCCAAGGAAAGTGTTTGATGCCTCCAAAAGGAAAGGGACCTTGCCACCTACATCAGCTCAAAGACTTGACAAGGGAAAAGAAAATATGGACAAGGGAAAATATAAGATGAACAAGGGTGAGAAAGGTAAGGGGAGCAAACAAACTACTCAAAATCCCAAATTCATTGACCTAGATAGTGATAATGAAGATAAGGAGGTAGCCACTAGACTACTACTCCAAAGAAAAGATGCACAAATTAGGGATTGGGAGAGAGATTTTGGCATGGCACAATACATCATCTAGTACTATAAGAATGAGCACAAGCACTTTAAAAAGATAAAGAGGGGCCTTTCTCTCCAGAAGAAAATGACCAAGTACTATGCCATGAAGAACAAACTTGCTTGTGGCAAACTAAAGAAAGCCCTTCTTGAAGTCCAAACCCTAAAGGAGGAAAAAGTTCATGAAAATCTTGGAATTCTGGCCCAAGCTTTTCAACAGGTCTCCAAAACCCCTTGAAGAAGGCCTCCACCAATTTTGAGGAAATTTGGGAAACTTTTTGTTTTTTGTGTTTTTGAAGGCCCATTAGCGCAACGCCACTGGTGCTACGCTAATTCATGGAGAATCCTCAAGAGGAAAACTCAAAATTTTTGGATTTTTCATGGCTATTAAAATATTCTCACCAAGTTTCAGAACAATTGGAGCAGTTTTGACCCCTCAAAAGGTTCAAAAACACCTAAATTTTCACCATTCTGCCTCTATTTCAGACCTGGCGCTGCGCTAATGGAAGTCTTGGAATTTTTGCATTTATACTAGGCTACAGGATCTAGATTATGAATCCATAAGAATTTCTGGAAATTAGACTCATCAAGATTTCCAACGAGCCATCACGGAGCCAAATCTGACATCGGGAAGGGGTCCAAAACTTAGTTACAAACATGCCTATTTTATGCTTGAGGTGGTGCTACACAAAAGCATCGTTTAGTGTGTTTTGGACCAAAAGTCAACAAAACACACTCATTTATTGAAAAATCATATTTTAGTGTTTTTTGAGGAAAATAACTCTAGAATTAGGTGCAAGAAGTAATTTTAGCATTTATTTCATGAGATATTTTGTGCCTTGGGCCTTGCATGGTCTCTTAGGCATAAATGGCATTTATGGGTGATTTTGAATTTTTCCAACCCTATCTAGGGTTTTTTCCCTCCTTTGATGAGTTAAATAGAGCATGAAGGCTTCATTGTAAATGTTGGCATTTGATGAGCTTTGGGAGCAATGCATGGTTTTTATGAGCTTGGAGAATAAATTGGTGTTGTGGAGTTTATGAATGGCTTGCTTGGATTGATGATGGATAAGCCTGTTTGCAGGATCCCTGAGCTTGGTTTAATGTTGATGTGTCTCTAATTTGCTCCTATTTTCTTGTTTATCATTATGTTTCACCCTTATATATGCAGTAGAACAGAAAAGTATAGGCTAAGAAATGTTCTTTGAAGCACCTTAGTTCTCCTGCCTTCTATTGCTTTGATGTTTTCCTCTGCCTAGGAAATTTTAAGGAATTCTTGATTTCTCCTTAGACCCCCTATGCTTGTTTTTTTCATCAATGGATTAACATTCTAGTTTAAAAATATGTTTCATGGCAAGCCCTATTTATTTGATGATATCTAAACTCTGTTTTGAAATCTCTCTTTGAAGTTTTACTTGTTAGGTTAAGCCAAAGAGGTCTTGTTCTGATCTTGCCCTTTGTCCATGCCTATCAATTTTCCTCAAAGTTCTTGGTAGCTTGATCAATAATGTTTAGGAGTTCCCTATTTTTTCATTAAATTTATTTTGTGATCTTAAATTTTTTATAAAGCTTGAAGGTGAAATCACTAGAAGTCAAATGAGTTTCTCGCCTTCTATATTTCATTGGAATTGTTAGTCTAGAATGCTTGTTTACTTAAGTTGGATCAAAGAGTTACTGTTTTTCCCTGTCTATTGATTTATTCTTGATGTTAATGGTGTTTTAGACCTTCCTGTTTATGGGTATTTCATAAAGGATTCTTAATTTCCCTTTTCCCTACCTTGTTTTACCCAACTTAATGTTCATTTCACTTCACACATAACCTTAAAGGATCCATTGACCACACTAGATTTACCCTGTGATACACTCTGACTCATTATTGAGATATCCATGACTTTCATTGACTCCATAGCCCAATGATTTGAAAACCTCTCACTCCACCTATTATACATGTTCATCTCACCCAACCAAAACAAACTACAAACCCTACACTTAACAAATAGCCTAAAATCAAAACCCTAAAAGCAAACAAGTTCACATATTTGCACATAATAGAGAGAGCCCTCTCTGAGTCCAAGAAGGCTAGGTCATAGGACTCCAAATACTGGTCTGATGTTACCCTATGCATTTGGTCTACCAATCTTCCAAATCACAGGACACTAACCTGTCATCCTTATTATTTACAAATAGCACTGAGGCTCCCTAGGGTGACATGTTAGGTCCATGTATCCTTTATGAAACATTTATTTCATATGTAATTTAATTTCACCAACTCTAACGTGCTCATGCAATATGGGGTTTTAAAAATTGGTGTAATGTCCCCTAGTTGGTTTTCCATGTAAACAAAATAATACCAAGGTCATGAGACATGTATTCCAAGTTGAATGGTGGGAAAAAAATCATAGTGGGCATCACTTGTTGTTTATAATGGCTAAGGAAAATTGCAAAGGCATCAATAAAGGAAAAGAGGCAATAAATGGCATTTAATTATGGAAATAAAGGAAAATAGGAGAAAAGGAAGGTGAAGAAACACAAATGCAAGGGAAATTAGAGGGAAAATGAAGAAAAAGGAGGCCTTAAAGATAAAAAAAAGGTACCTGATAAAAAATTGAAATATTTTTCCCATATTTTGATCACGATCAGCAAAGGAGAAGGAGCAAGCGCTTGGATAAGAAAGCAAGGAAAGCAAGGGTGGGCAAGAGGAATATTGGACAATGGAAAGTATGATCCGGATTTATGCAGGAACGCAACAGAATAAACACATAACCATAAATATAGAGATGCAGTGGAAATAACACTTCATTTCATTAATATCAAAGAACGGAAATTTGCTTACAGACATAATGGAAATAAAACTAGCTAGGGCACTGGTAGCTATCTCTGAGAAGAGATGTGGCGGCTACAGGCCTCTGAACTGTGTTACAATGAGGCTTGAGGGCCTATTTATTATTGAGAAACAATGGAGAACCCTAAACATCCCAAAACCTAACCCTAGGAGATGAAGCGCCAAAACTATGGGCCCCGTTTGGGTAAATTGGTGTTTCAACTTCCCAGGGACGTAACTTTGGCATACTATCTCCGTTTGACGCACATGATACATCATTAGAAAGCTCTATCCGAGGACTACAGCTTTGGAGACGAATTTGATGATCAAATTTGCTGGTGCTTTGATACCCAAAAAACGTCGTTTAGGGCCTCAAAACGGCTCCGGAAGTTCAGGACCCGAAAAACTGCTAAAAATAGTAAGTTATGCCGAAACTGAAAAACTGAAAGAGACAATGGTGGGGGCCAAGTGGAATAGGTGGGTGGCCACCAATATCCACCTGGATCATTCCTCCCCCCTTAGGAAGCAATGGTCCCCATTGCGTTAAGTTCCTCCATGAGATGAGGAAATTTCTGCTGAACTTGGTCCCCGGTGAACCACTTTCCTTGGTGCAGGAGTTGGCCAGCTTTGACAACCCGATACAGTTGGATCTGCTGTTGACGAGTGTTCTTGATTTGCATGTCCATGATACAACCTGTGGTGGCCTGTTCCATGCAGTCTGGGTTTAACTCTGTTGGTGTGAGTTGTTCTGCAATGTCCGAGGTGTCCAGTAGAGGTGGAAAGTAAGGACGAAGGCGATCCACATTGAAGACTAGGTGCAGACCAAGGAATGGTGGAATACTAAGCTCGAAGGCATTGTTACCTACAGCCTTGGTGATGGTGTACAGCCCGTATCGGAGCGGGCGAAGCTTGCGGTGAGGTCCAGTGAGGCGCTCCTTCTGCAAATGCAGCCATACTTTGTTGCCCACCTGGAAGTTGTGTGGCACCCGGTGTTGATCATGGCGCTTCTTGTACTTCGCATTGGCTCTGTCCAATATATCATGAACCTGTTGGCGGATGTGTTGAATGCGCTCGATGAAGCTACTTGCTTTTTCAACTTCAGACTGGACGTGCGCTGAATCGGCCTGAGCAGCTGCAAATGGCATGGCTACGTCAATGGGACATAGTGGCTGGAATCCCAAGCCCACCTGAAAGGGGCTATGGCCACTGGAACTGTGGAGAGCCCGGTTATAACTATGTTGTACATAAGGGAGGCTCTCGTCCCATGTGCGTGGATGCTTTGAATTGTACATGCGCAGAATGTGTACAATCATTCTGTTGACGACCTCTGTCTGGCCATTTGTTTGGGGATGGAAAGCTGTGGACTTGGTGAGCTTGGTATCCAACATTGACCAGAGGCTGGACCAAAATGTGCTGAGGAACCTGCTATCCCGATCTGATATGATAGACTGTGGGATACCAAAGTGCACCCACACTCGTTCAAAGAAGAGTTTAGCAGTGGCTTCTGCTGTGATATTCTTCTTGCAGGCCGCCATAATGGCCATCTTCGAGAATCTGTCGACGACCACAAAAACACAGTCATTTCCCTGCTTAGTAGAAGGTAGGCTCGACATGTAATCCATGGAGATGGATTCCTAAGGTCGACTAGGGGTAGGTAGAGGAGTATATAGGCCTTGCTTCTTGATGGTCGGTTTGGCAATGGCACAAGCAGTGCAGGATCTGATGTGCTTCTCGACATCCTTTCGAAGGTTCGGCCAATAGAAATACTTCGGTAGTATTGCTACTGTTTTCTCGACCCCGAAATGCCCAGCGACTCGACTGTAGTGTGCTTCCCATATCATCTTGGCACGCTCGCTTGAAGGAACACAAAGGTGTCCCAGGTGACATAAAAGTGCATCTTGGAGGTGAAAATTTGGAACTTGCGTGCCCCCAAGAGTGCCTTGTAAGTGTGGCCGAATTCTGGGTCACTCTCATAGAGAAGCGGCCAATCAGAAGTCTCGTGCCCACAAGAGTTGAGCACGGTGGTGAGCGCCACGATCGGTGGTCGGCTGAGGCAGTCTGCAACATTATTGGTGCTACCCTTCTTGTACTTGATGTTCAAATGAAACTGTTGCAGATATGTGGACCACTTCTGATGGCGATCATTCTGCAACTTCCCTTGTGTCTGTATGAACTGTAGGGGCCGGTGGTCTGTGTGGATGATTGTTTCCTTCCCCAAAATGTAATGCTTCCATTGTCGACAGGCTTGCACAATGGAATACATTTCTTTGTCATAGGTGGGATACTTGCGAACTATCTCAGACAATGTCTCACTATGATATGCCACTGGATGTCCCTGTTGAGTAAGAATTGCCCCAATAGCATAGTCAGAGGCATCTGTCTCGATCTCAAATGGCTGCTGCAAGTCTGGTAAGGTGAGCACTGGGGCAGAACAGAGGCGATTTTTCAATTCTTCGAACGCCTTCTGTTGAGGTTCCGACCAAAAGAATTTTGCTCTCGCTCCTCCTTTGGTGACTTGACTCAAGGGCCAAGTGATATGAGAGAATCCCAGCACGAATCTACGGGAGACATTAGCAAGACCCAGAAAGCTGCAAAGCTCTGTTATAGTAGTCGGGGCTGGCCAATCCCGAATGACTTGGATCTTGGCTGGATCCACATGCACCCCCCTTTCATCAATAATGTATCCCAAATATTGAACCTGAGTCATGCCAAACATGCACTTCTCCAAATTGGCACACAACTTGTGTTGCCGCAATGTTTGGAGGACTTGTCGGATGTGATGAAGGTGCTCTTCCCAAGTCTTGCTGAAGATCAGAATGTCATCCAAGTACACCACTACGAATGAGTTGGTGAATGGCCGCAAGACGTCGTCCATCATCCTCATGAAGGTTGCGGGAGCATTCGTCAACCCGAAAGGCATGACCAGCCATTCAAAAAGGCCTTCGTTAGCTTTGAAGGCAGTCTTCCACACATCAGAGGGTTCAATAGGTACTTGGTGATACCCAGACTTCAGGTCGATCTTACTGAAATATTTTGCACCTTGGAGTTGGTCCAGAAGGTCATCAATCCATGGGATTGGGTACCTATTCCGGACAGTGATCTTTTTCAGCGCCCGATAGTCAATACAGAGTCTCCACGTCCCATCCTTCTTCTATACCAACATGATCGGGCTCCCACAGGGCGATAAAATTCGTCTGATGTGACCTTTCTGCAACAGCTCCTGAATCTGCCTCTTGATTTCATCATTTTCCAGAACAGAGTGTCGATAGATTAGTCCATTGGGTAGCGGCGCACTTGGGGTCATATCAATCGGGTGCTTGACCTGACAGTGCAGAGGAACCCCTGTGGGTGAGGTGAAGATGTCCCCGTACTCCTCCACAACCTTATCCATTTGTTTTTGTCGTGCAGAGGGGCCCTGTCTGGAGGTCGTGGCCACGGTCTTCTTCTTGCCCTAGGGGCGGATCATCAGGAAAACGAATTTCCTGGTTTGGGAAATGAGCTTACTGCATTGTTTTGCAGTAACCAAAGAGATAGCCATAGGAGGTGGTACCTCTGGTATCCTGTACAACTTATTTCCCAAAGAAATAATAACAGCACAAGGTCGAGACTCATACACAGCATGATTCTTCCACAAGTATGGTTGTCCTAATAATACATCAGAGACATCAATAAGAGCAACGTGACATAATACCTCATCCGTGAAGGGCTTGATGCTATAGGGAAGGCGGCACTGCTGGCTGACGTGGAGATCTCGTCCTTGGTGAAGCCACCCGATGGTGTATGGATGTGGGTGGGCTGTGATCGACAAGCCCAACCGCTTCACGGCGTCTGCTGAAATGAGGTTCTTTTGGCTCCCATTGTCGACAATGAACTGTACAGGGGAGCCCTTTACCCACATCTGGGAGTGGAAGAGACGTTCCTCCTCCTCTGGATCTTCCGGTTCCTCCTTCTGGACCGTTGTAGTGGCAACAGTGGCGTTGGGCTCCGCATCAATAATTGCGCCTTTTCATTCCTCGTGCTCTCCGATTCGAGCTCCTGTGAGCATGCATCCGACTCGTATGCCCTCATCTCATCCACTAGCGATCCTTGGCCCGACACTGTTGTGAGTGGAGCTTGAGGAACTCACACTACTTCGTGTCCTTCTTTGGCTTTACGGTTTTGTTCTTTTCTTGTGGCTTTGACGTTGTCTTTAGCCGCTATGCTCTGTCTTGGTCTCTTGTTCTCATGGTTTCAGCTGTCCTTTCTCGTTTCTTTTTTGATTCGTGTATCCAAAGTCTCGCTTCTTCGTTTTGAATTTCTCGTCAATCTTGGCAAAGATAACGAGATGTCGTACCAAGCAAGGAGATGTCGAGGAACTCCATTTCCTCCTGAATGTATCTGTGCAGACAGCTGCGATACTTTAGCACCAGATGTTTCTCTGAATCTTTGATACCCAACTTTGTGCGCAGGGTATGGAACAGATTCGTCAGCTCATGCACATCTTGACCCCTTTGTTGTCGCAGCGTGGTCCATTGTATGTACTTGTCCTCATAGCTCCCCACGGGATAGTACTGTTCCTTGACGGCGTCTCGGAAAGAATTCCAAGTTGGTACGGCCGAGAACAGAGAGGGTTCTGTCCGGTCCTTGTTCTCACAGTAGGTTTCCCACCAGTCCTTAACATGGGGGGTAGCTTTGAGGAGTGCAAAAATAATCTTCTCCCGGTCTGAAAAGTCATGAACAGAGAAATATCCTTCTAATAGATTCAACCATATATCTATGGCATCTGCGTCTATTTGACCCTCAAATATGGGAATGTCAAAATTTACTTGTACCTTAAAGGGAGTCGCAACTCCAGAGTGGCTACTGGATGCAGATGCGCCGCCGGTGGGCAGCCGTTGAAGGATCTGAGCAAAGCTATCCATCATCGCGTTCCTTTGTTTTTCGAGGGCCTCCTCCAGCAATATTTTGATAGGATCTCCTACTCCCTCATCTTTCTTTTCGTCCCCCATGGGCGTCCATCGAGGTTTGCGAGGCTGATCTTGCAAAGGTTCCACCAGATCAAGCCCTAGCTCCTTATACCCCGACCTCGTTGGGGACATGCAAAGAAGGATCGAGAAAAGGCAGACCGCTCTGATACCACTGATCCGGATTTATGCAGGAACGCAACAGAATAAACACATAACCATAAATACAGAGATGCAGTGGAAATAACACTTCATTTCATTAATATCAAAGAACGGAAATTTGCTTACAGACAGAATGGAAATAAAACTAGCTAGGGCACTGGTAGCTATCTCTGAGAAGAGATGTGGCGGCTACAAGCCTCTGAACTGTGTTACAATGAGGCTTGAGGGCCTATTTATTATTGAGAAATAATGGAGAACCCTAAACATCCCAAAAACCTAACCCTAGGAGATGAAGCGCCAAAACTATGGGCCCCGTTTGGGTAAATTGGTGTTTCAACTTCCCAGGGACGTAACTTTGGCATACTATCTCCGTTTGACGCACATGATACATCATTAGAAAGCTCTATCCGAGGACTACAACTTTCATGATGAATTTGATGATCAAATTTGCTGGTAAAACGATGCCCAAAAAACGTCGTTTAGGGCCTCAAAACGGCTCCGGAAGTTCAGGACCCGAAAAACTGCTAAAAATAGTAAGTTATGCCGAAACTGAAAAAATGAAAGAGACAATGGTGGGGGGCCAAGTGGAATAGGTGGGTGGCCACCAATATCCACCTGGATCAAAGTAAGTATAGAAATTAGTTGTGGATTGAAGGTAACAATATTCATGTGAGGTTTAGCATATTGATATTTGGATGCATGGTATATGCATGTGGTTCCCTGGTTATGTGATGTTATTGGCATGGACAATTCCCTAGAGTGATAGTGGTTTCAGCCTTTCCTTTCCATTTCCTAGATAGCCATGGTGTAGTGGGTTCCCCATTTCATTTTTCTGATTGGTTCTTAGGTTCCCTATGGTTGTGGGTTGGAACAATAGCAAATATTAGAAGTTGAAAGGAAAACAATAGCAGGTTGATTGAGGCACAGGAAAGGCTTGTTAGAGCACAAGAAAAGTAAGCAGGGGTTAATGTAATCATCCTTCAAAGTCTTTCATATTTGTAGAAGTAGGGATAATTGAGGATCAGTTATGGACATGAGGAAAATACTAATGGGCATATGCTAGTGATCTAAATTTGAATGTTAGTTTTTATGTGATAATTTCATCTTCAGATTTAAAATTAATTTTCTGATCTTATACTTGATGTACATAGGTTTCCTTGGTGTTTAAGACTACCAAACAGGTAAATGATTTGAGTTTTTAAGTTAAATTCAAAAGCATAAAGCATGAAATACAAATGTTGAACAACAACAATAACAAGTAAAGCAAACCATCACAATTTATCCATCAACACATTGTTTTGATGGAGTTCACCCCTCTTGGGCTACGTCTCCTTGGTCTAGCTTCCATGGCTTCGATCTCTGTATTAGCTCAAAAGTGAAAAAATTATTGTTTACATCCACCTATAGCTCCTTAAACATGCTTCAATGAGTCCAAAATGTCCAAATCTATCATAAATGACTCTTTTTGCTCCCAATTTGATCGAAAACTGCAAAAGATATGGCCAAAACCATTTTTCCTAGTAAACTGCCTCCAAAACTAGAGAAGAATCTGATTAGCGTCGCTAATTATGGAAGTCCTCTGAATTTGGTGTGACTGCCGAAAATTCCGCTAACTTAAATCTAAGTTAATTAATGTTTAATCTGTAATTAAGGGCGGATAAGAGTGATTAGCACATAAAACATAGTTTAAAAAATAATGCGGATTAGCAAAGGTTTAATGTAATAACAATGGTTATGGGTTTTAATTAAACCCGCATTAGCAATAATCCACACTCTTAACATAAATCTGCCCCCCTATGGTTTTGGTTGACTGGTCGTATGGGGAGGGGGTTAGCCCGTAGGGCTGGCTCCCTCCATTCCCCCGTCGGTCCAAACATAACAATCAAAATATATGTGGCCACCCATACATAACAAGGACTAACACGGTGGTATGGCGGTAGGCCGATGCGTTGGCACGGGGGAGGTCGTGGGGTCGACCCCGACCTCCACCCATCCGATAAGAATTGTTCTCCATAAATATATATCCCAAAACCTTTGACATATAATTTGGATTGGACTTTGGAAAATAATATATGCCAATGAACTTTGCATATAATTTTGGACTTGGTCTTTGGTCTTCAGACTTTAATATATATGCACCCAATAAACATTAGACAAACCAAACTTACCATATAATATATAATGCGTACCATTAAATATAATTTTACCATATGTTAAAAAAAATGTAATTTCGACCATGTTGTATGGAATTCGAACTTTGGAGAGGGTTCACCAAATGGGGCACGTGGCAACCCCTAGATGCACCACGTGTCAGCGTCTGGTTGGGCTGTCCGAAAAAATTAATATATATATATATATATCATTCAACCTTAAAAGAAATTGTAAAAAAAAATCACCTTCAAACGAATTCGGTGAATCTTGTTGTGACACTTGTCACAATGTCAGTAGGAAAAATTGAAGAATATTCCTAGAATATACCCTGTATGTTGACTGGGCTACCATGTCACCAACCTGTCAATTTTGAAATTTTTTTTAGTTATTTAGGAATACGAACAGTGGGCACTATCTTCTTCATCCGGACTCTGTTTTCGACAAAATGAATTGTGTCGAATTCCTATCAACGAGCTCCTCGTTGTCATTCAGTTTCCATTCAGTTCTGGGCACTTTCATTTTTGAGCTTTTACAATGAGAACCTGATCATTCCTCCCTAATAGAATCCTTTTGGACCCCAAAATCTCTTTGATTACTGATCATGTGGATGAGGGTATTTTTCCCTCACCCTTCCAATCTCTATCCAGAAATTTTCCCATTTTCATCAATTGGAGTTTTTCACAAAAACTTAAATTTTTCCTTGACCCTTGCGACCTTCTCTTGCTTTCGTTGACACCACTATGCTGAAATTCCCATAAATTTGTAGAGCACCAATCTATTCTTGCAAAAACCATCTTGTTCCCACCTTAGTCATTAATCAAAGGAAACTTAAAAATGGTCTCACCTTGCACACTGTCATCATGGCGATTCTTAACTGATCTTGCTTTGTACTTGCGTAGAATCTTGAACACGTATCTTCGCCATTGCCATGTACCTTTTTGAAACCAAAAACAAACACTTTTGGAACCCGTGCCTTCTTTTTCAAACTTATTTGTCGCTTTCTCTTTGACCTTTGCACTCTCTTTCACTGGCATCTTGTTTCCAACACTGCTCAACACTGATGTTGACTGCTACAAATGTTTAACACCTTGTTCACCTCCTTTCAAAGGAAACCTGTTAGAGTATTGAAAAATCTCATTACAAGCATAAGAAACCTTAATGAAATAAAATTGTTCATTGGATGCATATTTTTTAAAGGTTTGATTCAAAACATCTCTATGTTTTATCATTAACAATGTCAAATTCTAACTTGCATTCAAAATCCTCTTCATTTCTCCTGCTTGTATAAGAGACAAATTTGTCTTCTTCTTATGTGATATAACTATGTACTCAATACCATATTTAAACAAGTGATACTTATTCTCATGGCGATGGAATACTGCTTTCCTATCATAAATATAAGGACTTCCCAAAACAATACTTGATATCTCAAGCGGTACCACATCAAGTTCAACTTCATAAAGAAAGTTTGCATTGATGGTGAATATTAGTATGCACTTCCTTGTAACCTACAAGTTTGCATTCTTGCATATCCACCCTAAAGGATAAGACCTTGGATGTCTAACAGTTTCAAGGTCTAGCAGCTTAACCAAGTCTTCGGAAATCAAGTTAGCTTGTGACCCACTATCAAAAATTGTGTCTATATTTGTATGTTTAGAGACGACTCTAATATGGAAAATTTCTACTCTTGTATCTTCATCTTGAGTGACATTGGAAAATTTGAAGAAATAGTGCTTGCTATATGATTACCTTTCAAACCCATGGATGTAATATTTGTCTCATCTCCTGAATTTGACCCTAAGTCATGTTCAATTATAGCAACAATTTTCTCCTTTTTTTTGGCTTTCAGTTTGTTTGGCTTCAACTCTAGATGAAGTTGCCAAAAGTGGTCTTCATCATGGCCATTCTTCAAACAGTTTTTACATGTCATTTTCTCTTTCTCTCTTTTGACGGAGCTATTTCTCTTTCCTCTTCCATAAAACCTACCCTTTCCTTTACCCTCACTATCACTTTTCTCATCTATGTTATGTTTCCCTCTTGCTTCTAAATGTGTGGCTTGAACCCAAACCTCATCTATGTTTGTGGGATTAAACATGAGAATAGTGCGCCTAAGTTAACTGTGCAAACCCCCAATGTACTTTAACAAATATTCTTTAGAATACAAATTAATACCCAAAATAAAAGCTCTTCTCCTAAATTCATGAGTATAATCTTGAACACTTTTCCCTTACAATTATCTAAAATTTTTCCAATATATAATGGCCTTTTTCATGTAAGATAATGGATAGAATTTATTTTTAATGGTAGCAATAAAACTTGACCAAGACATAGAGATCTTACCGTGGTTTTTAATATCTTCTTGAGTCCTTGCTTCCCACCATAAAAGTGTAGATCCTTCCATCCTCAAAGAATCCAATTGAATCTTTATGTCATCTTCATCAAGGTTTTGAATCCTGCATCACACCTCCAATTGATGTATCCAATTGTCTAATCTTTCTGAATTTACCTCACCATTATACATTGGAAGCTCAAATTTGACATCAAGTTTGAGTAAGGGTTTTTTTCCTTTTTTGGATTTTGAGTGAGTATGTGTGGTTTTGGTGGTGGCAGTGGAAGATGATTATGATGGTGATGATGAGGATGATGAGGATGATGGTGGAGATGGAGGAGGCTTTCCTCCACTTCCTTTTGAATCCTTTTCTTCATCCTTCTTATCATCTTAAGTTCCTTCTCCATGTGGATACTTAGAACCTTCTCCTGCCATCCCAGCAGTAAATGCATAAAACATAATTTTAACCATCCTATTTATGTCATTGAAGTCTCTCTTGACATCATCCTCTTCTAAATGACCTTCATTTTCTCCAACCCCTGACATGATGACTATGGATTCAAGCTCACCTTTTGGTTCTTGTACCTCTTCAATCAACTCATATTCTTGAGATCAAACTTGAGTTGCTTCAATTGCAACTATGAGTGGAACTTTGGGTGGAGATGGTGCCCTTGTGGATCTCCTTCTTCTAGTCCTAATATCGAGACTTTCAACCAACCATTTCCCTTCACCTACCTACAAATTTAACCTTGTCAGCATCACAAATTTGCAACCATTAAAAACAAACTTGCACAAAACTCAAGCAACTATCAAGCAAACATCCTTGCCTTTCAACCAAGCTCTAATACCAACTTGATCTAAATTTGAATGTTAGTTTTTTTTTGCTAATTTCATCTTCAGATTTAAAATTAATTTTATGATCTTATGCTTGATTTACATAGGTTTCCTTGGTGTTTAAGAGTGCCAAACAGGTAAATGAGCTAATTTTTTAAGTTAAATTCAAGAGCATAAAGCATGAAATACAAGTGTTGAACAACAGAAATAACAAGTACAGAAAAACATCACAATTGATCCATCAACACAGTGTTTTGATGAAGGAGTTCACCTATTCTGGGCTACATCTCCTTGGTCCATCTTCCATGGCTTGGGCTTCTGTATTAGCTCAAAATTGAAAATATTTATGTTTACATTCACCTACAACTCCTGAAACATGCTTCAATGAGTCCATAATGTTCTAATCTATTATAAATGACGCTTCTTTCTCCCAATTTGGTCGAAAATTGCAAAAGATATGGCCAAAACCATTTTTCCTAGTAAACTGCCTCCAAATATGGAGAAGAATCCAGTTACCCCTACTAATTATGGAGGTCCGCCAAATTTGGTGTGACCACCGAAAATTATGCTAACTTAACTTTGATTTAATTAATGTTTAATTCATAATTAAGGGCGAATACGAGTGATTAGCACATAAAGTGTAGTTTAAACAATAATGTGGATTAGCAAAGGTTTAATGTAATAACAATGGTTAGGGGTTTTAATTAAACCCGCATTATCAATAATCCGCACTCTTAACAAAACTTTGCCTATCTGTGGTTTTGGTTGACTGGTCGTATGGGGAGGGGGCTAGCCCCCTCCATTCGCTCGCTGGTCCAAACATAACAATTAAAATATATATGGATGCCCATACATAACAAGTAATAACACGGTGGTATGGCAGTACGCTAGTGTGTTGGCACGGGGGAGGTCGTGGGGTTGACCCCGGCCTCCGCCCATCTGATAATAATTTTTCTCCATAAATATATATCCCAAAACATTTGACATATAATTTGGATCGGACTTTGGAAAATAATATATGTGCCACCATAATGTTTCGAACTTTGGAAAATAATATATGCCAATGGACTTTGCAAAGAATTTAGGACTTGTTCTTTAGTCTTCAGACTTTACTATATATGCGCCCAATAAAAATTAGTCCAACCAACCTTACCATATAATATATAATGCGGACCATTGAATATAATTCGACCATATGTTAAAAAAATTCAATTTAGACCATATTGTATGGAATTCGAGCTTTGGAGAGGGTCCACCAGAGGGGGCACATGGTGGCCCCTAGATGCACCATGTCTCAACCTCTGGTTGGGTTATCCCAAACCATAAAAAAAAAATAGCATTCAACCTTAAGATCAATTGTAAAAGAAAATTCACCTTCAAACCAATTCGGTGAATCCTGTTGTAACACTTGTCATAGTGTCACTAGAAAAAAATGAAGAATATTCCTAGAATATACCCTGTATGCTGACTGGGCTTCCATGTCACTAACCTGTCACTTCAGCAAATGTTTTTAGTTGTTTATGAAAATGAACAACAGGCTCTATCTTCTTCATCCGGACTCTGTTTTTGACGAAACGAATTGTGTCAGATTCTTGACGACGAGCTCCTGATTGTCGTTCAGTTTCAATTCAATTCTGAGCACTTTCATTTTTGAGCTTTTACACTAAGCACCTAATCAACTATCAAGTCTCGATTAGGATAAAAGTTGGAAAGAGATGATGCAGCCAGAGGTGGCATCCATTTGGATACACTTGATAGGTGGGCTAACACTCATGGATTTTATTCTAGTTCTAATTCTGAGAGACATCATCATCATTACTGACATCATCCTTATAGGAGGAATGAGAAGTAGTATTTTCCAGAGGAGTTCAAGAAATACAAGCCTCATACATTCAATGGAGAAATGAATAAATCAGAATATGTAGAATCTCTTCAGATTGCATGACTACTTAGAGAAGATGAAATAAAATATAGTTATATTCAGTCTTAAAGGGAAATAAAACACCTGTTAGGAAGAAGTTAAGCATGCCAGAGGAATTAGAGAAGAATATGAAGTGCCTGTTTGAAAGATACTATGATATAAGGGCCAAGGAGTTCTATTATCTCAGGATGCAGGTGACAAGGAAAATGTGGCTCCGTATAATAAGTTCAATGCACTTGAGAGAGGACATGGGTCTCATCCTGTGGTGCAGCAAAGTAAAGGAAATGGAAGAGAACCATTTTAGTGTTGAACCTGTGATGGATATCATCGTAGGAAGAATTTCCCTTTGTATCATAGTGGCACAATGGATGTTTGGCAGACCTCAGATCTAAAGTGTTCAGGAGGCGCAGATAGTAGGTCAGGCCATTCTATATCTATGCTACAATGAATAGAAGGCAATAAGTTCATCAGGAATCCATCATTAAGGTGGAAGTGGAACCAAGGGGAGAGTTCAAGGCAGAGCCTCAATGCATCTTACAGTGAAAGGAGATCATTCTCTCAGACCAGCAATAGAGAAAGTTAAAGTGCATGGAAGCATTTTGGGTCTAATGAATCTACATGGAATATGGTTGATCAGATGCATGTATGATAGTTGGTTTCAAGTTATAGATGAATTTTTCAAGGGAATATTAATCCCTTGAGAGCTTATATGTGTAGGTGTTCAGTTGGAGGGAAATTTGTTGGGTACAATAAGACAAGGTAAATAGTATATTGTTATATTTATTTATGCACTAATATTTTTGTGTTTATATAAGTATGATGTATGGAATTGCATGGAAAAATAGATTGTCGTTAAATATTGAAGAAGGCTTGGGTTGAGATTTCCTTTGGAAGAACTAGGAACCATGGGGTTGAGTCATGGTGTATGTTTCTAGTTTTGTGCTTACGGTGTTTTGTGATTTTTTTGTCCTTTATTTACAGTTTTCATTGTGTCTGGTGCATGGCCATGCCACTTTGTTCTGGTTGCTTGGATTTCTATGTTTTCTTCTTGTTTTCCTCTTGTTCTCGCCTTTTATGTCTTAGGGGTCTTGGGAATTGGTTGGGGAAAGAGGAAATCTAATGGAGCTTGTGATCCATATTTATGCAAGAACGCAATAAAGTATAGAAATATACATAAACACATAGATGCAGCAGAAAAAATACTTCATTTTATTTAAATCAAATGGCTGAAATATACTTACAGACATAATGGAAATAAAAATAGCTAGGGTGTTGGTAGCATATCTCTGAGAAGAGATGTGGCAGATACAAACCTATGAACTGTGTTACAATGAAGCTCAAGGGCCTATTTATTATTTATAAACAATGGAGAACTCTAAACGTCAAAAAACCTAACCCAGGAGATGAAGCGCCAAAAATATGGGCCCCATTTGGGTAAATTGGTGTTTAAAATTCCCGGTGACGTAACTTCGGCATACAATCTTCGTTTGATGCATATCATACCTCGTTAGAAAGATATATCTGAGGAATACAAATTTCAGTGTGATAAACATCAATTCATGGGCCCATGTTGCTCCCAGTTTTCCCAAAAAACGTCGTTTAGGCCCTCAAAACGGCTCCAAAAGTTTAGGACCCGAAAAACTGCTAAAAATAGTAAATTTGTGATGCAACTTAAAAACTGAAAGAAATGATGGTGGGGGTTCAAATGGAATAGGTGGGTGGCCACCAATATCCACCTAGATCATTAAGGCCCCAAAACAGCTTTGGGAGTGCAGGACCCGAAAACCTGCTAAAAATAGTAAGTTGTGCTGAATGTGAAAAGTTGCAAGAATTGATGGTGCAGGTCCAAATGGAATAGGTGGGTGGCCACCGATATCCACCTGGATCATTCCTCCCTCCTTAGGAGGCAATGGTCCCCATTTCGTTGAGATCCTCCATGAGATGAGGCAAATTCTATTGAACTGGGTATGAGATTTGTTGAAGATGTCATGGACCTGTGGGTGGACATGCTGGATGTCTTTAGTAAATTTGGTTTCTTTATCAGCCTTAGATAGTACATGCATGGATTCTATATGTGTATTTTCAGGATGTATGGAAATATCAGGTGGCGATACGTTGGGGGCCAGATCAATGGAGTGCTTGTCCTGACAGTGTATAGGAACCTCTGTGAGTGAGGAGAAAATGTCCTCGTATTCCTCCATGACTTTGTCCATCTACTGCAGCCGTGTAGGGGAGCCCTATTTCGAGGTTGTGGCCATAATTTTCTTCTTTCCCTGTGAGCGAGTTGTAAGGAAAATAAATTTCCTGGTTTGGGAAACAACCTTACTACGTTGTTTTGCAGTAGTCAAATAGATGACAGTAGGTGGTACTACCTTTGGTATCCTGTACAAGTTATTTCCAAAAGTAATAACAACATCACGAGGCCTAGACTCATACACAACATGTTGCCTCCGCAAGTATGGTTGGCCCAATAATACATCAGCTACATCAAGAGGAGAAACATCACACAATACCTCATTTGTGAATGGCTTGATATTGTACAGAAGGCGACACTGTTGGTGAATGTGGATATCTCTCCCTGGGTGAAGCCACCCGATGGTATATGGTTGCGGGTGTGTTATGGTCGGTAGGCCAAGGTGCTTCACAACCTTTGCTGAAATGAGGTTCTTTTGGCTTCCGCTATCGACAAGGAATTGCAGGGGATAACCCTTCACCCACATCTGCGAATGGAAGAGGCGCTCCCCCTCCTTTGGATCCTTTGGATCCTCCCTCGGGCTTTTGGTGGTGGCAACAATCGCACTAGGATCGCATCAATGATATGCTTCCCTTTGTCATTGCCTTTGTCTGGTTCTGACTCAGGATCAGAAAATGCATCTGATTCGGGTGCCTTTAGTTTGGCCACCAACAACTGTTTGGCCCGACACTCGTTTGTGCTATGAGTGGGGATGTTATGAAATTCACACCACTTCCCAGTGTCCTTCTTTGGATTTGTGGTGTTTTTATGATTTGTACCGCTTTGGCCTTTCCCCTTTTTCTTCGGTTTGGGGGTACCTTTCCCTGGATTCAGATTTGCAGATCCTAAGTCTCGCTTATTCTGCCTAAATATCTGCTCGATCTTGAAGGCATAGCGATATGTCGTGCCAAGCAATGTAATGTCGAGGAACTCCATTTTCTCCTGAATATGTTTTTGCAGACAGCCACAGTACTTGAGCACAAAATTTCTCTCTGAATCTTTAATACCCAACTTTGTGCGCAGGGTATGGAACAAATTCATTAGTTCATGCACATCTTGATCCCTTTGCTGCCGCAGTGTGGTCCATTGGATGTATTTGTCCTCATAGCTCCCCACGGGGTAATATTGTTCCTTGATGCCATCTCGGAATGAATTCCAAGTGGGTGTGGCCAAGAACAGAGAGGGTTCCCCTTCGTCATCTTGGTCACAGTAGGTTTCCCACTAGTCTTTGACGTGGGGGGTGGCTTTGAGGAGTCCAAAAATAATATTTTCTCGGTCGAAGAAATCATGGACCGAGAAATACCCTTCTAGAAAATTTAACCATCTATATATGTCATCTACATCTATCTTGCCTTCAAATATAGTAATGTCAAAATTTACCTGTACCTTGAAGGGAGTGGCGCCTCCAGAGTGGTTGTTGGATGCAGATGCATCGTAGGTGGGCAGTCGTTGAAGGATCTGAGAAACATTATCCATCGTCGAGTTCCTTTATTTCTCGAGAGCCTCCTCAAGAAATATTTTTATAATATCTCTTTCTCCCTCGTCTTTATTTTCTTCCACCATTGGAGGTTGTTAGGGTTTGCAAGGCTAATCTTGCAAGAGTTCAACCATATCGAGCCCTAACTCCTTATACCTTGACTGTGTTGGGGACATGCAAAGAAAAACAGAGAAAGAGAAGACTGCTCTGATACCACTAATCCAGATTTATGCAGGAACATAATAAAATATATAAATAGACACAAACACAGAGATGCAGTGGAAACAATACTTCATTTTATTTAAATCAAATGACTGAAATATGCTTACAGACATAATGGAAATAAAAATAGCTAGGGTGATGGTAGCATATCTCCGAGAAGAGATGTGGCGGCTACAGACCTTTGAACTGTGTTACAATGAGGCTTTAGGGCCTATTTATTATTGAGAAACAATGGAGAACTCTAAACGTCCAAAAACCTAACCCTAGGAGATGAAGCACCAAAACTATGGCCCCCGTTTGGGTAAATTGGTGTTTCAACTTCCCAAGAACGTAACTTCGGCATACGATCTCCATTTGACGTGTATCATAACTCGTTATAAATATATGTCCGAGGAGTGCAACTTTCGGTGTGAGAAACATCAATCCATAGACCCATGTTTCTCCCAATTTTCCCAAAAAACGTCATGTAGGCCATCAAGACGACTCCCGAAGTTCAGGACCCGAAAAACTGCTAAAAATAGTAATTGTGATGCAACTTAAAAACTGAAAGAACTGATGGTGGGGGTTCAAATGGAATAGGTGGGTGGCCACCAATATCCACCTAGATCATTAAGGCCCCAAAACGTCTTCGGGAGTGCAGGATCCGAGAACCTGCTAAAAATAGTAAGTTGTGCTGAATGTGAAAAGCTGCAAGAATTGATGGTGCGGGTCGAAATGAAATAGGTGGGTGGCCATCGATATCCACTTGGATCAGCTCGGGGAGAGTTGAATGAAACCCAACAAGTAATGTAAGACCTGAATGAAGCCCAATGCATCAATAAGGTCAGATGAAGCCAAGAACATGACAACCAATTGGGTTAGTTAAGTCCATCGAGATAAACGGAAAGTGGTAGGACAGTCATGATAAAGGTAATAGAAAAGGTAAAGTAAATGGACTTGAGGCAGCAGGTGCCTTGGCTACTGTTGGCTAAAAATATTAACTAGTTTAAGTCCTAGGTTCAAGCATAGGGTCCAACATGGCTTCACTATAGTCTAGGACAACACTAATATTTTCACCTTACCCAAGATTGGGCAAGGAGTCTCACTCAAGGTGTGTCGCAACATAGTTAGATGAGGGATTTTGGACTTAATACCAAGAGAAAAACCATAGATTATCACAACCTTAGAACATTCTCGACACCACCAGTCATACGTCCATCCGCGACAAGCTATGTATATTTTTAAGAAAGAGTACTAAAATACCAATATAAAAGAAATTTTTTAATAGCTAAACAACCATACAATCATAGCATAAAAAGTAACTATTCAACCACAAAATATGAACCCAAGAATGTCCTATTTCCATTAACTTCTTTAGATGATATTACATTAGGCACAACAGGCCTTTCACACAGTATCTCCCAAATACTGAGCAATACATAATTACATAATAGACTCATTACAGATTGGTCCTGGTCACTCTGCAACAACATTACAATGATTTGTATCTCTCTCTATCCTATCTCTACCCTTCTTTTCTTATCTCCTCTTGCCCACTTGAACTGTCAATTAATCCTACATCCTTCCTCGCTCCTTTGTTTACGTTGCTCAATTGTCTTCATCTCTTTCCTTCTTGGTTGTATATATCTTCCTCCTATCGGTCTTCCGCAACTCCTAGTTCTCCCCCAACTCACTCTTCGTCCTCTCTACAACTTCCCAACAGTTGTCCTGCTACCTACCATCATTCTAGCCATTCCAAAAATGCCTTAACTTTTCAAAACGAAATCCCCCACAAGCCCTGAGCACAGTTCATTGACTCGTCCCTAATTCAATCTTTCATAGGTGATGTCAAAAATCTCGGTACTTCCTCTGTCGGTGTTGATGTTGTTGGTGCTACCTTTATTGGTGCTTTCATTGATTCTTCTTGCATTGCTTGCTCCTAGATGGATCCTTCAAACGAATGCCCCAATTCAGGGACTGTATTGATGGTGCTTTCCTTGAACTGTTAAAACTCTATTATCGTCGCCTACCAAGTTTCTTAATCGCGGATGCCTAGGTGATGAACTGGGCTTTAGTTTTTGCTTTTGGGTGTTGAGATCGAGCCCTAACAATGGACTCCCACTACTTTTCAGTTTCATAGCTGAGTTGGTAGATATTTTCCATATGTTTTTTCACCGGCAACCTGAGATCTCGAAACAATTTCTTTGTATTTGTTGTCTTGTCCTCGATTTCCTATATTTGAATCTCAAGTAATTATGCTTCATCATATAGTTTTTGCCTCAAATTTTTGTCATTGGTCCTTTTTGCATCTAACATCAACTTCTGGACCCAGCTTCGGAGCGGGTATATGGGTTGATTCTTTATGGCCAAGCGTCTTGACCAGTCATGGACTTGTTTTATTAGGGCATGTGCTTCCTTCGCGGTGTTGTATAATGTGTCCTTGAGTGTGAGCACCTCAGCCACCTTCTAGTCTATATCTTCCTCATATGTCGTGGTTGGATTTGGAAATTATTTTCACGTTGCTGCTAAGGTTTACTTGAGTTCATGATTTGCAGAGAGAAAATCTTACATGTTGTCTTAATGTGATCACAGCATTCCATAATTGTGCATGTGGAAAAATCTTCTGGGTCATTTTCCACCACATCTTCCAGGAAATCGGTCCAACTGATTTTGCATATTGTTCTTATCTTATAGCAGTTGTTCGTGATTTGCAGTGAGTGCTAGGATTTGTTGTTGTTGTTTCTCATGGTCCACTGATAAATCATCGTGCAACACCTTTTCTCGGTGTTCATCTACCTAAATAAAATTAGATAATTGGGCTTCTGACCGGCCATGGAGATATTCTTGGTTCGTAGTGGACAGGTTTGGAAATATGGACAACATTGGTGTTGGGTATGTGTTATATTATTTCCACTAATAGTCACACGTGTTGGGTGTTATCACTCAGTAATTTCTCAAGGTTAAAGAAATAAATAGTCTGAGGTAACCACAGACCAACTTTTAAACTCTAGGATCTAGCCTCCCTAGGGTTCAGAGAGGGCTCTCTCTATAAGATTTAACTTTGTTTTAATTATAAGATATTAGGGTATTTATGATTGTATAAATTGGTTTTGGTTTGGTTTGGTGAGAATAATCACTTAATGAGATGGATAGTGAAAGATTTGTTTGTCCATTGGGCTAAGGAGTCAAAAGTCAAGCAGGCAGGACTAGGATCAAGGTCAAAAAGACAAATGTTTTCAGGGAAATATAGACAGGTCTTTGAAGATCTTGTAAGGTTGATTGGTGAAGTGGCTTGAATCGGGATAAAGAGAAAATAATAATTCTTTGCTGGATAAGGAAGGAGTAGACATAGATCATTCGAAAGAGGGAGAAATGAAGGGTTCCCTACTCTGGAAATCAGCAGAAAACATAGAAATGATAAATAGTAAAGACAGGGTGCTTTTAACAAATCCTAAAATAATATTCCTAATTTATCATTCAGATTTAGAACACATATAATGGATGCATGTAAAAATAAGAAGATAAACAATGACAAGTAGAAGATACTTCACTTCAATGGCTCATCACATGAATCCTGAAATATGATGCTAGATGATTTGATCCTATTTGCTACTCGCAAAATTTCTACAAAAAGCCTTCAGGTATAGATAATTTGACTATAGAAATATTCAACAATTTATTCAACAATAATACTTCAAAGAGTGAAGTATTTATACAAATTCTAAACTAGAATATCTTGAAAAAATATCAAGATTGTTTTACAAATATCTCAAACTATTTTGCATAAATAGAACTTAATAAAAGAACAAAAAAAACTAATGAATCTATTTGGCACTATACTTATGGATTTATGGTGACAAATAAGAGAATTTGAATTTTATATCAACTCTTAGTTGATGATGAGGCATCCAAGTCACTAACTGTTTCCTTTCTTTGTGCATTCTGCTCTAGAAATTATGCAAACTTTAGGTCCAATGATACCTTTGTAAATCTCAATACGAGAGAGATATGTAAAAAGTGAAAAAGGTTATTGTGTATAAAGATGTTACCGAGATAAACCTCTTTCAGTTTCCAAAAATTAAGTTCCAGTTGTTCATACTAAGCTCTGCAAAAAGATGTGTAAAAAAGAACTTTACACATTTTGAAACATAGGCTATGAAGATGTGCATGTATCTCTAATTTTGTAATACCTGTGCATAAAGTGATATAGGTTTTTGTATCATAGCCTCTTAGGAACATAAACCTCATTCATTTTTACAAAATTCATCATGGATTGGCCACAATAGTTTCTACAAAAATATGACTTAAACAATAAATTTATGGAAAATGTCCCTTCTTGCTTTGTTTTCATCTTTTAACCTTATTGTTCTTTTAACTATTTTTACTTTTACTTTGAATAAAATTCATTGTTGTTGGTGAAAGCATTTTCATCTCTATTTACCATTCACTGCCTCTGTTTTTACTTTTATTTTTTTACCTTGACTGCTCTGTAACTTTGTTTTAACCTTCACTCTAACTTTCATCTGATACACTTTAACTCTGGTGCTCTTTGACTGTTCTATTTTCAATGTTATTGTGAATTATTATTTCATTGATCTCTCTATGACTTGATTTTGTTCTTTATTTGTATACAAAATATGTTTTTAATGAAGCTTTTGAATTAAAATCTGAGAATTTGGAGCAAACAATTTTGTCAACTAGTATTGAAACTGTTTGCCCAATTTCATATTCTGAGAATAAACTGCAAAAATCAAACAATTTGTTAATGAAACAGAGGTCTGCAAGGAGGGTTTCTCTGGGAAAGTCTTTAGGATGCTTGTGACGGCTTCTGAAACGGTTTTTGTATCTGAATTCCTGGATTCATGCTTAATTTGGGATCAAAATAGCTTAATTGGAGTTAATTGCTCAGTAACAGGTCAACAAAAGGTTTTCTCAGAGTTTTCTTAACAAACAGTGAAACATTTGACTTGGAGGGGTAGTATTAATTTTATTTCAACATTGAATAACCTTTACTTTAACATTTGGCACGGATGAACAATACCTGGTTTGGCAGATTGCACAGAAGGGGTAATGGGATTCTTCTCACTGCTTTTAGGGATAGGGTGGTTTTTCACGAACGAACGTGACAACACCTGGTGGCGACACGTAGTGAAGGAGTGGATGAGAAAAACCACCCATTTCACATTGATTGAGTTGGTTAAGTTTCGGGGAGTGAAGAATGAGAATGCCATCCGATTTGGGGGAAGGTTGATCTGACGACAATCGTGCAATCAAATCGCGGGGGTGTTAATGTGACGTGAGGTCGGGTGTGTGGGGTCGGATTTTGACTTTGTATAAGTCTAAATCGGGTATTTTAATGTTTTATTCAGGGTTGGGTTATAACCAAAGTTTTATATGGCGCCTATTTATATAGGTGGGGTTTCAATATGCAGGGCCCGAAATATTTGACATGTGGGTGGATAAAACTTTGGGTTATATTAAAACTATGGGTTTTAGAGGACTGTAAAATAATGGAATTAATTATAATACGGGAAAAAGGGTATAGGGGATTTAATACATAAGTTAAGTGTTAATGTGAAATGGATGCGAGAATAGTAAATACACTAAGTAAAGTTTAATATCATGTTTTTAAGGCGGAATTTCATAATGGTGGCCCCATTTTAACATTTCACACTTAATACTTAGGATAAATAGAATTTTGTGGGTTTTTTGAGGATTTTGTATGAAAAAGAGAACTAGTCATGGGGGTTTTAATTTTCCTAGATAAAAAGTGTTTTAAGCTTAGTAAAAGGGATTTTGTTGAGGAAAAGGATTTTGTGAAGGGAATCTAGTACTTTTTACCAATTATTCATTAAGCCTTGGGTCTGGTCCCAACAAAAGTCAAAGAAATGCTCTGAGCCTCTTTAATTGAAGGTTTTGAATACTGGAACATTGTGGGGGAGAGGAAATTAGTAACCTGCCAGATGATGTTTTATTACATGCCTTGCACAACTGCTTTCTACCTACCCATCATTATTCTAACATGTTTTCATCATTTTCATGGGTGAATTTAAGCATGCAACCCTAAATCCATTTTTCTTTTAAAGCAAGAAACTATCTAATTCTAACCTTATTTCATCCAAGGGCTCGGATTAAACTGTTGAGCTCCTCATTTATTCTCTATTTTAACTACTAATCTGCCAAGATTAAGCTGTTTGGCTAGATTTTATTCTCTATCTATCAACATGAAATTTAAAGCATGAAAGGTCAAGATTAAGCAGTTTGACCTTCATGGATTGTGGCATTTAGGAAAAGATGCACACAATATTATTTGCAAAAAGTAAACTAATAGTAGTGGAATTTAAACTTGCAACACTTTCATGATCTATTTTTGATGGGGTTCATATTTAATATTTTTTTTTATCTTTGTTTCTTTTTTTCCTTTGATTGTTCTTTTAGGACATACCCTCTTTTCATTTTTAATTTGGGAATAAATTTGCAGAAAGTAAAGGTATGTACAATACTTCAAGATTTTAACAGAGTCAAATCAAAATTATGAATCCTATATTTATAGGACCCTAACACTGGGGGCGAAAACCCCCCCTGTTCAATGTGTTAGGCATAGTCGGGGGGTCACAAGGGGGGCGGAAGCCCCCCCTGTCCAAGGTTTTGCAGGGGGGCGAGTAGCCCCCTGCACGAGGTTCAGGGAAATGCCCTAAGAAAACATTTTTGGAACCTATTTTAGGTAGGCGGACCCACCTATGGTTTTTTGCATTGTTTTGCACATGGTTTTGGGGCATGATGGTTTTCGGCACCTGGTATTTTGTAGATCTGGTCAAGGGAACTACGGCTATGTTCTAATCTAGGGCTAATGGATTGGGGTTTAAGAATGCTTCATCATGTATACATATGTGTTGTAACAATAAAAGGAATATAATAAAAAACTCAAGTTGTTAGTATCGATTTGGGATCTAGGGGAAAAATCTTTGTGTATATTTGTTTTATGTTTTATGTTCTTGCTATTGTTTATTTTTTGTTTTGTAGAATTCGTTTGCAGATAATTTCTGTACAGGTTTAAAACTTGCATTTAGTTTCCCACTGGAAACGGACTTCTTAAAGTTTCTATGTGGTGATGTGGGTTGTTGAGAGGGTTCGGATGAATGCGAGATGTGATGAATCGATTTAGGGATGGGTGAAATGGACATGAATGATTGAAGTGGCAGGGATAACTGATGTGAAGCGTTGGTCAGTGGAGTAGCAATAACTAGGCTCTCGATTGTTATGGGACTTGAATTAAAAAAAAAATGAGATAATATTTACATAGCTTCAACCTTAGTGTTGATAAATATGGTGATAACCTAGACTACGGAGTCAACCTCCATATTGGTTCCTGTCGCAACTAGTGTTCTTATTGGAATGACATCAAAAAAGGTTGCAGAAGTGGAGGTCATTTGTGGCGATGGATTTCGGGAAGTAGGTGATGCGACTGAGGTGGAAGGTGGGTTTTCTTGAAGAATTGGTGAAGCATATTGTGATTGATGGTCTTCCTCAGTGAGGTCCACTGCTTGGGTGACATTGGTATTTTTCTTTTTCTTTTCTAGTATGGGGGGTTTGGTTGCTCTAGGATTTTTGGGTGTTGGGATGGTGAGTTAATATTGTGAATGGGGCCCAACCACTGGAAGTGCAGCGACTAAGGGGGTACATACAGTGTATTTTTTCTACATTAAATCTTGAAATTCAGAAAAAGATGAAAATTGACTTGTTGCAACCCCCATGATTACCATTTGTTGGTTGATCGAATGCATCTATTTCTCTAGACATTTGATGACTGGTTGTAATTTCTCCTCCATAAGCCTCTCTCTTGATTTTGTTAGTGTTTAGCTTGCTAAGTTATGGGGTATCATTGCTTCGAAAGAATATATATGTTTTTTCTCTTGGATTTCTCCCACAATTCCTAGCTAGGACATTACCTCTGTGTGGAAGACCTCCACTATGAGTAGAAACCTTTGAGCCCTCATATGGAACATTATAGGATGTACACATTGGGGTCTTATCCATGTATGATCATGGCTGACTCTGAACCAAATCTCTTCGGATTACTCATCCATTAGTGTGTTCGGTATACTCTTTGTTGCATTGATGACATCTAACATTTTCCCGAACCATCCTGTGAAGAAAGATTCATTTATCTCCTTGTTTCTTGGGTCTCTGAAGGTCCTCCATGGTGTGTACCTCAAATCAAGCATTTGGTCATCAGAAATATTTGCTAGTTCCCATCCTTTTGGATGACACCACTTCCACATGCCCAGTGCCATAATCAAATAGCCATATATGAATGATGTTGATCTCTTGAAATGTATTTGTTAGCCTCGAAGAACTCAAGAAATAAATAAGCGCACTAGTTCAATTGTGCTCCCTGTACACACTGCTCAACCACAGAAATTGTATTTAATGTGCATTCGTTCCTTGTGTAATGGTTTATTATCATACTAGTAATGATGAAGCAGGAAAACTTGATTTTGGGCTTGTTTATCGGCTCAATATGAGCACCTTTTCCCCCTCTCTTGGTATTATATATTTCATAGTAATTATCCTCGCCAACCTTCTCGGCCCTTTTGGAATACGTTTGGAAAGTCGAGGACACTGAATTTCTCCCATTTGATAGTATTTTCAACTTATGTAGATCAATAGCATGGATTTTTATTTCTCTATCCATCCAAATTTATCCCCCATGTATCTAAATCAGAAGTAGCTTTGTACATTGCATCGTTGCTCCGACAGTACCGAACACGAGCAGACTCCTCAGATTTAGTAGCGTTGACCTCTGAATCCCCCTGAAATCATCAATTACTCAGAATTACTGGCTTCCATATTGCTTTGTGGCCATCTCTCTATATACCTCTCATTTCAACTGTAGGAATTGGAATGAATCACTGAGGTTAGTATCAACTAACCCCGCTTTGTCATATTTTCATGTCACTGGTTCTAATTTTTCAATTCTCTCATCGAATAGGGGTTCATAAACTGAGACTATGTTCTTTATCATATTTGAGTGCCTCTGGTAGAAAATGAACACAACAGGCTTGGAATTGGACTCGATATAATTGCAATTCAACACAGACTCTAAACTTTGTGCTCTCACCACCCTAGTTTATGGCTCTGAAAAACTCGGCATAGCCATGTAGATTAAGTAGAAAATATTGACACGATGTATTCTGACAATACTACTTAACTAATTAAGATAGAAACTTCCCCACTCGACTTCAACCGTGTCACCTACTAACGATGACTGAGTTAGATGTGACTTAGCTTACGCAAATTTTTAAAAAGGTGAGTGGAGACGATGTGTAGTTATTATACAATGATGAGTGTGCTTTATGAGGCAATGATATTTTATTACGAGAAATATCTATCCAAAATTCAGACTGATAATTGAATTATGGAATAATTATTATGACTATGACTGACAACACGTGAGGCACCCCTACCACAATCAGTTATGGTAAGGTGTAGATTATTCTACAATTGGACTAGCCTTGGCAGATAGTTTAGGATTGATTAACTTCAATGTGAATAATTGAGTATGTGAATTGAAAGAAGTTTTCTAAAGTGGAAGGCTGACTTAAGTACTGACTGGCTAACATAATTGACTTCACCTACAACTACCTACTTCTCCTTGTGGAGATTTATTTGAAATTAAAATTTAATGTTTACTCCTAGAAGAGTTTTAGGCGTGCATTGTTCACCCATCCTAGTAGTAGAATACCACAAAGTTGTGTGAGATTTACAGATCTTGATTCTCTCATGTCCACAACAATAAAAGGGCCTAACCAATGCATCCACAACTTACCTCGGAACTTTAATAGCTTGTTGTATTATAGTAAGACACAACCTCCCACTATGAATGAGTTTTGATTTATGCTTCTGTCATGCCATGCCTTCTGCCTCTGCTTTTCCACTATTTGATGAAAATCTATTAGAAATCTGGCTTCATCCAGTTCCCATAGTTACTCTAGCCTTTTTTCAATTGAGACATCATTTTCCATGTGTGTTTCTTGTGCAATAAACAAGTTTGGGATTGTGAACTTCGTTGATACTACTGCTTCTCAAACATATACCAATTGGAAGGGTGTATTCTTATGTAAAATCCACAACAAAATAGGTTCTTAACACTGTCAACACATCAAATTTCATGAAAGGGAACTTCAAATTAACATAAAAATCTTCAAACAAAATGTTCAGGAAATAAAGGATGGCATGCCCCAAATACACAAAGTTTCCATGATTTTATAGAGTGCGTTCATCAATATGCGAACTCTAAGCCTATATATATCTATTAGAATCCTTATACAATTTAAAATCATAAACAAAATATCACCTATCTGTCGATTTTCTATAAGGAAATCAAATCGACACAGTCGTGCAATTTCCAGACTCTGTTCCTGGATGCTACAACCTATTGACTGCTATCTTTGACCGAGGGAATGTGTGATATTTTTCGTGAATAGGCTCAGATAAGCAGGAGGAAATTCATGAGGGTATCATCATATATCTACCTATATACTCCTTTTCTGAGTTGATGCATTGAAACCCTACTAACAATGAAGGTAGTTGTGGATCTGTAATAGCTGCAGAATTGCATTAATTATGTAGTTGAATGTAATATTTAACAAAACAATAGGGTATATTAACAAGTATGAAGAATAGGACACACAAATACTTTACCTTGTCAAAATAATGTGTTTTTTTCATTATTAGGTTGATAATGATAGGAAAAGAAGGAAAATATAGATGCAAAAAGGGTGAAAAACATAACAATTCTGGGACTCTACATTCCCCCATACTAAAGGTTTTATATGTCCTCATATAACCACAAAATTTTTTCATTTCTGTTCAGTCACTGCATATCCTTAGATACTTCTGCCAGCACATCCAATTTCATCCTTTTCACCCTTTTTTGTTGTTACTTCCAACCTTGGTTTCTTCATGAGGATTTTTTACTTCAGGTTAATGTTTTTTATCTTCATGCATATGTTTGGTTCCTTCAATTTCTTGTTATTTTTATACCATAGACTTAAATGTAGAAGGAGGTTGTCACTCTTGGCAATTTGAACTTAATTTTGAGCTTTCAAACATTGGTTTTCACTTTTAATACACATGTTTAATGTCTCCAGTTCGAAGATTTCATTTCGAAGGATGTCGAGAACTGGAGGTTCTTGTGGTTCACAAAACTGGTATTTTTCTTCACTTAGATTTGGAACTGTTATATTGGCTTCTTCTCTTTTCTCCAGTGATTCTATGTAATCATAAATCTCCTGTTGTACTGGATCAATACCTAGGATTTTTCTTGGACTTTGACGAGGTGAAATGTGGGCAGGTGGTGATTCTCTTGGATAATTTGATATATTTTCATCTCCCTCTAAATCAATGTGTTCTACTTCCTTCATTTTCTTTAGCCTGGTACTTCTTCTTAGACCTATGAAAAGGGTCTTTAGGGTTTTAGGCTTCTCTTTTTTAAATGAAATCTTTGTTTTGTTGTTGGATTTGTTTCTTATAACATCCTTTGTATTTATTTTCTTTAAAAAAAATTCAATTGGGATGTCATCCTCTAACAAACCTTTCTATTGTTGTGGCTCTTTTTCTAGTGGTATCTCAATCTTCCTTTTCTTCTGAGTTATGATACTGCTTGGTTGTTCATTTTTTTCCTCTTCAAAATTATTCCTAACTAGAAAGGATTCCCATGTATCTCATATACTTTGAAGATGGAATTCAGCAAGTATTTTAACCAGCCCATGGTGATACATTGTGTTTTCTATGAACTGAATTATTTGTTGAACATTCCCTGACATATTTTTAAGACTTTTCAATAGGAAATATGGAAGGTTCATTTCATGTTCATCAATAAAATTCATCAACGGTCTTATATGGTAGAAAAACACACATCTAAATCGACATTCACAAGTAACAAATTTTTGGATGATTAAGAGTAAATTCCTCCACTTACTTTTTAATGCTGAGCTGGGAATTCCTTTCCTGAAGATAGTAATGTCCATGCTTGATTTCTTCAAGAAAACCCTCTAGTAATCTCCTTTGATTCCTATGTTATTGAACCATTTTTATCCTATACAAGGCAATCGTGTAGCTTCTCCAATCATAAACTTTATCACCATGAATTTTATGTCTCCTATTTCCACTTCTATGCAATCAAAAACCATTGCAAAAGTTTTGGTGACTTCCTTGTGAAAACCATCGAATTTTTCCATAAATTCCAGCCATTATTCTTTCTGTAATAATTCTCTTTCCTACGAATATCCTTCCAAGAAATTATTACCTATTGGCTTTGTTCAGACAATCACACCCTTGATTGAAAGATGTTTTTCCTCCAGAAATTGTTTTATTGATAAAGTAATGAAATTTGTAGGGTTTTCTTTGGAGCATAATGGCAGATGGTGATGGAAAAATGAGAGGGCACGCAGGTATGAGATGAAGGTATAAGTGAGTGAATTAGTCGTTATTCATTCACAATTGTGATTGAGGCGACGATCAAATCAATGAATCGGGACTTTGAGTCGTGTTATGATGATGAAACTGTAGAAATTATACAACATGCATGTCTATCATGTATTCACCCGATAAAACAATGTACTAAAGATAAATACTGAATCGCTTATACAAATATTTTGCAGAATTAAAAACACAATCGCTAATCACATGAAGTAAAGAAGAATAAAATCAAACACAACACAGATAATATCTTGGGGAAAGTTTGCTGCTAAAAACCCCACTATATTCTATTGTATATTCAGCATGGATCATGAAATAATTACATACAAAACTCTTCTCACAAGAGCCCTCCAGCACTCAGCTAATTGTCTCACATTGTCATGAACAAAAATGACCAACACATAGCCAATTATTAGCCTCTAGACAACCTTCCTTGCTTGTGTAATCCCTTATGAATGCACTCCCTAAAATATAGGAATTATGGCCTTCCTTGATTGTGCAAGTATAATGTGTTCTCCAATGGGTGCTTGGTTGCATATATGCAACCCAATAATCCTAAAACTGATAGTCAACTTCCCTTTCACCTAGATCTCAACTAGGTATCTACTGGATCTAACATGTGTGCAGCTAATAATAGTAAATCCTCAGTTGCATGTGATATCACTGATTTTTAATTAAATAATATTTAACTCACTGATCTCTCGCTTTTGTATCTTCAGTTACAACTAGCACAACTGATTTTAACTCACTTAACTGAGTTAAACTGATTACAACCTACAATAACTAATACACCACTACACTTCGAACACTGTTACAACTAGAATTACTCTACATGCCTCACCAACTACCTCTAACTTGAAATCCACTAGCTAACTGAGTTTATCACTCTCAGTTAGCTATTTCAATTCATCATTGAGAATAGATTACATTTTATTTTCCATCTTAATTAAGGGATAACTAAAATAGACATGCACCCAAAAATAGCACTGTGCTTAATGCACTCGGTGTGGGTGCTGAAATTTTCTTGTTGAATCTCAACACTCCCTCTCAACAAGAAATGGATTATACTTCACCCCGATCTTGTCTCTATGGTATTTTAATTTTATCCTGGTGAGTGCCTTCGTCAGAATATATGCATCTTGATCTTCCATGGGAATGTAATGAAGCAACATTATCCTTCTCAGCACACAATCTCTCAAAGGATGGTACCAGATATCTATATTCTTGGACCTATCATGAAAAACAGGATTAATAGAGAGTTTAAGGCAACTCTAATTATCACAATGAATCACTATCGGATCCATATGATAACCAAACAAACCAACCAAGATCTTTCTCATCCAGATAGCCTCACATGCAGCTTGACTTGCTGCCATGTATTCCGCTTCTACTGAACTGAGTGCCACAGATCACTGTTTCTTATTGTACTAAGAAACTGTTGTCGATCCTATGCTGAATATCCCTCCTGATGTGCTCTTTCTATCTGATGGACTACCCACCCAATATGCATCTGTGAAGCCTTAAAGCTTCACTCCCTTTGTTCGTTTGTACCATATACCATACTCTGATGTGCCCCTCCGGCATTTCAAGACTTGCTTCCCCACCTTCCAAAAGAGCTTGGTAGGCTTAACCATAGCTTGAATCAGTTGGGTAACTGCGTAGAAAATTTCTGGTCTTGTGTTCACTAGATATATCAGTGAACCAACTAACTGCCTGTAGATAGTAGCATCCACTACCTCTCCATAAGTAGCATCCTCTTTCCTTCAATTTCCTGGAAGAGGAGGATCCATGGGTTTGCAGCTCTCTATGTGAAACTTACCCAGTATCTCCTTTGCATACTTGCCTTGAGACACAAAATTTTCACCATCCCGCTGCCATATTTCCAATCCAAGGAAATAATGAAGGAGTCCCATGTCCTTCATTTTTAACTCCCTTGCAAGATCCTCCTTTCATGAGTGTATCAGTTACTCATCACCAGTCAAAATTAGATCATCAAAATAAATAACAATAATCAATAGCTTACCCTCAACCACAATCTGGTACATGTTTGCATCTGCTTCACTTTTGGTGAAGCTAGGTCCGGTGAAATAATTGTCTATCCAAGTGTACCAAGCACGGGGTGCTTGCTATAGCCCATACAGTGCTCTTTTGAGTCGGCACACATGTGACTCACTGTTGAATATTTCGAAACCCTAAGGCTACTCTATGTACACCTCTTTCTCAATGATCTCATTTAGAAACGCAGTTTTCACATCCATCTGATGAATGCGCCAACCCATCTGTGTTGAGAGTGCAAGGATGGATCTTATGGAATAGTACCTTGAAATAGGTGCAAAAGTCTCATCATAATCTAACCCCTTGAACTGTGAGAATCCCCAAGCCACAAATCTGGCCTTGTATTTCTCCACACTCCCAACAGTATCTTTCTTTACCTTGTATATCCATCTCGATCCAACCATTGATTTGTCGACTAGACTTGGGACTATCCCCCATGCACTCTTCTTGACAATGGAGTCATACTCCTCCACCATTGCATCAACCCAAGTTGGTTACTGCACTACTTCCTGAAAGGAAGATGGTTCAGTCACAATACATTTTCTCGTAAGAGCCATGTATCCAGTAAATCGATCAGGATATTGTCTCTATCTGCGCTGTGAAGTAGGGGTGCCTACATTCTCTGCAACATCAAGTCTCAATCTATCAGCTTATGTGGTGCGCCTTCTTCCATTTCTGATGGATGGCTCTGAATGAGTGTTTTCCTCCACTCCATGATCCTCTGCATGTGGTTGATCCACATCTTGAGGCTCATCCTTGGAAACCAACAGTTCCTCCTCTACATGCAATTCCAAGTCCAAGGGACAACCACATGGATTTATCCTCATCTAATCTCATATCCCATCGCACAACAGTAATTCTGCTATTTGGAAATACACACAATAATTATGGGGTGTTACAGTGTACCCCACAAAATTCTCGATCTCAGCTGTCGGTTCTAGCTTCTTCCTGGCATCCTTGGTCACATGCACATAAACAGATGAGCCAAAAATCTTAAAATGTGAAACATCAGGTTTCTTGCCAGTGAAATCCTCTTCAGGTGTACTCCTTCCAAGTATCCTATGAGGACAATGGTTCTACACAAATACCGCAATGTTACATGCTTCTGCCCACAGATGCATCAGCAGGCCTTGATCATGCAACATTTCTCTTGCTGCACCAAAAATCCTTCTTTTCCTTCTTTCTGCAACCCCATTCTGTTGTGGGTTATGAGACTCTATCAGTTCTCTTCAAATTACTTCTTTTGTGCAGAAGTTCTTGAATTCTTTAGAGATGTACTGTCCACCATTATCGCTCCTAAGAGCCTTCACTTGCTTCCCCGACTCTTTCTCCACCAGTTCCTTACACTCCAAGAACTTAGAGAATCTTTGATCTTTCTTCTGCATGGAGAAGATCCAACACTTATGAGAATAGTCATCAAAAAATATTACATAGTACTTATGTTTTGATGTCGAAGCAACAGAGAAAGGACCACACACGTATGTGTGAACTCTCTCAAGGATCCTCGAAGCTTGGTTCTCCTTCTCATGAAAGGTGGATTTTACATATTTTCCCATAGTACATCCCTTGCATGTGTTTGACTATGCAAGTGTACCCCTAGGAAGAGCAGTAGAAATATGCTGCATGACTTTCAAGGCTCCATGGTGAAGATGGCCCAATCTCCGGTGCCATAATTCACCCTCATCTCGGCTCACCACTTGATCTGCCATTACCATCATTTTTGTGCAGCCATCTACCTCCATCTTGTAGAGATTATTAACTTGAATCCCTATCCTCTTGGATTTTCCTATTGTTTTATGTCACAGGAAAGCTTTTCCTTCACTAAAAACAACATCATAGCCTCTATCCTCCAACATTGCGACTAAGACTAATTTTTTTTTCAAACTTGGTACATGCATTACATATTTTAATTGAAAGGATTTACCTGAATGCCTCTGAAAGGTAATGGTACCAATCCCGGTAGAATTTTACTGCCTGTCATCGCCCATTTCAATATGCATCTGGGGATCCTTCTCCTCCAAGTCACCGAAAACTTCCTTGTCTCCCGTCATGTGAAAGGAAGCACCACTATCCAAATACCACATAGATCCCAATGCACTTGACACCATACATGGGATCAATGATAAGTCAAGCTCAAATTGTGAGGCAAGAGCCTCATTGGATGCAGATCCTCCAACCTTCTTCTTCTTCTTCTTTTGTGGACAGTTAGTATCAAACTGCCCATGATCGTGACAGTGAAAACACTTCACTTTGGACATGTCCTACTTCTTTCCATTCTTGGAATCGGATTTGCAATGGAATTTCTTCCCCTTCCCCTTCTTTGCCTTGGCATCCAAATCAAAATCCTCTTCATCCTCATTCTTAGATGAAGATCCATCTCTGGTGTCCCGTCTGAACTCCTCCTACATAAAATCCGACTACAGTCGTTCCCAATCTGGCCATTTTTCCCTTCCATTGATAGAGTCTTGATATCTGTGCCAACTCTTGGGAAGTCCTAGGAGATTCAAGCTCACCAAATCAACATCAGATAGTTATACCAACGCTCCCCAGTTCATCCCGACATTACACAAAATTTATTAGATATTTTGGTATGGAGTCGCCTTTCTTCATCTTGATATTCCCGAGTTTATCTTTGAGTGAAAATTTCCTATGGTCGTTGTTTCTTTGGAATAGATTTGTCAAAGCCTTCCACATTTCATATGGTGTGGCTTTCCCATGGATTCTTGAGACAATGTGGTCTCATACTCCCTCCAACAGGATCCTCCTCACCTCTGCCACTTTCTTTTTCCATGCATCAATATTTTCAGCATCTATCACTGCGCGTTTAGGAACATCATTGTCAATTAATTCCTTCAATCCATTGTCTTCGAGTATTTCCTCCATCCTATCCTTCCAAGAAATATAGTTTGAGCTACCCTTGAGTGCATACTCCAACCTCAAGCCATTGAAATCCATTTTGATCTTGAATCAATTGTAGCACCAAGAAATTCTTTCTGCAAATTTGAATTCTATCGAGTCACAAACTCATCTCTTGCTTCACTTATACAATTTCTTGTGCTCTGGTACCATGTATAAATTATAAAACATGCATTTATATCATGGATTCACCCAATCTAACAATTTAATAAAGTTAAATACTGAATCGCTTCTACAAATCTTTTGTGGAATTAAAAACACAATTGTTAATCACATGAAGTAAAGAAGAATCAAATCAAACACAAAACAGATAATTTCCTGGCTAAAGCTTGCTGCTCAAAACCCCACTATCTTCTATTGCATATTCAGCATGGATCATGAAAAAATTACATACAAAACTCTTCTCACAAGATCCCTCTAGTACTCAGCTAATTGTCTCACACTGTCATGAACAAAACTAACCAACACATAGCAATTCTTAGCCTCTAGATAGCCTGTCTGCCTTGCGCAATCCCTGTTGAATGTAATCTCTAAAAGATAGGAATTATGGCATTCCTTGACTGCACAAGTATCATGGGCGCTCCAATGGGTGTTTGGTTACATGTGTGCAACCCAATAATCCTACAACTGATAGTCAACGTCCCTTTTACCTAGATATCAACCGGGTCTCCACTAGATCTGACATGCATGCAGCTAATAATAGGAAATCCTTAGTTGCATGTGAGATCATTGATTGTGAATTAATTAATATTTAATTCACTTGATCTCTCACTAGTGTATCTTCAGTTACAACTAGCACAATTGAGTTTAACTCACTTAACTGAGTTAAATTGATTACAACCTGCATTAACTAATGCACCACTGCACTTCAAACTCTGTTACAACTAGAATTACTCTACATGCCTCACCAACTACCTCTAACTCAAAATCCACTAGCTAACTGACTTTACCACTCTCAGTTAACCATTTCAAGTCATCATTGATAATAGATTACAGTTTATTGTCCATCTTAATTAAGGGATAACTAAAATAGACATGCACCCAAAAACAGATTTACTAATAGAGGAATTTTATCTTCATCAATAGTCTTGATTCTTACTGCTCCATTATCAAATGCTTTTTTCGATCTCATAAGGCCCAAGCCATTGAGTTTGGAACTTCACTTGGAAATTCTTGAATTTTGATTCGAAGAGTAATGCCTAGTCTCCTGGATGAAATTTATTTTCCTTGATGTATTTATCATGCCATCTAGCTCTTTGTTGTTGAACCAAGCTATTCTTCAAGATATCATCTTGTCTTATCTCATCAAGCTCATTGATTTTTCCCATCCTTTGCTTTTGTGCTTCTGACAAGTCAAGTCCCAACTTGACTATTGCTTTATAAGTCTGGCTCTGGAACTCTATTGGAAATAAGACTTACTTTCCATAAACAAGTTCGTAGGGAGTATGTCTTGTAGTGCTACTCCATCTAGTTCTGTATGCCCATAAAGCTTCTAGAAGCTTTTCTGCCCAGTCCCTTCTATGCAAGTGTACAGTCTTGGTGAGTGTTAGTACCCTATAAATTATAGCATCTCAAGGTGATTGGATACTTCACATTTCTTGCAAAGTTTTCATTATTTAAAGGCTTTTCAAAATTAAAATGATTCCCAACAATGATATATATATATATATATATATATATATATATATATATATATATATATATATATATATATATATATATATATATATATATATATATATATATATATATATATATATATGTATATATATATATATAGATATATATGTATATATGTATATATATATATATATATATATATATATATATATATATATGTATCTATATATATATATATATATATATATATATATATATATATATATATATATATATATATATATATATATATATATATATATATATATATATATACATATATATATATATATATATATATACATATATGTATATATATATATATATAGATATATATATATATGAAAAGAAAGAAAAGAGGGTATAAAAAATAGAAAAAGAGAAAAAAGAAAGAAAACCCCAAAAAAGAAATGAAATTGAAAGTGTTGCAAGTTCAAATGCCACTACTCATTAGATAGGTATGTCCAATCCTACAAGTTAATCATGATTGGACAGTTTTCAATTTCTGTTGATAAGTTAGAAAATGAATATTTGCGAAACTATTTAATCTTGTCTTATCAGTAAATAGGTAGAAAATGAAATTGGCTCAAAAGTTTAAAATGAGCCAATGGCTGAAATAAGGGTAGGTGCTAGGTTAAAAATTAGAAAGAAAAATGGTTTAAGGGTCTGCTCATCCAAATGTGCCCTAAAAACAAGAAGAAAAATGTTAGATTATTATTTTTGGTAGGTAGATATGCTGAGGATGAAAAATGGAAGGAAAATAGGAAATTTATTCTACAAAGTACAACATCAAAAGTGTATTTTCCCATGTTGTAAGAAGAAAATAAAAATAGAGAGTGTTTTCACTCAAAGGTTTGAAAAAGGAATCAGATTTTAAAGTTAGGAGATAATTTATTTTCCAAGTCATTTGACCATATTTTAGGTTTAAAGTTTATCCTAAGTTCCAAAGTACTAATATTCCCTTCGTTCTAACCTTCAAGCTCTCGCATTTTATTTTATCCTAAAGTGTATACTTCTTTACGGCATACATATTTTCTGACCCCACCATCCCATCACCACATCACATCCGCACTAACCTCCCCGCAACTCCTCGCCATCTCTGCTCCCCACCACATATCGGATGGCCCACGGTGCATTTCGCCCCCCCTCAGCCGCCAAGCGTAAACAAAGGAGGGGGGGGGGTTCAAAATGGGCGGTATCCATTACCACCCACTCTGCTACATGGTGCGCCCATACTATTTCGCACCCCCCCAGCTGATACCACCGACCGTCTTCGACCCCCTTCGAAAAGCGGTTTCCGCTGTCAACCAAACTGCCGCATCCATTTGACCATTACCAATAGTGCTGCCCCACGCCCACCATCGTCTATCCACTCCACCCTATCACATCTCTTCCCTCCAGTAGCCCATTGCATCATAAGTGGTCGATTCGTTATCCAATGGACCCGCGCCAACTCAACGGTCACCCCCAATCACATGTTAAAACCTGAATTCACGCTAGAAGCATATTTTTGTTTTCTCATACTTTTAAAATTGCAGGTATTTAATTCACAGGAAGAAACAATCGATCCTTTTTGAAGGGAACCCGTTGTTCATCAAAATACATTTGTTAACTCACAGCAAATCCTGTTACGAATTCTCATCAGTTCTTCAGCTTGGTTCATGCTTCCCCTTCTATTATTTCCCTTCCCTAGTGTTGATCTGTATTATTTTCCCTTCTCTTCTCCCTTTTCCTTCCTTCAATTCTTCATTGCAGGTTGAGAAAGAAGATATAGAAGAAAAATCATGCCTCCCAAGGCAGACCAACAACCTTTCAATACCATGGTCTATCCTCTGTGAGACTTATATCATATCCCACTAGCTGACAGAGACTGCAAAATCCACGAGACAGAGTCAGACTTCGACTTGTTCGATGTCTACTGTTGGCTCAAGGATAAGCTCCTTGATGAAGCAGATGATATCAAATTGTGGGAGACCAAGCTTCCATATTACATCTTTACTAAAACCCATAGTTGCTCTGAGCTAATCTGAAAATGTCAATCATGCTATGAAATTAACTAGAGAGCCATAGTGAACACTACAGGAGATTTTTTATTTTACATAAATGCCCCATCCATTAAAGAGATGATGCAAGCCCCCATTGTTGAGAACACTATCCCTTTTTCATATGAGGCCCTTTTATAATTATACTAGGGGTTAGATTTTGCTAGCAGGGCCAAAACCTTAGAGCTTTCCATGGCCACAAATGCACCAATGGCTACCAAGAATCCCCCATATCCATCATCCATCTTCCCAGATAGGACCAAGCACATTATCACTATTTTATATTATTTTTTAGGATATCATAATGATCAGTGAGTAGATGAAGCCATGATTGGTTTCTTGTCTATCTTTTCCTCGGATTCTGAGCCCACTGTTATGTTCAATTATGCTCAATTTCTTGTTGATGCAATTCATGATCAGTTCCTGAAGTTCTAGATATAGGAGGTATTCAAATACACCTCTGTGTTGCTGTACATGTTTGCTTGTTTGTAATCCAACAAGTTCTAATTTGATATGATGAAGCAGGATGATGAATCTTAATCCCAATCTATAATTTTCTGGACAAATTTATTGAGGAAGGAAAGGAAAAACTATTCCTACAAGATTTTTGTAGACCTATTTGTTCACCTAGAAATTAGTGCACTCGACAGTACCACAGAACCGTGGATGAGTAAGGAAATCAAGAAGGTGATGTAGTTAACAGATCAGATCAGGACATCTGATTGGTACCTCTACCAAAACTACATAAAGATCATATTTTATGGCAGTGAATTGGCCCCTTATAAACTGCCCCAGTACCTCTCTATGAGAATATTTGCACTTGAATATATCATACAAATGATAAATGCATATGAGGTGAATTTTGTATTTTCCAAGAAGAAGTCAAAATTCAGGATCAAATCACAAATTGGTCCATTTATTTGCAACAACAAAGTAGTGGGAGAAGAGGTTGATAAAATGTTAAAGGGGATGAAGTTCACATATATCTTCACTTGGTCCTATGATCCAATGGGGATCATCTCCAAGAAGAGGGTGGAGAACAAGTCCACACCCTACATTCATACCCAGATATTGTAGATAGAACAATACATGCACCAAGAAGAATGGGTAGCAGACACACTCCAGGAGGTAGAAGAGCAGGTCATCTCTACTTCAGGAATTCAAACACCAACTCAATGAGAAAGGAAAGCTACAGGAGTTCAAGACAACAAAGGGAATTTACCAAATAAGGAAGAAGGAAGCAAGAGGATCAGGGAGGATTAGACAAACATGGATATTGATTCCTCTACTAAAGAATTCAAAATGAAATATATGAAGAGGGCCAGAATCCGCATGGACATTGACCAGGGAAGTTAGAAAGACCAACAAATTGTCATCACAATCGCAGATTCACCAAGATCATCTCCAACAACTGGCCAGACATTTTTCTCATCATCCTCTTCCACTATGCCTTTCCAATAGTAGAATGTGCAGACTCCAACTTCTACTACCACAGCAGGGAAACAAGAGGAGGATATTTATGATAAATTCAAGGAGATCAAAATAATGAATGAGGTTCTTAAGACCAACACATATAATCAGTTTTGGAAACAAACCAGCAGCTCCCAAAGTAGGATTCTCTCAACCTTTGATTATGAAAAGGGGAGGATGAAGATGGCTTTCTTAGAAGCACAAATCCCTCGGCCCAAGACTTTAGCAGACTACTAGAAGACCTCTTTTGAGTTAGATATAAAGAAAATTCATCCAATAGACCAAATGGAGATGCATAATCAAACAGTAAAAATGATCTCCTCCACTTTAACTAGCACTTACATGAGCCTCTCAAAGTTTCAGGTGACTTTATCCAACACGCAGTCACAATTGAAGGTGGAAAAGATCTCCCCCATGGCTAAAGACTCAAGGATAAAATATCTAGAGGATTTATTGATGAAACTCAGGTACAATCCATCAAAAATAGCAATGGAAAAATCACTTGTGAAGAAGAAGAATGTAGACATAGCTTCTTTGAGAATGAAGCTCAAGATTCCAGTGACAGAAGATCCTATGGCCAAGGAGATAGAATCAAATGAAACACAGAAGGCAGAGATGCTGCAATTGATCGTTGAACAAGCGAAACAAATTAAGAAGATGGAGAGTGATATGGATAAAATGATAAAATAAAGGCAGAAGCAATAAGGGATGCAGTGAAGGGAGAAGCAAAAGAAGCATCTAAGGCCATGATTCCCCTACAAGTAGTTCCTCTTACTATGATTCCAACGTATACAACAACTACAGGTACATCATGTGAAGGCACTGAGCAGCTAGCTAAGGAAATGGAGAACATGTCCTTACAGACAACAGAAATTAAAAAGCTACAAGATTAACTTAGTGGCCTACAAGATCAGTTTAAAAGGAAATATTCAGCACATGCCACAGAGTTGCAGATAAGCAAAAAGTTAAATGAATTTTTGTAGAATTCCCTTCAGGAGTCCTGAATTGGAAGCATGGTAGGAAGAGTTAAAAAAATTATATGGTTGGATATAATTGAATCTATGAATGATATACGACCATCAGTTCAAATGATTTTTTAACAAAGTTGTCTAATTAATTTAGTGAAAATTTCCATTGAGAAAACAAATGAGGAACTTGGGGATAAGCCCCAAACTGCCAACAACATCATTAGATTCCTAAATTCTAAAAGCAGTCATGAATTGGAGCAACTGCAAGTAGCAGATAGAACAACCACCATACTTGAGGTAAAAAAGGTGTTGAACAAGAAGAGCCTAGTTACATAGCTAGAGGAAAGATTCCATGATCTGGAGATCGGAGTGAGTAGGTTTTTCAGCGGGATCGAGTCACTGAACAAAAGGGGATTTCCCTCATTATTTTTTATCAATGATAAGTTGATGCCAAGGACTGATTATGTGAAAAGGCTCACAGAGATTTCAAAAGACACAGCCAAGCTTACAAATATGAAGAACACTATGACTAGGAAATCATTTTATGAAGTTATCAGCAATGATGTCTTCATACAGCATGAAATTAAGCAGATCTTTCAGTTCAGGCCTACATTTGTGAAGTACACTGAGACCAATGAAGTCTACAGAAAGTTGAATAAAACTAAGATTCTAACTCAAGAGGAATGGAATAATTTATGTGGACTCTGGGGAGGATGACAACTCAGCATGATGACAAAAGAGGCAACTCAGCGAATTATCTACATCAGCGGATCCAGTGTATCATATAAGCTCAGTAGTATCAAATTCACCTGCACAACAGACTGCAACAGCACTGAATAACGGCTTTATACATCTGTTAAATGGGTCGCTACCCTGAATGAAGATTTTATAGTGACTGTAGACATCTGTTTAAAAAATGTCACAATGTGTCCATGCATGAGACGCGCCGATTAAGTTTCAGATACTTTTGTAATAAACAAATTGATTGCATTTTTTATAACGGAAATCATTTGCAAATAGCTTAAATATAGCATTTTATTTTGTATTATGGGTTGGACCTTGGTTTTGTAAGCACTTTTCATTACTAGTATTTGTAATATTTCAAGCTGGAGCATCAATAAAGAGATCATTCTACAAGATTCATGTGTTGTTTTGTCCTGGTGATGTCTTTCCTTAATCATGTTTAATGTTTTCTCATTGTAGTCTTTTTCATGTGCACCATTTAAATTTCTAATTGTAAACAAGAAAGTTAGATTAATATTTATTGTTCGAAGTACCTTAATTCTGACTGTCTTTACAATTTTAATGTTTTCTTCTGATGTATGCTTCAATAATTCTTAATTTCTCTTAATTCATTACTGAAATCACTTTTCTCCATTTCATAATTCCACTAAGTTATAAACACCATCATTCACAGCTAGCTTGCCTTGCTTTCATTCTGGAATTTGATACTTATACCCAACCTATTTTGACTCCATAGCCCAATGGAAACTGTTTAAAGAAACCCCTTAAAATCCAACCATGAAAAATTAAACAAAAACAACCCTCACAATAAATTTAACTAGCCTAACATTAGAGAGCTTAAAAAAAATTCAAATCTTATACCGAGAGATCCCTCTCTGAGTCTAGCAGGGCTAGATCCTAGGCTTCAAGTAATTTTTATGTTGTGCTTTATAATTTAGTTTTGACAATCTTGTAAATTATAGAGCGATAACATAGTGGCGGCCATACTAGGGACATAACTGAGAACTTTCAATCTCCATCTGAATTAAGAAAACCCCAACTAAAAAGCATTGTATGATAAAACTTTCTTTTAAATATTGGTTTCTTTTAGTCTTCAATAATCAGTTTCTCTATGATTTCAAACTAAAGTCTGGCTCCAAAAATAATATCCACCAAATCCCATCTGAATCTAAATCCCCATCCTATTGTAGACAATCCTAAGAAAATCTCAAGGAAAACTCCTAGAATAGAAAGCCAAACCAATAACAAAGTTCTTTGCAGATCAAGCTCCTTGCCTGATTACTTTTTCTCTTTGAAAGACATTCAATTTTATTTTCATTTTGAACAAGGTCTATTCATAACTAAATCTCAAAATTGGATTGACATTACAGTTTTTGACCCATCCATATTTCGTACGTCTACCCATCCTACTTCACCCACTGTTCATCTCCCTCCACCAATCATGGTAGCCAGATATGCCCCATTGGCACTACTAGTACCTTTACCCCCTATGCCCTAGGATTACCAATCCAATATTCCACAGTTCGATAGCACTGGTCCTATGATTGCCCAGCAACACATAGATAAAATGAATGACTGTTTTGACCTACAATAAATTGATGATGACAGTGTCAAATAGAGAATTTTTGCCCAGAGTTTAGGGGGTGAAGTCAGAAAGTGGTTTAAAGTTTTAAATGCCAATAGTATTCATGATCTCCCTTATTTTCACCAAACATTTATAAATATATGGGAAGTCAATAAAAACCCACTACAGATTTTATCAGAATATGAAACTATTAAGAGATCTACCGAAGAGAGCATGCAAGACTATTGTACTAGATTTAACAACCTATACAATGCAGTCCCTGCTAATATGAAACCACCCCAAGGGATAGTTCTGCTTAAATTCCTCGATGGATTTGACCCATACATGGCCTATCAGCTTAGGGAAAGAGACTCTTCAACTTTAAAGGAAATGCAAAAAGATGTTGTTAGTATAGAAGCTAATTTATTAGCTAAAAGGGCTACGATGAGGACCCGGAGGAGAGTCACAATACGAGAAGAACCTGCAGCCTCCACATCTGATGCCAAAATTGACAATTTGGTAAGGAATATGGAAAGGATGATGGAAAGAATGAGTCTAAATGAAAGAGAAATACCAGAAGAAAATCAACCAGTACCACAAAACATAAATCAGAACCCAAGAAGAAACCCTCCATAGGTTAGAAAAAGAGAGAAAAGAGTTCTTGATCAGCATATTAGGCCTCCTTTTCAAGAAAACTATGTTGATGAAGATGAAGGAATTGTGGAGGAAGTTGAGGAAAATCATATTAACTTGATGGGGATTGATGAAGATGATTATATTTTTCTCATTGATGAGGAACAAGACTTGTTTTCACTGACCCAAACAGACCTCGGATCCAAATAATCCGATGACTACAAACTGGGTTTTGAGAATGCCATTATGGAGGTCCACAGAAAATACAATTTGAGAAGCAAGAAAATTTTAGATAATTATAATAAGAAGGATTCAGAAAATTCTGCCAAGAAAGTATCTGAATCTGAAGTCAGTAAACCAATGGAAAACACCAAGAAAAATGTAAATAACCGATAAAAGAAAAACACAGAAAAGAGTGCCAGGAAAGCAGTAGATATTCCTTCCAGAAAGGCTCAGACATACATCCCCAGTACAATAAAACAAATTGAAGTTACCCAAATAATAGAGGCTAAAATAATTGATTTGTTAAACCCACTGAAAACTCAAACACCATTCATTATTGAGAGTGAACTTGCAAAGGTGAATATTTCCATCCCTCTCACTAAATTAATCAAAAAAAGTGTCTACAGATCTCAGGTCCTAAAAGTGTTAAATATAGGGGAGGTTACAAATACTGTTAATTTAAATGATGATCAGCCTGAACTCCTGTTTGGTCTTAAAGTAGATGGAAAACCCTAGGAAGGAGGTGTCCGTCCTTTTTATGTCAGTTTAAACATTCATGACGATATTCTTCACAACGCCACGTTGGATTCAGGTGCATCACACAACCTTATGCGAAAGGCTGTCATGGAGAAGCTTGGCCTTGAAATCACTAGACCTTATAAAGATTTATACTCGTTTAACTCTAGTAAAGTTAGGTGCCTAGATCTGACAAAAGATCTTTGTGTCACCCTATCTCAGATACCTGCAAAGAGTTTAGTGATGGACATTGTTATAGCTGACATTCCCCCTAAATATGGAATGCTCTTATCTTGCTCATCGGGAGAAAAATTACAAGAGACACTGCAACTGGACATGACATAAGCTACAATTCCTGTTTTTGGTCAACCAAGAAGACTATATAGGGAAACATTAATGAATTACATGGTAAGTAGCCAAGAGAAACATCACAATTACCCTCTGTACTATGTTCACACCGACCTTGATTCTTTCATTTTGTACAATGATGGAATCACTGATTCACAAGTTTCCCATATAGAAAATGATTCCACAGAAAATAATGACAGTCAAATGCAAATAGAACAACCAAATCTAGCAAATGAACCTATTTGGAACATGAGTTTTGATGGCTCATGTGGAAAAGCTAGCTCAGGGGCAGGCATTTGGGTGTATAACGCAGAAAACAATAATGCACAGGGTCATTCATACAAATTAAATTTTCAGTGCACAAACAACATTGCAGAATATGAAGCTTTGCTTTTGGGATTACAAATGTTGAAAAATTAGGAGAAAAAAGGATCTTTGTACCTAGTGACTTTGAGTTGGTCATAAAACAAGTTAAAGGATTGTATGTAGCAAAACACGCTAGATTAAGATCTTATAGGAATGTTGTCCTTGATTTATTGAGAACTTTTGATGAATATGATTTAGCTTTAATTCCCAGAAATCAGAATGTCCTAGCAAATGGCCTAGCTTTTTCAGCAAGAACCTATAAACTGCCTCACCCAAAAAAACAACATACAATTGAGGTCAAACAGCGTCCTTCTGTGCCAGATAACATGAGGTACTAGTAGGTTTTTGGCAGTGATAAACAAATAGAAATATTCCTACAATCTAAAGATGAATTTGAAGACAACAATACAGACATGGATTATGAGGAAGACAGTCTTACTGAGGAACAAAGTACTGAAAAGAAAAATAGACTGTTGTTTTGGAAAGTGTTGTTTTAGATGTAAATACCAATGTAAATATCCCAGATAACAAAACTGTACATAACACAGAAAATCAAAAAGACATGGAAAAAGAAGAATTTGAAATACTCCAACTCAAAGACAATAATCTTCCTAGAGGGTTGGTCCCTTTAGAGGGATTATTTGACTTCAATAATGTGGCAAAGAAACCCAAAATGGAAAAAACTGGAGCAAATATTGAGGAATGTAATATAGCCACGGAATAGAATCCCCAAATTATCAAATTGTCTAAATCTCTACCTATTATGACAAAAAGGAGATATATAGCCTTGTTCAAAGAATTCATTGATGTGTTTGCATGGAGCTATGAGGATTTGATATCATATGGTACCAACATCATCCAACATAAAATTCCAATTAAAGAAAATAAAAAACCATTCAAACAGAAATTGCGAATAATAAATCTTGTTTTGATGCCTTTAGTTGAGAAGGAAATTAAAAAGATGTATGAATCAAAAATCATAGTACCACTTAAATACTCCAAGCGGGTTTCCAATATTCTCCCAACTAGGAAGAAAACAAGTGAAATTAGACTCTATATTGACTTTAGAAACCTTAATAAAGTATCTGTTAAGGATAATTACCCTTTACCAAAAATGGATCACATATTGCAAAGGGTAGTGATTGCAGTAGGATATCTTTTTTAGATGGTTTTTCTGGCTACAATCAAGTGTTGGTACACCCTGATGACTAAGATAAGATAACTTTCACAACTCCTTGGGGGACTTTCATGTATGTGAAAATGCTTTTTGGATTAATGAATGTTGCGCTACCTTTCAAAGGGCCATGGGTATTGCATTTGTTGATGACATTGGCCACCTTATTGTGATTTATTTGGATGACATCACTGTGTTTTCTAAAACAAATGAAGAACATTTAGCACACTTGAGAAGATTTTTTGAAAAATTCAGAAAATTCGGAATTTCCCTGAATCCTAAGAAGACATTATTTGGATTGGAAGAAGGAAAACGGTTAGGTCATATTATCTCTCAGGATGGAATCAGAATTGACCCTAGCATAATTGAAGGATTATTGAAAATCAGCCATCCCAGAAATCTTAAAGAACTCCAATCATTCATTGGCAAAATCAACTTCCTAAGGAGATTTATACCAAACTTAGCAGAACGTTTAAGGAACATTACCAATATGCTCAAGAAATAATCAAAAATAAAAATGGACCATTGAAGCAAAACAGTCTTTTGAGTTAGTCAAGCTAGCATTGACAAAAGCCCTAGTACTGATCAATATGGACTTTACTAAATATTTCATGATTTTTTCTTTCGCTTCTGAACATAATTTTTTTGTTGTTTTATTACAAAAAAGCAGTGAAGGAGAAGAGCAGTCAATAGTTTTTTTCAGCAAGGCATTAAGAGATGCATCATTGAAATATAATATCATGGAAAAATAGGCTTTTTTCTTGGTTAAATCATTGAAATATTTTAGATTATATATTTTACATTCACATATCATTGCTTATGTTCCAAATGCAGTTGTCAAAGATATCTTAACACAAAATGGTCATGATGGCAAAAGAGGAAAATGGATTGCAGTGATCTTAGAATATGACTTGGAAATCAAGCCTACCAAGTTGATAAAAGGCTAAGGATTAGCCAAATTGATGGCAGAATCCAACTGTCATGCACTAGACATGAACATGGTACATTCATTATATGATCAATAGGAACTAGCGACTCCATCGATTGATGAAGCATTCCTGAATTCTCCATGGTATGTCGATATTTTGTATGTACTGTCAAATCTGAATGCTCCTCTAGGTTTGTCTAAAATAAAGGCTAGATTTATAAAAATTAAAGTTGTTAAATTATGCATTTTGGACAATGTTTTGTATTGGAAGGATATTGGAGGTATATTTCTTAAATTTTTATTGAAGGATGATGCAGATAGAGTAATGTAGGAGTTCCATGGAGGTGAGTGTGGTGGCCATCTCTATTGGAAATCCACTGCAAACAAGATCATGAGAGCTGGTTTTTATTGGCCCACACTTTTTCTTGATGTCTATAAGATGGTTACTGCTTGTCATAAATGTCATGTATTTGAAGGAAAGAGAAATTTTTTTCCCTTACCCCTCAAACGTATTTATGTAGAAATCCCTTTCCAGCAATGGGGATTAGACTTCATTGGAGAAATTCATCCCCCTTCCTCTGCCCAACATAAATGGATCCTCACTGCTACAGATTATTTCACCAAATTGATAGAGGCCACCCCTTCTAGAAATTCCACTGACTCTGTCATAATAAAATTCCTAGAAACCAACATCCTTTCTAGCTTTGGTTGTCCTGGAAAAATCATTACGGAAAATGTTGCAGCCTTTAGGTCCAAAAATATGGTTTATTTCTGTCACAAGTACCATATAACATTGGGGAATTCAACAACCTATTACCCACAAGGTAATGGACTGGTTGAATCTTCAAATAAAAGCCTGGTGAATATCACAAAAAAGATTCTGGAGGAAGATAAGAAATCATGGCACAATAAATTGATCAATGCTCTTTGGGTTGATAGGCTTACCACAAAGAAATAAATTGGCATGTCTCCATACCAATTGGTTTATGGAATGGATGCAGTGTTTCCATGTTCCTTGGGAGTTCCAGTAATGAAGATGATCCAAGAGATTCAAGTTGAACCAAATGACATTCAAAGGAGGATAAATGAAATTATTCAGTTGCAACAATCCAGAGAGGACACTTACAATAGAACAAAAGTAATTTAAGAGAATATCAAAAATATCTTTGACAAGAGAACCAAGGCCAATGATTTCAACTTGTGAGATAAAGTTCTAAAATTGGATTCCATAAGGGAGGATAAAGGCAACCATGGAAATTTTTATAATCTTTGGCAAGGGCCATACATCATTGATGCTTTCAAGGGAAATAATGCTTATTTTCTCAAATATTTGGATGGTACAAAAGTATATGGAGGTCTTGTCATTGGGAGGATGCTGAAACACTATTTATTTTAAAACTCAAGCTGAATTCTCATCATTGTAAATACCACAGTCTTACAGTTTTTAATATTGCATTAGACAAGGTTAAAGCCCAAAGTGAAGGCCCTAAGCCTAGTTTGATGAGAAGATATGAAAATAGAAAATAAATCAGTTGAAGAAGAAAAGAAATCAGTTAAAAATGTTGTAGAAAAAAAAGCATCCAAGGCTACTGGTCTCAAGTTCTTGACACTTCTTTCCAAGAAGCGCCATCCCCAGCTGGAGCCATTGTTAGTACCCTATAAATTATAGGACCTCAAGGTGATTGGATACTTCACATTTCTTGCAAATTTTTCATTATTGAAATTCTTTTCAAAATTAAAATGATTCCAAACAATATATATATATATATATATATATATATATATATATATATATATATATATATATATATATATATATGAAAAGAAAGAAAGAGGGTTAAAAAAATAGAAAAAGAGAAAAATGAAAGAAAATCCCAAAAAATAAATAGAACTGAAAGTGCTGCAAGTTCAAATGCCACTACTCATTAGATAGTTTTGTCCAGTCATATAGTTTAATCATGATTGGACAGTTTTCAATTTCTGTTGATAGGTTAGAAAATGAATATTTTCCAAACTGTTTAATATTGGCTTATCAGTAGATAGGTAGAAGATGAAATTCGCTTAACATATTAAACTGAGCCAATGACTGAAATAAGGATAGGTGTTAGGTTAGAAATTCGAAAGAAAAAATGGTTTAAGTGTTTGCTTGTCCAAATGCGCCCTGAAAACAAGAAGAAAAATGTTAGATGATTAGTTTGGGTAGGTAGATATGTTGAGGATGAAAAATGGAAGGAAAATATGAAATTTATTCGACAAAGTACAACATCAAAAGGGTATTTTCCCATGCTGCAAGAAGAAAATCAAAACAGAGAGTGTTTTCACTCAAAGGTTTGAAAAAGGAATCAGATTCTAAATTTAGGAGCTAATTTATGTTCCATGTCATTTGGGCATATTTTAGGTTTAAAGTTTATCCTAAGCTCCAAAGTACTAATATTCCCTCCGTTTTAACCTCCAAACTCTCGCATTTTATTTTATTCTAAAGTTTATACTACTCTATGACATACATATTTTCTGACCCTACCATCACATCACAACCTCATGTCCACACTAACATCCCCACAACTCCTCGTCATCTCTGCTCCCCACCACATATCGGATGGCCCACGGAGCATTTCGCCCCCCCCCCCCCTTGGTCGTCATGTCGTTAACAAAGGGGGGGAGGGGTGGGGGGGGGGGTTAGGGGTCCGAAATGGGAGGTATCCATTACCTCCCACTCTACTATGTGGCGCACCCATACTATTTAGCACCCTAGCCCCCTCGTTGATACCACCAACCGCCTTCGATCCCCTCCGAAAAGTGGTTTCCGTTGTCAACCAAACCACCGCACCCGTTTGACCGTTACCAATGTTGTTGTGCCACGTCCACCATCATTTGTCCACTCCGCCCTATCACATATCTTCCCTCCAGCAACCCGTTGCACCATAAGTGGTCAGTTCGTTATCCAACGTACCCATGCCAACTCAATGGTCACCCTTGATCACATATTAAAACCTAAATTCATGATAGAAGCAGAGTTTTCTTTGCTCATACTGTTAAAATTGCAGGTATTTGATTCACAGGAAGAAAAAGTCGATCCTTTTTTAGGAGAACTTGTTGTTCATCAAAAGAAAGTTGTTAACTCATAGCAAATCATGTTACGGATTCTCATCAGTTCTTCAGCTTGGTTCATGTTTCCCCTTCTATTATTTTCCTTCCCCAGTGCTAATATTTATTATTTTCCCTTCTCTTCTCCCTTTTCTTGCATCCCATTCTTCATTGGAGGTTGAGAAAGAAGATAAAGAAGAAAAATCATGCCTCCCAAGGTAGACCAGCAACCTTTCAATCCCATGTTCTATCCTCAGGTAGACGTAGATCATATCCCCCTGGCTAACAAAGACTACAAAATCCACGAGACAGATTCAGACTTCGACTTGTTTGATGTCTATTTTTGGCTCAAGGATAAGCTCCTTGATGAAGCAGATGATATCAGCCTATGGGAGACCAAGCTTCCATATTACATCTTTCCTTAAACGCATAGCTACCCTGAGCTAATAAGAAAATGTCAATCATGTTATGACATTAACCAAAGAGCCATAATGAACACTGTAGGAGATATTTTATTTTACATCAATGCCCCATCCATTCAAGAGATGATGCAAGCCCCCATTGTTGAGAAAATTATCCCTTTTTCATATGAGGCCCTTGTAGAATTATACCAGGGGTTATATTTTTCTAGCACGGCCAAAACCTTATAGCTTTTCATGGCCACAAATGCACCAATGCCTACCAATAATCCCCCATATCCATCATCCATCTTCCCAGAAAGGACCAAGCACATTATCAATGTTTTATCTTATTTGTTAGGATATCATAATGATCAGTGGGTACATGAAGCCATGATTTGCTTTTTGTCTATATTTTCCTCGAATGTTAAGCACATTTTTATGTTCAACTATGCTCAGTTTCTTGTTTATGCAATTCATGATCAGTTCTTGAAGTTCTAGATAGAAGAGGTATTCAAATACACCTCTGTGTTGGTGTACATGTTTGCTTATTTTCAATCCAGCAAGTTCCAATTTGATATGATGAAGCAGGATGATGAATCTAAATCCCAATCTATAATTTTATGGACAACTTTATTGAGGAAGGAGAAGAAAAATTATTCATACAAGAGTTTTGTAGACCTATTTGTTCACCTAGAAATAATTACACCTAGCAGTACCACAGAGCCGGGGATCAATAAGGAAATCAATAAGGTGATGTAGTTAACAGACAAGATCAGGACATCTGATTGGTACCTCTACCAAAAATACACAGAGATCAGAGTTTATGGAAGTGTATTGGCCCCGTATAAACTACCCCAATACCTCTCTATGAGAATATTTTCACTTGAATATATCAGAAAAATGATAAATGAAAATGAGGTGCATTTTGTCTCTGCCAAGAAGAAGTCACAATTTAGGATCAAATCACAAATTGGTCCATTTATTTGCAATAGCAAAGCAGCGGGAGAAGAGGCTAATAAAATTTTAAAGGGGATGAAGTTCACATATAGCTTCACTTGGTCCTATGATCCAATGGGGATCATCTCCAAGAATAGGGTAGATAACAAGTCCACACCCTACATTCATACCCACAGATTTTAGATAGAAAATTACATGAACCAAGAAGAATGGGTAGCAGACACACTCTAGGAGGCAGAAGAGTAGGTCATATCTACTTCAGGAATTCAAACACCAACTCCACGAGAAAGGAAAGCTAAAAGAGTTCAAGACAATAAAGGGAAGGAACTAGAGAAGGAAGCTGGAATCAGGAGGATCGAGGAGGATCAAACAGACATGGATATTGATTCCTCGACTAAATAATTAAAAATGAAATACAGGAAGAGGGTTAGAATCTGCATGGACATTGACTAGGGCAGTGAGAAGGACCGACAAACTATCATCACAATCGAATATTCACCAAGTTCATCTCTAGTAGGTGGCCAAATAGTTTTCTCAACATCCTCTGCCACTATGCCTTTCCAACAGCAGAATGTGCAGACTCCAACTTCTACTACCAAGACAGGGAAACAAGAGGAGTATATCTATGATACATTCAAGGAGACCAAAAGAAGGAATGACTTTCTTAAGACCAACACACATAATTAGCTTTGGAAAAAAACCAGCAAATCCCAAAGAAAGCTTCTTTTAGCCTTTTATTCTGAAAAGGGGAGGATGAAGATGGATTTCTTAGAAGCATAAATCCCTCAGCCCAAGACTTCAGCAGACTACAAGAAGACCTCTTTTGAGTTTGATATAAAGAAAATTCATCCAATACACCAAATGGAGATGCATAATCAGATAGGAGAAATGATCTCCTCCACTTTAACTAGCACTACCATGAGTCTCTCAAAGTTTCAGGTGACTTAATCCAACACACAGTCATAGTTGAAGGTGGAAAATATCTCCTCCATGGCCAAAGACTCAAGGATAAAATCTCTGGAGGATTTAGTGATGCAACTCGGGTACAATCCATCAAACAGAGTAGTGGAAGAAGCACTTGTGAAGAAGAAGAATGCATACATAGCTTCTTTGAGAAGGCAGCTCAAGATGCCAGTGACAGAAAATCCTCTGGCTAAGGAGATAGAAGCAAATGAAACAAAGAAGGCAGAAATGCTACAATTGATCATTGAACAAGCAGAAAAAATTAAGAAGATGGAGAGTGATATGGATAAAATGATAAAAGAAAGGAAAAATGCAATAAGGGATGCAGTGAAGAGAGCAGAAAAAGAAACAGCTAAGGCCATGATTCCCCTACAAGCAGTTCCTCTTACAGTGATTCCACCATCTACAACAACTATAGGTACATCAGGAGAAGGCACTGAGCAGCTAGCTAAGGCAATGGAGAACATGTCCTTACAGATAGCAAAAATTAAAAAGCTACAAGATCAACTCAGTGACCTACAAGAGCAGTTAAAAGGAAAGATTCAACACATGCCATAGAGTTTCAGATCAACAAAAAGTTAAATGAAGGTTTGGATAAGTCCCTTTAGGAGTCCTCACTTGGAGGCATGGTAGGAAGAATTAAAAAAATTATATGGTTGGATATAATTGAATCTATGAATGATATATGGCCATCAATTCAAATTATTTTTGAACAGATGGATCTAATTGATTTAGTGAAAGTTTCCATTGAGAAAACAAATGAGGAACTTGGGGATAAGCCCCAAACTTCCAAAAACATCATCAGATTCCTGAATTCTAAAATCAGTCATGAATTGGAGAAACTGCAAGTAGCAGATAGAACAACCACCATACTTAAGGTAAAAAAGGTGTTGAACAAGAAGAGCCTAGTTACACAGCTAGAGTAAAGATGCCATCAGCTAGAAACTAGAGTGAGCAGGTTTTTCAACATGATCGAGCCACTGAACAAAAGGGGATTGACCTCCTTATTTTTTATCAATGATAAGCATATTCCTAGGACTGATTATGTGAAAAGGCTCACAGAGATTTCAAAAGACACATCCAAGCTTACAAATATGAAGAACACTATGACTGGGAAATCATTTTATGAAGTTATCAACAATGATGTCTTCATACAGCACGAAATTAAGCACATCTTTCAGTTGAGGCCTACATTTTTGAAGTACACCGGGACTGATGAAGTCTACCGAAATTTTAATAGAACTAAGATTCCGACTCAAGAGAAATGGGAGAATTTATGTGGAATCTAGGGAGGATGATAACTCAACATGATGACAAAAGAGGCAGCCCAGCGAATTATCTATGTCAGCGGATCCAGTATATTAGAACAGCTCAATAGTATCAAATTCGCCTGCACAACAGAGTGCAGCAGCACTGAATAATGGCTTTAGACATCTGTTAAAAGGGTCGCTACCCTAAATGATGGTTTCATAGTGACTGTAGACATCTGTTAAAAAATTTTCACAATGCGTCCATGCATGAGATGCACTAGTTAAGTTTAAGTTACTTTTGTAATAAATGAAGCAGTTGCCTTTTTTATAACAACAATCGTTCGCAATTAGCTTAAATATAGCATTTTATTCTATATTAGGGGTTGGACCCAGTTTTGTAAGCACTTTTCATTGCAAGTATTTGTAATCTTTCAAGTTGGAGCATCAATAAAGAGACCAGTCTACAAGATTCATGTGTTGTGTTGTCCTGGTCATGTATTTCCTTAATCATGTTTAATGTTTTCCCACAGTAGTCTTTTTCATGTGCACCATTTAAATTTCTATTTGTAAACAGGAAAGTTAGATTAATATTTACTGTTCAGAGTACCTTAATTCTGACTGTCTTTATAATTTTAATGTTTTATTTTGATGTATGGTTTAATAATTCTTAATTTCTCTAAAGTCATTACTAAAATCACTTTTCTTCATTTCATAATTCCACTAAGTTATAAACACCAACATTCATAGCTAGCTTGCCTTGCTTTCATTCTTAAATTTGATGCTTATACCCGGCCTATTTTGACTCCATAACCCAATGGAAACTGTTTAAATAAACCCCTTAAAATCCAACCATGAACAATCAAACAAAAACAACGCTCACAATAAATTTAACTAGCCTAACATCAGAGAGATTAAAACAAATCCAAATCTTATATAGAGAAATCCCTCTCTGAGTCTAGGAGGGCTAGATCCTAGGCTTCAAGTGGTTTTGATGTTGTTCACTATAATTTAGTCTTTCCAATCTTGTAAATTATACAGCGATAACAGTGAGAATGGTTTTGGACACCTTGTTTCTAGACTCAACTTGCCCATTTTCTTGGGGATGGTATGGAGTGGACCTCCGGTGCTTGATTTTATATTCTTCTACCAACTTCTATACTACTCTGGATGTGAACTGTGTTGTAGGTTTTAACCTTGTATAGAAATTATCTATAAATGAATCTTAAAACAGAAAATAAACAATAGCGAGAGCATAAAACATAAAACAAATAAACACAGAGATTTTCCCTTGGATCCCAAATCGGGACAACCAGCTTGATTTTTCATTATATTCCTTTTAGTGTTACAACACATATATATACATGTTGAAGCATACATAAACCCCAATAAATTAACCCTGGATTAGAACATAACCGTAGTTCCCTTGACCGGATCTACAAAATACCAGGGGTCGAAAATCATCATACCCCAAAACCATGTGCAAACCCATGCACAAAACCATGGTTGGGTCCACCCATCGAAAAATAAGGTCCAAAAAAGGCGCGTGACTAGTCATGAATAGAATATAACACAAACCCAAAGTTCTCCCACTTATTGTTTTCTTTTCGCAGGGGGCCACAGGAGAGCTTATTCATTAGCCTGGCTCTACAACACCCATTGTTTCTCTACACCAAGAGAGCTTCTGAGTTCTCACAGACTTCGTCAATGCGTCTGCAACATTCTTCAAGATGTCCACCTTTACCAGCAACACCCTTTTAGCCTCAACCATATTTCTCACAAAGTGATATTGAACATCAATGTGCTTTGTCTTTGAATTATAAGTAGGGTTCTTAGCCAGGAAAATTTCACTTTGGCTATCACAGTCTATCCTTATAGCTTGCTGCACCAACCCCATACTTGAACACAATCTCTGCAACCAAACTTCTTCCTTGCTTGCATGAGTGGCTGCTATGTATTCTGCCTCTGTAGTTGAAAGAGCCACTATAGACTGTCTTTTACTCATCGAACTAACTGCACCTCAAAATAGGCTAAACACATACCCTCTTGTAGATCTCCTTTGGTCCAGATCTCCATCCCATTCTGCATCAACAAATCCATCGATTTCCAAAACTCTGTCCAATCATGTTATTCCTTGGTAGCACAAGCCATAATCACTAGTGCCACACAAATATCTGAAAACTCGCTTCACTGTTGTCCAATGCTCCTTCCCTGGGTTTGACATAAACCTGCTCAATACTCCCACTGCATGTGTAATGTATGATCTAGTATATACCATTGCATACATCAGGCTACCCACTACACTTGCATATGGAACACGGGAAATATCCTCCTCTTCTTCTTGTGTCTTGGGATACTTTTCAGCAAATATATTTACACCTACAGGAATAGGAACATTCACCTGTTTACTATCCTTCATATTGAACCTCTGCAATATAGTCTCAACATACTTCCTCTTGTTTAACCAGAGCTTCCTCTTTGCCCGATCTCTCTTAATTTCCATGCCCAAAATATAGTTTGCAGCACCAAGATCCTTCATGTCGAATTTGGAGAATGGTTGGGTCTTCAAATCTTGGATAATTTCTTTGTCATTTCCAATCAACAAAATATCATCCACATACAAGACCAAATAAATAACATGGTCACCAATTAATTTAAAATAAACATAGTGATCCTCCTTGCTTCTGGTGAAGCCAAGTCCCCGTATATAGGTATCAAATTTCTGATACCACATCATAGGTGACTATTTTAATACATACAGAGACTTCTTTAACCTGCATACCAGTTATTTCTTCCCCTTCACCATAAAGCCTTCAGGTTGTTTCATGTAGATATCCTCTTTTAGATCCATGTGAAGAAATTTTGTCTTCACATCCATCTATTCTATCTCAAAATCAAATGCAGCAGCAGCAGATAAAAGTAATCTAATAGAAGTAACTTTGGCAACAGGAGAAAAAATATCACCAAAATCAATTCTCGACACTTGGGAATAACCTTTTGCTACCAACTGAGCTTTTTTATTTCTCCACCTTGCCTTCTACATTCATCTTCTTCTTAAACACCCATTTTCTCCCGATGGGCTTCCTTCTAGCCGGCAAATCCACCAGATCCCATGCCTCATTTTTGTGCAAGGATGCCATTTCATCAACCATGGCCTCCTTCCAAAGTTTTCCATCCTCCAAATATACTGCCTCCCTGACAGTTCTGGGATCATCATTAGTTATAGTTAAGGAAAAACTTGAATAGAAAGCAGATGGACTATACCTTTCTGTTTGCCTTCTTTCCTGAATTGATCTTCTCATAGCTGGAGTTTGTGGTTCTTCCTCTTCTGAGTCTTCTTCTGTTGTAGAGTCTAATTCATCCTCCTTTAGCTCAAACTCTATCTTCTCAGGTTCCGTTGGTAGGACTTCATGTTTAACAACATCTTTCACCTCTCTAAATACCACATCTTGGTTGTACACAACCTTCCTTTTTTCTGGGGTCCAAAGCTTGTAACCCTTTAAACCATCCTTATACCCAATAAATATGCACCTTTCAGATTTATTATCCAACTTGGTCCTTTTCTCCTTTGGAACATGTACATATGCATCACATCCAAATACCCTCAAATGTGAAAGAGAGGGTTTCTTACCAGTCCATACCTCATGTGGAGTCTTATCCTCCAACGCTGATGAAGGTGATATGTTAACCAAGTAACATGCAATCTCCACTACCTCTGCCCAGAATTCTTGTCCTAACCCAGTACCACAGAGCATGCTTCTTGCAGTTCTGTTCATTATTTCTGCAACTCCATTTTGCTGAGGTGTGTATGGAGTAGTCTTCTGCCGTTCTATACCATACTTCTTATAGAACTCTTCAAATTCCTTCTTGCAGAACTCCCCACCATTATCTATCCTCAGCACCTTTATCTTCTTCTCTGTCTGGTTTTCCACTAGAGCCTTAAATTATTTAAATCTGGCAAATACTTCAGATTTATTCCTCAAGAAATATATCCATGTATTCCTTGAGAAGTCATCTATGAATGAAACATAGTACATAGACTTACCGAGTGATGGAACTGACACAGGTCCAAACACATCACTATGCACAAGCACTAATATCTTGTTCGCCCTCTTAGCACCAGAAGGAAAACTCACCCGATTCTTCTTCCCATAAACATAATTTTCACAGAAATCGAAATCAAAAGATCTATTAGACATACCTTCTACCATACCATTTCCATGCAGTATCTAAAGGCCCTTCTCTCCAATATGTCCAAGCCTTTGATGCCATAACATAGTATTTTCTCAAGAAACCGCTAGGCTTTCTGCTCCACTTTCGGGAACCACAGAACTATTGCACCCATAAATAACAGTGCTACCTTGAAGCTTGTACAGAGTTCCAATATGAACTCTGTGCATCAATACCAGTGCTCCCCGAATCATCTTGCAGGTATATTTCTCGAACACTATTTTTACACCCGCATCATCCATCTTGCTTATAGAAATCAGATTCCTGGCCATTGCAAGAATGTGCAGAACACCAGGAAGTGTTCTAATCCTTCCACCTTGCAGCTTCATCTTGAATTTTCCACGTTCGACAATTCTAGCCTTCCTATTATCCCCTAGGAAGACATCACCACCATCATATTTCTCATACTCACAGAACCACTCCCTATAGGGAGCGAAGTGAAAAGATGCACCTGAATCAATCAACCATGACTCGTGATCTACAAGTATATTTGAATAATAAGCCAAATACACATCCCCACCTTCATCTGAGGTGGTTTTTTCCTTTGTAGAAGGACAATCATCAGATCTCTTTCCTTTCTTAGGAGCTTTAGATCTGCAGTCCTTTCTGTAGTTCCCTTCCTTTCCACATTTCCAACACACCTTTACAAACTTTCCAGGAGATTTAGATCTCCCACTCGAAACCTTATTCTTGTTTCTATTTTGGGACCTTCCTCGTACAGATAATGCATCTCCATTCTGGCCCTCCATATTTCTCTGTCTCATTTCCTCTGACAGCAAGGCTGAGAAAATGCCATCAAAATTCAAGGTAGTTGTATTGCTACCTATTGCAATAACCAGACTATCCCGTGAATCTGGTAAAGAACACAAAAAACTGATGCACTTATCTTCATCTGAGATTTTAATGTCAACAGATGACATCTGACTTACCACAGTATTAAAGGAATTCAGATGCTCTGTCATTGAGTCTCCATCCTTCATCCTCAGGTTATACAACTTTTTCCGCAGGAACAATTTATTCACCAGAGACTTAGATTGGTACAAAGTCCCAAGTTTGTCCCACCAATTTTTCACCGTAGCTTCACCAGATACATTCAACAATACCGAATCGGAGACACACAATCGTATTGTTCTCTTCGCCTTCTGATCCAACTTCTTCCAGTCTTCATGTGACATTTCCATTGGTTTAGTACCTAGATCTACCGCGATCCATTGATCTTTATCGACCAGCAGGTCCTCCATATTGAGCTTCCACAACTCAAAACCCTAACCATTAAATTTCTCAATCTCTATCTTTCCACTACTCGCCATCTTCTTTCACCACAAGAATCAATCCCATAGATCTCCCACTAAACAGGGTCTACCACAGCCCCGAGCAAAAAACCCCTCAGCAGCAAAGGCATCCCCCTGAAGCCGAAATTACTCTTATACCAAATGTAGGTTTTAACCCTGTACAGAAATTATCTACAAATGAATCTTAAAACAGAAAATAAACAATAGCGAGAGCATACAACATAAAACAGATAAATACAAAGATTTTCCCCTGGATCCCAAATCGGGATGACCAACTTGATTTTTCATTATATTCCTTTTCGTGTTACAACACATATATATACATGCTGAAGCATACATAAACCCCAATCCATTAACCCTAGATTAGAAAATAACCATAGTTCCCTTGACCGGATCTACAAAATATCAGGGGCTGAAAACCATCGTCCCCCAAAACCATGTGCAAACCCATGCACAAAACCATGGGCGGGTCCACCCACCGAAAAATAAGGTCCAAATTTTTTTTCCCAAGGCACTGCCCTAGACCCCGACAAGGTGGGCTGTCGCCCCCCCTATTGCGCCCAACACAACATACAGGGAGGGCTATCGCCCCCCCGTGCGTGACTAGTCATGGAAATAATATACACAAACCCAACATGTGTCCCCTCATCTGTAACAATTTCCCTTGGGACACCAAAACGAGTGAAGATATACTCAAAAATAAATGAAACTACAGCATTTTTAGTTGCAAAAGAAAGTGCTTTAGCTTCTACCAATTTAGTAACATAATCAATACATACCATAATATACCTCTTTTGTTTAGAAGGTGGATTAATTGGACCAAAAAAATCCAAGGCCCATTTCTCAAAGGGTTTAATGAGTACCTGAGGTTGCAGTGGAATTTCACTTGAAAGGACAGGTTTCCCCATCCTTTGGCAACTATCACATCTCTTAACATATTCTTTGGCATCCTTAAAAACGAAAGGCCAATAATATCCTAAGAGAAGGATTTTATAAGAAGTTCTTTTGTAAGAAAAATGGCCTCCACATGGTTGATCATAGAAATATTTAAGTATATCTGGTATCTCATCTTCTCATACACATCTTCTGATGATGAGATATGGTCCTGTTTTGTATAATTATTCATTGATTCATGAGTAAGAATCACTTGTTTGGATTATTTTTCTCTTTTCTCTCGGAAACAAATGAGATGGTAATTTTCCTGTAGCCAAATAATTAGCAATATTTGCATACCAAGGTGATTTAATAGATACTGAAAAAATATATTCATCTATAAATTTATCCTCTACAGGCATATAATTATTATCATTTTGAATCCTAGATAAAATTCAGCAATTGTAGTTTTTTTCCTGGTCGATCTAGAATGGTGATGTTAAACTCATGCAATAGTAATAGCCATCTTGTTATCCTGCCATTAGTGATTGGTTTTTTTATTAAATATCTGATGGCAGAATGATTTGTGTGAACAAAAATTTCGTAGCCAGTGATGTAATGTCTTAACTTATTAATGGCATGCACTACGGCTAAAAACTCTTTTTTAGTTACAGTATAATCTAGCTCTGTTGGAGTTAAATTTTTACTGGTATAGTAAATGGCATAAAGAGTAATATCTTTATGTCCCAAAACAACCACTAAGTTTGTATCTGAAGCATCAATAGATATGTGGAAAGGCAATTTCCAATTAGATCCTTTTAAAATAGGTGCTTCAAAGACTTTATTTTTCAAAGTTTCAAAGGCATTTTGAAAATTAGAGTCCAAACCGAATTCACGATATTTGGTAAGTAATTTGAAGAGTGGAGATGATATTTTGTGAAGTTTTCTACAAATCATCTATAATACCCAGTAAAACTAGAAAACTCCTAACATCTCATTGACAATTTGGCATTGATAATTTCGAAATAACCTCTACTTTAGATGAGTCTACCTTTATCCCATTTCCTGAAATATGGTGACCTAAAACAATTCCCTCATTAAACATCATAAACCATTTTTAATGACTTCATGAAATATTTTCTTCTTTGCATCTTATTAGAACTTTTTCTAAATTTTCTAGTGCTTCTTCAAAAGAATTACCATAAACTGTGAAATCATCCATATACACTTCTACACAGTCATGAATAAGATCAGAGAAAATTTTGAGAACTTCTCTTTGGAATGTTGTTGGATCATTTCATAACCCAAAAGGAATTACTCGATAAGCATAAATTCCCCATGGACAGGGAAATTTGGTTTTTTCTTGATCTTCAAGTGCTACCTGAATTTGATTATACCCACTAAATCCATCCAAAAATGAAAAGTAACTTTTCCCCACTAATGTGTCTAAGACTTGATCTATGAAAGGAAGTGTAAAGTGGTCTTTCAATGTTTCTATATTCAATACCCTGTAATCGATGCATACCCTCAATTTTCCATTTTTCTTAGGAACGATTACTAGGGGTGGAACCCATTAACTGTCTGATATTGGGTAGATAAAATTTACATTCAATATTTTTTGTAGCTCTTCCTTAACAATTTATTTTAAATTTGGGTTCATTCTTCTTTGAGGTTGCATAACTGGTCTAACACTCTATTCATTATAGATATGATGCATAGAATCTTTGGTATTAATTCCTTTCATATCTGTATACTCCCATGCATAAGCAGAAGAGTGTTTTTGCAAGGTCTCTACCAGTTGATTTTTTTGTAATTCTTCCCTATTTTCATTAATTTTCAATGTTTTTCCTAGAAAATTTTCTATTGAAGAATTTCCAAATTTTTCCTTAGAATGTAAAGACATTTGTCTAGATGCTAAATATTAGATATTACATTGTTCTTGAAAATTTTGACAATTCTCATAATATAAGGAGGGTTCATTATTTTCTCTTGAATTTAAAATTTGGTCCTCCTCACTTGTTTGTGCAATAGTAAAAATGGTTTGTATATCGTTATCATCATCTATCTGTTATTTAATTTCTATATCTATTATTGTTTTTGCAGGTGGATATAATGTAAAATTCTTTGTTGAACTGCCATCTGAGATGAACATGTCCCCTGATATACAACTGATGAAAGCATCAGTAGTAGCTAACCAAGGTCTTCCTAAAAGTAATAGATGTCCTCCTAAATTATTCTTGGGTGTTAAGACCATGAAATAGACATGATATTACCAAGTATATAAGGATACAAAATCATCTTCTAACACAACATCAGATTTAATTACTGGCCTATCTTCTAATTGTAATAATGTTGGTGTGTATTGAAGTTTAGTAAGTTTTAGTTGATCCGTAATTTTTTTACTCATTATGTTTATGGCTGCTCCCAAATCAATCGGTGTGTTTGGTATTTCAATTCCATTGATGTGAATTTTCACAACGGGGTCCTGTTGAAGCCTAGAAAATCTCTGCTTCAAACATTGGGGAAAACCACCCGGTCGGGACCTTAGGACAGCTCCTTTTCCGTTTGGTATGGTGGCTCCGACTGGATTTAAAGGACCAGTTTCCTTATAACTAAATGGGTTGGTTTGGATGGGTGAAAATGGGACTAAATTAACTAAAATAAAACTATCTAATTTAAACTAAATACTGATAAAGAAATTCTAACACTAACCTGGGTAATTATATGTGAATACAACTTAAGATTGTTCCAATTTAACAATAACCATGAAAATGTATTATTATTTAAATTGAAATGTGCAGAAACAAACAAAGATAACTCTGTTTAAGAAATTAAACAGAGTTGTATTAGCATATTCCATTCATCATTGTATACCATCTATATATATTTATGAAAGATAACGTTTCAATTATACTCAGAAATTATATATAAAAAGAAGCATTGTGAAAACAAATATATATAAATGATAGCAATTTTTAAAGCGAATATCATAAGACAAAAGAAATCAACAGTGAACAGATAGAAATACCTTATTCATCTTGAAGACTTTCAAATGAAATCTAATACTCTAATCCAGTAACTCTGATGCAAAATCAAATTCCAAGGTACAGAAATGCAACACTTCAAAGATAATTCCGCATAAAAATCACCAGATGTGATCCTTTTTTAAAAATATATAAGACAATGGAGTACATAAATGCAATCTCCAAGTCAAAAAATATTAAGATCCAGGACCCTTCTCTAAATGCATGAGAAGGGTTTAAATACTACTTAGCTAAATCTAAAAATAGTCTTATTACAAAAATTAAGGATTCGGTTCAATGACCGTCCTTTTCCTAGGCTAAAATATAGTAAAATTAAAACTAAATCTAACTATCTATGAACTTGTTCTTTAAACTTGCAGGCATCTAGCATAGTTTTGAGAAGATGCGGTTGACCGACTTCAGAATTCAACTGTCCTGAAAAGACAGAGTCGGCAAGCGTAGGAGCAATCTTCTCTGTAGCATTGATGATACAATTAAGCGCACTGTGCTGACTGTGTGGCTTCACCAAGTGGATATACTGGCATCCTTATTACAAGCAGTGTCTGCGTACAGTGAAGCCATTTCTCTGTTTTCAGAATTCGAGCTCTTCTCCTTCTTACCCATAGTGTTTAGTGAAAGCTTTGTATAGACGTTTGCTCCTTCATGCCTGCGTTTTACGAGTTAAATGAGAGTAATGGCATGAGAAAGGTGACGAGACTGTTTTAAATGCGAAGGCGGATGAAATATAATATTTTAATCGTGAAACGACTTTCAATTAAAACAAAATCTCATTTACCATTAATTGTCAATCCAATCATTTAATCTAATCATTAAAGCGCATAACAGATTTGATATATGGGAAGATTGCCTTTGGACAACGCGCCTACATGAATCTGCGACATTGCGATTTGCGATTTGCTGCGCAATATCGCAATGTCGCAATATTGCAATATTGCAAAATTAAACCATCGCAGTTATGTAAAATAGCGCAAAAGCGCAAATTGCGCAATAGCGCAAAAGCGCATATCGTAAATCTCGCAAAAAGCGCAAAATTGTAAATAGTGCAAAAGATATTCGTTTAACATTTCTGTTTTCTGCGCTATGCGATCTGCGACCAATATTTTTATTGTATAAACTTTTTGGGATCGCATTATCGCAAAAGCGCAAAATCGCATTTTCAGTTTTATAAAAGATATATACCATTTTGCGATGGATGTGCTATTTTGTTTAGAGAACAATTTTATTGTAATCTATCATAAACTTAAGTGTTTCTTAATGTTCTTTCTAAGGGATTTCTCTAATTTTATGATAGAAAGCTTTATTTGAAAAGGAAAACAAATCCTAATTGATTTTTTGGATTTTTTAACTAAGGGTCCCCATTTATTTAGTATTATTACTAATATTAAATAAAAGGGGGGTTGTTGTTGGTCACAACAATTGGCGATTCACTAAAAGAAACAGTTATCTCTGAAAAAATAAAATGAACACTCTATCTTTAGTAAGTAAATATTTTTAAAGACAATGAAAACTATCTTAGGAAAATTCAAATAAAATGTAACTATGAAAAAGAAATAAAAATCATTTCACAATTTCTTTCTAATTCCTTAAGAATAAAAACATTTTTGGGTTATCTCAAGCTTTGATTGGTGTTAATAATGAAGTAAGTGGATTTATCCAAGTTTTGATTTTATAATATACTCTATTGCCATAGGTATTGCCTCTGCTGCCAGCAAACGTTCATAGTCTCGACAGGGTTACCTTTAAACCATTAACCATTCATTGTCCCATCCAACTAAAATTATGACTTTTTAAAAGATAAATTCATAAGACCTATTATCTCATGTTTTTGTCTTTTACTTATTTTTATTTTAAGAGCCATTGTCCTGGTTTGGTAGCCAGTTAATAACAATGCCATTCACTAGTTATAATTAAACTGAACAAGCTGGCTCGTGATGAGACCCCTTGTCTTATATTTATAAGCCATTACCCTGTTTTGGTATGCAGTATTGGTAATGTTAGTTTTATTACTCCTTATGAACATGGTAAGTCGGCTCATAATGAGACCTCTTATCTCTTTAAATTTTCAAATTTCTTAGAATTACATTCTAAAAAATCACAACTTAAATGGATGGGGTGAAATAGTTTTATCCTTAAGAATCAATGGATGACAATTTTCAGAGTTTTTTGGGTTCCAAAACTTTGAAAAATCTTTACTTTGATAGATAACCTTTCTCTGCTTAATAAACTTATGATGATTTACATTCTTCTCAAGTTTTCAAAATATCATGCAAATGATTGAAATAATCTTTCAAAGTTTAACATCTTATTTTAAACTATTCAAAAACTGTGATCATTACTTTAAAAATTCTTATTTACACAAAATAAATATTTATAATATTCTTCCTAAGAAATTTTCCTAAATAGTAAACAGTCAATTATAGACTCATTAACAACCTTTATTTGCAAAAAACAATCAAAAACTCTGCAGAAAGGAATATGTACAGTTTAAGAAGGGGTTACCTCCTTATGAAAAGAATTTCTTCAAGATAAGCCCATTTACAGGAATAGATTCTCTCTTACATGTTAGATCTTGGAGTATGAATGTATTTGAGCCTATATTCTCAACGATCTGAAATGGTCCTAGCCACATTTTTTGAAACTTGGTATGTTTACCTTTTTCTTCGTGTGCTTTATCCCATTTCAGAACAAGATCACCAATTGACAAAATTTTTGAGCTGATAGAACTTGCATCAAAAGAAGATTTTACAAGCTGTTGATGTTTTTCATGAATAATTTTTTCTTTATCTCTATCTTCTTCTAGTTTAAGGATTTGATCATATCTTAATTGAATGGATGAAGAAGGATTTTCTTCAATAAATTGCACTAGGGCTAGTGATGGAAGAGTTAAATTTGATGGTATCATAGCTTCTTTTCCATAAACCAAATTGAAAGGTGAAGTCCCTATTGAAGCTTTTTCAGTGATACGATCAGCCCATAATGCAAAGATTAAATATTTGTGCCAATTCTTTTGATTTTGATCAACGGTCCTTTTAATGATTTTGATAAGGTTTTTATTAGTGGATTCAGCCAAACCATTACCTTGTGGATAATAATTTGCTGAATATTTTAATTTAAAACCTCTTTTGACTGCAAATTCTATTAAACTATTTCCGGAGAAGTAAGATGCATTATCAAAGACAAGAGCTTGAGGTACACCAAACCTGGTTATGATGAATTGATCTATGAAATCAATAATTGCATCAGAATTGGCTACCTTCAACGGGATTGCCTCTACCCATTTTGTAAAGTAATCAGTTGCAGTAAGGATGTACTTGTGTTGTTTGGAAGAATGAGGTACTATCTCACCAATAATGTCAAGCCCCCATTGTTCGAATGGTTGCTCAATAATCACTGGTTGCAAAGGAAAAGCTGGTTTCCTTTGTCTTCCACTTGCAGTTTGACAAATTCGGCACTTCCTTACGTAATCATGCGTATCTTTAAAAAGGGTAGGCCAATAATACCCAGCATGAATTATTTTGGGAGCTGTGGTATCACCTCCAAAATGACCTCCTGCTGGTCGATCATGCAATTGAATATCTTGATTTGAATCTTGATTTTCTGGTATGTTATGAGCTCCTGCAAATAATCTGCAAAAACCTTGTCCTCTAACAATCTTAGCTGGTTTAATATCAATATCATATTCTTGCAAGGTTGTTACCCAGTTCGCTCTCTTTTCTCCTACTTCTTTTTGAATTAATAATTGCCTCACTGCAGAGAATGGGACAATGATTTTTGTATGTGTTTTCAAGAGAAAAGGTCTGAAATGTTTGATTGATTTAAACACAGCAAAGGCTTGTTTTTCAACGTCAGAATAATTAAGCTCAGCTCCTTGTAGATTTGAGCTAAAGAAATAAATTGGTGCTTCGATTTCTTGATCATTGAGTTGTGTTAAAACAGCTGCATAGGATGTTTCGGTGGCCACAGTATACAAAGTAAAATCTTTAGAAAAATCTGGGGTATTCAATGCTGGTGCATTAATGATCGCTTGTTTGATTGCATCAAAAGCTTCTTTCTCTTTATGTCCCCATTTGAATACTGAATTTTTCTTGATCATATTTTGCATAGGTAAAACAATTAAAGAAAAATCAGGAATGAATCTTTTAACAAAATTGATCTGTCCAAGAAATGATTGCATGGATTTTTTGTTATAAGGTAAAGAAATATCAGAAATTTCTTTCACTCTATCTGGATCAATATATATACCATATTTTGACACAACAAATCCCAAGAGTTTTCCTTCACCCAAAGCAAAGAAAGATTTCTTTGGATTTAAGGAAATACCAAATATTCTACATCTTTCAAATATTTGTTTTAGGTCATGTAGATGATTGGTTCTCTTTTTTGAAAATACTGTTATGTCATCAAGATAGAAAATAACTGATTTATTGATCAAACCTTTAAATGCTATGTCCATGGCTCTTTGGAAAGTTGCTCCTGCATTTATTAGACCAAAAGGCATTTTCTGATAAGCATAAGTTCCCCATTTTGTTCTGAAAGTTGTTTTCAATCTGTCATCTCGATGAACTAAAACTTGATTATAGCCCGAAAATCCATCGAGAAAGGACATAAGTTGAGAACCAGCTACCTTTTGAAGTATCTGTTCCATAGTTGGCAATGGGAAATTTTCTTTTAAACATGCCTTGTTTAAATTTCTGAAATCAATACAGATTCTTATATCACCATTCTTCTTCCTTACAGGTACCATATTGGAAACCCAATTGGAGTGCTTGACCGGAAAAATGATTTTGGCTTTTAAAAGTTTATTAAGTTCTGATTTGATTTGACTTTCGAGATTTGGATGAATCTTTCTCAACTTCTGTTGAACAGGTTTAATATCAGGAAGCATTGGAATTGTGTGTTGAATAACCGAAGTATCATACGTTTTTAAATCATCATAATTCCAAGCAAAAACGTTTTTATACATTTTCAGAATTTTAATGAATGCGTTCCTTTCTTCTGGTGTTAAATTGAGTTCTAAGTTAACGTTTTGAGGTTTAGAATCAGAACCAAGATTTACTAATTCAAACTTCAAAGTGGAAATTTGAAGTTTAGCATTAGTGACTTTCTTGAATCTGTCTTTAATGTCATATAAATCCTCTAATTTAACAATAGATTTTGGAATGGGATTTTCATTATCTTTTGAAATAATTTGTAAATCATGATCATCTTCGTCAATAATTTGCTCATCATATGATTTCTCTGAAGTCATGAAATTTAAAATATCTTGATCATGATAGAATACTCTCCAGTTTGTAACATTATCTGGGACAGATGGACGAAAAATCAATTCTACAGAAAACCTATCAGGACTGCAATCTTCAGCAAGCAGGAGTTTAGATGCAACATTAGCTAACAAGTCAGCTGATGTATTCTGATTCCTAGGAATAGGAGAAATATTGAATGCTAAAAAATGAGTGGTGAGATCTTGTACTAGGGTTTGAGAGTGTTTAAGATGTCCTGAAAGGCAATGAATAGTATTCCTAACTTGTTTTATGACAATTTCGGAATCACCAAAGACTTTCAAGTGTTTAACATCTAACCCTATAGCTTTATAAAGTCCTTGAACCAAGGCTTCATATTCTGCGGTATTGTTTGTACACTCAAATTCTAACCTACATGACAGCATAGTTTTCTCACCATCTGGATCAATTAAGATGCATCCAGCTCCAGCTCCATCACTAGACTTTGATCCATCAAAATATAACGACCAAAATAAAGACTTATCTATTGGCTTATCTATAATTACATCAGAAATATTTACAATTCTGGAAGGATCAGATTGTGAAAAATTTTCTATTTGAGAAACAAAAGTATTTACAGAAAAAGGTGATTGAGGTGCTTCGAAGTTTCCCAGAAATGATTCAGCAGAATAACCTCCAAGAATATTGTTGTTGAATGCCACAAGCTCATTAGGTTGTTCGAATTCAGTGACAGTGTGCGTCATATGTTTTTCTCGTTCAATTTTGATTTGATTTGGTTTCCCTTTGTAGGGAAGCCACATATGTGAATAATCAATTGAGATATAACCATTAAGTTTCGCAGACCAGTCCCTGCTTAAGATTAATCCATAGAATTCAGGAATATCAACAATCAAAATATCAATTCTTTGGACAATCCTAGGATCAGAAGCTAATCTGATAGTAACTGAATTGATTTCTCCTACAACTTGAACTTTAGAGCGATCCAATTGAACGATATGAACTGCTGATTTCTGTGGTTCGATATTCAATTTAGCACAAACAGAAGTAGGTATTATATTAGAGGAAGCTCCAGAATCAATCAAACAATTGTGCAGATACTTATTGTACATCTCATAAGTCAAAATAAAAGGAGGAGTTTGAGAATTTGACTTTTCTCCAATGAGCACTGTATCAGTAACATCTACCTTATCTGGTGGCTTACCAGCTCCTCTAGCTACTTTTGTAACTACACCACTTGGTAAAGGAGCAATTGGTGTAGCGTTTAATTCTTTCAATAGCAACTTTTGCTGGTGTTTTAGTTTGCTGAGTTCATGTAAGGAAATGTTGGCTTTGATCTTTTTCATGTCTTCAACAATGTTGTACTCCATAGGATTTGACACCACTAAAGTCTTTGTTGTTGATGTGGGAGGATTAGAAGAAGATGGCTGATTTTGAGTAGGTAATGGAGAAGTTTTCTTTACAGGGGATTTGTCTTTGGTACTTGGAGTTGTAATTTTCTTTTTAGGAACTGTTTGCACTGGTTCCGCTGTAGATTTACTCCTAGTACTTATAGGCATAGCTTCTTCACTATCAGAATTAGGGAGAATAAAATCCCACATTCCATTCAATTCAGCTATTTCTTCATTTTCAACTTCCTCATCTGATACTAGAGATGTATCTTCTTCTTCTTCTTCTTCTTCTTCTGATTCTGCATTAGAAATTGCATTAGGAGGTTTAGATTTAACTTGGTTTCTTCTGAAATTTTGGAATGGTTTCTTGGTAGAAGTTTCAGCTACTTGTTTTTTAATTTCAACCATTTCATTTGACATGGTTTTAAGAACTTTCTGTAAACCTTCCATGTCGTATGGGTCTTTGGCCTTTTTCTTTGAATCATCTTTGAAGCTGACTTTCTTTGATTTCCTTTCTTCAATAGCATTTTTCTTTTCTAGAGAAATAATTCGTTTTTCTACTGCAATAGCCTCTTTCATATTCTCAGCTAATGTAGGTTTTGCAGCTCTATCTACAAAAATTGCTATGTTTGAGGGTAAGGCAGTTATGTACCATTCAATTCTGACTTGTTCACTGGGTTGTGAATTTGTGTGGATTTTGTTCAAGATTTTGTTGAATCTAGCGTTGAATTCTTTAATGGGTTCCTTGGGTTCTATCTTCAAATTTGAGAGGTCATTGAGTAAAGTTGCTATTGATCGGTCATCTCCAAATTTGGTTAAAAAATGATCTGCAAAAATTGCCCAACTTGTTATGGATCCTTATGGTAATGAAAAGTACCATGATCATGCTACTCCTTGAAAAGTATAAGGGAATAGTCTAACTACAACATCTTCATGTGTGACTCCATTCAAATTAATAGCCAGCATAAAGTTATTGATATGTTCTTCAGCTTGAATGTTAAGATCTGGGACAAATTTCGGAAGCCATTTTCCAGGATTGTCTGGTAAGTCATGTAAAGGTGTAGCCATGTTGACTGCCCCTGGAGTAGCCCATGGTCTAGCCATTATTGGAACAACTATTGGAGGAGTAGTAGAAACTGGTGGTGTTTGAATAGAAGTTGTTGGAATAGATGATGTTGAGATTGATGATGATTGAGCAGATGATGATTGAGTGGATGATGATTGAGGAGATGATGATTGAGGAGATGATATGGAAACAATTGTACTTTGTTGAGATGGGATTTCAGAAACAGGTATTTGAATATTAGATGTTGAACTTATATCACTTACTGATTCCGATTGAGTTTTTCTTGTCTTGACTCTACTAGGTAAAGGGAATTCTTTCGGAGAAATACTAAGTTTTTCACTTTGAAGCCTAGTAAGAGGTTTGGAAGAAACAAATTTTGAAGTTACACTACCTTCAGATATTTCAGACTCTTCTAAAGATAATGAGAATCCTTTCAATTTATGAATTAAATCTTGAACTTCAGGAGACTCAAGATTTTGATTGTCTAAATGTTTTGAGATTTTGGTAGTGGGTGTATGAATACTCTTCGCAATTTCTTCTATAGGATTTTGTATTTCAGAAGAAATTGAAGGAGTTGATGAGGGTGTTTTGCTCTCAGAATGGCTTGTGGATAAAGATTTACTTGCCATTCATAGCTCAAGCCCTCCTTCTAGCGCCAAAAATGTTGAAGCCTAGAAAATCTCTGCTTCAAACATTGGGGAAAGGCACCCGGTCGGGACCTTAGGACAGCTCCTTTTTCGTTTGGTATGGTGGCTCCGACTGGATTTAAAGGACCAGTTTCCTTATAACTAAATGGGTTGGTTTGGATGGGTGAAAATGGGACTAAATTAACTGAAATAAAACTATCTAATTTAAACTAAATAATGATAAAGAAATTTTAACACTAACCCGGGTAATTATATGTGAATACAACTTAAGATTGTTCCAATTTAACAATAACCATGAAAATGTATTATTATTTAAATTGAAATGTGCAGAAACAAATAAAGATAACTCTGTTTAAAAAATTAAACAGAGTTGTATTAGCATATTGCATTCATCATTGTATACCATCTATATATATTTATGAAAGATAGCGTTTCAATTATACTCAGAAATGATATATAAAAAGAAGCGTTGTGAAAACAAATATATATAAATGATAGCAATTTTTAAAGCGAATATCATAAGACAAAAGAAATCAACAGTGAACAGATAGAAATAATTTATTCATCTTGAAGACTTCAAAATGAAATCTGATACTCTAATCCAGTAACTCTAATGCAAAATCAAATTCCAAGGTACAGAAATGCAACACTTCAAAGATAATTCCGCATAAAAATCACCAGATGTGATCCTTTTTTAAAAATATATAAGACAATGGAGTACAGAAATGCAATCTCCAAGTCAAAAAATATTAAGATCCAAGACCCTTCTCTAAATGCATGAGAAGGGTTTAAATACTACTTAACTAAATCTAAAAATAGTCTATTACAAAAATTGAGGATTCGGTTCAATGACCGTCCTTTTCCTAGGCTAAAATACAGTAAAATTAAAACTAAATCTAACTATCTATGAACTTGATCTTTAAACTTGCAAGCATCTAGCATAGTTTTGAGAAGATGTGGTTGACCGACTTCAGAATTCAACTGTCCTGAAAAGACAGAGTCGACAAGTGTAGGCGTAATCTTCTCTGTAGCATTGATGATACAATTAAGCGCACTGTGCTGACTGTGTGGCTTCACCAAGTGGATATACCGACATCCTTATTACAAGCGGTGTCTGCATATAGTGAAGCCATTTCTCTGTTTTCAGAATTCGAGCTCTTCTCCTTCTTACCCATAGTGTTTAGTGAAAGCTTTGTATAGACGTTTGCTCCTTCGTGCCTGCGTTTTACGAGTTAAATGAGAGTAATCGCATGAGAAAGGTGATGAGACTGTTTTAAATGCGAAGGCAGATGAAATATAATATTTTAATCGTGAAACGACTTTCAATTAAAACAAAATCTCATTTACCATTAATTGTCAATCCAATCATTTAATCTAATCATTAAAGCGCATAACAGATTTGATATATGGGAAGATTACCTTTGGACAACGCGCCTACATGAATCTGCGACATTGCGATCTGCGATTTTCTGCGCAATATCACAATATCGCAATGTCGCAATATCGCAATATTGCAAAATGATACCATTGCAGTTATGTAAAATAGCGCAAAAGTGCAAATTGCGCAATAGCGCAAAAGCACATATCGCAAATCTCGCAAAAAGCGCAAAATTGTAAATAGCGCAAAAGATATTCGTTTAACATTTCTGTTTTCTGCGCTATGCGATCTCGACCAATATGTTTATTGTATAGACTTTTTGGGATTGCATTATCGCAAAAGCGCAAAATCGCATTTTCAGTTTTATAAAAGATATATACCATTTTGCGATGGATGCGCTATTTTGTTTAAAGAACAATTTTATTGTAATCTATCATAAACTTAAGTGTTTCTTAATGTTCTTTCTAAGGGATTTCTCTAAGTTTATGATAGAAAGCTTTATTTGAAAAGGAAAACAAATCTTAATTGATTTTTTGGATTTTTTAACTAAGGGTCCCCATTTATTTAGTATTATTACTAATATTAAATAAAAGGGGGGTTGTTGTTGGTCACAACAGGTCCCTGGATCTAAATATTTCTACATTGTTTTCTTCCCCATCATAATGTCTTCAATTCTCCCAACTAATTGGATTCTTTTATGTCTTTTCTTTTTCTTTGTGTATTTAATTCCTTAATTGTTTTTGAAAAAATTGGTATTTCTTTTATAGCTTGCAATAAAGGAATTTTTATACAAATATTTTTCAATTCATCAATCATATCATAATCAGGCAATGTGATTTGTTTTTCTCCTCCTTTATCAATTTTCAACCTTTTAGGAAAATGTGGCCTTGTAATAGATATTGAAGGTTGTTCTATAATAGGAGTATCATCATAAATTATGGGAATATTTTATGTTTGATCATTTTCTTTCTGAGGAAGAGAATTTTCTTCTTCTTCAGATTTACTGCTATTTTTTCGAGATTTTTTCTTTGTTTCCTGAAATAACAATAGAGGTTTTCTTCTTTTCTAATATTCTAACAGATCTTAATTGAACATTAGTTAGATCTAGTGGAGTTATTATATAAGTTTGAGAATTATGCACTTCCATGTTGTAAACAGGTTTATTATTTGGATTCGGAAGTGGTTGAATGGGTAATTGGTTTGGTTTTTGTGCAAATGGTAGAGAGAGTTGTGGATTTGTATTTTGAACTTGAGCTTGAGGTAATTGATTATTCTAAGGAAATAATTGTGGTGGGAATTTTGATAAGGTGGTGGATATTGTTGATATTGGGCATATTTTCCATAAGGATTTTTTCACCCTTGATTCCATGGTTGTGTTTGAGCCCAAGGCTGCCATGGCATAGGTGAATTCCAATTCCCTTGTGAAGATTGTGCAAATTTTTGAGAATTAAAATTTTGATTTTGATTTTGAAAATTTTTCCATGGTATTCTGGCAATAGAGAAAAGATGATCTACATGATTTGGCATTCCTTCTTCACTATATGCAGCCCTAAGACCTAGTATAGAGGGAAATTCTTTAGTATCATGATTTTTTGTACATATTACACAGGTTTCTTGGTTTTTAACTTTAAAGGACATTCTCTCAAAGCATGTTTCTTTCTACACCTAGGACAAAAGATAGATAGTGCAGCATTCTCAGCTTTTTGCTTGTTATGTATTTTAAGGGTGTAAATTTGCTCACTAAGACTCCCTAAAATATCTATTTTAAAATTATCAAGAAAATTACCTAATTCTTCCCTACTAACTGTCCCAGATGCAGATTTATTTATTCTTGATAAGAGAGGATCTCTTAGACTTTTCTCGGTTCTTTATTTACCCCTTGAAATATGTATACATAATTCACAAATTTATCTAAATGGTAATTGAGAAATGTCTCCTTTCCCCATTACATTGAGGAGATCATTCCGGTCATCTCTGATGGATTTGAGTAAGAGAGATTTCAAAGTTTCCTCATCCATATTATCCATTTTTTCCTTATTAATGTTATAAACAAATATTTCGACAAGATCTTCAATATTTTCATCTTCCTTTTGTGCCATCTTAAAAACTTAATCTTTCATGCTATGAGGCATACAATAATCCTTATATTTCTCTAAAAATGCATCTTTAATTTATGCCCATGTTCCTATAGAATTCGTTCCTAAATGCATAAAACATTTTAATGTTGAATCCTTTAAGGTAGAAAGGAACAATTTTAATTTCTTAGCATCATGTAGATAATCATATGATCTACATAATACTTAAAATTAAAAGAGAAATGTTTTTGGATATTGATTTCTTATTCCATGTGTTATATTTCTGTAATTTACGATATTGTGAGAATAAACACAGAGCAAAACATCAAAACCGCTTTGGAAGCTATGATCTAGCCCTGCCAGCTTCAGAGAGTGTAATATCCCAAAACTGGAATTTTCTACAACAATAAGAATACCTTAAGGTATTCCAAATTTGGATAACAGCAAGTAATAAACTCATGTAATGTGTTTGAACACATATCCATCATAATAAAAATCACAACAACAAACTATGCATTTATGCAGTTCACCAAGTGGGGAAAAGCAACCATTTTTGCTTCAAAAATGCTATTTTATGAATATTGAGTTAAAAAAGTGGAAAATAATGGTTGTTTCCCTTAGAATGGACAATATAGGACATTCATGCAAAATATTTTCAGAAACAAAATTCCTTTAGCCTAGCTAAACAGGCCTCCCATGCTCAAGACAACTAGAAATTTCCAAAACCCCAAGACTGCAAAATGCCAGAGCAGTTGCACCAATGACTGCGAAGTCTAAAGAGAGGTTAACTCAAAAAATAGAGAAATATGACTGATAATATTTTTATAATACTCAATTATGCACAAAAACAGAGATCTAATCTCTTTTACACAAATCCAAGAAGACCCTCCAAGGGTTTCTTAACATAAAATATATACAAGAGAAGCTGCTGCAAAATTTGTGGCTGAATAACGTTGTATGGCTGAATCTTTGAAATATATGGCTGAACATACAAATAAATTTCTGTAGACTCCTTTCCTATTTCTCCCAAAGAAAGGTTGATCCTTCTCTTGGGAAACTAGCTCCTCCAAATGAGATTTTCACCCGTTCCACTGCACACCTTAAGAAATAACATAGTTTTCTGAAGGGACTACATTTTTACTGAAGGTATGTGCTTTTCACAACACCAGATAGTGGAAAATTCAGATCAGAAAACTCCTCTTAGATTTCTTAAGAAATATCTCCACGAAAGAGTAGGGAATCCCCAGCCGGGTAAACCCTTTCACTAAATAGTGCAGCAACTTAGTTAAACAACTAAGTATGTAGGAATTCTAAGAATACCTCATGAAAATACAATCTCCAATATTCCCATATTCTTGCCATATCCATTATATAATTGATGATCTTCCTCACCAAGGGTCCCACCTACCATGAGGTTGCTTCCATGCAAAGGCTCCTCCACAAAAACTACGTTGTCCAACAAGATGGTTCAATGCATCTAGACAGTTTTGTTGACTTGGTCAACCTTGAATGATTCTTCATGCCTTGTCCCTTTTCATACTCAAGGTGCCTTCATTTTATCTAGCTGGATTCGATCCCCATTCACATTGAGCTGGCTTTATTTAGAATCCACTTCTTTGAGAGTAATTTATGTTGACTTGGTCAAACTTGACCTTGCCCACATATTTTAGACCTTTTTCACACATGTGAATGTTTGAATTAGTTATTACATGATCCCCTTTTACACTAGGAGGGATTTTTATTCATACTTGAGCAAATTATGAGCCTCCTTGCTCAATTATTCATGCATCTAGATTCCAAAAGCAAAATTTAATATTCCTATTAGTTGAAGCTAAATTAGGAATATTACAAAGAGGGATCTCTCTGTAAAATTTAACTTTGTTTTTAAGAAATTTTAGGTTAGTTATGATTGTGCTTGATTTTTTGTTTTATTTTGATTGTTTGGTTGATTAAGTGACTATATTCCCATTGGGCTATGGAGTCAAAAATATAACCAGTTTTGCATCACAATTTAAAAGAGTTATAACTGGGCAAGCTAGGTTGCATTAACTGGATCTTTTAAGATATTAAGTGAAATATGGAAATGGAAGAAGTGTGAAATTCAGTAGATTTTGAAAAGCAATTAAGTATTCTTCAACCTAACTTCAATAGAAAACATATAAATTGCAAAACATCCAGAATAAGGTGTTCTATTTAACATATCCTATTCATCACAGTTTCTGTTTTACAATTAAGATTTTTCAGATTTACAGAGAAAGGAAAAAATAATGAAATAACACAGTTACAGAAAAAATTCACCAGTGAATACACCACATGAATCCTATAATAAGTCCTTGTATTCTTGATGCTGTAGCAAACTTGAAAATTACAATGCTCAGTAGGAAAAATATATTTAGAAATCAACCTCTAATACTTCGAATAGTGAAGTATTTATATTAAATTTTACAAAACTAATTACATCAATCTTTTCTCAACCGACAATGTATTATTAGCAAAAAATTGAACATTAAACTCTTATTGTGACAAAATAATAGGCTCGATGGAGATGATCTGGAATGTCAGCACTATTTTATAAGAAACAGTTGCTGAATGGATATGTTTCTGGGTTGCGTTGGTTGGTGTACTGGATGATGTGTTAGATGTACCTAATTCTTCTCAATTACTCTTTACTCCTATAGCTCACATAGTTTATCCCATCGATCTCCATCTGGGATAGTAAATTTGATTACCTTTCGGTAAATCTCATCAGCTTCAGTATATCTAGAATAAGTTGGCTTTACCACAAAGATGTGATTTACCTCATGTTGAATGAAAAAATTCATTACTGATTTCTTCCAAAAACGCTCTACCTGTCATAATTCCTTTAATGCTGGAGAATTTGGTGTTGTCCCTAGAAATTTCCTTTAATTTATTCACATAGTCTTCATGAGCTATCAACTTATCATTAATAACAAACAAAGAAGGCAGACCCTTCTATGTTAAAGGATCTATCCTATTGAAAAACCTGTTCATTTCTATCTCCAAGATGTCGCATTTCTCTTCCAGTTGAATAGCCAAATTCTTCTTGGTAAGGATCCTCTTCACTTCTAAGATGGTTTATGTTCAATCATCCACTCCAAAGTCATATAACTCATATATGTTCTTGGAATTCATGAACTTGATAATGTTATTTGTTGTAGTAGTCATATCCCCAAGCTCCTGCTTAATATATGAGATAGCATCATTAGCCTTCTTAATCAACTCCATTTTTAAAAAAATAATTTGGATGCAGGGCCATATTTCATTAATGGAGTTCATGATATCTACCCAGATAATTTCCTTGGCTTGGTCCAAGTTCTATCCAATTTCTGATTCTCTCTCTGCCTTCTGCAATCTCTCTATTAATTTATGAGATCTTTGTGCTTCTACTGAATGAGTAGCTTCACTCCTTGATCTCTAGTCTTGCAACACTTTGACTTGATCTTGCAGTTTTTTTATTTCCTTTATCTGAATAGATAGATTCTCCACTGCCTTTGTCAACTGCTCTGCACCATCTGTTGTATGTGTTGTTGAGGTGTAGTTGTGGGGATGGATGTAAGAGGCACAACATCCAATTGAACCATGGAAAGTTTTGCATCCTGCTCCCTTTCTTTAATCATATTTTCCATTTTGTCTCCATTTGTCTCAACTGTGCATTTTTCTCCGTGATGAGCTTCATTATATCATTCTTTTCGTACTTCGTTTCTTCTATGTCCTTGGTGAGAGGGTATTTTTTAGCTGACAGCTTTAGTTGTTTCCTTAATTCTTCTATGTCAACATTCTTATTCTTTATTATCTCCTTTGCAGCATTCATGTTAGAGGGATCATATCCTATATTAACTACCAAGTCTTCCAAGTATTTAATCCTTGTATCCTTAGCAAGAGAGGAGGTTTTCTCCATTTTTAGCTGTGACTGAATGTTGGCCAAGAAAAATTGCAACTTAAAGAGACTCATTGTTGTGTTAGTTAAATTAGAGGAGATATTTTCACCTGTTTTCTTGTGCATATCCATTTGATCAATGGGATGAATGTATTTTATGTCAAACTAAAAAGAAGTCTTTCTTGTAATCAGCTGGCAAATTTGGCTGTGAAATATGTGCCTCAAGAAAGGCCATTTTAATTTTACCTTTCTCAGATTCAAATGTTGACAACAACCTAATTTGAGAACTAGAAGTCTACTTCCAGAATTGATTGTATGTGTTGTTCTTCAAAATTATTTCCCTGAATGTATCAAAAAATGTCTTCTCTTTCTCCCCTGAAACAACCTTAGTTGTCTGGATAGCCTGTTGTTGGTCTTGTGAAGCTGAAGAAGTAGTAGGAGAAAGGGTGGATTGGCCACCAACTTGAGAGGATGAAGGTGTTTCCTTAGTGAGAATAACAACTTCTTGTTCTGAATTTTTATCTATATTAGCTTTTAGATTAAGCTTGGTTCTTTTCCTATACATTATCTTGAACTCCTTGCTTGTAGTTTCAGTCACTAAAGGTGAATCCTCTTATCTCTTCCTTTTCTCTGCTTTTGTTGAAATTTGCAACAAGAAACAGTGAAATTGGCATCCAGAAACAACATGACAACACCTACACTAGTGTGCAACCACAGGTCATGTAATTATGGGTCCTAGTGATGCAGGAGCATCGGATCACCCTTAATCATAATTTAAATTCAAATCTGTGGAATGAGAAATGTGGACAACCATTTGAAAATGGGGCTAATTTCCATGAAATTTGGTTAAAATGATAAATTTTTTATCTCAAAAGATGGAATCGATGCATCTAAAGATATGATTAGTTTTTAAAAATCTGCCATGTAATTAAAATAGAGTGATCTCAGGGATTAGTTAAGAAATTGTGGGAGGAAATCGTGGATCTTAGATGATCCACTCATTTTGTAATTTCTTTAAAATGTGAATATTGTGTTGTATGAGGAGGAGCACAATGTAACCTCAGGGCGAATTTGTGATTCAGGCCCATAGTGGCCTTAGCCTGTAACTCGAGCTTGAGACAATAATAAAATTCATGTGTTTTTATGTATCCAGGAATAATCTGGATTTTGTATTATCTATGTGTTTATTTAATTTCAATCATGTTAAATTATAGGTTGTGTGAATATGAGTGGTGAACAAAGTTCCTATGAACTTTGTTGTAAATCAAAGTATGGCAGAACAAGAGTTTATTGAGACGTGATTCTATCGATAGATACAAAGCAGTGTGCAGGTGGGATGGACGGTCGTGATCAAGTTGCAAAAATGATAGTGAGATATGGATGGACCAGATTACATCGCATTGGCCATAATATGGTTAGTGCACATCGCAGTTGGCGATTTTTATATTTACAAGTTAAGACATCGCAAGTTAATTTTTATAACTTGTGATGCGAAAAGATGTCGGGCTTGCGATGCGATGCAATCGCATATCGCATCTGATAGAGGAACCTTGTTATTTCTATTTTTTATTTTGTGCGACATGAGATAAATTATTCATTGCAATTTGTGATATCGCAAAATCGCAAACATTGCGATATGGTTAAACTTGTGATATTGTGATGGGCCAATTGTCAATGAGTTAAATGTGTGATGCACGATGAGGATAGAGATTGTGATCTGTGATCTGTTTATAATTGCGATATTGCGATCCGTCATAAGTAATGGAAATTATGTGGGTCCATAACCCACAGGATCGCGTATTGAAAAAATATGCAGCCTTGTTGCATCAAAGTGGTATCATAGTAGGGAAATATTTCCTGCAGAGAAAAAAAAAATTCTACACGCAAATGAGGTACAAATATGTCGAATATTGGTAAACGTGCGGTATTTATATTTTTTTCAAGTATTAGAGGAAGGTGAGAAGATTCCAACATCCTAGAGCAATGAATGCTCATACGGTTCCAGAGGAGAGAACCAAAGAGATGCTGAAAGACTAAGCTCAGTGGAGAGAAGCTTAGTGAGGTATTGTGTAGCAAGGAGGAGGCTTGCTACTGCGGAGGTTTTTCTTTGGCGAGTGTTGTTACGAGAATATCACAAAGGAAATTCCATATAAGTGTGGGTAGAATTGCTAAGAGAAAGAAAAGGACTTGGTATTGATAGCAAGTAGGAGACTTGTTATAGAGATCAAGAAGGCATGTGACCAGGAGGTCATAAAAAAAATTTATACCTCGGGAGTCTAATGCAGGAGCATTAGACCACCCTTAATCATAATTTAAATTCAAATCTGCGAAATGAGATATGTGGACAACCATTTGAAAAGGGGGCTAATTTCCATGAAATTTGGTTAAAATGATAAAAAATTTATCTCAAAAGACGGAATCGATGGATCTCGAAAATATGATTAGTTTTTAAAAGTCTACCATTTAATTAAAATAGAGTGATCTCAGGGGTTAGTTAAGCAATTGCGAGAGAAAATCGTGGATCTTAGATGATCCACTAGTTTTGTAATTTATTCAAAATGAGAAGAATGTGTTGTATGAGGAGGAGCACAATGTAACCTTAGGGCGAATTTGTGATTTAGGCCCATAGTGACCTTAGCCTGTAACTTGAGCTTGAGACAATAATGGAATTCATGTGTTTTTAGGTATCCAGGAATAATCTGGATTTTGTACTTTCTATCTGTTTATTTATTTTCAATTTTGTTAAATGATAGGTTGTATGAATATGAGTGGTGAAAAAAGTTCCTATGAACTTCGTTGCAAATCAAAGTATGGTAGGACAGGATTTTATTGAGATATGATTCTATCGATAGATACAAAGTAGTGCGCAGGTGGGATGGAAGGTTGTGATCAAGTTACATAAATGATAGCGATAGATGGACAGACCAAATTACATCACATTGGCCATAAGATGGTTAGCACACATCGCGATCAGTGTTTTTTATATTTACAAGTTAAGACATCACAAGTTATTTGTTATAAGTTGCGATGCGAAAAGATGTTGGGCTTTCGATGCGATGCAATCACATATCACATATGATAGAGGAACCTTATTATTTATATTTGTTATTTTTTGCGAAATGCGATAAGTTATTCGCTATGATTTTTGAAATCGAAAAATCTCAAACATTGTGATATGGTTAAACTTGCAATATCGCAATGGGCCGATTGTCGATGAGTTAAATGTGCAATGCGCGATGAGGCTAAAGATTGTGATCTGTGATATGTTTATAATTACGATATTACGATCTATTGTAAGTAATGGAAATCATGTGGGCCCATGACCCACAGGATCGTGTATTGAAAAAATACGTAACCTTGATGCATCATCGTGCGATACATTAGTGTGAAATTCAATTTATTTAATAAATTGGAAATGTGTCAAATTTAATTATCCCTTAATTAAATTGGACAATAAAATATAATATTATCTCATAATCACTTGTAATAGTTAACTGAGTGTGATAAACTCATTTAGCTCATGAATTTCTAGTTGAGGGTGGTTGGTGAGGCATGCAGAGTGATTCTATGTGTTTTAAAGTTCAAGTTGCAGTTAAGTGCATGATTTTAATGCATGAGAAATCAGTTAACTCAGTTAAGTGAGTTAAAGTCAGTTGAACTAGTTGTAATTGTTTGTTGCACTAATGAGAGATCAAGTGAATTAAATCAGATTTAATTCACATGTAGTGATCTTCTATGAAAATGATGATTTACTATTAATATTTGCATGCATGTTAGTTCCAGTGGAGACCCAGTTGATACAAAGGTTAAAGGGAAGTTGACTATCAGTTGTGTTATTAGAAAACTGCCCAGATGCAGTTAAAACAACACAGGATTTCCCATGATACTTACGCAGTTGAGAAAGGATGAAATACCTATGGAATAGGGATTTCATTCCTCATGAATTGTGTGAGCAAGGAAGGCTGAAGACAGGCTGAGACTTGGCTAAGTGTTGGCGTGATTTTGTCTGAATCAGTGTGAGACGATAGGCAGAGTGTAGGAGACTCTTATGAGAAGAGGGCATTGTAATTGTTTCATGATTCCTTGGTGAATATACAATAGAAGATAGAGGGGTTTTGATTAGCAAGATTTCACCAGGAAAATATCTGCGTTGTGGTTTGATTTGATTCTTTCTTTACTTGTTATGATTGGTGATCATGTTTATTTTCCGCAATTGATTTGTAGAAGGATTCAGTATCTAGATTTATTATATTTCTTGATCGGATTGAATCCATTGATATACATATGTTTGTAAAATTTATACACGGTATCAGAGCATAGTAAATCACTATAGTGAAGAATAAATTGAGTTTGTGGCTGAATAGAATTCGAATTTGCAAAATTATTCTTGGTGCGACAGGCGGATCAGGATCGAAATGGCTTTCAATGGCTTGAGATTGGAGTATGCACTTGAGGGCAGTTCCAGTTATATTGTGTGGAAAGACGAGATGGAGGTAGTACTGGAGGACAATGGGTTGAAATAATTCATTGATAATGACATTCCAAAACCCGTTGCAACATATGCCGCAAATCTTGATGCTTGGAAAAAGAAGGTTGCAAGGGCGAGGAGGATCTTACTGGAGGGAGTACGAGACCACATTGTCTCAAGTCTCCATGGAAAAGCGACTCCATATGCAATGTGAAAGGCTTTGACATATCTTTTTTAGAGTAGCAGTGACCACAGAAAATAGGCACTGAAGGACAAGCTCAAGAAAATCAAAATAGAGAAAGACGACACTATTCTGAAATATTTAACCAAGTTTTTCCAATGTCGAGATGAGCTTGGGAGCGTCATAATTACTGTCGCGGATGATGCATTGGTGAGTCTAGCTCTTTTAGGCCTTCCCAAGATTTGGCATAGCTATCAGGACTCTGTCAATGGGAGGGAGAAGCTGCCATATTGGGATCAACTTTGGTCGGATTTCATGCAAGAAGAATTTAGGCGGAATACCAAGGATGGATCCTCATCCAAGACGGATGATGAGGAAAATTGCACCTTGGTTGGTAAGGAAAAAAAGGGAAAAGGAAAGAAATCCTATTCCAAATCTAAGACCGGCGAAGAAGGTGTTATCACCAAAAAAAAAAGTTTCAAAACATGGTATGTTAACTCTGTTTTGATCATGGTCTAATAGTTTTGAAAGTAATTTTAGTATGGTTAAGGGTATGCCATAGTTTTAGAGGTTTAGTGTTCATCATTAGAATTCAAATAAGGTCTTTATAGGTCCATTTCATGGTCAAAAAATTCACATTTTTCATTCAAGGGTCATATATGTAAGTTTTGGGTCAATTTTCTGCAATTAGCCACAAATCCACAGTTTCGTAGCGCCGTTAGTTCAAAAGTGAGTTTTGTGCTATGAAATCGCTGCTACTTTCGTAGTGAAAAGTGTGAAATTTACACTGTGAGCACTACGAAAGCGCAGTTTCTTAGCTATCATGTCAAATAAGCCAACATTTGTCAGTTTCAGTTGGGGAATGACATGATAGGGGTATGGTGAGTTAGTTAATTACCAGATTCGTTTTACTCACTTGTCCTACAATCATCATAGTCATGATAGGGTATCAATAAAACATCATTTGGTCATGAGGTGACATCTCTAATTCGATTTTTTTCCTAATTGAGTCATCCTTGTTTCATTTACCTTCACATATGTTGTCCAAGCTCTTAAGAAGTAAGGATAAGTTTGTGGTTGTTCTAGTCAAAGACAACTCTCATCATTATCAAGCGAGGTTGTTCATCAAATCAAGCGAGGTTGTTCATCAGGTCAAGAGAGGCTGCTTTACAGGTTTTAGAGAAGCTAACAATTTTTCTACATGAAACATGGCAGAGGAAAAGAAGGCCCACAGGGGGGGACATTGTCTAAGATATGAGCCTGAGAATGCAAATGTTGTTATGGAGGATCAAATGGTAATGGAGGCTTTTAGCAAAGCTGGCTGTCTCAAATTTTGTAAAAAGCTACAAGGATGCCACACTTAGGTGTCCAAAGAGTTTGCTTTACATTTCAGTGGAACCACTACCAAAGTTGGAATGATAAATATGTCTGTTACACCTGAGATCATAGCTGCTGTGATAGAGATACCAAGGGGACAACAATCTTGGTTTAAAGGTTTTAGGTTTGACATGGAGCCATGTAAGGAGTTTATGAAACCTGAATATGTAGACATGGACATGAAAAATGCAATACCCAGAACTTGTATCAAGGACAACTATGTAAAGCTACTATTCAACATCCAAAGATATTTCACATGTGAAGGCAGGTACCATAAAGTCTACACTTATCATTTCAAACTATTTTTGCATTTCACAGGTATGATATAATTATATTTACCATTTTACTTGCATAGAATTCTTGCCAAAATGGCTGACAAAGTCGAAGCTAAATTTGATGGCTGTGAAACATCTTTGTTTCATCACGATTTGGTAAAGTTATTGTTTTTAAATGAGCCTCAGAAAATAAATAGGGATTGGTCTTCCTTTTTATTTATGAGTGGATTTGAAATAGAAGCCCTAACCCTAGCCAGAAACCCTAAGATTAAGGGGAATCCTTCACCACCAGTAGAAAAACCTAGTCAACCAGTGGTTACTAAAGCAAAGAGGTTTGTGAAGTTGAAACCAAGGAAACAGGTTGAAGATAAAACTGAGAAAGTATCAACGCTTGTTGCAGAAACCCCATCACCTGCAAAACAGAAAGTAGATAGGGTCAAATAAACAAAAGAAAAACAGGTGGTCAGTAAGCAGGAGATCCAGAGAAAGACAAGAATTCAAGTAGCAACATCAAAGGGAAAAGAAGTTGTTTCAATGAAAGAAGAAAGCCCAGTGATGAAAGGAAACTTGGATGACATAATTCATGCCATTGATATAGAAGAATCACCCATTGTGCAGGAATATTTCATTGAAATGGATGAACCCAAACAGAGAAAAATGAAATCAACAAAGAAATTGGATTTTGAAGGTGAAAATGCAGCTTTTGTTTTTCAAGCTAGGAAACCTCTAACTAGGCATGAAAAGAAACTCCAAGAAATCAGTAAAGATATCCAAGTAACTATTGAAGCAGCCAAATTCCCTGAAAAGGTAGTTGATCTCTCATCACCTATAGTGGAGCATGCAGCCAGCAAGATAGTGAAGGGAAAGGAACACATGTCAGAGTGTCAACTGCTGCAAGAAAGGTTGAAGCTAGAAAATAAAGATATGGAAATGATAAGAAAAATGGAAAGAAATCACAACATTGAAAAGATAGAATTCAAGAGGATGAAGGCTGTTTGGGAAGGTCAAACAGTTTCCAGGTCAGAGATCCCAAGCAGTGCATAGCAATTCTTTACATCGATAGTTCCAGCCATCAAAGAAGAAAAATTTGTTAGAGTGATCAACACCCATTTGAGAGCAAGTAATAAAAAGCTAAGAGGCCAAGTGGAGGATTTGGAGATACAATTAAAACAGTCTCAGGATGAACTAAGGAGAAGAGGTACAAAATGACAAATTCAAAGCAAACTCAAAATGGAAAATGAGGATTAAATTTTGTGAAGGTTATGTTTTTTAGTCCAAATAGTTGATGGTTTTGATGAATCCAATGATTTTCTAAAGCTGTGGCACCTTTTTGTTTTAAATTTTGTGAAAATCTAGTTAAAAATTTCTTACACAGCAGTTTCGTAGTGCCTGTAGTGCAAAATCAGTGAAAAGCGCTATGAAACTGTTGTAGCAGCTTTTTCACCCTTTCCTTGTCAAATTTTGGAGAGAAGATAATGTATTTTGACTTGAAACTTCTAAGGAAGCTATGTAAAGTTAATATAAAATTAAATCTGAAGGAAAGGAAGCTAAATTTTGAAGGAAAATGGGTAAAAAGACCGCGCTATGAAAAGCGCTATGAAACTGTGCTGCTTTCGTAGCGCAGGTCTGTTTTCATGGTTTTGAGAAGTTCAAAGTGGTTTTGCATAGCTAGCATGAAGGGATGACTTGGGAAATATTCCAATCATGTTCCTAACATCAATTAGCCTAGATTTTCTTAGTTAGAAGTGGTCAGAATATCTCAAGAAACTAAAGGGATCCTAAGCCTAAAAACAGAGGAGCAGTTTCCTAGATTGCAAGGGATCAACAGAGCTTTGAAGGTCATGTGGAGATTTATACGAAGCTTCCAAAGGATAATCTTGCACAGATAGAAACATGCAAGGGATGTACTAATGGGAAGTGTGAGAAAGCAATGCAATTTTCCCTTGAGAGGGATCTTGATTTGCATGCAGATGAGGAACTCTTAGTTCCAAAGCATGAACCTCAAGATGTGGAGAAGCCACATGTGGAGGATCATGGAGTGGCAGCAGCCACTCAAGTAGAGACCTCCAGGAGGGGGAAATTTTGAGCCAGATGGGCAGAGGGAGTACATGTAGCTATACCTCAAATTGTGAGGTGGGTCGATGTGCAGAATTAATCCCAAGAAGAAATTTTGGCATGATTCATTGAGATGGTGTGTCTCATGGATCTAACTTGGCTATGAGGAGCCCATAGTACAACAGTAGCAGGATTGGTTATATTGATGCAGTCAGATGTCAGGAAGACAAAAATCAGAGTGACAGTATCGAAGACTAGAGCACAGATCAGAGTTTTCAGCAGTTCAGAGTGCATGGATGCAGATGTAAACAGTGCAGAGAGTCTAGTAGACATGTGTAGTAGCTAGCAGCAGTCAAAAGACTTTGATAACAGATGTATTATACTGATTCAGTTGTTTGGAGGCCATTCAGCTTCATAAGTGTTGCATTCAACAGTTGCATGTGTGAGAAACACTAGAGAAGTGTTTCATGCAATATTTTCATGTGTGAACAACACTAAAGAAGTGTTGCATGAAAGAGTTGCATGTTGCATTCAAGAATTGCATGTTGCATGCAAGAGGTGCATGTGCGCATGAAAGGACATTCCAAGGTACCGAATCGAGAAAGATTGATTTCTTTCTTGTTGAGAGGGGTGTTGAAATTTGCAACAAGAATTTAATATCCCCTGTTATAGGTCAAAATACCTCCTCATCAGCTCATAAGAGAAGAAAAATATTGAAGGAATAAAAAGACCTAAATTAAACCTATTTCTGCCAAGGTAACGCCTCTCTATAACAACACAAGAGCGTTATAACACAGCTGATCAGTGAATAGGCCACGTTAGTGGCTAGGGAAATGCTCTGTTTACACTAGAGGGCAGTGTTACCCATGTTTTAAGTTTGAAACGGGAAAAACCCGCGGAGAATGATTTGAATCTCCAGCTTTTTCTCACAAGAGAGTCAGTAAAAAAAGGAAACTGCAAAGCACTAACTCTTATTGGGCATTGCCATAAACAACTGAACTCTCAAAGAAGGAAAAAGCATGGAGGTTGGGGAAACATCTTGGTTTTTTCTATTCAGAACTGGTGGAAGGAGAAGGGCAATGATTGCTCTCTCCATCTCCTATAAAATGGAGTTGAAGGCTCTTGGTTCAAGGTCGAAGGATTGTCAAGTTTTGAATACTTGTGAAGTAGAGATCATTGTTGTAGTGTGAAGGTCAAAGGTCAAAGAGGTTCATTGAGAACTTGTTGATCAAGACATAACCACTTTGAGAGATAGAGAGATTGGAAGGCTGAGGAGGGCTTGGTGCAACCGACGGTTGTAATCCTCCTTTTTTATAAATCAATAGAACTATATCTGTTTTGTCCATTCTATGCGTTGATATTGTCATTAATATTTAATCACTTATCTAGCATGAGACAAATGGCTTAGATGTGTACACTTTAAATGTTTATTATATATTGAATTAATTGATAGGAAATTTATGTTATGTTAGAAATTACACTGGTGCTTTAATTGATTGCAGGACCTAGATTTGGAGCTAGTGAAAGAGAACTGCTGCTTCGCTACCTAGTGCTCTCCAAAGGACTCCAAGATCATTAAAGAGGTAATCTTTTGTCTTTTTCTATCAAGTGGTTTTAAGTTAATATGAACATGTATATTCCATATTTGTGAACTTTACAGCTAATCTTACTATCTGCCTCAAGCACCGGAAAGCCCTAAGAGGGATATACGATAACCAGCAACCCAAGCATTTTACCCTATAGCATCCCCAAATTGGGATTGCTAGCAAGGCATGCCTTAAAAACGCATTTTTCAAGAATGTATGCTACAAAAAACAATATTAGCCCTTGGATCTCTTAGATCTGATAATCTAAGATCCAAATCCAAAAGGAAATCAGAAACCAAGCAAACTAGGTGAGATAAACAAGCCTCTCACACCTAGAAAGGCTGGAAAATGCCCAATAATGGACTGCAACAATATGTGAACACAATGTTGGAGCTGCAGCAAGCTAATCATCCATGGAATGTGTTAAGAAACACTTCAGCATCAATTTTTAGTACATCAGCAAGAAGTATGGTTCATTTATTCAACCCAAAGTGGGGAAAAGTAGTTATTTTAGCCTAAAAATGTTAACTTCAGATATTTGCTTAAAAATAAGGGCAAAGGATGGTGGGATCCCTTATATTAGGTCATAAGAGACTTAAATACCAAATTTGGGCTGAAACAAATGACTATAGATATGTTAAAAAGATCTACCATTCCCGACATGGCTTAAAAATGCCCAATTCCCGTGACTTGACTCAACAGAAAGTAACTGAAGCTCATGCAATGTGATTTTCTGAAGGGTTTGAATACCAAATAGCTTGAATATAATATCTGGAGTTTATCACATGAAATCAGGAAGAAAAATTGATATTAAGCTCCTTTATACATCATAGAGAATGATCTGGCAAGGGTTTCATGAGATCCACTACATAAAAGTGCAGATCTACAGGTCTAGATCTGAAAAACGCGGTATACTACAGCAATATCTAACAACTTAGATCTAAATTAATATATTACATAAAAAATTAGATCTACAACATATCCATATGTAGAAATGTATTTATTATACATTCCCCTTGGGGATTTCAGCAATACATGAAAGAACAGGAGTAGATCTGAGTTTTACTGTAGCAGATCTGCAGAATGCTTCAAAAATTTTGAAGTAGTTACAATAATGAATCATATCTGAAACATACATGGATTGGTTTTCCAACCCATGGATCACCATAGTGCAAGGAAGACTCCTTTACACCAAAGATCTCTTCTCCAACTGAATGCCGAAATACCCTGCAACTTTGCAACTGGAAATAACACAGTCCAAGAGGATCAACTGTGTTGTAGACTTGAAGCACAAATTGGCCTGATGCCAAGATCAATATCTGAAGCCCAAACTGCTAATACACTCTTCCAGGAGGTTAAAAGACACACTCACTGAGAAGAGGCACTAGTAAAATCTAGATATGAGTAGATCTAGTATCCACTTGATGCAGCTCACTAAAACAAGTAAATCCCAACAGGATTTACATTTTCTAAGGGAGATGGAGCTTTTCCAAATGCATGATAGTGGAATAGTAGTACAATTCCCTCCAAGAGCTACTCAATGGAAGGAGAGAGAATCCCTAAATAGGAAATCCTCACAATTATCTGCTAAACAGCCAAGAGAATGAGATATGTCTAAACAAACAATATACTCTGAAAATATAATATAATCAACAACCTTCTCTTGAGCCTTTCCCTTCCTTTTATAAGATGAGAGCTTTGGCAAACCCTAAACCACCTTGATGAATTATCTCCTTGCACATGAGGGCCTCCTCTAGAACTGCGATGTCCCTCCATGAGGTACATTGTATCTAGACAGTGTTGTGATTTGGTCCTGTTGACCCAGTCAATCTCCTCAACCCTTGTTCACATGCAAGTGTATTTTATTGAAACGGCCCTGATTTTCCTCTGTTCACATTGGGCATTGATTTATTTGGATGTCTTTAAAAGTTTTTATGTTCTCCTTTACATTTTATTCATTAATTAAGAAAATTAACACAAAATGAAATATTCCTATTAGCTTGGGCTAATTATGAATATTACAGTCCTCCCCTCCAAAAATTTTTCTTTTCCTCAAGCAACTACAAGGTTAGAACTGAAATGGATGGGGAAAGAATCTTCTCTCAAGAAATCATCCAAACAAAATGAGTCACCTCCCAACATGGTAACTCCAAAAAAATTTCCTTCACCTTGAGCTCCTGCAAAGAAGGTGGGCTAAAAAACTGAACATGGTAGACATAGGTGCCTACCCCATGTTGTCCTCCTCTCCACTTAAGATAATTGTGGAGTGTTTGTTGATCTTGGGCTGCAACGATGTTGCCTTCAAGAGGCAAGATGAAGACTAGACCTCTAAAGATCTCCTCCCCAACATTGTGAATCAAGCTGGCCCAAACCATTCCATATGTGATGGATGGGAAATCATCACCATATGGTATATCATCAAACTCATGGCCCACCCCATAAAGAAACAAGTGTTTGGCTGTAGTGGCCATATCTCCTCTCATGTTCCCATTAGAACATGCAATGCAAAAAATGTGGGAATCCTCTTCCCCAAAGAACACATCTAGCCAATGTGTTTCCTCTCCAATCATGCTCCTCACAAAAGCAAGACCAACATCAGTAATTGGGACCATGATTAGCATCAAGGAAAAGAACATACTGAAGGCTTCATATGGTGCAAGAAGGTACCAACAGTCTCCCATGAAGTTACAACACAGTTTTTCCAACTGCAGCTTCAGAAAATTACAAGGCAAGTGGTTGCTGGATACATGGTGGTATATGCATGTTATTTCATTTACTAATGAATAGGAGATGGCTGCATACAACAAATGAACATACATTAAGTAATACAACACTTGCACATGGCCATATAAGAGATGGTTGTCTCCATCATACAATTTGGCCAAATGTTGACCATGGAGCTCAATGAAAAGCTTGTCCTCTTATGGAGCAATGAACTGCATAAAAATTGTAAGAGTATGCAGATCACTAAATGTAACAACAAGATCCTTACCATGTGCTAAGAGCAAGATCATGATAGGGTCCATAAACAAATACTCCATAAGGATATGACATACTCTCATGAAGAGAAATGAATCATGTGTTGCATGAGGATCCTTCCTCCTCTACTTGGGAATCCAAGCCAAGAAGAACATAACATAGCAATAGATGTCTCCATCCATTACTCCATCTTTCTCACCTTCTCCTTGTCCATTAAGTGCACCAAGAGTGGAATGATCCTGGGAACACTCCATCCAAAATTTCAGGCTCCAAAGTGACAGCGTTGTTGGCCCATGCAAATAGGATCCTGCCAATACATAGCTTCTTTCTTTGACATTTTCATTGTCAAAGACATTTTCCATCATGTTGCTAAAAACAAGAAGTTCCTCCCAGAGTGGAAGTACTTCCAAATCATCCTAGGCTAAGGAGATAATGCCATCTCCTCCTCTTGCAACATCATGCAATGTGTGAGAGAAACTTTGCTCTTGCTCTCCCAAGAACATCCAAAGAAACAAAAGATTTCATTGCTTCCCCATACCTCCATCATATAAATCATGTAGTGAAAACATGGTGATTGATATGAAGAAATTAATATCAACACAATGTGCCCATACTCCTTGCTACTCAATGATGCAAGTATCTTGCCACACATCTTTTTTCCACATACCCTTAGAAAAAGGATGATGGCCAAACTCTTTCAAAAGTAACCAGCGCAGCCAAGCCTCCTGCTGCCCGGTATCATACACTTGAAAGTATCTCACCAACTTCTTTCTCTCCATCCACATCCACTCAACCAATTGTGGATGTCTCCTTTCATCCTTAATCTTGGTACTCCTCCCATGAGGGCTACCATATTCCCAATTCAAATTTTTGTCTTTGCATTTCATGGGATATTGAAATGAAATTTTCCCAAGGATCAATGTGATCCCATAAGGATCCAAATAGGTGGTAGGAAAAAACCTCCCATCATGATATGTGTGGCTCAAGGAGTTTCCAACACAAACATGAGAGATGTTATCCATCCGAAGATGTCCCCCATCATCTATCTGTTCCTCCTTGAATCCATGAAGATCCAAGTGTGAGAAGGAAAGAGCCTCCTCAGACTGTTGAAGAACTTTGCACTCCATGAAATGTTGAAGTGAACCTTTCATGGGATCTCTTTATGAGACCTCCCCCTCATGCATGGTCTTCCAAAACCAATGAGGCCTTAGAACTACTACAGGTAGAAGTTTCTCTTTGAGCTGGGGAGTGCTCATTAAGAAAGTGTCATCTAGAAAGGAGAAATGGTTTCTCACTTCAAGATGTCTACTATCTACCATTTCTTCCTCCTTTTCTTCATGAATGAAGCTGTCATGTGAACTCTCCCATAAGGCATGGCTCCTCTTTTCTTCATCACTTCCTTTGCACAGCGCAGTGCAACTCTGTTTCTCTAAATCAGCAACATGAAAAGATGTAGATCCCTCCTCCTCTAGCTGAATGAACTGAGGTAAAGCTAGAGTCTCCCTGGAGGCTCTATATTTAGCTTTGTATTCACTTAGAATCTCATATTCCAAGTGTCCTCTATGTCTCTTGTCTTCTCCTCTCTGAGAATAGGAAGTGCATGGCTCTTCCTCTTCTTGAAACCCTCTAGGAGTTTCACTGCAACTCTTCATCTGCTTAACCTCTTGGGGGAGGTCCTTTTTGGATTTGAAAACAGATGAGAGAAATATCATCTTCTTCATCATTCTGATCTTCTTTTATCTTCTTGGGCTGAGACTCACAGGCTGAGCTAAGAAATATGCTCTGATACCACTGTAATATCCCCAAATTGGGATTGCTAGCAAGGCATGCCTGAAAAATGAATTTTTTAGGAATGTATGCTACAAAAAACAATATTAGCCCTTGGATCTCTTAGATCTAATAATCTAAGATCCAAATCCAAGAGGAAATCATAAACCAAGCAAACTAGGTGAGATAAACAAGCCTCTCACACCTAAAATGGTTGGAAAATGCCCAATAATGGACTGCAACAATATGTGAACACAATTCTGGAGCTCAAGCAAGCTAATAATCCATGGAATATGTTAAGAAACACTTCAGCATCAATATTTAGTATAGAAGCAAGAAGCATTGTTCATTTATTCAACCCAAAGTGGGGAAAAGCAGTTATTTTAGCCCTAAAAACGTTAACTTCAAATATTTGCATAAAAATAAGGGCAAAGGATGGTGGTAACCCTCGGCTTAGGTCATAAGAGACTTACATACAAAATTTGGGCTGAAAAAAATGACTCTAGATATGTTAAACAAATCTACCACTCCTGATATGGCTTAAAAATGCCCAATTCCCATGACTTGACTCAACAGAAAGTAACTGAAGCTCATGCAGCGTGATTTTCTGAAGGGTTTGAATAAAAAATAGCTTGACTATCAGATTTGGAGTTTATTACATGAAATCATGAAGAAAAATGGAGATTAAGCTCCTTTATACATCATAGAGAATGACCCAGCAAGGGTTTCATGAAATCCACTGCATAAAGTGAAGATCTACAGATCTACATCTGAAAAATGCAGTATACTACAGTAGTAGCTGACAACTTAGATCTATATAAATATATTACATAAAAAATTAGATCTACAACATATCCATATGTAGAAATGTCTTTATTATACATTCCCCTTGGGGATTTCAGCAATACATGAAAGAACAGGAGTAGATCTAAGTTTTACTGCAGCAAATCTATAGAATGCTTCAGAAATTTTGAAGTAGATACAACAATGAATCATATCTAAAACATACATGGATCTTTTGGCCAATCCATGGATCACCATAGTGCAAGGAAGACTCCTTTACACCAGACATCTCTTCTCCAACTGAATGTCAGAATACCTTGCAACTCTGCAACTGGAAATAACACAGTCCAAGAGGATAAACTGTGTTGTATACTTGAAGCACAAATTGGCCTGATTTCAAGATCAATATCTGAAGCCCAAACTACTAATACACTCTTCCAGGAGGTTAAAAGACACACTCACTGAGAAAAGGCACTAGTAAAATCTAGATCTGAGCAGATCTAGTCTCCACTTGCTGCAGCTCACTGAAACAAGTACATCCCAATAGGATTTACACTATCTAAGGGAGATGGAGTTTGGCCAAATGCCTGATAGTGGAAGAGTAGTACAATGCCCTCCAAGAGCTACTCAATGGAAGGAGAGAGAATCCCTGAAACGGAAATCCTTACAATTCTCTGCTAAATAGCCAAGAGCATGAGATATGTCTAAACAGACAATATACTCTGAAAATATAATATAATCAACAACCTTCTCTTGAGCCTTCCCTTTCCTTTTATAACATGAGAGCTTTGGCAAACCCTAAACCACCTTGATGAATTATCTCCTTTCACATGAGGGCCTCCTCTAGACCTACGTTGTCCCTCCATGAGGTACATTGTATCTAGACAGTGATGTGATTTGGTCCTGTTGACCCAGTCAATCTCCTCAACCCTTGTTCACATGCAAGTGTATTTTATTGAAACAACCCTGATTTGCCTCTGTTCACATTGGGCATTGATTTATTTGGATGTCTTTAGGAGTTTTTATGTTCTCCTTTACATTTTATTCATTAATTAAGAAAATTAACACAAAATGAAATATTCCTATTAGCTTGGGCTAATTAGGAATATTACAAAGAAAGAGTGAAATTGGCATCCAGAAATAACATGACAACACCTACACTGGTGTGGGACCATAGGTCATATAATTATGGGTCCTAGTGATACATTAGTGTTTTTATAGGTCAATTTGGGCACCATTCCCAATGACCTAGTTAAACTGGACATCATCTCCAGGATCAATGATCAAGGGTCTATCATTCCCTATCATTTCAGTTGCTACATGCCCTAAGACAAAAAACAAGACAAATCAAGCAAGACTTTCATCAAGCAAAGGTTTCCATGGTTTAAAGCTTATTATATAGCATATGAGAGCTCACCAACATGAGCTCTAAGGTACTAAGTGCATTGCACATGCAGGTAGCCCCATGCAAGGCTGCTCTGCAAAGCACTTCTCCACATTCACAGGTGCGTTGGTCACATTAGGAGCGAAATTATCATTGTTCCGAAATCTCCACTTGGCTAGTGCCTTCTAGAAGAGTTCAGATGTGTCAAGCTTCGGATCCAAGTGTCCATTTGACATCTACATGACTGGAAATGTGTCTTGCCTATTTTTGGAAAGCTATTGATTTCAAAACAACCTACAGTTCATCTATAAATTGAACACATATCTAAGTGTTTGAGGAGGAGGAAATTTGAGTAGAGAAATGCTGGAGAATTTTCAATTGAGAGCACTGAATTTTTGGCTGTATTGGAGATATTTATCTTTGTGGCTTGGGAACTTTCTTGGAAAGTCACTTCAAATCGGTCACTAGGTTGTAACCTCTCATATCATCAATAAAGAGTACTTCTTATTTTTCCCTACATGCATCTGTATTAACTTAGATGTTCCATATTGTGGGATCTTGGTTGATGAATTTATTTTATGCTTTCTTTTGATTTATCTAACTAGCTTGAATAGATATCTATATTATTGCATCTTCTGTTGTTTCATTGTTCTTTATTGAAGGAAGTATTCAGCTCACAAACCGCTTGAATTTGAAGCTGCAACATAAGTGACAGAAGGAGCCATTTGGAAGCGACTGAACAAGAAAGCCTCCAATCCTCTCTGTATATCTGTTCTGAGTTAGGAGAAATAGTCGTATAGTCTTTCACCTATTGTTGTAGACTAGCACCTGTCTAGGGAAGCGTGATTTATCCATAATTCACAATTTTGGCCCAACAAATTGGCGACTCTGCTAGGGAGAATTTTCTCTTAGTTCTAGGTGTTTTAGCCTCTGATTTGCTTTGTTTATCCACCCAATATCTATTACACATAAAGATTAAACTTTTTCAGAGCCTAATTTGCAAAGACAATGAGTTAAACAATAGCATTTTTCTTTGTTTACTGCGCCCAACGCACTCTTAGACTGGACACAGTGCTTTGCAGATCACTGTATCCCTTCCTAGCCTACATTGCAGAGCATTGTCTCCCCTTGGAGACTGCGTTGACTCCTGAAAGTGACCAAATTCCCTTGAATTTGACTTTGCAACTTTCTTTAGTTTTGTTTGCTGCTGTGTTCTGAAAAGTTTGATGCTCAATTGACTAGTGAATCTATATACTTCTTCCTCCTTTGGCTGAAAATTTGTTCAATGTTTGTTTAGAAAAGTTTTTCTTTATCATTGAAAAGTTGATTTCAAAGTATTTTTTATGGTCGCATTAAGAATCATTTACTTTCGAAATAGGAAATTGTCGTAAAATCTTCATTTCCTTGATATGAGAAATTATTGTTGAAATCCTCATTTTTCCTTCAAAAGAGAAATTGTTGTTTACATTCTTCATTTCTCAAAAGTAAAAAGCATTTGAATTATTGATCTAGTGCACCTAGTTTCTTTTCTGCATTCACATTAAGGAAACTGAAAAGAAAAACTTGCATTTTCATGTAGGATTGTGTGTGTTTTGCAAAAGGAACATTAGGAAATCTTCATTTAGTTTGTGATTCATTGATTTTGTTTTTGTTCATTGATTTGTTTGCTCACTAACTATTTGCTCTCTTCCCTTAGTATCTAGGTTCTTCATTGAAAAAGCTGAAAGTGAAAGTTTGTTTATCATTCTTGGCTTGCATTTTAGGAATTTCATATACATCATTGTGGTGAACCTGAAAGGAAAATTGTTAAGCAAGATCAACATAAAATAAATCTCAATTTACTTAACAATGCATTGGAACCATAACGATAACATTTAGAAGGTCTAGGCTAGAGATGTGTTCCGATGTCGTAAAACATAGCAGTTGTTGTTAACTTGTTTGCGATACATTCCGAGTGTGATACCTCACTCCACATACATAAGTATATCGTAGCTCGTCCACGTACTCACGGGTATATCAGGCAGTGTTACAGTACGATAAGTATAAAGGGGTGCTCTCACTGTGCGGTTTTACATCAGACAGCGCTAATACAGACTTGGTCCTCCACGTACCTTCGGGTATATTTGGGAGGACAAATTTTAGGTGCTATCCATCCATAGTGAACTGATTCGACCGCCTTGAAATTGTGATAGACCGAACAAAGCATTCGGGGAGATTGTTAGGAAAAATACTGAGAGGGGGGGGGTGAATCAGTATTTAGGACTGAACAATTTTTCTTTTCTTTCTCTTAAAACCATATGTTACAGTACTGCATCCAATATGTATGTCCAGATATCTTATTATGTCTTTACTTAGAGTATTGCATCAGATAAGCATTAAGCATGAAAAGAAATAACATAACAAACCATCACACAAAACAACACATATGAACACTAGGATTTAAGGTGGAAACCCAATTCGGGAGAAAACCACCGCTGCTGTAATCTCAGTCTTCAATATTTATTGTAGAGAAAACTTCTTACAATATATGCTGGTGCAGAATTATACCAGCACACAGGCACCCACCTGCAGAAGGCTTCAACCTTCTCTCGTTTACCAGCCTCTCTTGGAAGGGAGCTACTACCCCCTGCTCTCGTTTACCAGCTACCACTAGAAGGGAGCTACAACCCCCTCTCTGAAGGCTTCGACCCTCAGTACCACTGCGGACCACTTTTCATCAACTTTCATATACGACATACCTTTCCGGTCACCAGATTTATTTATTTTCTGTATACTCACACCAGTTCCTCATGATTTCGTCCGTAATTCACACTAGAGATTCATCATTATATTCATGGGTGCATCGTAGTTTCAGATTTATCAGTTAAGAACAGAGCTCTCCCATTCAGATATTCTTTTTAGAAATTTTTATTCACCACCCTTACAATGCACACCTCGTTCTTTATTTTTATTCTCCTTATATAGTTTTCCCTTTATTAAAACCATGAATCAAAACCAAGAACCGCGAATGGTATTCCTCTGACAGTATTCCTTTTAGTTTATCCCGCGGGGCTTTTTGATCTCCTTTTAATTTTTATTTATCAATTTGAAGAAATTGATAAATAAATATATTTACAATTTTGAACAAAAATTTAGGATTAAAGTTAACCCTTCGCATTTTAACCCTTCCAAATAATATGGTAAACTATTGATCCCGGGCCCACAAATATAGTCAATAGCCAATCAAATACGCGCATGGTACCATAGGTAAACTTCGCGCAAGTCCAACGTCCGATCATCATTAGATTAGCAAGCTTCCAGATCAACGACGTATAAGCATATCACTTGACCTCCGATACCGATCGTTAACGTGCGATGGCCTGCCGTACCTGTGTTAATCTTCACGCACCTTCAACAAATGACGACCATCTGATGACCCCTTCCCAGATCAACGACGCTCAACGATATCGCTAGGCGTCCTGGGTCGAACTATAACGCGCGATGGCGCACAGTAAAAAGTGGTTTTGTAGAATCGTACAGGGACGCGTGTCGCCCATTCTATGGAATCGCTCCCCACCTCTTGAATACCGCTTGCCCGTTGAGAGCGGTGCGATGAAAACCATAAACCACCTTCACTATTCCTCCTTCGTGGTTTCGCCCTTCGCTCAAGGTTCCGTTTATGATTCCAAAGGGTTAGTCTAGGTTTGCGCTATAACTCTGGTCTATCTTTGGCAGGATTTCCAATAACCAACGAACAAATGTAGTTCTCTTCTGACGAGATTTCCTTACAAACATTGACTCGTGACAATTCAATGTCATTCCTCAATTCTGCTATGATATATATAACATGTCAACCTTTAATTTCGGAGTTCTATCCTGTCACAGTTCCGCTGCTACCTGTACATTCAAAAACATCATATCTCTTCCACCATTAAGTTCTTCAATCTATTACCTTGTCTCTTCCTAGCAGCTGTCCCTTTTTTCATCTCCTTTATAAATACACATCAAACTCTAATTCAACTCTCTTGCTCTATCTCATCCATTGCCTCTGCTACCTTTAAATACTCTTTTTTTCCTTATGGATAGTTTAGGTGCTGCTCCTGTCTTTTCCATATCCTTTTCCATCAATGACAATATTCCAATAATCTCCCCCTTTGGCATTCATGGCAATACTCTTCCTCTGATGACCTTATAGACGCCCTTTGTTGCTTTTCCTCCCCCTTTGACATAAATGGCAAAGATTTTGATCAAGAACCGTTGAATCGACAGTGCCATGCTCCCCCTGAGATCATGCTGCATCTTCAAACATAATATGACCAACAATTCATCCTTTTCATATGACCAATTCTTCCCCTGAGCCTATGCATTCAGAGATGCCTGACAGTACCTCACAACCAATTTAATCTTCTGCATTTAAGTAGACCTAATCCTCTGCATGGCAGAGACTACTCCTAGCTTCTGTCTGAGATATTCGAATGCTTCCCTGGGTAGAGGTTTGGTAAATATATCAGCAAATTGTTCTTTGGAGGAAACATACTCCAATTTCACCTTCTATTCTAGCACTTGTTCACGTAAGAAGTGATATTTGATGGGAATGTGCTTGGTCTTGGAATGCATAACCGGATTCTTTGAGATACTAATGGCACTTGTATTATCACACATAATGGAGATAGGAGGTGAACATGTGATTTGAAAGTCTTGTAGAGTTTGCATCATCCAGAGAAGTTGAGTGCAACATGATGCTGCAGCCACATATTCTGCTTCTACTGTAGATAAGGCAATGGAAATTTTCTTCTTGCTGAACCAAGATACTGACCGGGGTCCCATAAAGAAAGCACCATCACTAGTGCTTTTCCGATCATCAATACTTCTAGCCCAATCTGCATCAGTGTATGCATGAAGAGTAAGTTCAACATTCTTTGGGTACCATAGTCCAAAATCTTGAGTTCCTTGTATATATTTGAATATTCTTTTCACAGCCTGAATATGAGACTCTTTTGGATTAGCTTGGAATCGTCCAACAATCCCGACTGCATGCATGATGTCTGGTCTTGTCCCAGTGAGATAAAGTAGAATTCCTATCATAGATCTGTATTCTAGTTGATTTACGGTGGGGGAATCATCATTAGAACTAAGATTACATGCGGTTAATCATTGGTGTACTTACGAGGTTTGCGATCTTCCATGCCATACTTCTTAGGGATTTGCTTGAGGTATTTTCTTGTGATAAGAATATGCCATGTTGCTTTTGCACTTGCAAGCTGAAGAATATTGAATTCCCCATGTCCCCAAGCAAAGCCATTTCAAATTCTTCTTTATATCATAATAAAATTTCTGACTCATAGACTCTTTATTACTTCCAAAAATGATATCATCAACATATACAACTATAATCAAAAGTTTGTCATTTTCAATTTTTGTGTACAAGTTGCTATCAGCAGACCCTTTTGAAAATCCTTGTTGATGAAGATATTTTTCAAGCTGATAGTACCATGCCCTTGGAGCTTTTTTGAGACCATATAGAGCCTTTTGAAGTCTACAAGCAATTTTTTCATCATTTCCCAAAATGAATCCTTCTGGTTTTTCTATATAAACTTCTTCTTCTAGATCACCATTGAGAAAAGCAGATGTAACATCCATTTGATAAACTTTGATTTGTTGGAAGCTTGAAAACGCAAGAAAAATTCTTATGGCTTCAAGTCTGGCTACAGGAGCAAAGGTTTCTTCAAAGTCTATACTTTCTTGTTGAGCATACCCTTTGCACACAAGTCTAGCTTTATTTCTTATAACATCCCCATTCTCATCTAACTTGTTTTTGAATATCCATTTAGTTCCAATGACATTTTTGTCATGAGGCCTTGGTACTAACTCCCAAGTGTGATTCTTTTCAATTTGATCAAGCTCTTCATTCATGGCTTGGATCCAACATTCATCTTTGCTAGCTTAGTCGTGCTTGTGAGGTTTAATAGTGGACGAAATGCTGATTGCTAGAAGATCCCACAGAGTCCTTCTTGTTTACACACGATCCCTTTTCTCCCAAAATTTGAGATGCGGATGATTCATGCAAAGACATATCACTAGATGGAGCCTTTGAGACAAATCCTCTTGGGTTCTTCACTTCAGGTTCCTTCCTTTGTATGTTCTTATTTTATGTAGAAGGATATGTGTTATCATCATCTTCATCTGTTGTTTGCTTTTCTTCTTTTGGAGCTGCAGGAGACTCATCAATAACAACATCAATACATTAAAAAATCTTTCGAAGTATTTTATTGTAACATTTATATGTCTTACTCCTAGAGGAGTAACCAAGAAATATTCCTTCATCTGCTCTGGGTTCAAACTTGCCAAGTTTTTCATCATTATTCTTGATAAAGCATTTGCTCCCAAAAATTCTAAAATGATTTATATTGGGAGGATTACCATACCAGAGTTCATATGGAGTTTTACCACTATTTACACGAAAATGTGCTTTGTTGAGAATGTTTGCTGCTGTATGTGCTGCTTCTCCCCAAAATGTGTCAGGTGTTCTGGAATCATCAAGCATAGCTCTAGCCATTTGTTCAATTGTTCTTTTCATTCTTTCTGCAACACCATTATGTTGTGGAGTACCAGCTATAGAGAACTATCGTTTTATGACATGTTGTTCACAGAATTAAAGAAATTCATTGGATGTATATTCTCCTCCTCGATCAAATCTAAGACACTTTATTTTTAGATCTAATTCATTCTCAACTAGTGCTTTGAAGATCTGAAATTTCTCAAATGCTTCATCTTTGTGTTTAAGCAGCCCAATCCAACAAATTCTAGAGAAATCATCAATGAACAAGATGTAGTATTCTTCACCACGTGGTGACTTTTTTCTCATAGGTCCACATATGTCGGTATGAATGAGTTCAAGAGGTTTACTTGATGATCCTTCCTTGGCATTAAATTGTACTCTGGTTTGCTTGCCGAATTTGCAATATTTGCATATGATATTCTCAGGTAGAGTAATATTGGGAAGATCACGTACAGCTTTAAGTCTGCTTGATTTGTTGATTTGAGAGAAGCTCAAATGCCCCAACCTTCTATGCCATAGCCAATTTTCTGAATATTTACTCAAATAACATTGTTCTTTGCAGTTCTTCAATATATATAAGTTGTTTGGAGTTCTTTTCCCTTTGATAATTGCTTTACCTGTATCAAGATCACGTACTACACATTCTTTTAGACTAAAGGTAACAGTTCCTTGATCACACATTTTGACTTACACTTAACAAGTTATGCTTTAATCCATCCACATACATGACTTCATTAGCTTTCACCTTTTCTTTTAGAAAAACAGACCCTTTTCCCTTAATGACCATAGGAGTATCATTCCCAAACGTAACATTTTTTTCTTTTTCTAGAGCACAATATGCAAGAAGTTTGTCTTTATCACCTGTCATGTGTCTTGAGCATCCACTATCAACGTACCATTGGTTTTCTTCATCTTCTACAAATAACTTTATGCCACAATTTTCAACTTGTAATTCCTTCTTTTTCCATACTTTGGAGCTTGAAGGTACATGTTATTTTGGCTGAACTTTTCTCTTGCATTCATATTCTTCCTGGCCAAAGTTATTACAATAAGCACATTCAACTTCATTTTGAAGAGGAGAAAAGTTGTTATAAGTATTCTTTTTTGTTTCAATATCAATCTTTTTCTTTCTTGCTTCTCTTGTCATGATGGTTTTATATGCAACACATTGAATAGATTTATGACCAAAATTGTGACATGAGAAACATTTTCCATTGAAGAAGAAATTTATGCGATCATAAAATCTTCTATATGAATTTACTTGTTGATTGGTGTTTCTTTGAAAGACATTCTTATTAGTTTTCTTTGAATTGAGATGATCATGCTTTATTTGTAAAGATTCATTTTTCCCTTGCTGAGTGGCAGCATGTTGTAAACCAGTTGTAACTACTTTTAGATAATTTGGTGCTGAAACCTGAGAAGATTCTCTAATATCTCCAAGACCTGTCTTTATAAGAGGAGAACGTTGTACCTTGATAATTTCATCTAATGTTTCAGATCCTTTAGCAAATCTAAGATTCAGAGTTTTTACTTTCTCAAGTTCTTTTCTTAGACTTACTACCTAACACTCTAATTTCTCATTATTTTGTTTCTTTATAAGGACACTTAGCTGACATAATGACCAACTCTTCCACAATCAAAACATTTGAAAGGAAGCTTACCTCTGAACCGTCTTATGCCAGTTTGAAGTTTCTTTACAAAGTTTATCTCATATTCTTCTGAGATATATCCCGATGCTTCTGTTTTTTTTACTTCCTTCCCTTTTGTAGAAATTCTAAAGACTGCTTCTTTGACTTCAGAAGGTCCTCCTCTTCTCATTTCATATGCAATTAGTATGCCATGAAGTTGCACCACAGTAAGATTTTGAAGATCATGTTTTTCTTCAAGGGCAGAAACTTTTGAATCAAATTTTGTTGTTAGTGATCTTAAGACTTTCTCAACCAAGGTAGATTCGGTTATTGTTTCTCCCAGATTTCTCATATGATTTACAATATCATCAAGACGTAAAAAGAAATTGGCAATGCTCTCCTCATTATCCATTTTTAGATTCTCATATTGAATTATGAGAGTTTGGAGTTTAGCACTTTTTACCTTTGCATCACCTTAATAACTTAGAATGATTTTTTCCCATATTGTCTTTGCTATATTCAACTGCATGACTTTGACAAATTCTGATTCAGTTAGACTTCCCAATAGAGCATTGACCGCCTTTGCATTTGTTTCATAATTATTTATTTCCGTCGGATCTATTGGTACTGCAGTCGGACATTGATATCCTTGTTCAACAATTGCCCATACCTCTGCTCCTAGAGACTGAAGATAGGATCTCATCCTTGTTTTCTAGAAGATTAAATTATTTCCGTTAAAGAGTGGAGGCCTGATAGATGTTGTTCCATATTGATTGCTCATCTTGCTTTATCTTCCTTCTAGCGGCTAAGCTTTTCAGAAGGACCCGCTCTGATACCAATTGTTAGGAAAAATACTGAGAGGGGGTGGGGGTGAATTAGTATTTAGGACTGAAAAAATTTTCTTTTCTTTCTCTTAAAACCATATGTTACATTACTACATCCAATATGTATGTCCAGATATCTTATTATGTCTTTACTTAGAGTATTGCATCAGATAAGCATTAAGCATGAACAGAAATAACAGAATAAACCATCACACAAAAAAACACATATGAACACCAGGATTTAAGGTGGAAACCCAATTCGGGAGAAAACCACCGCTGCTGTAATCTCAGTCTTCAATATTTATTGTAGAGAAAACTTCGTACAATATATGCTGGTGCAGACTTATACCAGCACGCAGGCACCCACCTGCAGAAGGCTTCAACCTTCTCTCATTTACCAGCCTCTCCTGGAAGGGAGCTACTACCCCCTGCTCTCATTTACCAGCTACCACTGGAAGGGAGCTACAACCCCCTCTCTGAAGGCTTCGACCCTCAGCACCACTACGGACCACGTTTCATCAACTTTCATATACGACATACCTTGCCGGTCACCAGATTTATTTATTTTCTGTATACTCACGTCAGTTCCTCATGATTTCGTCCGTCATTCACACCAGAGATTCATCATTATATTCATGGGTGCATTGTAGTTTCAGATTTATCAGTTACGAACAGAGCTCGCCCATACAGATATTCTTTTTAGAAATTTTTATTCACCACCTTTTCAATGCACACCTCGTTCTTTATTTTTCTTCTCCTTATATAGTTTTCCCTTTATTAAAACCATGAGTCAAAACCACAAACCGCCAATGGTATTCCTCTGACAGTATTCCTTTTATTTTATCCCATGGGGCTTTTTGATCTCCTTTTAATTTTTTTATTTATCAATTTGAAGAAATTGATAAATAAATATATCTACAATTTTGAACAGAACTTTAGGATTAAAATTAACCCTTCGCATTTTAACCCTTCCAAATGATATGGTAAACCTTTGACCCCGGGCCCACAAATATAGTCAATAGCCAATCAAATACGTGCATGGTACCATAGGTAAACTTCACGCAAGTCCAGCGTCCGATCACCGTTAGATTAGCAAGCTTCCAGATCAACAGCGTATATGCATATCGCTCGACCTTCGATACCGATCGTTAACATGCGATGGCCCGCCATACCTGTGTTAATCTTCGCGCACTTTCAACAAATGACGACTGTCCGATGACCCCTTCCCAGATCAATGGCGCTCAATGATATCGCTAGGCATCCTGGGTCGAACTATAACGCGCGATGGTGCGCAGTAAAAAGTGGTTTTGTAGAATCGTACAGGGACGCGTGTCGCCCGTTATATGGAATCACTCCCCACCTCTTGAATATCGCTTGCCCGTTGAGAGCGGTGCGATGAAAACCATAAACCGCCTACACTATTCCTCCTTCGTGGTTTCGCCCTTCGCTCAAGGTTCCGTTCATGATTCCAAAGGGTTAGTCTGGGTTTGCGCTATAACTCTGGTCTATCTTTGGTAGGATTTCTAATAACCAATGAACAAATGTAGTTCTCTTCCGACGAGATTTCCTTACAAACATTGACTCGTGACAATTCAATGTCATTCCTCAATTCTGCTATGATATATATAACATGTGAACCTTCCATTTCAGAGTTTTATCCTATCACAGTTCCTCTTCTACCTATACATTCAAAAACATCATATCTCTGCCACCATTAAGTTCTTCAATCTATTACCTTGTCTCTTCCTAGCAGCTCTCCCTTTTGTCATCTCCTTTGCAAACTGTATTAAAATCCTATTTCAACTCTACTGTTCTGTATCATCTGCTGCCTCTGCTACCTTTCTGTCTCTTTTTCCTTATGGATAGTTTAGGTGCTGCTCCTGTCTTTGCCAATTCCTTTGCCATCAATGACAATATTTCCAACAGAGATTACTTGCCCGTACTTTTGGTTCGCTAGGAGGTATTCTACAGTTCACAGTTTCTTGGTAAACCCTTTTTCCTAGCATTAACTTCTTTTTGTTTATTTTTTTTTTGGATAAAATAAATCATTAATCATGGAAGAACAAAATCCTATCCCCCATCGTTTGCCTAGATTAGCTTTAAAACCACCTTTACCACCGGAAGTTACTTCTGGTAGGCGAAGGCGATCACGATCTGCCGAATCAAGTACAATTCGTACCTCTAGTGAAGCATCATCTTCCCATATACCAGAGTTGGCACAAGTTGTTTCTACAAATATTGGTTTGTCTACTGTTATCGAGATAGAGTCCTCATAGCTACCCGTGGTCACGATCCATCCAATCTGTGAGACCATACCTCCCGAACCCAACGTTGTTCAACTGGAAGTTGATCCAGATCCCATTGTGCTTTAGGGGGCAACTATTATTGGTCAAACCGGACATCATCCCCAGGACCAATGAAATAGGGTCTATCATCCCCTTATATTTCTATTTTTTTATTCCCTAAGTGGAGAAAATCTTGATCCCAAAGTTGAACAACCGAAAGTTGTTTCTGCATTAGTCACTCCACAATATATTGTAGCCATTGAGTCTCCCATATCACGCATTCAACCACCTGAAATATACTTTGGGCCTTGTTGGGGTTCCCATGTTTTGGCCAGGTTGACAAGACCAAAAGATGAGACAACATAGAACCACTTTGGGACCTTAGGATCTAGCCCTCCTAGGTCCAGAGAGGGATCTCTCTATATAAGTCCAAGGATATGTCTTTGAAGCTCGAAGTTATGGATTTAGGCTAGTTATATGGCTCGGGGTTGTTTGTTTGATTTTTTGTGTTTGGTTGGAGGGAATCAAAAGCAGAAGGTCCAATTATAAGACAAGGATGAGCAAAGAGGAAGCTTAGGCAGAGACAGATAACTTAGAGAACATCAAATCCATTGGGCAATGGAGTCAAGAAAGGGTTTACTTGTGTTCAATGTGCAAGCTTTCAGTTGGGCAAGTCATCTAAATCATCTGGATCTTAAAGGATAGAAGATGGAATGGAACATTAAGGACTAAAAATGAAAGGAGGAGAACCATCTAATTCTGTCTATAGATCAGGTCATAGGTCATTTAACTCTAGGCCTGCTTGGACAAAATCAGAGGAAATTACAAGGGATCTTGGAAAGGCTAGCTGGTCGCGCAAGGATCCTCGTGGACAGGGTTAATACTAGTCCCCAGTGTTCCCAAACCTTCCAACTAAATCCTAACCAGAACATCTAAATATAGATTTCATCAATTCATACATCAGAGAGCAGGCAATAACATCCACTACACTGGTTAAACCAATCGAAATCAATATTCAGATACACATATAAGCAGAAAACATTGAGGCAGGGAGAGCAGGAAATATAGGGCACCTATCAAGGATGAATCCTATATTATACTTCTGTTGCCTACCAGCAGAAATGAAATGAAATGTAGCATGCAATGAGAGCAAGTCAATTAAAAATACAGAGAAAGGAAAACATCACCAGCTACTTTAGATCAGGATCCAAAGAAACATGCTTGTCATATTAAAAACAACACCAATCAGGTACATCATAGCCCATAGCTTGAACATTCAGTCTAAATACATCAAATCTCAGCCTATCTTATAATATACACAGAGAACTTGTCTCAAGAGGAAAATACTTGCATTTCACTGATATCTCATCAACAACCATTACAAAGTTTCCTTCTGTGCTTTATAGCAAAGGATGAACCTAAGATCGACTGAAGGAGTGGGTGAAAATTAAATGTATCATTAAACATAACAATGAATGCAGGGCCAAAACCCATTCTGCTTGACATGCTGTATATTTAATCCCTGTCACCTTCCTTGTGAGAGAATGATCTGCTCCATATTTGATCTTGACATCTTTTGGCTACAGTACTCCTGTATGATTTGAACAAAAATGAAATAAACTGCTAGGAAGGTCTGTCTCATAAATGTCTGACTGTTTTTGAGCTGTAGTTAGGGCGGAAATTCTTTCAGGGATATTCTGCATAATAAAAGAAGTATGGATGCTTTGTACCTGATGAAGAAAGACATCCTACTGATGAAAAACCCTGATATTAGCTTTTGCCTGTGCTCGGGATCCTTTGATCGATCCTCGAGGTCTGTAATCTGCTGCTTTGTCTCTGAAAACATTGACTTAGGGCTCGAGATCTTCATTAGCTTGCCTTAATCTTTCTGCTTGTACTGAATGACTCTTCCTTTTTATTTTGCTTCTGACAGGGTAGCTCGGGATTTTAATAGCGCTGAAAGGTTTTCCACAGAGTTTTAAATCATGTTCTTTAAAGCAAATCCTGTCAGCCGCTTTCTTTGACTATCCCATGGCGGTATCAACTCTTGGATTTAATACTATCTGTACAGCTTTTCCATGTAGAATCATGGCAGTCTTTCACCTTTGGAAACCCTGCGAAACAACAAACTGGATGAGGAAACAGACCAAGGGGTGGCGGACATGACGAATATGATGAGGGCGACCATGTAAATTGCTGAGGGGAAAAAATGCTTAGGTTTATGGTGAGGATTCGACGACTAGTGGTCTGAGAGGTGGATGCACAGCGGATGCAGTTTGCATGGAAAAAACACGTAAAATGACTTCAGAAACAAATATATGCGGAGAGATATGCGGACGTACGGCAAGGATACATGGAGGTGACGTGGCGAGGTGGGAGACCGTGGAAAAGTCAGCGGTGGAAGAACCGATCTGGACCGTGGATTACGGTGGAGATCGACGGCGGAGAGTAACAGACAGTGGGCCAGCGGGTGCGCTGGACGGGGGTTAAACAGTGCGTGGTTCGGATGGACGACAACCGTTGGATGAAGGGCTTTGGATCGGACGGCTCTTAGCAATTCCGCTACCCGACCACCGACCGAACATTAATGCGCGAAATGAGAGCGGGTTTGCCACTGTACCGAGGACACGCGGCCAGCGCTGAATGGAATCGCTGGTCGCTCGGAGAAAACCACTTATGCGTATGAGTGGTGCGGAAAAAACCAAATGGTTTTGGAATAGTGCAGGCGGGAAGGGACCACTGTTTCGGGTGAGCACCGCGCCGTCAATTGGTTTTTGATCGGACGGCGAAGATGAACTACGGGAGGCCAAGGTGTACGGACACAAGACTTTTGGAGCAACCCCCCATAGTGAATGGCAACCATTAGATTAAGTCTTCACCCATCCCAAGGAGTCAACTACGGGGGCACCAAGGTTTGACCCTGCGGATAGAGTAAAGCCCCCCGCAGGGGAAACGCTTCGGTCACGGCGTCGGGTCATGTGGAAGATGAAGGAGCGCGGGGCTATGGCCAAAGGGGCCAGGACTCGAAATATGATTTTTGCACATTTTAAAGCATTTTTAGGCCCAAGGGAAGGAACGATAGGGAGGCGAGGTGGAGAATTAGGGAAATAAAGGGTGATGGGGGAGTTTAAGGGGATTTTGGGGAATTTAAGAGGGTGATGGTGGGGATAAAAGGAAGAAAAGGGATTCTGACAAAGGAAAGGGGAGGGTAAAATGGGGGTATTTGCAGGGTTATAAAGGGGCAATATAGGCCTCTTTTGAGGGATGGATTAGCAGAGAGTATACATATTAGGCACAGTACACAGAGACTTCAAGGAGGATGGGTTTTCAGGGGAAAGGCATTCCTTGAAGGCTCCCAAACAATCTAGCCCCCAGCTTGCTTGTAAAGAATTTCATAGGGGGGATAACAGGCCTGATGGTGAAGTTCTTCCACTTGGTTTGATTTAGATTGAAGAAATATCACAAGACGAGACACCTTTAACTCCAACTCATTTTTGGTAGCAGCTTTACCTGTACGAATCTTTTCCTCAATCACCTTCCTCTACTTTTGTTGATCCTGTTTCACTTTGAGTTCCTGTAGATTCCATAGGGTATACATTGGGTCATTTGACCATGGATCAGATAACATCCCAAACTAAAAAATCTATTTCAGCTGCGACAACATCTATTGTTGCTTCATTTTTGATGTTTTGTCCATTGACTTCACCAATGTCATCATCTGTAATCCTATCTGGTTCCTCTCCTTGATGGCTGGTGATACCACATATGTTACCCTCAGACATTTCTAAATTCAATGAAAACCCTGGAGAAGACCCGTCAACGCATGTTATAACTTATCATTTGTGGTATTCAACAAACTCCTTAAATTATGACTTCGTTAGACTATGTCTTTTCCAACACACGCTCACTATTCCAAGTGCACAATGAGGATGGTTCTTTTTATGTGTCAACCTCGTTAAAATATGAAACAAGTACCTATGAGGATAGTTCTTTTTTCTTGTGTCAACCTCGTTAAAAAATGAAACAAGTGCCTTTGAGGAAAGTTCTTTTATTGTGTCAACCTCGTTAAAAAATGAAACAATTCATGAGCATAGTTCTTTTCTTGTGTCAAGCTCGTTAAAAAATGAAACAAATCCTCCCCTATAACGAACCTTCATCCCATCCAGCTATTAGTAACCAGTAATCTACTTAGATGAATGAAATGAAGCTTGGGGGGCACCTACTCTTGCAGGGGGCATTCAACATGTACTCTTGTAGGGGGAATTCAAAACATTCTTACTAACTGCATGCAATCGACCGCTGAATTTCAAGGGCAACATCAGGTTCAGAGCTCCAAAACGCAAATGGTAACTATGGAATGGTAAAAATGAATAGTGAAACTACTTTTTGTAGTCATTTAATTTTTTTCAAGTTAAATTTATTGTTATGACTATATTTTTATTATGTTTTTATCATGAAATAGGTATTTTTAATCCATTTGATGTTGCTCTGAATAGGAAATGCAATTGATGAGCAGAATAGTCATGCAGATTTATTCAAAGAATGACTTGACCACAAAGCATACTTTTTCTCCTTATTTTTTGAGCTTTGTTAAAAACTAAAAAGGATTTGAAGCACACTTTTATCTCTTTTTCGAGCTTCGATAACAGCGGAAAAGGAACCCCTGGAGTCTTCTTTCAGCTCCTTTCAGACTCTGATAATGTGAAAATATTGTCGAGAACTTGTCATTTCGAGCTCGTTAAAGTAAATGAATTGATATCTACTCAGTATAAGTTTAACCCTTTTCCAGACTGAGATGGATTATTTATGAAAATGAATACCTTGGTTAAACATGACCAAAGAGGTTCTTTCAGATATTATTTTACACTTTTTAGGATATGAGAGACAAATTTACAAAAAATTACTTATGGAGTTCTCTTTCGTCCTCTTTTTCATATTCTCTAAATATGAAAAAGGCCCAGTCTATCACTGTCGTTAAGCTCGTTAAAACATAAAATAGTGGCGAGCTTGTTGATCATGGCAAGAATCGAGTTTCATTCATCACTATACTCGTTAAATTATTAAATAGTGATACATTATTCGCCTAAAGGGTTGAATTATAGATCAAGAAAATGTTATCCTCCTCAAGCTTGTTAAAAAATAAAGAGGTACTGGTCGACAAATGACCGGGGAAAATTTGGGAAAAGTAAGCAAAGTTTCTTTTTGGTAGCAAGTCTCTCTTGAAAATGACACTTCTTTCACTCCATGTCTGTGACTGTTTGGGTTGGGTAATCATCTTGATGGTTCATTCACACCTATGGTTCATCATACCTTCACTTCAGTTCTGGTTCAATACTGCCAACTCATCACAGTGTCGCCGATATGTTCAAGAGAATTCATCAAGTGATTAAAAACTCATCCATCTGAAATACTCGTAGACCTTCATTTTCATAACCGTCATCCCTGAAAATTTCTATATTAAGTCATACGTGTGTCTCCGACATCAGTAACTCCTATTTTGCAATAAGGTGACTTCCTGTCGACAAAAAATCAATATCCAAGAATTTCACTTAGAAACATCAGATTCCAGTACCATGAGGCTTGTTACAACATCGACAAGATCCTCGCTTCCGGACCTTTGACCGAAAGATTTAGTTTGGCGTTCGACGTCAAATCATCTATTCACGCCTTACGAAATGTACTGCAGTACCTTGAGGGATATTGACATTAACGGTGGTTCTCTCACGTTTGTTAATAGCTCACATCATTGGCTGGTAATCAAATGATGTCTTTCCATGTTCGACAACAAATCATATATTCGCATGGCTAGAATTGTACCCAAATGATCGAGTGAATGAGATAAGAAGACCCCGGAACTATTTTCATCCATCCGGGCTGCGATTTCAGGATTGTTTTACACATCATCTGTACGGTGACCTTACATATAGATTTTCATCCAAACATGGGCCTATATCTGTAGGCGTGTCTGCATCTGGGCAACATTCCAATGTAGACGACTTTCTGAATTATGTACATGTTATTAGATTGTTTTATGTGCTGAACATGGGAATGCCTACCCTCAGCAATTATGATCAATAAAGGATATATCATGATGAAATGTATTGTAATATTGATGCAGGTGACCACTCTGCTTCATTTCCAGACTCATCACAGTGTAAAGCATCTCAAGCAAATGTTATTATTATTTGGATCTCATGCTTTAGGGGGCAATTTTTATAGGTCAATTTGGGCACCATTCCCAATGACTTGGTTAAAATGGACATCATCTCCAGGACCAATGATCAAGGGTCTATCATTCTCTATCATTTTAGTTGCTACATGCCCTAAGACAAGAAACAAGACAAATCAAGCAAGACTTTCATAAAGCAAAAGTTTCCATAGTTTGAAGCTTGTTATATAGCATATGAGAGCTCACCAACACAAGCTCTAAGGGGCCTAAGTGTGTTGCATATTCAAGTAGCCCCATGCAAGGCTTCTCTGCAAAGCACTTCCCAACATTCACAGGTGCGTTGGTCACTTTGGGAGCAAAATTCTCATTATTCCGGGATCTCCACTTGGCCAGTGCCTTCTAGAAGAGTTCACATGTGTCAAGCTTCGGATCCAAGTGTCCATTTGACATCTACATGAATGGAAACATGTATTGCCTATTTTTGGAAAGTTATTGATTGCAAAACAACCTACAGTTCATCTATAAATTGAACACAGATCTAAGTGTTTGAGGAGGAATATTTTGAGTAGAGAAATGCTGGAGAATTTTCAATTGAGAGCTAGATTTGTGAAGCTGCTGTTGGAGAGATTTATGCTGTGATGACGCTTGGGAAATTTTCTGGAAGGTCACTTCAAATCAATCACTAGGTTGTAACATCTCCTTCTATCATCAATAAAGAGTACTTATTATTTTTCCCTACATGCATCTGTATTAACTTAGATGTTCCATATTGTGAGATCTTGGTTGATGAATGTAGTTTATGATTTACTGATTTAGATAACTAGCTTGAATAGATATCTATATTCTTGCATCTTCTATTGTTTCAGTGTTCTTTCTTGTAGAAAGCATTCAGCTCACAAACCGCTTGAATTTGAAGCTACAACAGAAGTGACAGAAGGAGCCATTTGGAAGTGGATGAACAAGTAAGCCTCCAATCCTCTCTGTGTATCTATTCTGAGTTAGGAGAACTGGTAGTATAGTCTTTCACCTGTTGTTCTAGACTAGCACCTGTCTAGGGAAGCGTAATTTATCCATAGATTACAATTCTGGCCCAACAAGTGTGCAATTAAATTTATTTAATAAATTGGAAATGTGTCAAATTTAATTATCCCTTAATTAAATTGGACAATAAAATGTAATCTTATCTCATAATCACTTGTAATAGTTAACTGAGTGTGATAAACTCAGTTAGCTCATGAATTTCGAGTTGAGGGTGGTTGGTGAGTCATGCAAAGTGATTCTATGTGTTTTAAAGTTCAATTTGCAGTTAAGTGCATGATTTTAATGCATGAGAAATCAGTTAACTCAGTTAAGTGAGTTAAAGCTAGTTGAACTAGTTGTGACTGTTTGTTGCACTAGTGAGAGATGAAGTGAACTAAATCAAATTTAATTCACATGCAATGATATTCCGTGCAACTGATGAATTTCTATTAATAGATGCATGCATTTCAATTCCAGTGGAGACCCAACATAGAAAAAGGTTAAAGGGAAGTTAACTATCAGTTGTGTTATTAGAAAACTGCCCAGAAGCAGTTAAAACACCACAGGATTGCCCATGATACTTGTGCAGTTGAGAAAGGTTGAAATACCTAAGGAATAGGGATTGAATTCCTCATGAATTGCGTGAGCAAGGCAGGCTGAAGACAGGCTGAGAATTGGCTAATTGTTGGCCCAATTTTTTCTGAATCAGTGTGAGACGATAGGCAGAGTGCAGGAGACTCTTGTGAGAAGAGTGCATAGTAATTGTTTCATAATTCCTTGGTGAATATACAATAGAATATAGAGGAGTTTTGAGAAGCAAGCTTTTCCGAGGAAAATAAATATGTTGTGGTTTGATTTGATTCTTTCTTTACTTGTTGTGATTGGCGACCGTGTTTATTTTCTGCAATTGATTTGTATAAGGATTCAGTATCTAGCTTTAGTACATTTCTTGATCGGATTGAATCCATTGATATAAATATGTTGGTATAATTTCTACATTCCTGTGGGACATGATTTTTTGATTTTGATGTCAAGACTAGCTTCTCCTCAGCTTCCTGCAAAGTGTTCTCAACCCATTCCAACTGGTTCATGTACTTCTCTATCTCTGGTCTATGGGTGTGTATATAAGGAGTAGTCGTGTTTTCTACCCTTAACTTGGAAATAATTCCCAAGGGATCATAGGACCAGGTAAAGCTTATGCTGAAATTCATTTCCTTCAAAACATTGTCTGCTTCCTCACCTACTGACCTGTTGTTACAAATGAATGTCCCAATTTGGGTTTTAATCCTAAACTGTGATTTCTTCTTTGCTAATTCAAAGTGGGTTTCATCAGCATTCAACATCTGCCTAATGTACTCTAAAGAAAAAATTCTCATTGGGAGGAATTTTGGAAGCTTTTAAGGAGCAAGCTCACACCCGTATACTCTCAATTTTGTGTAGTTTTGGTAAAAATACCAGTCCCCTGTCTTGGCTTGATCTGATAAGTGAAAAATCCTTTTGATGTCTTCATTAATTCTTGGTTTAGTTGTACTTCTCAGAAGGCTCATATCTAGATGTACAAACAGTTCAATGAACTATTTCTATGAATATTATTTCTTCTCTTTCATTACTAATGTGGTCCAGAAGATGATTGATTGTTGATTTCCATCTTCATCCAATTTCTACATAGAAATTTTAAATGTATCTGCTTGATAACACAAAAACATGTACACTAGGATAGAGGAGTATTTGAACACCTCTTCTATCTGAAATTTAACAAACTGGTCATGAATACTATCTTCCAGGAATTGGATGAAATTGAAAATGATGGATGGTTTAGAATCTATAGAAAATATGGAAAGGAAACCTATGATGGGCTCATCTATCCACTGGTGAGAATAGTAGCCAAGAATGTATGCAATGACTGTTATGATTTTCTTGGCTCTATCAGGGAAAATAGAGGAAGGGTATGGAGGGTTATTCTTAGGCAGCTGAGTGTCTTCAGCTAGGAAAAGGTCAAAGGTTTAAGCCCTTTTGGAAAATTCTAACTTCTAGTATAATTCATTGAGGGCTTATAGGGAGAAAGGGGTGATATTTTCCATAGAAGGGGCTTGCATCATATGATCGATGGATTGTGCAGTGATGGTGAAAATAATTTCACCTGTGGAGGAAATTATGGCTCTTTGACTGGGTATATAGCAGGATTGACATTTCTGGATGAATTCAGGGGAACTGTGAGTCTGGTGTAATATATAGTGAGGCAAATTTGACTCCCACATTCCATTATCATCTGATTTGTCTATGTATTTATCCTCTAACCAGCAATAAATCCCGAACAGTATGAATTCACGCAGAGTTTCATTGATCTTATAGTCTTTGTCAGCCTATAATCATGCCAACACTATAGGAGGGTGGATCAAAGGGTTAAATGGCTCCTCCTAGTTTTTCTTCTTAGGAGGCATTTTTCAATTTGTTTCAGAGGAATTAAAAGGAATTTAGAAGGGAACATGTTTACCAGGATTGTCCAAAGCTCTAAAAATGGTTGAAGGATGTGCGGTGAACACAGTTTCTTTGGTCGGTGATGAACAAAAGAGTAGAACTAGAACTCTGTAAACCTGTAAAAACAATGGAATTTGCAGAGAAATGAGAAAATTAAAGGTTAAACTAATTTATAGTGCATGGTATTATAAGCAATTGAGTTTTTTCCATTGATTATGGTGTGGATCCGTTATATTAACGGTCATTAGTTTAATTGAATGCAATAACAGATTGATTTCCACAGGAAGGGATGTGATTGGAAACAGACATATGAGCTGGTGTGACAGAACTAGCGGGTGCAGCGGACAGGTAAGCGGTGTTATTTTTTAGGGGAATGGCATTTTTTTTTTTTTTTTGGGGGGGGGGGGTATCAAGTGGTAAGTGGTATGAGTGGAGGGGGTGAAAACTGCAGAGAATCTGCCAAGTAGTCGTTGGCGGGAAGCCTAAAACAACTTTTTTTGGACCCCCCCAGTGGTAAAGCTCGGATGGAGAGGGGAGGCGAAAGTTAACGTGGACCGTAGATCTAGATGTGGAGGAGATGGATGATAGATAGATGCGGGGAATTCAAAGTGAAGTGATTTGACAGATTGTTGGGTAGCGGCATTTTAATCAAAGTGAAAACTTTGGATATATGGTAAATATGCCAATATTTTTTTTATTTTCCCAATGCTTTAGAGTTAGGATAAAGTGAGTTAGCCACTTTTCCTTCTTATGTGCATAAATAGGTTTTAACACCAAACTTAGGATAACCATTTTAATTCTTTCCAAGGCTCCAAAAACACTTCTACCTACCCATTAAATTTTATTTCTTTTGTTAGACTAACATTTTTTCTTCTTTGTTCTAAAGGTGTATTTAGGCTAGCAAACCCACATCACTTTTTATGAAAAAATCTAATCTAATCTATCACTTATTTCTCCTATTGATTCAGATTAAGCAGTTGAATCAATTTCATTTTCTACCTAACTACTGATTTACCAAGATTAATTTTTTTGGCAAATCTTTATTCTCTAACCTAATTGACAAAAATTCACAATTGTTCAATCCTGATTAAGTTGTATGATTTGAAAAAATATCTAGTCATTGTGGCATTTTTAAACAAGTTCCACACAATATTATTTGATTTTGAAATAAAGAAAACTAATCTATTAGTAGTGGCATTTGAATTTCTTTCAGTATTATTTTTCTATTTTTTCTTTTGTGGTGTTCTTATTTTATTTTTATTATTTTATTTTCTTTTTGATATACCCTCTTTTATTTTCTTTTATATATAATTTTTTTTGGAAATCATTTGCATATTGAAAATTATTTACAATATAATATTACTGAAAAAAAATACCCAATCACCTTGAGATCCTATAATTTATAGGACCCTAACACCATGAAAGTTAGGGAGGAGAGTAGGTGAAATATGTTTCCTCCTCTTCCTCCTCCAATCCTAGGTTGATCACCATTGAGATTGTGTACTTCTCATTTTCCTCCTTCAACCATGATGGATTCCTCATAGCTAATGTAAGTATCTATTTCTACAACAGGACTTTCTACTTCTTCTGGTTCTTCTATCAATGGAGAACTTGAATGAGTTTCTTGTTCTTCTTCTTCACTGAGGACTTCTAAATCCTATCCTAGAAGTAGTTCTCTTGTTGAAGATAATAAAATTACTCATGTAGTTGGAGATTGGGGATTTCCTTCTTTAATTAAAGCTTCAGTAGATGAAGTAGGTGAAGTAGGTTGGATTTCAGATATTAGGATTTCAGGAAGTCTATGTGGACCACCTACGTATGGAATTCGATTTTGAGTCGGTGGTGTAGAACATTGAGTTCGGGGTGGAGTGAGTGATGATGAAGGAATCAAACTTCTCCCTTCCTATAAACCTACCTTTAAAATCTCTCTCTCTATGCATATCATGTTTTATTTCTAATACTTCTATTTATACTTCCCCGGAAATGGCGCCAAAATGTGTATTAAATTTAATGTTCTTAAATTGCAAGCATAAATTATCGATCAGAGTTAGTAAAGTGATGAATTGCAAGTGCACTATATGTGCTAGAGGTCTTTGTCGTTTAAAGTGAGATTTAAATTTAGAGTTTTATTAATTTTTGAACTTTATGGATCAGTTTTAAATTCCTATGGATTAGTGATGTTTTTAAATAAATTTTCATCTACGTTAGATGTTATTTCTATGGTTATTTTCAATTGAATTGAGTTTACAAATATTTTTTGAGATTAATCCTTTCAAAATAAATGATTAATTGTGTTTTTATCAAATTGATTTTGGAATTTTTATGCTACAGTAATCAATGAACTAATTCTAAATTACCAAAGCCTGAGATATGATACAGTTTTGGTTTTATAAAAACAAGAAAATCCAAATGCTATGAAGACAGAGTTTTCTATCTACTGCAAATTCTAGTCTGAAATGTAAATGAAAAAGAAATAATCTAAACTATTTTAATATTCCAAATTTTACATCTGTTTATTGGAATATTAAGAGTTCTTACTTATTTTTCTTAACTAAGTAAATAAATGGGTGGAGAGACCCATTACCCCTTAAGATGAATAAATCCACTCCTAAGAGTGTGAACATGGTTAATTAGCTAGTCAACCTACATCATGGAATAGTGGAGAAGCTTATTAATTAATCAAGAGTGGGGATCAAACATCATTAATAAGAAAGAACATGGAGAGATGAAGGAGTCAAATAATATCTAGGAGGAATCAAAGTAAGATCGTAGAGTAGTAAATGATGAAGATGATGGAGGAAGTGGTGTAGTAGTGCACATGTGATGGAGAGGGTGAACATTAAATGCAAATATCATGGAGATCATGAAGAGACAGCGCAGTCGACATGGAGACCTATGTCCACATGTGCAGCACAGTTATGAGGTGGGCCAAGGCATGGGAAGGCTCACAATCTATATAATAAAGATGAAGGAAACATTGGAGGCAGGATTTTGTATTATTGATTTGAGATCTGTTTAGATCTAGATTTGTCATTTGACATTTCTATGCACGCTTATGTTGTTTAGCTAAGTCTGCAATGTTGTTTAGAACATGGTGTTCCTAAGCGAGAATCCCACCCTTACCCACGGGGGACTTCGAGTGCCTACTCTGGGAAGGTTATTCTAAGCTGCCATTCATCACTGGGCATTGGTGCCACATTTTTCCTACTCTCTATAGCCCATACATCTTTATAAATAACACATTTCTGAATTAGGGTTTGAGAGGAGGAGGTTGGCCTTCAGTATTTCAGTTGAGGAACCAGTGGGGGGTTCATCCTTTCAATCTAAGCTTCAAGATCATCCTTCTAGCACTTCATATCCATATCATGCATCAGGCCAAACATATCATACCTCCATGCAGCAACAGTCCCATCAAGGATTGCACAGTCCATTCCTTTATATATGAAGGAGGGAAGTTTCCAATACTTTAGATGGAAATCCTATAAGGGATATTCCCCTCACTTTTTACTTATTGTTTCCATCATCCTTGAGCTGAACAGACATATTTTGTAGCAGGAATCATCCTCTCCCTCCTAGACAATGCATTTTTCCAGCTGTTGTGTATGCAACAGTTGTCATCTTGAGAGGAGGAAGAAGAAGCTAGGTCTCAAGCTTATAACTTGGAGATCTGAAGGAGGGATCAGCCCTCAAAGCATAGATCTAATCTATAACACATTACAGCCATATTACATCATTTTATGCTTCAGATCTACATAACACAGCAGTCAAGAGATCAAACCCTAGGAGGGTGAATTTCTAATCTTCTTAGATCTGGATTTCCTTTCTGGGTTATCTTGGGTTTCCATAATCATGCCCAGATCTACATTTTTGGCATCATCAGAGCTCCATAACACCATATATATACACTTTACCTTTCAACGAGTAGTTGTAAGATCATCATCAGCTGAAGGGACAATGCAGTATTCAGTTTCCAACAGCTCCAATTACGCAGTGCCTACTTTGGCATTATTTTAGGGTCATTCTAGGCCACTTTCTTGGCTTGAGTGCTTCTATTTTATGCACTATTGTATTTATCATCCATCTCCACATAATAAAATGGTTCACCTATTCTGTGTATCTATGTGTTGTTCATAACTTATGTGTACATAATCTGTTGTTACAAATATTGTGTTTTTGTATTACTGCATTCTCCCTTTTTGGATATTACAGTGGTATCAGAGCATGATATTTGGCTCAGCTTGTGGAAATTCTTGGCAACATAAGAAAATCAGATAATAGAGATCTATAAATAATGGAGGGATTAAGTTTTGTTGCATCTCTATTTAGAACTATGGAGTATCTCTCCAAGGATATCAATGAAATGAAGAGAGAAAGGCAAAGAGAAACCTCAAGAAGGTTTCAGAATGAAGAAGGTCCCGGAACTTCTTATTAGCAGCAAAGAAGACAGGAGAAGCATAGAGCTCCTCAAAGATCTATTATGCCCACTTTCTTTGAAGAGGAAAGTGAATGGTATGGAGATAGAAGAAATTTGGAGCCTGAAACTCATGAGACTCTAAGTCTATATCTTGAAGAGTAAAAAGCACAGTCTATAGCATTCAAGGAGAATCTAACTCTCCAACATTTTTTCCAACTCAAGGAAGAATGGAGATCCTACAGCAGTAATAGAAGGAAGAGGCATAATAGATTCTATCTGCCTACATTTGATGGATCTTCCTAAAGCACTGAAAAGGCTTGGAGGAAAGGGTTAGATACATTCTTCAGGCTACATCTTGTAGCTAAGAAAGAGGTTGTTCATATTTCATCTCTTCACCTTCAAGGTGAGACAAAAGAATGGTGGTTTGGCCACATGGAGCATGCAAAAGTGATTAAATATTCAGACTTCTTTCAAAGGATAAGGAAGGAGTTTGATAGAAGGGAACCATAGACATTTCACAAAGGGACATTTCCTAATAATCCAAGGGAGAATGTCATTCTTTTCACTCTGTAAAAAGAGTCACTACATTCACCACCAGCTACAGAAGTACTTGTATCAGGAGAAGAGGCACTTGCATCTTTTCAAGATAGTCTTAATATATTGACATATAGAGTCCCATGCATGATTCAGGAGATGCATGAGGAAGAGGATGCAAATTCCAGTACTGGTACATTGATAGAAGAGCAGCCATCACTCTTACCAGCAGTTGGAAAGAACATTGCACCGGTTGAAAGAAATCTTTTGATCTTGTAAGATGTTCCAAAAAATTAGTTGGTCCAAGGTTTGTCGTCATTTCCATCCCATAATGTTTCAGTACCTCTTATTGAATCTTTTGGGGACATGCCATCAAGTCTATTACATAACCAAGTATTAGAGAAACATGTTGATGTGAAGCAACAACCTATCACTGCGCAAAGGACCCTTGATCTGATCAAGGAAAAGATGAAGATTTATCCCAGTTTTTCATTGTTGAGCTACACTCAACCCTTTGAGTTGAGGTGTGGAGTTTTAGAAGATGGGATGAGAATAATCCTATGTACAATGCCAGGCTATGAGTTCAGCATTGTGCCTTGCCATGAGGCAGCAGATGCAGTGATGTTAATGAGCAGTAGTGATGAGAAGAGGACCCATTCATTGTTGGAGCATTCCAATGGAAGCTTCACTCATGAAGCACTGGAGAGTTAGATGATAGATGGTAGACGTCTTGAGATGGGAAATATTTTCCCTTTTCAAGATGACACCTTCTCAATGAGCATCTCATAGCTCAAAGATAAACTTCTACCTACATCATATTCAGAACCTTATGGGTTTTGGAGGGCCAATGATGAGAGGATATCACGGAGAGATCTCATGGGAGGTGCACTTCAGCATATAATGGAGTACAAATATCTTCAATAGTTTGAGGAGGTTCGTGTCCTACATTGGGAGGATACCAATTTTTTGTAGAATGTGATCCATCACCCACATTGGGATGAATGGATGTTGATGTGGATCAAGAGGTTGCAAATCCACTTACAGAGCTATGATATAGGCCAGCAAGAATATTGGCTGTGCTGGTTGCTCTTGGGTGAGTATGGTTACTACCCAACAGCACACATTTCCATGATCCATGCCTTGAACAACACTGATGTAATGAAGGAGGAGGCATGGCTGCGTTGGCTGCTCTTGGGTGAGTATGGTTAGTACCCAATAACTCTTATTTCTATGACACATGCATTTCATATCAATGACAGAATGAAACAGGAGAAGGCATGGTTACTTTGGTTGTTGTTGAGAGAGTTTGACCATCACATGACATCTCCCATGTCTATGTGTTTTGTATTGTTTGGAACATGGAATAACACTCTCATGATGTGTGATAATGGAGTTTGTTTGTATTGGGCTGATATGACATTCCACATGTCAATCAATATGTTGTTATTGCTCCATGATTCACATGATAACGTGAAGAGGCAGCAAGAGATCTTGTTGCTATGGTTACTTTTGGGAGATTTTGTCTTGACATACTCCCCTTATTTTCATGGTAATGATGGAGGATGGAAGCAAGAGGCATTCCTCCAATGGCTCTTATTGGGAGAGTATGGACACCATTCTTGGTATGATGATAATGTGGTGGGGTAGCAAGATGAATTGTTGTGTTGACTCCTCTTGAGAGAATATGTCCAACCCACTTTGTATAATTATGGTATGGTGTGGCAGCAAGAATATTTGTTGCAGTGTCTTCTATTGGGAAAATATGGTTTGACATCTTCCATGTCTACCCATATGTCTCTAGTTCTTATTTTTCACAATGTTGGGATGATGCTTGGATCCAACAAGGCCAACAGGGCTAAACATGAAAGCATGGAGAGACATAGTCTACTTCATGATGCTTGGGATGGAGAAATGTTTTGTGAATTGGGACTTTGATTTTATGGGAGGAACCACTTCATTTCATGTATCTCATGTATTGATGATGATGTTGGACAGCATGTGGTTGTCACTTGGAACTTCATTGAAGATGGGGGACATCTAACTACACATTTGGAGGTCACTCTAGACATTCTAGAGAGGCAACTTTGGAGATGGGAATGCATAACATGTTGCAGAAAATGGGGAGGCATTCCTTGTGAGGATTCCATTTGGAAGGATATAGATGATTGGAGCATCTAATTTTGCAGTTGCTTGAGGACAAGCAACATTTTGGCAGGGAGGACTGTAATATTCCAAATTTTACATCTGTTTGTTGGAATATTAAGAGTTCTTACTAATTTTTCTTAAGTAAGTAAATAAATGGGTGGAGGGACCCATTACCCCTTAAGATGAATAAATTTACTCCTAAGAGTGTGAACATGGTTAATTAGCTAGTCAACCTACACCATGGAATAGTGGAGAATCTTATTAATGAATAAAGAGTGGGGATCAAACATCATTAATAAGAAAGAACATGGATAGATGAAGGAGTCAAATAAGATCTAGGAGGAATCAAAGTAAGATGGTAGAGCAATAAATGATTAATTTTATGGAGGAAGTGGTGCAATAGTGCACACACGAAGGAGAGGGTGAACATTAAATGCAGAGATCATGGAGATCATAGAGAGACACCGCATTCTACATGGAGACCTATGTCCACATGTGCAGCGCAGTTATGAGGTGGGCCGAGGCATGGGAAGGCTCACAATATATATAATGAAGATGAAGGCAACATTGGAGGCAGGCTTTTGTATTATTGATTTGAGAGCTGTTTAGATCTAGATTTTTCATTTGAAATTTCTATGCATGCTTATGTGTTACACATTATTTTGTAATTGTCACCATGAAATTTTGATGTCTATATGGGTTCATAAATACCTATATAATACTCCCTTAGAAGTCCACAACCCTAAAGTTCCTAAACCAAGTCTTGAATTTGGAGAAAACCTTGTGAAAATCATAAAAATGCTTGTACCGCACTTTTCCTTAGTCTTACCTACGACACCGCACTCTTTTGCTCCAGAAATTGCGGAGCCGACCGCATGTTTTCTTCATTAAAACTGTGGACCCCTGTAAAAGGTAAAATGAAGGCAAAAGTAAATTCTAGAAGCCCAACTGGTCGAATATTCTCTCAGCTAGAAGCTTCCAGAATGCGTTATCCAGTTGAAGCTTCACTCTCTCCATTATCATGAACATTCATCCCTTCATTAAAGGAGCCTATTCCTTGGATTTTGGAACTTAATCCCTTGATAAGGGGACTCTATCCCTTCCATTTTGGAGTTTTAACCACTTTCCTTCTCCTATAAATTAAAGCTTTGGTTCAGTCTCAAGGGTACATGCTCACATATGTAAAACTTCTCTATGTATTTTGTATACACTTAGTACTTGCTTTGTACTTGGTAACTACCATAGAGAAGGGAATTACTGAAGAAACATACTCTTTGCTAACTGCAGGAACGATTACATACTCGTAGTTAGGCTGGTTCGAAGAGTGGAAGGGCTTGTCAGACTTTAAGGAAACGCTTGTTCTGGACCCCCGGAAGGACCCGTAGACATCAAGGCTAATGCGGTTGTAAGATTCCTTATTTTATTTAAATATAATAAAATTGGATCCTATTTTCTCAATAAGTTGTTAATATGTTTATTTGAATGACTTATTTCTTAAATTTCTTGATCATTAAGATAGATTTGTGATTTTTGAATTACTATATGTTGCAGGTGTTGTTGATTTTCTTCTATGTATTTGTTTGCAGATCTTAGGAGGTGACTTTTTGGAGCAATGGGAAAGAATAAATCAACTAGCATTGGACCATAGGTAGGTCCTTTCTTTGTCATAGAAAATTCTTAATCATATGTAATCTAGAGAAAATAGTTTACAAGAGATATTTCATTGGCGTTCCTGGTCAGTTCAGGAGATTCCTGAACAGGGCAGCATGAGTTGTTGTATACTACCATGATCATCACCACGGATAGTGGATGATTGTGCAGACCATGACATTTTATTTTTTTGTACCACTATTTTTACCGATTATAAGGTGTTTTAAACCTATAATTGAGGATGATGTAATATTTCTGAAAACATTACACTACTCTATGATATTTCTACCATTTCCGACTATTTGTTCAATCATGTTTATCGAATGTTGTTTTGAATTACTACTTTTAATGTTGCAAATGTCTGTTTATAACACTAGTAGCTAATGCATCAGCTAATGTGTTTAAATTTCTCGGAATGTGTTGATATTCAATATAATCAAACTCTCGTTCCAAGAGACGTACCTTCAAAAATAATCTTAACAATACTGGGTTTTTAATTGAGTATACTCGATTTAAGTGTAATACAATGAGTTCGGAATCTAACCTAATGATCAAATGTCTAATTCCAAAAAAAATGGATTCAGATAATAACTCAATCACTGTGCTATATTCTGCAATATTATTCGTTGTTTGACCAAGGCTTACCCCATGCATAGATATTAACTCATCAGCGGGTGAATAAATAACCCAGGCTACAGAAGAAATGTTCTGTGTACTATGACAAGCACCATCAGCAAAACCAATATATGTTTGAAGGGATGTTGACATCTGCAATATCAAGAGTAATCCAGATAAGCAGGAATAAAAAACAAACTTAAACCTAACACACTCTGCTAACCTAAGGCAACTAGCTATGAAAATAACTAATCTATAAAATCTCCACACAAGATTTAAGCATAATATCTCTTCAAATAAAGCCCATTTCTAGGTTTGTCTAAAGAGACCCTGTCATAATCAGTTAATTCATAGGCCCCTTTTGCAAGCACTTGCCTGACAATATAAGGACCATGCCACATGGGTTCGAATTTCCCAATTCCTAGCTTATCATTAGCTTGGTCGTATACCAATACTAGGTAACCTTCTGAAAAAATACGAGGTGTAACATTCCTATCATACTGAGCTTTCATTCGTTTTTTATGAGCCTCGGTAGCTAATGCAGCGGTGCGTCAAGTCTCATCTAGTTGAGCTAAGTATTAAAAGAATTTTTCCTCTTCAGAGGTAGCTGGTAATAATTCTATGGCTAATTTGAGTGACGGTATTTCACATTCAATCGGTAACACAACTTATAAACCATAAACTAGCTGAAAAGGAGTGAAATCTGTTGCAGTTTTTGCTAAGGTTCGATATGCCAAAAGTGCTGAGAAAAGCATAGTATGCCAATTCGATTTATGAATGCCGATAATTCTTTTAATCATAGTAGTTAAGAATTTATTTACAGCTTCAACTTGACCATTAGCCTACGCGTAATATGGTGTAGAAATGTCATGGCGAAGGCCAAGGTAGTCGGAAATTTTGGTCATCATAATGTTTCGAAAATGGCTCCCATGATCAATAATGATAGCTTGGGGTACACCAAATCAAGAAATCACGTGATTGAATACAAAATTAGCTGCATTTTTTCCATCTGCCGCAAATGTAGGCATCGCCTTGGCCCATTTGGTAAAATAATCCACTGCAAGAATAATATACCCATGCCCCATGGCCGAGTGAGGGTTACATGTAATGAATTCAATGCCCCATTTTTCAAAAGGAATGACAGCAATGATTGGGTGAAGAGGAGCTGGTGGTGCATGCATCTTACGATAAAAATTTTGACAATTGTGGCATTTTCGGACAGCTAGAATGCAATATTTAAATAACGAAGGCCAAAAATAACCAGCGCGCAATATCTATTGGGATGTGGCATACCCAGACATATGACCGCCACATGCTCTAGAGTGACAGTCATTTAAGACCTTTTCAACCTCTTCATGTGTTAAAAATCGTCGAAATACAGAATCCGCACCACGACGATAAAGCGTGTCTCCAACAATATGGTATTGCTAAGACTGGTAACGGATATTTCATCATTGTGAACATGATATTTCAGGCCAAAAAGTTTTGGTTTGGAGATAAATGATCATATCTCCATACCATGGATCAATTCTATTGATAAGAAACAAAGATTCATCAGTGATCGGATGTTCTACCACAGTTTCTGTTTCATTATTTGGAAAGTCACACATTAGTTCGGAGAACACTAGTGATTTCTTTGATTTAGGTTTTTCAAATTCTAAATCAAACTCTTGAAGGATTACAATCCATTTAGAGTATTTTCCTCCTAGAAATTGTTTGGTCAAAATATACATCATAGGGTTTCAATCAGATATCACTATTGTTTTTCGTAACAAGATGTAAAGACAAAATCGTTGGACAACTTGAACAACTGCCAAGGCCAATTTCTCCACATGTGAGTATTTGATTTTAGTCAGATTTAAATTGTGACTGAGATAATAAATCACATGTTCATTGTTAAATTCATCTTCCTGAACTAACACCATTCCAATCGTGGAATTAGAGGCTGCTAAGTATAAAAAGTAATATAGGTTGTAATTGGGTGGCTGCAATAACGGTGCATGGGTCAACGCGTGTTTTAGAACATCAAAATATCTATCAGCAATCTCGTCCCAATTAAAAGGAATATTCTGTTTCAACAAACTGGTAAAACCTTTAGTTAACTTGGCATAGTTAGGAATGAACCTACGCAGAAAGTTTGCTTTCCCTTGCAAACTTTGGAGTTGGCGAAGTGTAGAAGGAGGAGGTAAAATGATAATAGCCTCAACCTTCGAAGGATCGACACGAATGCCTTGTTTTGAAATGATAAATCCTAGTAATTGACCAGATTGTACACAAAAAACACATTTGTGCAGATTTAGATGAATCTTATAGTATCTACATCTCAGAAAAATTTCTCGTAAGTGTGTTGGATGATCTTCTCTGTGTAAGGAATGAGCAGGTAGATCATCGAGATAAGGTTGCATGATGTGTTTAATGTCATGGAAAGCAAGGACATAGCCCTTTGAAAATTTTCCCCAGCATTATTAAGTCCAAAAGGTAATTTACGGTAAGCGAAAGTTCCCCATGGACAAATGAGTGTTGTCTTGGATTGATTAGCAGGGAGTATGTTGATTTGATTATAACCAGAAAACCCATCCATAAACAAAAACATTTCACTTTCGGCACAATCGTCAATGATTTGATCAATATAAGGGGTTGGATAATTGTCTTTCGGACAAGCTCTATTTATCTCCCTATAATCGATACATACTCTTATTGTTCCTTGTTTTTTATTAACAGGAACAATATTAGATACCAAATCTGTTAAAGGGATTGGATAAATAAATCCGGCGCGGGGTAATTTTTCAACTTCAGCTTTGATTGCAAAAGCTTTTCTTGGATGTATCTGACGTAATTTGTGTCGAATAGGTTTAGCATCTGGGTATGTTTTGATTTCATGAACAATTTTGGGATTAATTCCTGGCATTTCTTCATAAGACCAGGCAAAAATGTCACGGAATTCTTGAAATAGGGCTTTGTATATATCAATTTCATCTTTTGTACAAGAAGCACCTATATGAATGTTTTCAACAATTCCTAGTTTCACCGATATGTTAATAGGAATTGTGGAAGAAATGTTCCCCAAATTCACTTCAGAGGTTGAATGTGTACTACATATTGGATTCTGGGGTTCCTTGACATAATCAGTAGTGAAAATTGATGAAAAATTATTTTTAAATTTTTCAAGCTTAGGTAAAAATGATGATCTATGATGAAGATCATCCCAGGGTAGGTCATCTATAGACAAAAATTCACAGATGTTTTCGTCAGTATAAAAGACTTCTAGAAAAGTATCTGGAATTGATGTTATAGTTGAACTTGAAGATGAAAATTATTTTTCATTGACCACATCCATAGGGTCATATTCAGTTGAAGTTAAATCGGAAAAATAATGTACTGCTTGATATGCCAATTCAAATGGACTCAAAGGCATCGTGCCTTCAAATGAATCCAGTTCTGACTCTAAAGGCACTATCCAAGTATCATCAAATGGAACAGTGCTTGATGTAATCATATTGATATTGGCTATATTATGCGGTACGTTAGGTGGAGGCAAATAAAAAGTTCCCAACAAAGTTGAATATTTAATTAAGCCTACTCCTACATCCTTATAAGGGATAACAGTTTTTCCAACATGTTGAATACTATTCGTAGAAACTGGATCAGAAAAATAATATGAGAGCTGATCAACCTTCACAATCTTTCCCTGATGAGGAAACATGATGACTCGAAAGACGAAAGATACGACAGCAGTCATAGCATAAGACCAATTATGACCCATGAGAAGGTTGTAATCTAGAGGGGCATCAACTACTTCCACATCTAGCTTAACGGTTTTTCCTTCGACCTCTATAGGTAGATCCTGTAAAATACCATAGGGATGGAATCTTCTTCCATCAAAAGCTTTGAGGATGGTCAGAGATCGATTAAGCATTTGAGAACCAAGTGATTTCCAACAACTCAACGACATGATACACGTAGAGGCCCCTTCATCAATCACAGTACGAAAGCATGCGTGTTTTTTACTAACACTGGAATTTGGAAAGCCATTTGATGGGGTAGGCGGGGTGTAAAATTTTCTAGATCAAAGATCATAAGATTTGAATCCTGCAAATCTACGACTCCTAAAACTGACAATAGTAATTTTCTTTGTGTTGGACATGATTGCAGTACTTCCAAAGCTGACACTTCCAAAGGGGAAATTGCCAAATCTTCAACAATGTTGTAATTCTGAGAAGCTCTCGCATATGGATTGAAAGTTGATTTACAAAGTACACCTTTAGGAGGCGGTTTAATTACTAAGTCAAGATTTGGTTTCTCGATGTGAAGCGGACCAGAAACCGATGTAGATGCAACCGATGAAGAATTAGAATTGTCTACTTCTTTACCGGTGACAGGATTTTTACTACCATAATCTTGTGATCGAGTTGCGACCATCAATATATCTGTTAAAGGATTAGAAGAAGATCCAATCATTTTACTATCTTGAATTGGAAAGGGATCTTTCAAGACAACAGGAGTGGATGAACCTTTGACGAACTTAGAAACTCCTTCCCTATGCGGACATTTCATGGTGAAATGATCCTCGTCACAGCTAAGACAAGGATAACGAGGTTTCTGTTTGTCATCAGTTGATTCAGGTTTATCAATTTTTTCTTTAGGAGGTGAGGTCTGTTTATTATTTTTCTTCCCTTTTTTATTTTTGCCAGATTTTGACTTAGTAGATGAATCTACAATGTGAAAATCAACAGTAGTTTCCAAGGAAAATTCTCCTTTGGGTGAATCAAGTAAGGTTATTATGGGAGAAGTAATCCTTGAAGATTTCTTCTTATTTTTAGTTGTAGTAATCGAACCGATTACACCATCAGTGGCATGAGAGCCTGAAGGAGTTGTAGTTAACTGACCAAGTCGTGGTAATTCAGGGATTTTCTCATACAAAGTTCCTGACTGGGTATAGACCAAGTCTAGATATTGAGCTTGAGCAATAACTTTTTCTTCCGTAACAACTCCTGCTTTAGCTACATATTCAGCGATCTTTGGTAATAATGATTTAATGAACCATTCTACCAATATTTGATCTGGGATAAAAACTTTTACCAAACATCTTCTATGTCTCCATTCATGAATATGATCTGATATATAGGTAGACGTGGATTGTTTGAGTGAAGTTAATAATTCCGTGCCATTGTCGTATTTGACAGGCAACTGAAAATGAGTTAAGAAGGCATTTTCTAGGGCGTTGAAGTTGTTCAATGAGCCTCGTGGCAATTCAATATACCACTTAGCAGCTAATCCTATTAACATTCTCTAAAAAAGTCTAATTCAAATAGAATCGTCAATTAATGAATTAGATGCGCACCAAAGGTGGTAAGTCATAACATGATTGGAAGGATCCTCTCCTGTTTTTCCTTCAAATTTTGGAATATCACTGGGCAACTTATGAGGCATCGATGGCCAATACGGATGATAATAGATAGGATCTTTCATAAGGCGAGATAAATCCGGTAAATCTAAAGTTTCTATGAACAACAATCGACGGGTAGGGTCTTGTGGATAACCTTGTGAAATTAAACCAGTTCCAGGAGGAGGATATCCAGGATAACCTGGAATAGGATGCGCATTTGGAATCATATTACCTCCCGGATAACTAGGAATAACCAGACCATACTGTGGTTGAACAGGTGTTTGATATGTATATCCAGGGTACGGTTTTTGCGGGTAGACTGGATTTTGTGAAACAGGTCCATGTTGGTACGGCCCCTGATAAAGTTGATAAGTAAATTGAGGTTGACTCATTATTACTATACTTGTACCAGATTTTCCTGCGGGTATCTGAATAGTAGCTTGAATTGTTGGTCCAGACTGCGGAATAGAAACCTGAGGAATTGATATCAAAGTTTGAGGGGCAAATGTAACAGGAACTGTAGACACTGCAGGAATGGGTGTGGTAGGTTTAACAGAAGTATGAATAGCTGTTTGTGGTGGAGTACGAGGTGAACTCAGACTAGGTTGCTAAAAAGGACTAGATGCAGGTATTCAAGTTGAAGGTTGGACTGGTTGTTGGGGTTGAACATAAACAACAAGTTGTCCTGCTTGATAATAAGGTACTTGCATATTTGGTTGTAAATTCTGTTGGACTTGGGATGGATCCCACACCATTTCGGGATATGAGGGTCCTATTGAAGGTTGTGTTGGGGTTCCTGTGTTTTGGCCAGATTGGCAAGACCAAAAGACAAGACAACATCAAAACCACATTGGGATCCTAGGATCTAGCCCTCCTGGATCCATAAAGGGATCTCTCTGTAAAGGCAAAGAATAATGTATATATTTGAAGCTAAAAATGAGGTATTAGGCTAGGTATGAAGCACAAGGGGTTTTTAAATGATTTGGTTGTTGGGTTGGAGATCATTAACTGAGAAGGTTATGGAATGAAAGGAACAAAGTAGCAGGATGTTTCGGCAAAAGAAGATAGGCCAAGAAAGTGTCAATCCATTGGGCTATGGAGTCATGAAAGGAGATTACTTGCATAACAAATAACCAAGGCTTCCATAGGGCAAGTCCTCTATACCAAAGGATCTTTTAGATAGATGGTGGAATGGAAACATTAAGGAGTGAAGGTGAAAGAAGGAAAGAAACCAAGGAGCAGTCTGAATATCAGGTCAGATGTCATTTAAATCGAGACCTGCTTTGAAATACTCAAAGGAAACTCTCAAGGAAGGCACAAAGGTAGCTTAAGATCAGGTCAGAGGTCATTTAACTCCAGGCTTTCTTTCAACATACTCTTAAGGGAAAGAACAGTTAAGATTTAACACAGAGCAAGGCCTAAGATCAGAGGAGGAATTTTAACCTTCAATGCTTTTGACACTCCTCAAGGGAATCTAAGAAAATAACTCCAGATTCAGACATCAGTAAGCATGGTCCAGCCAATTACTATACTGGTTAAACTATGATGAATTAGCTCTTAGATACACCACTTAGTAGAAAACATAAAAGATAAGAAGAGCAGGAAAGCATTAGGGTACCATGCAGGGGTATATCCTAAGCCAGATTTATTGATTCTTATTAGAGAATAATGGACAGTATGATTAAAATGAAATAATAAAATTCAGTAAGGAAAACATCACCCGTAATATAGACCAGGATCCTGTGAAACTTTCTTGTTCAATTGATGTGCAAAACCAGTCACATACTCTGAGCTCAATGGTTGTTTACATTCCAAACTTCTCCTCCCAGCCTACTAAATAACAAACTATTAAGCTACTTCTCCCAATAACAGTTCTAACAATCTAAGGAGGCAAGAAACCAGAAATGATCTTTGGAGTAGGCCAGTTGCCTACTGCTTGGCATATCCCTTTCTTTGATCAGCTGCCACAATATGAATATGTTACATCAGCAGAAACATTTTTCCCAATAAAACTACCTACCCACACTACAATCCTATCATTTTTCTTCTTTTAGCGTGCATTTGAGCTAGCAGACCCTTTACATCATTTTATTTTACAGACATAAAATAAACCTATTCTACATCTACCCTTATTACTCCATGAGACCAGATTAGACTATTGGCCTCATATGTTTCTCTACCTACACTACTACCTGCTAGGATTAGACTGTCTAGCAGGTTTCTTCTCTACATTCTAAGACAGAAATTGAAACAACTAACTACATGCTCATAGACTGAGCTTTATTGAGATTTTCCTACCTACCCTACTCTACTGAAATATATACAAGTGTAGCTTACAAACATTGTCTTCCAGTGCAACCAATCCATCAAATGATCCCATGGCTGGTCCTTCTTGCTCAACTCCTTGAGCACGCTGGATAGGCAGGGCATCTCCCACTCTCTTTGTTCAATAACAGCAGCCTTGAAAAATTTTCTTTCTGTCTCCAACATGCTGCTCAACAAGACCTTTGATCCTTCTTCAAATGTATGCAGGAGATGTGCATAAGGATCATGAAATGATACCTGGTTATGAATATTTGGCACGTAGGCTTCAACCAGGATTTCCTCTTCTCCCACTGGAACAAGGATGAGACTCTCTTGAGGAAGAGAATCTTCTTCATCTTCTGAACTGGAGGACTCATCATATATGGCAGTGTTGTACTCCTGGAGCTCTGATATATTCTGCTCTAAGGTGCTGAGCCCTGTGAGAATGTCTATGTATTCTTGAGCAGGGGCTTGTTCCATTACTTCCTCTTTTTCAGAAGAAGGCTCATTGCTTTCAGCTTGCTCAAGAATCTCTTTTTTACTTTCCTCCTCTTCTTATAAAAGGAAAGGATGCTAGTCTCCAGTCTCACTGATGATCTGTAGTAGAGCAGAATATAGATTCAAAGAATCTTCATCTGCTATTATACTATCATAGCTTTCCCCATCATTATCATAGATAGGTTGATTGGTTTCATTACTTCTCTAAAATTTTCGGCTCTGATCTTCCTCCCATGAATCTAAGGATGATGGTCCTGCGAGCTCAGCTTCCCTTTGAAAACACTCATCATCAAAGAGATCATAAAAAGGAAAATCACCACTGTAAGCAATGTCACCTTTCAAACCTATCGGATTCTCAGCAGGTCTTTCTTCATTTTGATCCACAGAGGAGTCTTCTGGATCTGTATCATCAAACTCATAGGACGAAGGGGAAAGAGTGTGTGTTCCATAAAAGACTCTTGAGATGGGCTGCTGGTTTAATATCCGTTCAATCTCTTCTTTCGTCAAAAGAGGGGTTTCCCTCTCATCATGGTCGGAAGAGCAACATTCCTCACTCTCTTGTGTTAGCTGACTGGGAGGAGGGATGTTAACTCGAGCCTCTTCCTCTACATCAAATTCTGCCCCATGTATATGGTCTCTTGTTTTCTCAAGGCAGCGTTCCCCATTAGCTTTTGCCACTAGGTCATGATTTTCGCGGGTCAGCGTAACACAAGACATAGGTAAGCAATCAGGCAGTTCCTTATCACTTTCCTCTTTGTCTTCTACGGATTCTTGAGCATCGTACATGTCTCGCTCATTATCTAGGTCCTGAGTTTGTTCTTGTTCTGGGAAATGCGTGGGCTGTTCTAAATAATCCTCATTTGCATTTAGATTAGCCATGTACATTTCCAACACTTTACCAAACGTTTCTGTTAATTCATTCAATTTATTACACAGAGCATCATACTTTGTATCTCTGTCCATGTTTGGATTTGTGCTTATGAAAAGAAGGCTACTGCTTCTTCTCAACTAGTTCAGAGTCTTCTACCAGTGGAGTCATTTGGTCTTTTGGGAGTTATGGAGTGTGGAGTCGCCAGGTGGATGTATATGAACATTTGAAGTATGATGTTGTCCACCGTCAGCAGAATGAATGCCAATCTAGAGGCAAAGTGGTCTATCCCCAGCGGAGTCGCCATTATGTTGGAGCTCCCATGTTTTGGCTAGATTGGCAAGACCAAAAGATGAGACAACATCAGAACCACTTTTGGACCCTAGGATCTAGCCCTCCTGGATCCGGAGAGGGATCTCTCAAATGAAATAAAGAATGATATACCTTTGAAACCTCAAATTGAGATGTTAGGCTAGTTATGAAGCACAATGGGGGTTTAAATGATTTGGTTGGTTGGTTGCTGGGTTGAGTCATGAGATCATGGACTGGGAAAGCAATGGAAGGAAAGGCACAGAATAGCAGGATGTTTCAGCAAAGAGGATAGGCCAAGAAAGTGCCATCCATTGGGCTATGGAGTCATGAAAGGAAATTACGTGCAAAAACTAGCCAAGGCTTCCAAAGGGCAGGTCATCTAATACCAAAGAATCTTCAGATTAGATGGTGAGATGGAACATTAAGGAAAGAAAGTGAAAGAAGGAAAGACAACCAAATTTCTGTCTATAGATCAGGTCAGAGGTCATTTAACTCTAGACCTGCTTGGACATACTCAAAGGTAGCTCTCAAAAGGACAGAGGAGGCAGCTTATAGATCGGACCAGAGGTCATTTAAATCCAGGTATGCTTTAGCAACTCCAAGGAAAAAACAGAGATAAGATTAACGAAGGGATCTTAGAAAGGACAACTGGTTGCACAAGGATCCTAGTGGACAGGGCTAACTCTAATCCCCAGTGTTCCCAAATATTCCAGCTTAAACCCAACAAGAACATCTAAGAACTGATTCATTTAATTCATACATCAGAAAGTAGGCAATATCGTCCACTACACTGGTTAAATCAACTGAAAAAAATTCTCAGATAGCACATAAAGCAGAAAAAATTAAAGGTAGGGAGAGCAGGAAACATAGGGCACCTAACAAGGGTGAATCCTATGTTATACTTTTGTTGCCTACCAGAAGAACATGAAACAGTATGAAAATATAATAAACAAAGTTAGGAAAAACATCACCAATAGTAATAGACCAGGATCCTGTGAAATGGGCTTTGATTAATTGATGCAAAACCAGTCATGTACACTATAGCTCAATGGTTGTTACAATCTAAACTTTCTTCTCCCGGCCTATTACATACAAAACACTCTGTAACTCCCTCCCAAGACTGTTCTAACAATCAAACTGAATCCCTCTAATAGCAACATGCCCAACAACTAAACAACAACCCTTTACAAAATGTTCTTCTGGATTCTTATACGAGAAACAGAGTAGAAGAGGTAGGTGAAGAATTAAATGAAGAATTGAAGCTCCGAAGAGGAGGAAAGCCGCAACCCATACTGCTTTAAATCTGTGTGTTTACTTCTGGCACTCTAGGTGCAGAACTACTGCCATTCTCTGTGACTGGACAAAAATGGTGAAATAAATGATGCTAGGGTCGACCATACCATGTAACAAATGCTTTTGATGGTGTAGGACTGCTGAAAGGGCGTAAATATTCCTCTGGGCACAATGTTGACTGGAACAATAATGTATACTATGTCCTTTCATGGAAGAACGCTCTGCTGATACAGAAACCCTGATAAAATTATATCTCTGTGCATTGGACCATCTACGCGATCCACAGGGTTTTCAACTTTGTACCTTTGCCTTTTAAAAAATCCCCGAAAAATCTCCAAAGTCTTCTATTTCTTGCCTTGAGCACTCTGCTAATCCCGTACTGTCTCTGTTCATGCATTCTGAGCTTTAATGGCGCTGGAGAGGGTTTGCAGAGTTTAAACTTTGTCCTTTGATGAATTTATGGCGCAAACACCCCTCCAGACATTTCCTGTAACATCAGGCTCTGAATACAGCCTCTGCACATGGTCCTCTTCGATTCCTCTGTCACTGTAACAGAGATTGAGCATCATGGCGGTCATTCCCTGTTGAAAACCCTGCAAAATAGGTAAACTGGTTGAGAAAACATACATGGGGGTGGCGGACACGATGGAGACCACGGGGAGAGCCATGCAGACGAATAGACGGCGGAATTGTGCAAGCACACGGTGGAAACATTCATGGCGTGGAGAAAGGTGGCGGAATGCAGTAGCAGGCGGAGAAAATGAAATTTCAACGAAAAACATTGAAAACGGCCCTGTTAGGTCTCTGTAACAAGCAAGATTGGTAAAGTCCGATCACAGAGTTAACATCATTTCAACCAACTTTGGGATTCTAGGATCTAGCCCTCCTGAATCCGGAGAGGGATCTCTCCAATATGTACAAAGATGGATATTGTCTTTGAAGTTTTAGGGTGATGGTATTAGGCTAGTTATGAAGGCCAAGTGTTTTGTTTGGTTTTCTCAAATGGTGGAACATAGTTGCTGTCTGAGACGGAAAGATCTATATGCAAATAGGTTCAAAGGTGAGAAGTTGCAAGTGAACAAAATAAACTTTGATTCTAAAGAAAGATGATGGCAATTTTTCAATCCATTGGGCTATGGATTCATAAGAGAATTTAATTGAAACAACCAGGTTCAAGAGTAATCTATGGGGCAAGTCATCTAGGCCTAAGGATCTCTTTGAAGTTTGATTTATGGAATGGGGTGATACAAAAAGAAAGGGAATTAACAGATGCAGAACAAAGAGCATCCCAGGATCTGGTAAGTACTTTGAAACTAGCCAGCCTTTGAACAGGCACTTAAGAAAGACATAGAAGCAAACTAGGATCTGGTAAGTACTTTGAAACTAGCCAGCCTTTGATACACTTCTAATAGAACACAAATTAAAAACAAAGGGAAACTTGAAGGCAACCTTTGGAGCAGAGACTAGCGGGCAGGGCTCACCTTTCTCCTCATCTTAGTCCTTCTTTACTTAGTTACTTTCAAGACAATCACCAAGATAACACAGAATGGCCCAAGATCTGATAAGTACTTTGAAACTAGTCAGCTTTTGACACATCCTAAGGGAAACAGACAAATAGTTGAGCAAACAAGAAAGGGACTCGGGGCTAACCTTTGATTTCCTCAATTCATTCCTTACACAACATATATGAAAGTAACATTTAAAAATAACATTCAGCAGTGACGAAAAGATGAGGGAACGCCAGCATCTCTGTGCTTAGACTGAATTAAATCATTTCTAAATAACACAATCAGAAGAAAACATTGGGATAAAGATTTTTCAGCCAGAGAAGGTCACTGATGCACATCAAACTCTAACACTGTTTAAACTATTCTTTATAGTAGAAAATGAAACAAATTGAAAACAGAAATAAAATGACAAGTTACAGTGAGAATAACATCACCATCAGCATAGACCAGGATCATACGATCGGCTTGTGATTGCCCGAGGACTGGGGCCCGCCACAATCTTCAAACCCAATGTTTTAATTCACCTCTCTTCACAACCTAATCTATCTGTTACAAGCAGAGCTCCAAGGGCCCATGAAACCACTATTTACAGTCAAGAGTTTTCCGCTCAGAAACAGCTACAGCGCTTCAGCAATTACATTGACAACCAACTAATCCAACCCCTCACTCATCTTCTTCTGAAGTATTTATAGAAGGATGAGGAGGTGAGATCTGATAAAAAGATCTCAAACACAATCAATGCAGAATTAATGTCTTCCTGACCCCGTGAGGTTCGATGAAGAAATTCAACAGGTGTTACATTGCATTAATGTGTTTATACTTAAGAAGTAAGCTCGAGGAGAGCTTTTGTTGACCTTTGAGGCTCCGCATACTATTAGGGCTATTCTGCAAATATTCTGGAATAAAATCTGGTGCAGAAATAACTTCTTGGTTGTTCCGAGGCATAGTATCTGATTTTGTTCAATAAATTCGGCCTCTGACTGATCGTTCTGAGGCAATAGGTGGCACTGTGGTGGTTGAGGAATCAATTCGCCTCAAAGTATGGCGGTGGAGGCGATCTGTCTGATGAACACTTTTAGGTTTTGCTTTAATCCGTGTTCTGAGCCGGGGATTAGGCTTTTGATAACTGTCTTAGCCGTAATCCCCGCCAATCTACCCATAAAACTACAGCTCTGGTTCACTCTTGTCTTCAAAATCTGATACTCTTTCTCTGCTCTGATATCGACGGCTTTCTTCAAACTTTACAGGGGTGTGTGGCAACCAAAGCTCATGAAACTTTGTAGATATCATTGTTCTTCTCCGTATGATCGATTCCCTGGATAAATCGGAAGGTCTGGAGTCGTCACCCTCATCCTTTAGATTTTCATAGAATACGAAGAAAAACCTTAAAACCTGCAAAATACAAGAAAAATGAGGAAATCCTGCGTTATATGGATAGACTGCATCGGAAGTCGTGCAGGAAAATGGAGAGATCGGAACCGTTGATCGTATCGCGATCAACGGTTGGGAGCAAATTGACCAGTCAACGGGGAAAAAGGTGGACTGTACAACGGAATCGGGAGAACAAATGAGAGCCGTCGATCCACGGAGATCGACGGTGGGGATCGACTCTTGAATGCGCCGGAGAAGACTTAACGGGCGGGCGAGTTCGTTAGAGGGTGAGCGGAAAAGGCGATCAGGGACCGTCGGATGGGAGGGCCCAGATCCGACGGCGGGGATGAATCCCGCTGCGGGGCCATAGGACGAGGTTTAACGTGCGGGCAATAGACATGGCACGGCGGTTTCCGGGGTGAGGTGGAGAACACGTGTCGGCCAGCGTGTGGGATCGCTGGTCGACGGTATAAAACCGCTTCCGGACGAAAGGTGGTGCAGGCACAGAACCGGTGGAAATGGAAAACAGCGCGGCGAAGGGGGGGTCCACCAGATGAGGGGTACACTCTGCACCGTTGATCCATGGGACAGATCGACGGCGGAGTTTTAATATGATTTTCTTTGGTGGAAAAATAAAATAAACCCGACTTTGCATTTTACAAAGGTTTTCAATGTTTTCGGGTGATAAATTATTTCTGAGGGTTAAGCGCCTGGCGGTCTTAGCACACGGTTCTGGCGGGGGGACATATGGATGGAGAGAAAGCAGGGGCTTAGCCTGAGGGGCTAAAGCCTAACGCATAGAAAACGTATGTTTTTCTATGGTTTTTTAATGATTTTTGCAAGAGGAGAAAGGCTCCGATAGGTCAAAAAGTGGGTTTTTTAACCTTAGGAAATGAGATTGATGGAGGAATAAGGGAGATAAGAGGGTTTGATGGGTTTTTTATGGATGAAATGAGACTTGAAGAAACGAAGGAAAGGTGGAAGAAGGGGAGAGGGAAAAGGAGAAGGATGCAGTAACGTTTGATTAGGATTTTCATGGGACATCAGAGGTAGAGAGGATGAAGAGTATGCAGAACCAATCAGTAGTTTAGACTCTTACCAACAGACTTCAAGCACCAACAATTTTCAGGATTGAATTTGTTTCTTGAAGGCTGCAAAGAATGTTTAGCCACCAACTGATATGATTGAAAAATATAGGTGGCTAACAGTGGCTCCACTTGGGGATGGTGCCTTCTTGAAGGCATCAAGAATTCAGACTTGATTTCTCTGGGATGCTGACTGGTGTCTGACCCAGCACTTGCTCTTTCTTGTCTTCTGGACAGAATAATGTCAGTTATGAAAGAGAGATGAATTTCATCAATACAACTTCTACCTACCCCAATCCTACTGATCTAACATTTTTTCTTCATCAGAGTGCACTTGGATTGGCAAACTCTTAACACAACATTTTATTCTTTTGAAAGCAGGAAATCTAATCTACTTCTACTTCTTATTTCTCCCTGAACTCAGATTAAACAGTTGAGTTTAGATATTCCTCTACCTATTCTACTGTTTGTTGGGATTAAACAGTCCAACAAACTTTCATTCTCTATTTTCTACAACAGAAATTTAAAAATAGCTAAGTCAAGATTGAGCTGTTTGACTTGCTATGATCTACGGCATAAAAACAGGCTACACATAGATTATTATTTGCAGAAAAATTTAAATCGAAACAGAAGGCTTAAGATCTGAAAATTTCTTATTATGGCCTTCTCTTATTTTCATAGCTCTGTTCTTGCTTCTCTCCTGGTTCAAGTTTTGAGCGAATTAGAACCAGGTCTTTTCTCTCTGACTCAGAAATTGGAGTAGTTTTGAGTCAGTTCTTTGGAAACTTTGGTTCAGATTTTGAGTTTGTTTGAACCTTGATTTCTACCCTACTCTATCTACTGATAAGCCAAGATTAGACAGTTTGGCAAATCAAATTTGCTACCCTATCAGCGGAAAGTTGAAAGCTAATTAGTCAAGATTAAACAGTTTGACCAATTAGAAGTGTGTTTCAAGGAGTGGCATTTAAGCTTGCACACTTTCAGATTCATTTCTCTTTTTTGGCATGGGGCCTTGCCTTTCTTGTTTTTCATTTCTGCCCTCTTTTCTTTCTTTCTTTGTTTTTGTATTTTTTTTAAATTTTTCATAACTTTAAATGCAATGGTAGATGAAGTATTTACAATGGAAAAGGTAAAAAGGCTTCAAAACTTAGAATAGCTTAAGAAAGGTAATGCTTAAGCATCCTGCCATTGACAGGACCCCCAAACAATTCTGTTCCATTCAGTTCTTGTAAGAAGAATGCATTGTTCCCAGCAACTGAATGAATGAAGTAAGGGCCAAGCCATAGATTGTCAAATTTACCATGCTGCCCCTTGTCTTCTCTTTTGGAGTCCCACTTTAAGACTTTGTCCCTAATTTTGAAATTGCTGGCCTTTGTTCTTCTGTCAAATATCTTCTTGATATTGTCTTGCTTCTGTAATGCTTTGTTGTACACTTCCTCCCTGGTTTGCTGAAGATGAATGGTCTGATTTATTCTTCTGATTATGTCATTCTCTTCAGTCTGCAACTCTTGAATTAACTTCATAACTGGTACACCAAGGCTGTTAGGAAAAATTGCATCTGTACAATATACAAGCTGGAAAGGTGACATACCAATGGATTTCTTCAATGTTAATCTGTCGGCCCATAGTGCATGGACCAGCTTTATGTGCCAAGACTTCTTGTTGTCCTCCAACAGTTTCTTTATTATGTTCACTAAGCTTTTGTTGGAAGATTCTGCAAGTCCATTACCTTGAGGGTAATAGGCTGTGGAGTGCCCCAATGTTATCTGGTATTTATGACAGAATTCTTCCATTCTCTTTGACCCAAATGCTGCAGCATTATCTGTAATGATTTTGGTAGGACAGCCAAATCTGGAAAGGATATTGGTTTCTATGAATTTTATGATCACTGAATCATTGGCCTGTCTACAAGGAATGGCTTCTATCCACTTAGTGAAGTAGTCTGTGGCGGTAAGGATCCACCTATGTTGGGCAGAGGATGGTGGGTGGATTTCTCCTATGAAGTCAAGTCCCCACTGTTGAAAAGGGGCTTCAACAGTAATTGGATGCAGAGGAAGGGGTAGCAATTTTCTCTTGCCCTCGAACAATTGGCATTTATGGCAAGTGGTTGTCAGTTTATGTACATCAGGAAAAAGAGTAGGCCAATAGAAACCAGCCCTCAAAATCTTGTTGGCTGTTGACTTCCAGTATAAATGGCCTCCACACTCTTCTTGGAATTCCTGCTTAATCTTTTCTGCATCAAACTCAGGCAAACATTTGAGCAATATACCGCTAGCATTTTTCCAATAAAGACATTTATCAATAATGCAATAGTTTATAGCTTTTAACTTTAGGAATCTTGCCTTTGTTTTGGATAAACCAGGAGGTGTGTTTAAATTAAGCAAAACATAAACAATATCAGTATACCAAGGAGAATTCGCAAAATAATCTTCAACAATGGGAGTTGAGAATTCTTCTTGGTCATCCAGAGCATTAATCATATTAATATCAAGAACTTCACAATTTAATTCAGCCATCAACCTAGCCAGACCCTGACCTTTGATAAGCTTAGTGGGTTTAATCTCTAAATCATTTTCAAGAATAATAGAAATCCACTTACCTCTCTTACCATCTGGATCCTGGGTTAGAATTTCCTTTACAACTGAATTTGGGACAAAGGAAATGATGTGTGAGTGAAGGATGTATACCCTGAAGTCTTTTAAAGCTTTTACCAAAGAAAAAGCCTGTTTTTCCATAATGTTACACCTCAAAGGGGCATCCCTCAATGCCTTGCTAAAGAATGCAATGGGCTGCTCTTGTCCTTGTGGATTTTTCTGTAAAAGGACAGCAGCTATAGTATGTTCTGATGCAAATGAGAAGATATACAAATCTTTTGAAAAATCAGGACTTATGAGAACCGGTGTTTTGGTTAACGCTTGTTTCACCAGTTCAAAGGATGTCTTTGCTTCTGAGGTCCATTTTACCCCTTGCTCCTTCTTCAACATGTTTGTGATATTCCTAAGGAGCTCAGCCAGGTTGGGGATGAACCTTCTCAAAAAGTTAATCTTTCCTATGAAAGACTGCAACTCTTTGATATTTCGAGGATGAGAGATTTGCAATATGGCCTCAATCCTCATGGGATCAATCTTTATGCCCTGCTCGGAAATGATATGCCCAAGAAGCTTACCTTCTTGGAGACCAAATAATGTTTTCTTGGGGTTCAAAGATATCCCAAACTTTCTGCACCTCTCGAAAACTTTCCTCAAATGTTCTAAGTGTTCTTCATCTGTTTTTGAAAACACAGTTACATCATCAAGATAGATAATGATGAAGAAGCCTAATTCTTCCGAGAATGCTATGTCCATGGCTCTCTGAAAGGTTGCTCCAGCATTCATTAAACCAAAAGGAATTTTCACATACATGAAAGTGCCCCATGGTGTAGTAAAAGCTGTCTTTAATTGATCATCAGGGTGGACTAGGACTTGATTATACCCTGAATAGCCATCCATCAAAGAAATCCTTTTAGACCCTACCACCCTCTGCAAAATATGATCCATCTTGGGCAAAGGGTAGTTGTCCTTTAATGAAGCTTTGTTTAAATTCCTGAAGTCTATACAAAGCCTGATTTCTCCAGTCTTTTTCCTAACTGACACCAGATTAGATACCCACTCAGAATATCTAATAGGGACAATAATGCCAGCATCATGCATCTTCATGATTTCCTTCTTAACCAATGGCAACTGGACAGGGTTGATTCTGCGCAGTTTTTGTTTGAATGGTTTTTGGTTTTCTTTAAGAGGGATTTTGTGTTGTATTATTTCAGTGTTATAGGATTTAAGATCTTTGTAACTCCATGCAAAAACATCAGAAAATTCTTTAAACAGCTCTAAATATTTGAGTTTAATGTGAGCTGGTAGAGTTTTAGACAGTTTGATCAATCTCGGTTTTTCCTCACTGCCTATATTACATTCCTCCACTTCGGTTTCTACAGGTTCCAGTTTCGGTTTTTTGGCCACATCATCAAAATCAAATAGTTCTTCTAGAGGGGCCAAACCCTTGGGCAGACTATCATCTTTAGAATGCAGAGTTTCCATTTCTTCTGTTTCAGATTTTGCACTTAGTTCTATTTGATGTGTAGATGTGATAGTCTGAAGGTTTATATCTACCAGCTGTGGAGATGGTTCTTCTTCGCCAAGAAAATTTTCTTCACTGCAGTCTGTATCATAGTCTGAATCTGAACTATGGGGTTCAAACTCATTTCTGAATTGCATGAAGTCTTCTATTTGTTTATCTCCATCAAATACCTGCCAATATTTCTTGTTATCTGGGATAGCTGGTCTGAATTTTATTTGAGAGGCGTCATCATACAGCATTGGGCAGGTTCTGGCAGCAAAGGCTAAATTGTGGGCTGCAATGTTTCTTTTTCTTGGGACAAAAGATAAGGTGTACTCCTCAAATGTTCTCAAAAGATCAATGACATCATTCCTGTAGGCCCTAAGTCTGGGGTGATTTGCATTGTACTCCCCATTGACTTGCCTAATGATTAATTCAGAATCCCCATAAACATCGATTCTCTTGGCACCTAATTTTTTCAAAAGATGCAAGCCTAAGAGAAGGGATTCATATTCTGCTATGTTGTTGGAACACTAAAAGTTTAATTTGCATGAGATACATTCTGTATGATTGTTTTCAATGTTAGTGATCCAGACACCTGCACCAGCATTTGTTTTGGTGCATGACCCATCAAAATACATAGTCCAGAGGGGCAGATTTTCAGTTTGGTGAATGGACGTTGTACCATTTGATTCCCCAAGTTTTTCATCAGGTTGAGGACTGCCTTTCTGACTGTCAAGTTTTGAGTTCAAAGGATTGATAACTTGGATTTCAAGGTCTATGTTAAGTTTTCTAGGATCTTCAGACACAATAGACCGTTTCGGCATTTGAACGTTGTGTTCCCCCTCTTCTATTTCAACCATCGATTCTATTGAAGCAATTTTTTCTGTGAGTGATTCATCATTGAACATGATAAAAGAATCAAGGCTTGTGTTTATAGCATAGAGAGGGGAGTTTTGGGGCCGATCCTGACTTGTTACTGTGTACTGCATGTGGGATTCCCTGTAAAGCTTCCTAGTTTGGTTAAAGACAGGGATAGTTGCATAGGTCATGTCCATTTGCATGGTCCCCTGTAACTTAGCCCCCCAAGATCGTGACAAAAGCATTCCATACTTTGGGGGGACATCAGCCACAACTATATCCATGACTAAACATTTAGCTGGAATTTGGGCTAGATTAACACAGAGATCCTTAATCAATCCTAGACACTTAACTCTGCTTGAGTCAAAAGAGTACAGGTCTTTGTAGGGTCTGGTAATTTCAAGACCCAGGCTCTCCATTACAGCTTTTTGCATTAAGTTATGGGAAGCACCTGAATCATGCATAGCATTATGCAGAATTTTGTCATGAATGTTTAAGCTTACATAAAAGGGAGGGACAGGACCTTCTTGGAACTTTCCTTCAATCTTTGGACCAAAAATAAGCTCTGGTTGGTCATCATTAAGATTGAGAGTATCTTCATTATCTTCTAAGTTTAAAGCCTTCAAAATTTTAGACCTATATACATGCTGGGCAGCTAACTCAGTCAAAGGAACAGAGATTTTAATCTTTGAGATTTCCCGTTCTAGGCTGAAAAGGCTTTGATTCTTCAAAGTATTGACTTCAGCCTTGTTTACTGCCATTTTATCAGCAACAACAGCTTGCTGATTTGGTTTATCTACAATTGGAACAGTTGTTCTACCAGGAGTAATAACTGAGGTGCTAGTACTGCTAATGTTTGCACTCTGTTTTTCGATGTTTTGAGTGTCTTTCTCTTTATCATTACCAGAATCAACAGCTACCGTTTTGTCCTTTGGTTTGATTGTTTTAGACTTGGTTGCAGTGCTATTTTGAGAAGGTTTTTCAGAGGTTTTATTGTTGGGGGTTTGTTGATTAGATCTACTTCTGAGTTCATATTCCCTTAAAGGCTCTATGACAGCGTTCTCCATGTTTTGATAGCTATTCTCAGCATCATTTCTTCTGTCATCATAAGGTGTATAAAGACCTTGTTTATTATCATAATGAACCTCAAGGTCATCATCATCTACCCCAAACAAATTTATATCATCTTCCTCTGTTATTTGATCTGTTTGTTCAACCTCACTTAAAAAGTTCTGATGAAAGGGAGGAATGACCTGTTGATCATCTTCCCTGGGTCTGTTTGGAGGCTGATTTCTTCTAAGATTCTGATTCTGGTTTTGGTTTCTGTTTTGAGGAGCGTTTTGATTTAGACTTGCTTGTGCTCTCTCTAGAATGCTCATTTTCTTCATCATTTCTTCCATCATTCTTTCCATCTTTGAGCTTGAAGTGGAAGGGGTGGATTCCTCTCTAAAAGATACTTTCTTTTCAGCTTTCATCCTTGCTCTTTTCTCCATAAGGTTCACCTCTACAGAAAGGGCACCTCTTTGCATGTCTTCAAGGGTTGCAAAGACTCTTTCTCTGAGTGAGTATGTCATGTCTGGGTCAAACCCTTCAGGAAATTTGTTTAAGGCTGATCCCTGAGGAGGTTTCAGTTCGGGGGAAAGTGCATTATACACACTGTTGAACCTGGTACAATAAGCTTGTACACTTTCCCCAGGGTTCCTATGGAGATTGTTGTAGTCGGCAAGGACTTGGAGAGGGTTTTTCCTTACTTCCCATTTGTTTAAAAAAGTTTGATGGAAGGCTTGAAGGTCGTTGATACTATGGGGGGTTAAACCTTTAAACCATTTTCTCACATCTCCCCCCAAACTTTGAGCAAACAATCTGATTTTGACAGATTCATTATCAATTTCATTTCTGTCAAAGTAGTCATTCATCTTGTCCACATGTTGAGATGATGTTATGGTATTATTAGCATCATATAATGGAATTTTGGACTGATAGTCCTGTGGAAGATTGACTAATGGTATAGGAAGGACTAAGGGAGCATACCATGCTGCCATGATATGTGGTAGGGGTGTATTTACAAGAGGATGAGTGGGTTGAAGGGGAGTGGTTTGAACAGTGGGTGAAAGATGAACAGAAGTGGATGGAACAGCAGTAGGTCTCTGAGCTGATCTTGGATGAGAGACACCTAGATTATGTAAGAAATGTAAATCAGGAGGTGTTGATTCTCTATTCCCAAGAGTCTCGCTGGTTTCGGGCGATGAAAGGGTAGGCTCAGAATCTAACTGATCTAAATCACCAAATGACCTAGTTCTAAATGGGTTTAATAAGTCAATTTGTGATTCATGAAGAGCTGAAAGGTTTTCAGGGACTGAATTGGCTCTTAGGGGTGGTCTGAAGATAGTTGAGGATTGTATTCTAGGAGACTTCCTAAGAATTCTTTCGGGGTTATCAACTATTTCAGGAGGATTTGGGTCAGGATGGGCTCTAGTATGAATCTTTTTAGGAGCCACAATGTTTATGTGATTAGACCCAATCTAAACAAGAAAAGTTCAACCAGATATGACAATCTTTAGACGGTTAACTAATCTGTTTTCTCAATTTGAATCCTGCAGCCTTCTAACTGAGTTTGAATAATTTTATAATGATAAGGGTTCTTTCCAGTGGAGTCTTGAGGTCTGTTCAGGATGGTGGAGTCGCCAGGTGGAAGGCTCGAAGTATTTTCCAAGGAGTACACTATCCACCACAGTGTTTATGAAACATTCCTTTTCAGAAATATCTCGAAACACAAAAAACTCTAACCAGAGATTGACTGGGAGGGCATTCACCAGATATGTCACCCCTAAAAGAGGATGAGATCCAGAAGCTACCTGGCCCTTTCCAGACTCTGTCTAAGAGTATAGGGTAAAACACATCAAAGACGTAGACAAGATATCAAAACTAGTGTTTTACTACCAATCTGAAATGTTTTTTGGTATTTTCTTAATTGTTTATATTGTGGTTTAAAAGAATGTCCTAACTTTTCCTCAAAACTTAGCTACGGTTATGAAACAAAGACAGTCTATCCTTATGGCTAAGCTAGCTGATTTTCCAAGGTTAGATAAAAACTTAAAAGAATCCTAGGATGACCTAGTTTGTCACTGATTCAATTGATCTTCATCTTAATTACCATTTTCTTGGTAGTGCTTGGAAAGGCTGCTTTTTACTCTCAAGATGTTGTATGAAGATTCTGGGTTCGGTCCCCAGCGGAGTCGCCAGAAATGTTAGGTCTCTGTAGCAAGCAAGATTGGTAAAGTCCGATCACAGAGTTAACATCATTTCAACCAACTTTGGGATTCTAGGATCTAGCCCTCCTGAATCCGGAGAGGGATCTCTCCAATATGTACAAAGATGGATATTGTCTTTGAAGTTTGGGGTGATGATATTAGGCTAGTTATGAAGGCCAAGTGTTTTGTTTGGTTTTCTTAGATGGTTGAGCATAGTTGCTGTCTGAGACGGAAAGATATATATGCAAATAGGTTCAAAGGTGAGAAGTTGCAAGTAAACTAAAAAGCTTTGATTCTAAAGAAAGATGATGGCAAGTTTCCAATCCATTGGGCTATGGAGTCATAAGGGAATTTAATTGAAACAACCAGGTTCAAGATCGATGTATGGGGCAAGTCATCTAGGCCTAAGGATCTCTTTGAAGTGTGATTTATGGAATGGAGTGATACAACAAGAAAGGGAATCAACAGATGCAGAACAAAGAGCAGCCCAGGATCTGGTAAGTACTTTGAAACTAGCCAGCCTTTGACCAGGCACTTAAGAAAAACATAGAAGCAAACTAGGATCTGGTGAGTACTTTGAAACTAGCCAGCCTTTGATACACTTCTAATAGAACACAAATTAAAAACAAAGGGAAACTTAAAGGCAACCTTTGGAGCAGGAACTAGCGGGCAGGGCTCACCTTTCTCCTCATCTTAGTCCTTCTTTACTTAGTTACTTTCAAGACAATCACCAAGATAACACAGAATGGCCCAAGATCTGATAAGTACTTTGAAACTAGTCAGCTTTTGACACATCCTAAGGGAGACAAACAAATAGTTGAGCAAGCAAGAAAGGGACTCAGGGCTAACCTTTGATTTCCTCAATTCATTCCTTACACAGCATATATGAAAGTAACATTTAAAAATAACATTCAGCAGTGACGAAAAGATGAGGGAACGCTAGCATCTCTGTGCTTAGACTGAATTAAATCATTTCTAAATAACACAATCAGAAGAAAACGTTGGGATAAAGATTTTTCAGCCAGAGAAGGTCACTGATGCACAACAAACTCTAACACAGTTTAAACTGTTCTTTATAGTAGAAAATGAAACAAATTGAAAACAGAAATAAAATGACAAGTTACAGTGAAAATAACATCACCATCAGCATAGACCAGGATCCCATAAATCAGCTTGTATTGATTGCTACAAACCGGTTACAATCTTCAAACCCAATGTTTTAATTCACCTCTCTTCACAACCTAATCTATCTGTTACAAGCAGAGCTCCAAGGGCCCATGAAACCACTATTTACAGTCAAGATTTTTCCGCTCAGAAACAGCTACAGCGCTTCAGCAATTACATTGACAACCAACTAATCCAACCCCTCACTCATCTTCTTCTGGAGTATTTATAGAAGGATGAGGAGGTGAGATCTAATAAAAAGATCTCAAACACAATCAATGCAGAATTAATGTCTTCCTGACCCCGTGAGGTTCGATGAAGAAATTCTACAGGTGTTACATTGCATTAATGTGTTTATACTTAAGAAGTAAGCTCGAAGAGAGCTTTTGTTGACCTTTGAGGCTCCGCATACTATTAGGGATATTCTGCAAATATTCTGGAATAAAATCTGGTGCAGAAATAACTTCTTGGTTGTTCCGAGCCATAGTATCTGATCTTGTTCAATAAATTCAGCCTCTGACTGATCATTCTGAGGCAATAGGTGGCACTGTGGTGGTTGAGGAATCAATTCGCCTCAAAGTATGGCGGTGGAGGCGATCTGTCTGATGAACACTTTTAGGTTTTGCTTTAATCCGTGTTCTGAGCCGGGGATTAGGCTTTTGATAACTGTCTTAGCCGTAATCCCCACCAATCTACCCATAGAACTACTGCTCTGGTTCACTCTGTCTTCAATCCGATACTCTTTCTCTGCTCTGATATTGACGGCATTCTTCAAGCTTTACAGGGACGTGCGGCAACCAAAGCTCATGAAACTTTGTAGATATCATTGTTCTTCTCCGTATGATCGATTCCCTGGACAAATCGGAAGGACTGGAGTCGTCACCCTCATCCTTTAGATTTTCATAAAATACGAAGAAAAACCTTAAAAACCTGCAAAATACAAGAAAAATGAGGAAATCCTGCGTTATATGGATAGACTGCATCGGAAGTCGTGCGGGAAAATGGAGAGATCGGAACCGTTGATCCTATCGCGATCAACGGTTGGGAGCAAATTGAATAGTCAACGGGGAAAAAGGTGGATTGTATAACGGAATCGGGAGAACAAATGAGAGCCGTCGATCCGCGGAGATCGACGGTGGGGATAGGCTCTTGAATGCACCGGGGAAGACTTAACGAGCGAGCGAGTTCGTTAAAGGGTGAGCGGAAACGGCGACCAGGGACCGTCGGATGGGAGGGCCCAGATCCGACGGTGGGGATGAATCCCGCTGCAGGGCCATAGGACGAGGTTTAACGTGCGGGGAATAGACATGGCACGGCGGTTTTCGGAGTGAGGTGGAGAACACGTGTCGGCCAGCGTGTGGGATCGCTGGCCGACGGTATAAAACCGCTTCCGGACGAAAGGTGGTGCGGGCATAAACCGGCGGAAATGGAAAACAGCGCGGCGAAAGGGGGGGTCCACCAGATGACGGGTACACTCCGCACCGTTGATCCGTGGGATAGATCGACGGCGGAGTTTTAATATGATTTTCTTTGGTGGAAAAATAAAATAAACCCAATTTTGCGTTTTACAAAGGTTTTCAATGTTTTCGGGTGATAAATTATTTCTGAGGATTTAAGCGTCTGGCAGTCTTAGCACACGGTTCTGTCGGGGGGACATATGGATGGAGAGAAAGGAGGGGCTTAGCCTGAGGGGCTAAAGCCTAACGCATAGAAAACGTATGTTTTTCTATGGTTTTTTAATGATTTTTGCAAGAGGAGAAAGGCTCCGATAAGGTCAAAAAGTGGGTTTTTAACCTTAGGAAATGAGATTGATGGAGGAATAAGGGAGATAAGAGGGTTTGATGGGTTTTTTATGGATGAAATGAGACTTGAAGAAACGAAGGAAAGGTGGAAGAAGGGGAGAGGGAAAAGGAGAAGGATGCAGTAACGTTTGATTAGGATTTTCATGGGACATCAGAGGTAGAGAGGATGAAGAGTATCCAGAACCAATCAGTAGTTTAGACTCTTACCAACAGACTTCAAGCACCAACAATTTTCAGGATTGAATTTGTTTCTTGAAGGCTGCAAAGAATGTTTAGCCACCAACTGATATGATTGAAAAATATAGGTGGCTAACAGGCCCTTTTGGACGAAAAAATATGAATGGACAGGAATATTGTACGGAGGGTACACGTGGGATGACGTGGTGGGACCAGGCGATGGTAGAAAATTCAGTGGCGGGTGAAGAAATCTGGACCGTCGATCGTGGCAGAGATCAACGGCGGAGGACGACGGACGACGGGCCATAACATAGGTTATCGCATGCACAAATTCATTAAACATCGTGCACCTTCGACGAGCGATAGCCGTCAGATGGCCCGCTCTAGATCGGGCGGTCTACGTAAATTTCGCTGGGCATCCGTGTCCGAACAATAACACGTGATGGATGGAGTTAACGGGTGGGAACGGTAGTTTTGGAATCGTACACAAGGACACACGGTAGACAATGAATGGAATCGCTGGGCGATGAAGAAAAACCGCCCTTCGCCCAAAGGCGGTGCAATGAAAACAGCGTGGTTTATGAATAGTGAAAGCGGGCGGGGACCACCGTGACGGGCGGATTCCGCACTGTCAGATCTGTACAGATCGAAGGTCGAGATCGCACCCGATATGATTCAACTGCGGACCATTGGATCTGGCGGGAAAACGAACGGTGGAGATGTAATTGCAGGGGACCAAGGCGTACGGACATGAGAATTTTGGAGAGACCCCCTGCAGTGAATAACAGCCGTTCAATTGAGATTCCCACATCCTGAGGAGTCAACTGCGGGGGCACCATGGTTTACAGCGGAAAATTTATAATATAAGGTTTTATTATAAAGTTATATGGTTTATGGATGGGAAAACACGGAGGGCTGGTGGGGCAACGATCGTCGTCCGATCTGTACAGATCGATGGCTGTAATCGTGCCCGATGAACAAATGTAACAAGCGCCTTTCTGCCTAGCGCTTGGTCACGACGTTGGGTCGCATGGAAGAAAATGGTGCGAGGGCTTAGCGGGAAAGGGGATAGGCTTATTATAATGTGGGAAATAGGTTTTTAAGCCATTTTAATGCATTTTGAAGCCTCCAAAGGGTAACGATAGGGAGATGGAGGGGGAAAAGGGACATTTTGCAGGGGTACAAGGGGTAAATGCAGGCCTTAGGGAAAGGAACCAGTAGAGGGGACTTGTATAAGGCAAAGCACAAAGAGACTTCAAGGATAATGTGTCTTCAGGGGAGATGCATTCCTTGAAGGTCTCCAAAATAATATGGCCCCCAACTTGCTTGTCAAGAATTTCATAAGGGGGCTAACAATGGCTCCACATGGGGATGGCTTCTTCTTGAAGGAGGCAAGAAACCAGAAATGATCTTTGGAGTAGGCCAGTTGCCTGCTGCTTGGCACATCCCTTTCTTTGATTAGCTGCCACAATATGAATATGTTACATCAGCAGAAACATTTTTCCCAATAAAACTACCTACCCACACTACAATCCTATCATTTTTCTTCATTTAGGGTGCATTTGAGCTAGCAGACCCTTTACATCATTTTATTTTACAGACATAAAATAAACCTATTCTACATCTACCCTTATTACTCCATGAGACTAGATTAGACTATTGGCCTCATATGTTTCTCTACCTACACTACTACCTACTAGGATTATATTGTCTAGCAGGTTTCTTCTCTACATTCTAAGACAGAAATTGAAACAACTAACTACATGCTCATAGACTGAGCTTTATTGTGCTTTTCCTACCTACCCTACTCTACTGAAATATTTACAAGTCTAGCTTACAAACATTGTCTTCCAGTGTAACCAATCCATCAAATGATCCCATGGCTGGTACTTCTTGCTCAACTCCTTGAGCACGCTAGATAGGCAGGGTAGCTCCCACTCTCTTTGTTCAATAACAGCAGCCTTGAAAAATTTTCTTTCTGTCTCCAACATGCTGCTCAACAAGACCTTTGATCCTTCTTCAAATGTATGCAAGAGATGTGCATACGTATCATGAAATGATACCTGGTTATGAATATCTGGCAGGCAGGCTTCAACCAAGATTTCCTCTTCTCCCACTGGATCAAGGATAAGACTCTCTTGATGAAGAGAATATTCTTCATCTTCTGAACTGGAGGACTCATCATATATGGCAGTGTTTTCCTCTTGGAGCTCTGATATATTCTGCTCTGAGGTGCTGAGCCCTGTGAGAAGGTCTATGTATTCTTGAGCAGGGGCTTGTTCCATTACTTCCTCTTTTTCAGAAGAAGGCTCATTGCTTTCAGCTTTCTCAAGAATCTCTTCTTTGCTTTCCTCCTTTTCTTTTGAAAGGAAAGGCTGCTGGTCTCCAGTCTCACTGATGATCTGTAGTAGAGCAGAATAGAGATTCAAAGAATCTTCATCTGCTATTATACTATCATAGCTTTCCCCATCAGTATCATAGATAGGCTGATTAGTTTCATTACTTCTCTAAAATTGTCGGCTCTGATCTTCCTCCCATGAATCTAAGGATGATGGTCCTGCGAGCTCATCTTCCCTTTGAAAACACTCATCATCAAACAGATCATAAAAAGGAAAATCACCACTGTAAGCAATGTCACCTTTCAAACCTATTGGATTCTCAGCAGGTTTTTCTTCATTTTGATCCACAGAGGAGTCTTCTGGATCTGTATCATCAAACTCATAGGACGAAGGGGCAAGAGTGTGTTTTCCATAAAAGACTCTTGAGATGGGCTGCTGGTTTAATATCCGTTCAATCTATTCTTCCGTCAAAAGAGGGGTTTCTCTCTCATCATGGCCGGAAGAGCAGCAGTCCTCACTCTCTTGTGTTAGCTAACTGGGAGGCGGGATGTTAACTCGAGCCTCTTCCTCTACATCAGATTCTGCCCCATCTATATGGTCTCTTGTTTTCTCAAGGCAGCGTTCCCCATTAGCTTTTGCCACTAGGTCCTGATTTTCTCGGGTTAGCGTAACACAAGACATAGGAAAGAAATCAGGCAGTTCCTGATCACTTTCCTCTTTGTCTTCTACGGATTCCTGAGCATCGTACATGTCTCACTCATTATCTAGGTCCTGAGTTTGTTCTTGTTCTGGGAAATGCGTGGGTTGTTCTAAATAATCCTCATTTGCATTCAGATTAGCCATGTACATTTCCAGCACTTTACCAAATGTTTCTGTTAATTCATTCAATTGATTACATAGAGCATCATACTTTGTATCTCTGTCCATGTTTGGATTCGTGCTTATGCAAAGAAGGCTACTACTTCTTCTCAACCAATTTAGAGTCTTCTACCAGTGGAGTCATTTGGTCTTTTGGGAGATATGGAGTGTGGAGTCGCCAGGTGGATGTATATGAACATTTGAAGTATGATGTTGTCCACTGCCAGCAGAGTGAATGCCAATCTAGAGGTAAAGTGGTCTATCCCCAGCGGAGTCGCCATTATGTTGGAGTTCCCATGTTTTGGCCTAATTGGCAAGACCAAAAGATGAGACAACATCAGAACCACTTTTGGACCCTAGGATCTAGCCCTCCTAGATCCGGAGAGGGATCTCTCCAATGAAATAAAGAATGATATACCTTTGCAAGCTCAAATTGAGATGTTAGGCTAGTTATGAAGCACAATGGGGGTTTAAATGATTTGGTTGGTTGGTTGCTGGGTTGAGTCATGAGATCATGGACTGGGAAAGCAATGGAAGGAAAGGCACAGAATAGCAGGATGTTTCAGCAAAGAGGATAGGCCAAGAAAGTGCCATCCATTGGGCTATGGAGTCATGAAAGGAAATTACGTGCAAAAACTAGCCAAGGCTTCCAAAGGGCAGGTCATCTAATACCAAAGGATCTTCAGATTAGATGGTGAGATGGAACATTAAGGAAAGAAAGTGAAAGAAGGAAAGACAACCAAATTTCTGTCTATAGATCAGGTCAGAGGTCATTTAACTCCAGACCTACTTGGACATACTCAAAGGCAGCTCTCAAAAGGACAGAGGAGGCAGCTTATAGATTGGACCAGAGGTCATTTAACTCCAGGTCTGCTTTAGCAACTCCAAGGAAAAAACAGAGATAAGATTAACGAAGGGATCTTAGAAAGGACAGCTAGTTGCACAAGGATCCTAGTGGACAGGGCTAACTCTAATCCCCAGTGTTCCCAAATCTTCCAGCTTAAACCCAACAAGAACATCTAAGAACTTATTCATTTAATTCATACATCAGAGAGTAGGAAATATCATCCACTACACTGGTTAAATCAACTGAAAACAATTCTCAGATAGCACATAAAGTAGAAAACATTAAAGGTAGGGAGAGCAGGAAACATAGGGCACCTAACAAGGGTGAATCCTATGTTATACTTCTATTTCCTACCAGAAGAACATGAAACAGTATGAAAATATAATAAACAGAGTTAGGAAAAACATCACCAATAGTAATAGACCAGGATCCTGTGAAATGTGCTTTGATTAATTGATGCAAAACCAGTCATGTACACTATAGCTCAATGGTTGTTACAATCCAAACTTTCTTCTCCCGACCTATTACATACAAACCACTCTGTAACTCCCTCCCAAGACTGTTCTAACATTCAAACTGAATCCCTCTAATAGCAACATGCCCAACAACTGAACAAAAACCCTTTAAAAAATGTTCTTCTGGATTCTTATAGGAGAAACAGAGCAGAAGAGGTACGTGAAGAATTAAATGAAGAATTGAAGCTCCGAAGAGGAGGAAAGCCGAAACCCATACTGCTTTAAATCTGTGCATTTACTTCTGGCACTCTGGCTGCAGAACTACTGCCATTCTATGTGACTGGACAAAAATGGTGAAATAAATGATGCTAGGGTTGACCATACCGTGTAACAAATGCTTTTGATGGTGTAGGACTGCTGAAAGGGCATAAATCTTCCTCTGGGCACAATGTAGACTGGAACAATAATGTGTACCATGTCCTTTCATGGAATAACGCTCTGCTGATATGGAAACCCTGATAACATTATATCTCTGTGCATTGGACCATCTACGTGATCCACGGGGTTTTCAACTTTGTACCTTTGCCTTTTAAAAAATCCCCGAAAAAGCTCCAAAGTCTTCTATTTCTTGCCTCGAGCTCTCTGTTATTCTCGTACTGTCTCTGTTCATGCATTCTGAGCTTTAATGGTGCCGGAGAGGGTTTGCAGAGTTTAAACTCTGTCCCTTGAGGAATTTATGGCACAAACACCCCTCCAGACATTTCCTGTAACATCAGGCTCTGAATACAGCCTCTGCACATGGTCCTCTTCGATTCCTCTATCACTGTAACAGAGATTGTGCATCATGGCAGTCATTCCCTGTTGAAAACCCTGCAAAATAGGTAAACTGGTTGAGAAAACATACATGGGGGTGGCGGACATGATGGAGACGATGGGGATAGCCATACAGACGAATAGACGGCGGAATTGTGCAAGAACATGGTGGAAACATTCATGGCATGGAGAAAGGTGGCGGAATGCAGTTGCAGGCGGAGAAAATGAAATTTCAATGAAAAACATTGAAAACGGCCCTTTTGGACGAAAAAATATGAATGGACGGGAAGATTGTATGAAGGGTACATGTGGGATGACGTGGCGGGACCGAGCGATGGTGGAAAAGTCAGCGGCGGGCGAAGAAATTTGGACTGTCGATCGTGGCGGAGATCAACAGTGGAGGACGACGGACGGCGGGCCATAACATAGGTTATCGCGCACGCAACTTCATTAAACATCGTGCTCTAGATCGAATGGTCTACGGCAATTTCGCTGGGCATCCGTGTCCGAACAATAACGCGCGATGGATGGAGTTAACGGGTAGGAACGATAGTTTTGGAATCATACACAAGGACACGCAGCAGATGATGAATGGAATCGTTGGGCGATGGAGAAAAACCACCCTTCGCCCAAAGGCGGTGCGATGACAACAACGTGGTTTATGAATAGTGAAAGCGGGTGGGGACCACCGTGACGGGCGGATTCCGCACCGTCAGATCTGTACAGATCGACGGTCGAGATCACGCCCGATATGATTCGACTGCGGACCGTTGGATCTGGCGGGAAAATGAACGGTGGAGATGTAATTGCGGGGGACCAAGGCATATGGACATGAGAATTTTGGAGCGACCCCCTGCAGTGAATAACAGCCGTTCGATTGAGATTCCCACATCCCGAGGAGTCAACTGCGGGGGCACCATGGTTTACAGCGGAAACTTTATAATATAAGGTTTTATTATAAAGTTCTATGGTTTATGGATGGGAAAACACGGAGGGCTGGTTGGGCAGCGATCGCCGTCTGATCTGTACAGATCGACGGCTGTAATCGCGCCCGATGAACAAATGTAACAAGCGCCTTTCCGCCTAGCTCTTGGTCACGGTGTTGGGTCGCATGGAAGAAAAGGGTGCGAGGGCTTAGCGGGAAAGGGGCTAGGCTTATTATAATGTGGGAAATGGGTTTTTAAGCCATTTTAATGCATTCTGAAGCCTCCAAAGGGTAACGATAGGGAGATGGAGGGGGAAAAGGGACATTTTGCAGGGGTACAAGGGGTAAATGCGGGCCTTAGAGAAAGGAACTAGCAGAGGGGACTTGTATAAGGCAAAGCACAAAGAGACTTCAAGGATGATGTGTCTTCAGGGGAGATGCATTCCTTGAAGGTCTCCAAAATAATATGGCCCCCAGCTTGCTTGTCAAGAATTTCATAGGGGGGCTAACAACACTATCGGATACCCTGCAAAAACACAATAAACCAGTTAAGAAAAACCTCATGAGAGTGGGGAAGATGTTGTGGAGGCCTGTGGGGGATGGATGAGCGATGGCAAAGATGTGGATGCAGGTGGAAGAATGGTGAAAATCATGAAAAATGATGAAGAACAGGCTGAAGTTTTGGGGCGTCATTGATTTTGGTCCATTAGATTTTGTCTAACAGTGTTGATCGATGGCTAAGATTCATTGATGAAATCATTCAGTGGATAAAGAAGGAATTATGGACGGAGTTTGAGACTGCATCGTGGCCGTCCGATGAAGAAATCGGATGGTGGAGATCAATGGACAAGATTGGTGAGGGGCATATGTGAATGGCGTGAGAATAAGTTCGGACCGTTATATCATAAAGATCTACGGTCCAGATTAAGCGATAAAACACATGGTGGAAGAGGGTGGTAAGACAAAAACCACTAGTGGTATTCGCGTGGGTCCGAGGGCGGTTTATGGTTTTTCCCAAAGTCACACGATACCATTCAGCATGCACCACGTGGATTTACAATACCGCTTACATCGCGCGACTTCAGAGCATTATTTTTTGGGCATGAATGTAGCACAATATGTTTGTTGGCCGTTGGATGAGGGGCGGCTAGATCGAATGGTGGAGGTGACCACGTGATGGGAGAAGGTGCACGGGGTGGGGTTATCCATCGGGTTAGACAGCAGTCATAAGATCTCTTCAATGGACAGCTCAGATTATATGATGAGGTGCAGTGATTTTTTGAAAGGAGGGGAGGGGAATGCAATGAAGGCGCGTGATAACCGTCTATCTGTGGAGATCGACGATTTTCATTGATTTAAAACAACGCATCATGGGATGATAGAATCAAAGGAAAAAGGGCTCGGACGTGGTTTTTCAAAGGCTTTAAGCACCCGGTCATAGTGTTTGATTCCATGGGGTGGGGGTTAGGAGAATAGGCCCTTGGGGGCTAACCTCTTTCATAGAGCAGAGAAAATGTATTTTTAAGCCTTTTCAAAGGAGTTTTTGGAATTTTAAGCAAAGGATAGTATTTTTAAGCGCCCAGTTTAGGATTTATGGTTATATGAGGCCGGGGCTGTAGAATGTAAGCCCTTAGGGGCTTAAGCCTGATACATTGTAAAAAAGAGAATTTTAAACCAAAATCAGTGCTTTTCAAGGCTATGAGAAGGGTTCTGGTAGAGGAAAGAGGGGGCTTTTAAACCAGATAAAGGAGGGCATGAGGTTTTAAAGGGGAATTTGGGTGAGATGGAGGTCAAATGAGGTATTTTTGGAGGAATTTTGAAAAGGGAGAAGTGTTGAAAAAATGGGAGTTTTGTGAGGATAACATAGGGAAAATGGAGGCCTTTTTTATAGCAGTTTTCTTCACAAACAGTGAGGCTTTTTAAATGGAAACATCAATGAAGATTATTCAAGAAGAAGAGGACACATAGAGGCTTCAAGGATGAAATATTTTCAAGGGAAATGTTTCTCTTGAAGGCTCAAGAGAATATTTAGCCACCTATTTTCTTGTCAAAAATTTATAAGTGGCTAACAGTGGCTCCACATGGGGATTGCATCTTCTTGAAGGTGTCAAGAATCCCAGAAAATAATCTTTGGAAGTAGGCAAGATGCCTGATCCTGACACATCTTTTTATTCTTTGATTGGCTACTACAAATCATGAAAATATCATATCAGCAGCAATACTCTCCCAAACAACCTACCTACACATCCTACTGTCCTAACATTTTTTCTTCAAGGTGCATTTAGACTTGCAGACCTTTTACATCATGTTTTTTTATTGAAAGTGGAAAACACTAATCTAATTCTACCCTTATTCCTCCATGAGACCAAATTAGACAGTTGGCCTCATAGTTTCTCTACCTACACTAACATCTGCTAGGATTAAACTGTCTAGCAAATTTCTTCTCTACATTCTAAAACAGAAATTGAAACACAAAAAAACCAGGATTAGACTTTCTGGTCTGCTATGGTTGCATAGAATAAAGAAAAGTTTCATATGGACTAAAATTTTCAGAACTCGAAAACAAAATTGGAGGGTTTCAGATCTGAAAATCACCAGCATCTTCATTCTCTTTGTGACTCAGATTTTGGGCTTGTTAGAGTCACTTTTCTTCTTCATTTTCAGCTCTGGTTTTAAGTTTGTTAGAGCTGCTTCTTCTTTTCTCTGCTGGTTCAAGTTTTGAGCATATCTGAACCTTTCCTTTCAAATCAAAACTCAGCCCTTTCAAAGCAAAATTCAACAACTAACTAAGTGCTCACATATTGAGCTTATTTAGATTTCCTACCTACCCTACTCTAACTAGAAATATTTACATGTCTAGCTTACAAACACTCTCTTCCAATGCATCTAGTCAATCAGATGATCCCATGACTGGTCTTTCCTGCTCAATTCTTTGAGCATGCTAGATAGGCAGGGCCACTCCCATTCTTTTTCTTTTTTAATAGCAGCCTTTAAAATATTTATTGTTGTTTGCAACATGTTGTTCATGATGACATATGATCCTTATTCCAATTTTTGCAGGAAATGAGCATAAGGATCATGAAATGATACCTATTTGTGAGTATCTGGCAAGTGGTTTACAACCAGGACCGCTTCCTCTTCCACTGGATCAAGAATAAGACTCTTTTGAGAAAGAACATCTCCCTCATCTTCTGAATTGGAGGACTCATCATATATTGCAGGGTTGTCCTCTTGTAGCTCTAATATATTCTGATCTGATGAGCTGAACTTTGTGAAAAGACTAACATTTTCTTGAGCAGGGGTTTGTGTTGCTTCTTCTTTTTCAAAAGAAGGCTCCTTCTTTTCAACTTGCTCAAAAATTTCTTCCTTGTTTTCTTCTTCACCCTGTGAGATGAAAGGCTGCTGATCTCCAGTCATATGGAAACTATTACTGATGATCTGAGGTGTAACAGAGTGAAAATCCAATGAATCTTCATCTATTACAAGGTTTTCATAACTTTCCCCATCAGTATCATAAATAGCCTAACTTGGCTCATTACTTCCTTGGAGTTGAAGGAGCTAATCTTCTTCCCAAAAATCTACTAATGATGGCTCTGCAAATTCATCTTCTTTCTGGAGAACATCATCATCAGATATATCAAAAATAGGAAAATGATGAATGTAAGCAGTGTTACCAGTCAGACACACAGTATTATCAGCAAGTCTTTCTTCATTCTGAGTTACATGGGAGCTTTCCAACTCTGTACCACAAGGTTCAACTGACGAATGGGAAATAACGTCTGTTCTGCAAAAGACCTCAGAGGTAGGTTGTCTATCGATGATCTGATCTATCTCTTCTTCTGTCAAAGGGGCAGATGTTCTTGTGTTTCTTTGAGCAGAAGTGCAACAGCTCTCTGTTTCTTGTATTGACTGATTTGGAGGCTGAATGTCATCTTGGGCCTTAGATATAAGGGATGATGAATCATTCTTGGAATCTTCAGGAATATCCTGAGGAATATCTTCGATTTCTTGGTTCATTTCTTCCTCAACTGATTCATCCATGTTCTTGTGATAGCTAGGATGCATATGAAATTATTGAATGGCTGTTAACAGATCTTCAGGACGCATATTAACCAAATCCTCATCAATATCTAACAGGTATTGTATGACACTTTGATATTGATCACAACAATCACATGATATGGATGGAGAGTTTCCTTTATAATTCATGTAAAATACTTGGTGCATGTCTTTTAAAGAAAATAAACTTTTGGGTTCTAACCATTCATACCAATTCCTAGCTTTTCCTTCTAATGTTTCCATGAAACTTTTCATTAGGCAGTCTTTATGCCATTCAAATTTAAACCTCCACACATGTATATGAAACTTGATGAGATGTAGCATAGGGTCATCAACATTTTCACCCTAAAATATAGGTAGATTTTTCAACCAATTTACTTTAGGCATTTTGTGTGGCAATCCAGGGATATGATCCCTACTCATTGGGGCATATCTTCATTGTATATGTGGAAGCATGTTTGTAAATCAGAAAAGAGGTCACTGTATCTTCTCAACTAGCTCAGAGTCTTCTTCCAGTGGAGTCATTTGGTCTGTGAGAGTTATAGAGTGTGGAGTCGCCAAGTAGATGAATTTGAATGTTTGAAGTGGGGTGTTTTCCACCATCAGCAGTATAATACCAACCTAATGAGAGATTCTAAGGGCTTAACAGTGTATCAGGTAAAACATACTCAATTCCCCAGTATGGTCGCCATTATGTTGGGGTTCCTGTGTTTTGGCCAGATTGGCAAGACCAAAAGACAAGACAACATTAGAACCACTTTGGGATCCTAGGATCTAGCCCTCCTAGATCCAAAGAGGGATCTATCTGTAAAGGAAAAGAATAATGTATATCTTTGAAGCTCAAAATGAGGTATTAGGCTAGGTATGAAGCACAAGGGTTTTTTAAATGATTTGGTTGTTGGGTTGGAGATCATTAACTGAGAAGGTTATGGAATGAAAGGAACAAAGTAGCAGGATGTTTTGGCAAAAGAATATAGGCCAAGAAAGTGTCAATCCATTGGGCTATGGAGTCATGAAAGGAGATTACTTGCATAACAAATAACCAAGGCTTCCATAGGGCAAGTAATCTATACCAAAGGATCTTTTAGATATATGGTGGAATGGAAACATTAAGGAGTGAAGGTGAAAGAAGGAAAGAAACCAAGGTGCATTCTGAAGATCAAGTCAGATGTCATTTAAATCCAGACCTGCTTTGACATACTCAAAGGAAACTCTCAAGGAAGGCACAAAGGTAGCTTAAGATCAGGTCAGAGGTCACTCAACTCCAAGCCTGCTTTTAGCATACTCTTAAGGGAAAGAACAGTTAAGATTTAACACAGAGCAAGGCCTAAGATCATAGGAGGACTTTTAACCTTCAATGCTTTTGACACTCACTCAAGGGAATCTAAGAAACTAACTCTAGATTTAGACATCAGTAAGCATGGTCCATCCAATTACTATACTAGTTAAACTATGATGAATTAGCTCTTACATACACCACTTAGCAGAAAACATCAAAGATAAGAAGAGCAGGAAATAATTAGGGTACCATGCAGGGGTATATCCTAAGCCATATTTACTGATTCTTATCAGAGAATAATGGACAGTATGATTAAAATGAAATAAGAAAATGCAGTAAGGAAAACATCACCCATAATATAGACCAGGATCCTATGAAATTTTCTTGTTCAATTGATGTGAAAAACCAGTCACATACTCTGAGCTCAATGGTTGTTTACATTCCAAACCTATCCTCCCAGCCTACTAAATTACAAACTATTAATCTACTTCTCCCAATAACAGTTCTAACAATCGAATGAATCCCTCTAACCAACAACAACCACAACAATGAATTATACAGGGGTTCTTATAGGAGAATGAGGAAGTGGAAGAGTAACAGAGATAGTTGGCCCAATTAAATGAAGAATTTAATGTTTCTTGGCCTCTGGGAGGCTTGATGGGTAAGAAAAGTCATGCTCCATGCTCCATTTAATGGTCCTTTGCTTGTACTTGTACTCTGACTATCTTTTCTAACCTTTGAAATAGGCAAAGGGGATAGAAGTCTACAGGTTTCCATACTATCCATAACTGTTTCTTTTTCTCTTTGAGGCTTAATGTACGAGACAATCGACCTTAGGAATATTTCTTATCTTTAAAATAACTTTGCTGACAGTTAGAAATAACTATTCAGCTGTCTTTATGCAAATATCCTATGTTATGTCAGTAATTACACCTTCTTTGTTTTCTGTGAGGCTGCAGGTGTCCTTTGGTGGCTGAAGAGGGGTCAATTTGCCTCTGGTGTGGCGGTGGAGGCATTCTTGGACTGATATGTGTCTTGTCTTTTCCTAAAAACACCTTTATTTTACTTTTAGGTCTGTGTTTTAGGCCTAATTAGGCCTTGATCTTCTTTATGGTCTTCATGCGGTCTCTTTTTCCTTTAATCATTGGATTAAATCGTTAATCTTCAATGATAAGCATCAATCCTTTGATTCTCTTCACTAATATTCTCTGTCGCTTCCTTTTACTTTTTTTGGTGTCTGCGCAGGTTTTGGAGGAATAGGAGGGTTTGACCAGCATTAAACACTGATCATTTTGATAAAAAAATTCCTAAAATATCTTTAACAGTGTGCTTTCGTGCGTTTAGGCTATGAAAAAGCCTCTCTGCGCTCTAAAAAACCTCTGTCTGAGACTGAGTGACAGAGTGGATTTACACTATCGGATACCCTACAAAAATACAATAAACCAGTTAAGAAAAACCTGATGAGAGTGGGGAAGATGCTGTGGAGGCCCATGGGGGATGGATGAGCGATGGTGGATATGTGGATGCAGGTAGAAGAATGGTGAAAATCGCGAAAAATGATGAAGAACAAGCCTGCAGAAGTTTTGGGGCGTCATGGATTTTGGGCCGTTAGATTAGGTCTAACAGTGGTGATCGGCAGCTAAGATTCATTGATGAAATCATTCGGTGGATAAAGAAGGAATGATGGATGGAGGGTGAGACTGCATCGTGGTCATCCGATGAAGAAATCAGATGGTGGATATCAATGGACGAGATTGGCGATGGGCATATGTAAATGGCGTGAGAATAATTCCGGACCGTTAGATCGTAAATATCTACAGTCCAGATTAAGCGATAAAACACACAGTGGAAGAGGGTGGTAAGAAAAAAACCACTAGTGTTATTCGCGCAGGTCCGAGGGAAGTTTATGGTTTTGCCCAAAGTCACGCGATACCATTCAGCGTGCGCCACATGGATTTACAATACCTATTACATCGCTCGACTTCGGAGCATTATCGTTCGGGCATGAATATAGCGCGATATGTTTGTTGGTCGTTGGATGAGGAGCGGCTAGATCGAACGGTGGAGGTGATCACGCGATGGGAGAAGGTGCGCGGGGAGGGGTGATCCATTGGGTTAGACAGTAGCTATCAGATCTCTTCAATGGACGGCTCAGATTATATGATGAGGCGCAGTGTTTTTTTGAAAGGAGGGGAGGGGAATGCAATGAAGGCGCGTGATAACCATCGATCTGTGGAGATCGATGATTCTCATTGATTTAAAACAACGCGTCGGGGGATGATAGAATCAAAGGAAAAAGGGCTCGGACATGGTTTTTCAAAGGCTTTAAGTGCCCGGTCATATTTTTTGATTCCATGGGGTGGGGGTTAGGAGAATAGGCCCTTGGGGGCTAACCTCTTTCATAGAGCGGAGAAAATGTATTTTTAAGCCTTTTCAAAGGATTTTTGGAATTTTAAGCGGAGGATGGTCTTTTTAAGCGCCCGGTTTCAGATTTATGGTTATATGAGGCCGGGGCTGCATAATGTAAGCCCTCAGTGGCTTAAGCCTGATACATTGTAAAAAAGAGAATTTTAAACCAAAATCAGTGCTTTTCAAGGCTATAAGAAGGGTTCCGGTAGAGGAAAGAGGGGCTTTTAAACCAGATAAAGGACGACATGAGGTTTTAAAGGGGAATTTGGGTGAGATGGAGGTCAAATGAGGGATTTTTGAATGAATTTTGAAAATGGAGAAGTGGTGAAAAAATGGGGGTTTTATGAGGATAACATAGGGAAAATGGAGACCTTTTTTACAACAGTTTTCTTCACAAATAGTGAGGCTTTTTAAATGGAAATAGTAGTGAAGATTCTTCAAGAAGCAGAGGACACATAGAGGCTTCAAGGATGAAATATTTTCAAGGGAAATGTTTCTCTTGAAGGCTCAGAAGAATATTTAGCCACCTATTTTCTTGTTAAATATTTATAGGTGGCTAACAAGTTGTACATAAGACGGCCCATAACTGGGTTGGACAGATGGCTAATAATTGACTGGATAATTTCCAGCTCCTTGTAACATTTGTTGTTCTGTATAGAATTTTTGCCCTGAAGGAGGTTGTAATCCTTGAGCAGGATACTTCCCTTGAGGTTGATACTGACCTTGAGGTATGTACTGACTCTGGGGTTGATATTGACCTTGAGGTATGTATTGTCCTTGAGGTTGATATTGACCTTGAGGTATGTACTATCCTTGGGGTTGAGTTTGACCTTGAGGTATCTATTGTCCTTAGGGTTGACCTTGAGGAATGTACTGTCCTTGGGGTTGATATTGACCTTGAGGTATGTACTGTCCTTGAGGTTGAGATTGACCTTGAGGAATGTATTGTCCTTGAGGTTGATATTGACCCTGAGGTATGTACTGTCCTTGGGGTTGCCCCCCAGGCTGTATCTGGATATTTTGAGGTTGCCCCCCAAACTGTTTATTACTACCTTGAGATGTGGGGTTTGAAACATTTCCAGACATCATATAAATTTGCTCATTGTTCAAAGTTCCATTATTTGATTCATTCAAATCATATGATGACATTGGTTTACTAGGAAAAGGAGATGCTCCTAATAATGTACCAGAGAGCGACTGATAGCTTGTAGGAACAGACGGACCACCATAGAGGAATTTTTATGGTGATTCAAAAAACATATAGGACTCTATTGACATGTTTAAATGAGGTCCATGACCTATTGGTGTAGTGTAAAAAGGTATTCGGGGTGGTGAATACTGAAGACCTACGTTTTTCAGAAAATTTGTCAAAGAAGAATACTAAGCGTCTTGTCTAAAAGGACTATAAAAAATTGACTCATTTTGTCTAAGTTCTAAATTTTCCTGAGTTGAAGGGAGAAGGAATTCTTCTTCTGTATCGGTGATTTCCTCAATACTAATAAGACCAAGAGGAAGACCTTCTGTAATTTGACTCTTTACTCTAGGTGAATCAGGATAATCAGTGAATTCTAAAGTAGGTTCTGATGTAGTAGGTTCAGTTTCTGGTTCTGAAATTTCAAGCTCCTCAAGTGATAATTCACTCGTTGTAGAAGCAAATTTAGTTAATTCAGAAATGGAAACTGGTTGTGGAGCATGTTCTGCTACTTGGAATTGATCTACTTCAAAATCGGGATGAGGGATAATAGATGATTCTCCTTGTTCTGTTAATTCAGATCTACCGATAACATTTGGTATCAGATATTTAAGTCCTTCTAGCTGGCTAGGTGTGTACTCAGGGGGTTTCCCCTGAGTTCTGCAAGTTTCTTAATGAAATAGACTGGTGCAACTTTCTCCACTTAACCCATCTCGAGTGAAGATAACCCTCCAGAGAGTCCAAGTGAATCTATCCGATGTCTATTCCAGGTACAGTGGGATCTTCCCTCCACCATCACCTTGGGAAAGAATCCTAGAGTTTATGGCCACTAAGGTTACCAACAGGAACAAATATACCTGGCGGAATAGTCTGCAATCCGATACACACGCAAGGGCAGAGTAACAAAGCTCAATCCCCTTGAAATCTCCTTGACATAATCCAAGGTTTACCGAAAAGTGACCCGAGGCTCCTCAACAATGATCAATCCGAGGTTTACTATTGTTAATACGTTTATATCTGCTATCGTTCCCAATGAGGAAGGATTGATTACCCCATTGATTCGGATATGTTCTTGTTCTTGACTCCTTTAAGAGGAGCTTCCCAGAGCATACATGCTACTATTGGAATTTCCGTACCGCAATATTGACTACTTGTTTGTTTTTACTGTCTTGGAGAGTTAAGTAAAATCTAATCCAAGACACTAGCCTAAGCTAAATTGGTGGAAAGAGCCATAGAAAAATAAAAATTGCTAGGTTGATTTTAATTAGCGTTAATTTCAATTAGTTGTTTCTTATGACAATGGGTATGAAAGTGAAACTTCAATGGTGTATAATGACCCGATTCCAAAAACATTAAAATGCATCTATATGAGAAAAAAATCGTTTCTTTTCAATGAAATCTATCTAAAAGAAAGAGTTGAGAAATGCAATTGCTTTAAAACTTCAATCCTTTTTTTTTTTTAAACAAGAATATATGAAAAGAAATCTTTTTCTATGAGAACTCAATGATTAATTGCTCAAAAATAAATCCCTTTTATCGTTCAATTCTGAAACTACAAATAAAACAATTTCCAAAAGAAAAGTATGATTACTTAAAACAAAATTCAAAACTAAAAACACTAATTTCGAACTTTTAAAAACTCTATAGATCTAAATTTTAAGACTAAAAAATCTAAAAACTTTAAGGATGTTTTTCTCAGTTTGTAATCTAACCAAGAAATTATTTTCTTATTCTAGCAAGGAATCAAAATCATCCAATGGTGGTTTTGAAATGAGATTCAAGGCTTTTTGAACTAAAAGTCTCTTAATATTTTCAAAATAAAAAATAAATATAATTTTTATAGAAGAAAATTATCTTATAAAGTCAAAGTCTCGGTAAGAAAACAATGAAATACCAGTGATATAAGTTTCTCAAAGTTTTTGATCTTGGAGCAGCATAAAGACAAAACAAAAATCACTTGTAAAATGCAAATCTTTAGAAAATCACTCAAAACTTAGAAATGCTATAAAAAAAATTTATAAGAGGCTTTTGACAGTGAATACAAGTCTGGGTAATCACAAAGAATCTTGAAAGCTAAAAACAGAAAAGAGAATTTTAAGTTTTTCAAAAAATTTCTCAGGGTCCGCAGGTTGCAGAGTACAAAAAGTGTGGTGCCGCACTGTTCACACAAAGAAACTGCGAAGGTGACTGCACTGTTTTGAAAGAAACAATGCGAAGACCAGAAAACTTAAAGAAAAATAAAAAATTCTAAATCGACTTTTGAGGGATTCTGAGGCTAATTTGCCTAAATGAGTACAGACTAATCAAAATCAGAAAAAATGGTTTCAAAAGTCAAATTCAAGGAAAACTAAGTTCAAAACAAATTTCCCCAGTATGGTCGCCATTTTATTAGGCACAAGAACAATTCATCCGCCTAACATTATGTTGTTTAGCTAAGTCTGCAGTGTTGTTTAGCACATGGTGTTCCCGAGCAGGAATCCCACCCTTACCCATGGGGGACTTCCAGTGCCTACTTTGGGAAGGTTATTCTGAGCTGCCATTCATCATCAGGCATTGGTGCCACATTGTTCCTACTCTCTGCAACCCATACATCTTTAGAAATAACGCATTTTTGCACTAGGATTTGAGAGGAGGAGGATTTCCTTTAGTATTTCAGCTGAGGAACTAGTGGAGGGTTCATCCTTTCACTCTGAGATTCAAGATCAGCCTTCCATCACTTCATATCCATATCAGGCATCAAGCCAAACATATCATACCTCCATGCAGCAGCAGTCCCATCAATGATTGTGCAGTCCATTCCTGTAGATTCGAAAGAGGAGGGAAGTTTCCAGTACTTCAGCTGGAAATCCTGTGAGGGATCTTCCCCTCACTTTGTACTTATTGTTTCCATCATCCTTCAGCTGAACAGACATATTTTGCAACAGGAAATAGCCTCTCCCTCCTAGACAGCATATTTTTCAATTTGTTGTGTATGTTATAGTTTTCATCTTGAGAGGAGGAAGAAGAAGCTAGGTCTCAAGCTTCTAGCTTGGAGATATGAAGGAGGGATCAAACCTCAAAGCATAGATATGATCTGTAACACATTATAGCCATCTTACATCATTTTATTTTTCAGATCTGCATAACCTAGCAGTCAAGGGATCAAACCCTAGGAGGGTGAAGTTATGATCTTCTTAGATCTAGATTTCCTTTTTGGGTTACCTTAGGTTTCCATCATAGTACCCAGATCTGCAATCTTGGCATCATCAGAGCTCTAGAGCACCATATATCTACACTTTACCTTTTAGCCATCTGTTGTAAGAGCATCATCAGTTGAAGGGATAATTCAGTATTCAGTTTCTAGCAGCTCCAGTTATGCAGTGCCTATTGAGATTAAACAAGAAGATCCTAGTGAAAATTATGCACCTACACTAGGATGGAGCCTGAGGCTATTTCTAGGTGGATTTCAATTTATAGATGCATGAGAAAATTCTATTTATAGATGAGGTCTATTTATAGATGTATGTGAAAGTTCTATTTATATATTTCATGTCTATTTATAGATGCATGTCGACTATTATTATCCCTTAATAATAGTTGGACAATAAACAATCATTCTATTATGAATGAGCACTTAGAAATAGTTAACTAAAGTGGAAAATTAGTTAGCTATAGGAATTTCAAGTTGATTGGTTATATATATATATATATATACAAATATGCACAGGGGAATGATGCAAATCCGATACACATGCAAGGGCAGAGTAACAAAGCTCAATCCCCTTGAAAGCTCCTTGACATAATCCAAGGTTTACCGAAAAGTGACCCCAGGCTCCTCAACAATGGTCAATCCGAGGTTTACCGTTGTTAATACGTGTATATCTGCTATCGTTCCCAACGAGGAAGGATTGATTACCCCACTGATTCGGATATGTTGTCGTTCTTGACTCCTTTAAGAGGAGCTTCCTAGAGCATAAATGCTACTATTGGAATTTCCATGCCGCAATATTGACTACTTGTTTGTTTTTACTATCTTGGAGAGTTTTAAAAATCTAATCCAAGACACTAGCCTAAGCTAAATTAGTGGAAAGAGCCCTAGAAAAATAAAAATTGCTAGGTTGATTTTAATTAAGTGTTAATTTTAATTAGTTGTTTCTTAGGACAATGGGTATGAAAGTGAAACTTCAATGGTGTATAATGACCCGATTCCAAAAACATTAAAATGCATCTATATGAGAAAAAATTTGTTTCTTTTCAATGAAATCTATCTAAAAGAAAGAGTTGAGAAATGCAATTGCTTTAAAACTTCAATACTTTTTTTTTTAAACAAGAATATATGAAAAGAAATATTTTTCTATGAGAACTCAATGATTAATTGCTCAAAAATAAATCCCTTTTATTGTTCAATTTTGAAACTACAAATAAAACAGTTTCCAAAAGAAAAGTATGATTACTTAAAACAAAATTCAAAACTAAAAACACTAATTTCGAACTTTTAAAAACTCTATAGATCTAAATTTTAAGACTAAAAAATCTAAAAACTTTAAGGATGTTTTGCTCAGTTTGTAATCTAACCAAGAAATTATTTTCTTATTCTAGCAAGGAATCAAAATCATCCAATGGTGGTTTTGAAATGAGATTCAAGGCTTTTTGAACTAAAAGTCTCTTAATATTTTCAAAATAAAAAATAAATCTAATTTTTATAGAAGAAAATTCTCTTGTAAAGTCAAAGTCTCAGTAAGAAAACAATGAAATACCAGTGATCTAAGTTTCTCAAAGTTTCTGATCTTGGAGCAGCACAAAGACAAAACAAAAATCACTTGTAAAATGCAAATCTTTAGAAAATCACTCAAAACTTAGAAATGCTATAAGAAACTTTTATAAGAGGCTTTTGACAGTGAATACAAGTCTGGGTAATCACAAAGAATCTTGAAAGCTAAAAACAGAAAAGAGAATTTTAAGTTTTTCAAAAAAATTCTCAAGGTCCGCAGGTTGCATAGTACAAAAAGTGTGGTGCCGCACTGTTCACACAAAGAAACTGCGAAGGTGACCGCACTGTTTTCAAAGAAAAAATTTGGAGACCAGAAAACTTAAAGAAAAATAAAAAATTCTAAATCGACTTTTGAGGGATTCTGAGGCTAATTTGCCTAAACGAGTACAGACTAATCAAAATCAGAAAAAATGCTTTCAAAAGTCAAATTCAAGGAAAACTAAGTTCAAAACAAATTTCCCCAGTATGGTCACCATTTTATTAGGCACAAGAACGATTCATCCGCCTAACATTATGTTGTTTAGCTAAGTCTGTAGTGTTGTTTAGCACAGGGTGTTCCCGAGCAGGAATCCCACCCTTACCCATGGGGGAATTCCAGTGCCTACTTTGGGAAGGTTATTCTGAGCTGCCATTCATCATCAGGCATTGGTGCCACATTGTTCCTACTCTCTGCAACCCATACATCTTTAGAAATAACGCATTTTTTCACTAGGGTTTGAGAGGAGGAGGATTTCCTTCAGTATTTCAGCTGAGGAACCAATGGAGGGTTCATCCTTTCACTCTGAGATTCAAGATCAGCCTTCCAGCACTTCATATCCATATCATGCATCAGGCCAAACATATCATACCTCCATGCAGCAGCAGTCCCATCAAGGATTGCGCAGTCCATTCTTGTAGATTCGAAGGAGGAGGGAAGTTTCCAGTACTTCAGCTGGAAATCCTGTGAGGGATCTTCCCCTCGCTTTGTACTTATTTTTTCCATCATCCTTGAGCTAAACAGACATATATTGCAACAGGAAACAACCTCTCCCTCCTAGACAGCATATTTTTCTATTTGTTATGTATGTTGTAGTTTTCATCTTGAGAAGAGGAAGAAGAAGCTAGGTCTCAAGCTTCTAGCTTGGAGATATGAAGGAGGGATCAACCCTCAAAGCATAGATATGATCTATAACACATTACAACCATCTTGCATCATTTTATGCTTCAGATCTGCATAACCTAGCAGTCAAGGGATCAAACCCTAGGAGGGTGAATTTATGATCTTCTTAGATCTAGATTTCCTTTCTAGGTTACCTTAGGTTTCCATCATATTACCCAGATCTGCAATCTTGGCATCATCAGAGCTCTAGAGCACCATATATCTACACTTTACCTTTTAGCCATCTATTGTAAGAGCACCATCAGTTGAAGGGATAACGCAGTATTTAGTTTCTAGTAGCTCTAGTTACGCAGTGCCTATTGAGATTCAACAAGAAGATCCTAGTGAAAATTATGCACCTACACTAGGATGGAGCCTGAGGCTATTTCTAGGTGGATGTCAATTTATAGATGCATGAGAAAATTCTATTTATAGATGAGGTCTATTTATAGATGTATGTAAAAGTTATATTTATAGATTTCATGTCTATTTATAGATGCATGTCGACTATTATTATCCCTTAATAATAGTTGGACAATAAACAATCATTCTATTATGAATGAGCTCTTAGAAATAGTTAACTGAAGTGGAAAATCAGTTAGCTATATGAATTTCAAGTTGATTGGTTAGTTGGTGGGACATGCAAGTTAACTTAGTTGTAACTGAGTGATTCGATGTTGTAACAGAGTTGGAAGTGTAGTTATGAAAGTTGTAAATTAGTTTAACTCAGTTAAGTGAGATAAACTCAATTGTGCTAGTTGTAACTGAAGATACACTAGTGAGAGATCAAGTGAATTAATTATTAATTAATTCACAATTAGTGGCCTCACGTGCAACTGAATATTTACTATTGTTAACTACATACATGTCAAATCTAGTGGAGACCCAGTTGAGATGTAGGTGAAAGGGACAGATTGACTATCAGTTGTGACATTATCGGCTGCACACATGCAACCACACACACATTGGATGTGCCCATGAGGATTGCGCAGTCAAGGCAAGTAGGATTCCATTCATTCAGGGATTTCTATCAGCTAGGATTGTGCAGTAGAGGCAGGTTGTCTGGAGGCAGTAAATTGGCTAAGGAACTTGCCAATTTTTGTATGACAGTGTGACATTTAGCTATTATACTGAGAGCTCTTGGAGTAGAGCTTTGTATGTAATTGTTTCATGATCCATGATATAATACATAATATAATTTAGTGGGGTTTTTAGCTTTATGCTTTCTCAGTAAATTATCTATGTTGTGTGTGATTGATCTTTCTTCATGATATTGCTATTGGCGATTGTGTTTTAAATTACAGAAAGATTTTGTAGAAGCGATTATGTATTTAACAGTGGCATATAATTGTTATATCAGGAGAATCCAAGAAATACATATTTTGTATTAAATTTCTACATGGTATCAGAGCACAGGAGATTGCAATTGTGAAGCAAGAGTTGAGTTTGTTGGTGGAAAGAATTCGAATTTGCAGAAATACTTTCTTGGTGCTACAGTTGATTTAACATCGAAATGGATTTCAATGGCTTATGGTAAGAGTATGCACTCGAGGGCAGCTCGAACTACATTTATTTGAATGACAAGATGGACGCAGTGCTCGAATATAATGGCTTAAAGGAATTCATTGGAAATGATGTTCCTAAGCCTGCTTCAACAGATGTTGCATTACTTGATGCATGGAAAAATAAAATGGAAAAGGCAAGGAGGATTCTATTGGATGGAGTACGAGAACACATTTTCTCAAGCCTTCATGGGAAATCCACACCATATGATATGTGGAAGCCTTTGACGTATCTTTTCCAAAGCAGTAGCGACCATAGGAAATTTGTGCTCAAAGATAAACTCGGGAAGATCAAGATGGAAAAGGGAGACAACATTCCAAAGTATCTCACGAAGTTTTTCCAGTGTTGAGATGAACTGGGGAGTGTGGGAATAACTTTTTTTGATGATTATTTGGTGAGCTTGGCTCTCTTGGGACTTCCTAAGAGTTGGCATAGTTATGAAGACTCTGTCAATGGACGGGAAAATTTTTTAGATTGGGAACGATTGTGGTAGGATCTGGTGTAGGAGGAGTTCAAGCGGAACACCAGAGATGGCTCTTCATCAAAGCATGATGATGAAGAGGATTTTGCTTTGGCTACCAAGGCAAAGAAGGGGAAGGGGAATAAATTCCATTCTAAATCTTAGTCTAAAGGCAAGAAGCTGGATATGTCCAATGTGAAGTTTTTTCACTGTCACGAACATGGGCATCTTGCTACTAACTGTCCGCAAAAGAAGAAGAAGAAGGAGGTTGCTAGAGCTGCATCTGGTGAGGCCCTTGCCTTGCAATTTGAACTTGACTTCTCTTTTATCGCATGCATGGTGTCAAGTGCATTGGGATCGGTGTGGTATTTGGATAGTGGCACTTCCTTTCACATGACGGGAGATAAGGAACTTTTTAGTGACTTGGAGGATAAAGATCTCCAAATTCTTATAGAGATGGGAAACGATGGATGATACAGTGCGACCGCTATTGGTACCATTACCTTTGAGATGGAGTCAGGTAGATTGAAATATGTTATGCATGTTCTAGGTCTGAAGAAAAAATTGGTCTCAGTCACAATGTTGGAGGACATAGGCTATGATGTTGTTTTCAGCGATGGAAAATCTTTCCTGCGACATACAACAATGGGAAAAGCCAAGAGGATAGGGATTTGAGTTAATAATATCTACAAGCTGGAGGTAGATGGTTGCGCTGCCATGATGGGAAAGGCAGAAAAAGTGGTGAGACAAGATGAGGGTGAATTATGGCACAGGAAATTGGGCCATCTTCATCATGGAGCCTTGAAATTCATGCAACAAATATATACTGGACTTGCAATGGGAACACTTGCTCAATTAGATCAGTGCAAGGGTTGCACCATGGGAAAGTATGTAAAGTCCACCTTTCATAAAAAGGAGAACCATGCTTCGGGGATCCTTGAGAGAGTTCACACAGACGTGTGTGGACCATTCTCGATTGCTTCAACAGAAAAAACATAAGTACCATGTTATTTTTTTTGATGAATTTTCTCATAAATGTTGGATCTTCTTCATGCCGAAGAAGGATCAAACATTCTCAATTTTTTGTGAGTTTAAGGCATTGGTGGAGAACAATTCGAGGAAGCAAGTGAAGGATCCGAGGAGCGATAATGGTGGAGAATACATCTCTAAAAAATTCAAGAACTTCTGCAGCAAAGAAGGAATTCAAAGAGAGCTCATAGCGCCCCATAACCCACAACAAAAATGGGGTTGCGGAGAGGAAGAATAGAATGATCGTGTGTGCAGCACGAGCGATGTTTCATGATTAGGGCCTACCAATGCATTTGTGGGCGGAAGCATGCAACACTGCGGTTTATGTGCAAAATCATTGTCCTCGTAGAGTACTTGGCATGAGTACACCTGAAGAAGCTTTCAATGATAAGAAACTGGATGTTTCACACTTTAAGATTTTTTTCTCATTTGTTTATGTGCATGTGACCAAGGACGCCAAGAAGAAGATGGAGCTGACTTCTAAAGTTGGGATATTTTTGGGGTACACCGAAACACCCCATAATTATCGTGTGTATTTTCCAAACAGTCGAATGACTATGGTGTGATAGGATATAAAATTCGATCAGGGGAAATCCATGCGATTGTCGCTTGAGAGGGAGCTAGATTTGCATGCGGAGGAGGAACTGTTGGTTCCCAAAGATGAGTCTCTAGATGTGGATCAGCCACAGGAGGAGGTTCATGAGTGGAGGATTCTACTCATGCAGATCCAACCATCCGAACTGGAAGAAGGCATACCACAGAAGCTGATAGGCTGAGACTTGATGCTACATAGAATGTAGGAACCCCTACTTCATAGCGCAGACAAAGGCAATATACTGACCGATTTATCGGATACATGGCTCTCATGAGAAAATTTATTGTGATTGCGCCATCTTCCTTTCAGGAAGTAGTGCAGGAGCCCACATGGGTAGATGCAATGGTGGAGGAGTATGACTCCATTATCAAAAACAATGCTTGGGAAATTGTTTCAACGTCGGTTGATAAATCAATGGTAGGTTCGAGATGGATCTACAAGGTAAAGCAAGCTGTTGATGTGAGTGTTGAGAAATACAAGGCCAAATTTGTGGCCTGGAGCTTCTCATAGATTGAGGGGATAGATTATGAAGAAACCTTTGCAGCTGTTGCAAAGTATTCTTCCATAAGGACCATCCTTTCTCTCTCAGTGCAGATGGGCTAGTGCATTCATCAGATGGTTCTGAAGACTGTTTTTCTCAATGGGATCATTGAGGAAGAGGTGTACATAGAGAAACCTGAATGATTTGAGATCTTCAATAGCGAGTCGCTTGTGTGCCAACTCAAAAGAGCGTTGTATGGGCTGAGGCAAGCACCCTGTGCTTGGTACACTCGAAGAGACAGCTATTTCACCAGACTGGGCTTCACCAAAATTCAAGCGGATGCAAACCTATACCAAATTGTGGTGGAGGGTAAGCTTTTAATCATTTTTCTTTATGTTGATGATTTAATATTGACTAGTGATGAACAGCTGATACACTCATGCAATGAGGACCTTGCAAAGGACTTCGAGATGAAGGATATGGACCTCCTTCATTATTTCCTTGGATTGGAAATATGGCAACGAGATGGTGAAATTTTTGTGTCTCAAGGCAAGTATGCAAGGGAGATACTAGGTAAGTTTCACATGGAGAGCTGCAAACCCATGGATACTCATTTTCCAAGAAACTGTAGGAAAGAGGATGCTACTTCTGGAGAGGTAGTGGATGCTACTGTCTATCGACAGTTAGTGGGTTCGCTAATGTATCTAGTGAACAAGAGACTGGACATTTGCTATGTGGTTAACCAGCTGAGTCAATCTATGGTTAAGCCTACCAAACTCTTTTGGAAGGCGGGAAAGCATGTCCTGAGATACCTGAGGGGCACATCTGAGTATGGTTTATGGTACAGAAAAATGTATGAGGTGAAGTTTCATGTCTTCATGGATGCAGATTGGGTAGTCAGCCCATCGGAAAGAAAGAGCACATCAGGGGGGATCTACAAATGTTTCTCGGTATAGCAGGAAGCAGAGATCCATGGCACTCAGTTCAGCAGAAGTAGAATACATGGCAGCGAGTCAAGTTGCATGTGAGGCTATCTGGATGAGAAACATCTTGGTTGGTTTGTTTGGTTCTCATTTAGATCCGACAGTGATTCATTGTTATAATCAGATTTGCATTAAACTCTCGATTAATCCTGTGTTTCATGATATATCTAAGCATATAGATATCTAGTATCATCATATCAGAGATTGTGTGTAGAGAAAGATCATGTTGCTTCAGTACATTCCTACGAAATATCTGGATGTAGATATTTTGGCGAAGGAGCTCACTAGGAGAAAATTTTAATACCATAGAGACAAGATCGGGGTGAAGGATAATCCCTTTCTTTTTGAGAGGGAGTGTTGAGATTCAACAAGAAGATCCTAGTGAAAATTATGCACCTACACTAGGATGGAGCCTCAAGCTATTTTTAGGTGGATTTATATTTATAGATGCATGAACAAGTTATATTTATAGATGTATGTGCAAGTTATATTTATAGATTTCATGTCTATTTATAGATGCATGTCGACTATTATTATCCCTTAATAATAGTTGGAAAATAAACAATAATCTATTCTCAATGAGCACTTGGAAATAGTTAACTGAAGTGGCAAATCAGTTAGCTATAGGAATTTTGATTTGAGTGGTTGGTTGGTGGGACATGCAAGTGGAATTAGTTGTAACTGAGTGATTTGAAGTTGTAACAGAGTTGGAAGTGTAGTTATGAAAGTTGTAAAATAGTTTAACTCAGGTAAGTGAGTTAAACTCAGTTGTGCTTGTTGTAACTGAAGATACACTAGTGAGAGATCAAGTGAATTAATTATTAATTAATTCACAATCAGTGGCCTCGCATGCAACTGAAGATTTACTACTGTTAACTACATGCATGCCAGATCCAGTGGAGACCCAGTTGAGATGTAGGTGGAAGGAACATATTGATTATCATTTGTGACATTATCGGTTGCACACATGCAACCACACACACATTGGATGTTCCCATGAGGATTGTGTAGTCAAGGCAAGAAGGATTCCATTCATTCATGGATTTCTATTAGCTGGGATTACACAGTAGAGGTAGGCTATCTAGAGGCAATAAATTGGCTAAGGAACTTGCCAATTTTTGTATGATAGTGTGAGATAGTTAGCTATTTTACTGAGATCTCTTGGAGTAGATATTTGTATGTAATTGTTTCATGATCCATGATATAATACATAATAGAATATAGTGGGATTTTTATATTTATGCTTTCCTAGTAAATAATATGTGTTATGTGTGATTGATCTTTCTTCATAATATTTCTATTGGCGATTGTGTTTTAAATTCCGCAAATATTTTGAAGAAGTGATTATGTATTTAATAGTGGCATATAATTCTTAGATCAGGAGAATCCAGGCAATACATATTTTGTATTAAATTTATATAGTTCCTACTTTGGCATGATTTCAAGGTCATTCTAGGCCACTTTCTTGGCTTGAGTGATTCTATTTTATGCACTGTTGTACTTATCATCCATCTCCACATAATAAAATGGCTCACATATTCTGTGTATATATGTGTTTTTTATAACTTATGTGTACATAATCTGTTGTTAGAAATATTGTGTTTTTGTATTACTGCATTATCCCTTTTGGGATATTACGACTATATTAAATATATCAGAATGAATTCAAGAAATTATTATACGAAATAAACATAATCAAAGTGCTAAAATATTGAAATTGATCTTTAAAAATAGAGCATGAATCAAAAGCATTTACCAAATTTAAATTACGAAATAGTAATGTGTTTGAGATGCATAAAAAATGAAATAAAAATGACTTGATTTGCTTGCAGGGGCCCTCCACAACGTAGTAGGTTCTTAACACTATCAACACATCAAATTTCATGAAAGGGAACTTCAAATTAACATAAAAATCTTCAAACAAAATGTTCAAGAAATAAAGGATGACACACCCTGAATACATAGAGTTTCTATGATTTTATAGAGTGCGTTCATCAATATGCAAAATCTAACCCTATAGATCTCTATTAGAATCCTTATACAAATTAAAATCATAAACAAAATATTGCCTATCTGTTGATTTGCTATTAGGAAATCAAATCAACACAGTCGTGCCATTTCCATACTCTATTCATGGACGCTACAACATGTTGACTGCTATCGTTGACCAAGGGAATGTGTGATCTTCTTGGTGAATAGGCTCAGATAAGTAGGATGAAATCCATGAGGGGATCATCCTCTATTTACCCATATACTCATTTTTTGAGTTGATGCACTAGAACCCTGCTAAAAATGAAGGTAGATGTGGATCTATGGAATAGTTGCGGAATTGTATTAATTATGTAGCTGAATGTAATATTTAACAAAACAATAGGGTATATTAACAAGTATGAAGAGTAGGACACACAAATAATTTACCTTTTCAAAATCATGTGTTTTTTGCATTATTAGGTTGATATTGATAGGAAAAGAAGAAAAACATAGATGCAAAAAGGGTGTCAAAACAAAACAATTCTAGGACTCTACAAACATCTCACCTTCCCTTCTCCCTAATTTCCACAGTTCAAGACATGAGGACCCTGAAAAATTTCTTTTTTATTTTGAATTTCTATGTATATCTTATAACTACTTACTTAATCCTCAAAAATTAAAATTGTTTCCATATATTCTTAAATATGGAGCACATAAATGGTTCATGGGATTAGGAACACATACTATTAGAACATGGGAAGAAATGAAAATTGTGTTCTTAGAAAAATATAAGGATTATTGTATGCCATGTAACCTCAAGGATGAATTCTTTAAGATGGTGCAGAAAGAGCATGAAAGTCTTGAATACTTAGTTGAAATATTTTCTTACAACATTAAAAGGGCTAAGATGTATAATTTAGATGACGAAACACAAAAATATCTTTTGCTAAAATCTATTAGAGATTAGTGGATTGACTGATCTAGGTGGATATCGGTGGCCTCCCACCTATTCCGTTTGGACCCGCAACATCAATTCTTTTAGTTTTCCAGCTTCAGCACAGCTTACTATTTATAGCAGGTTTTCGGGTCCTGCACACCCGGAGCCATTTTAGGGCATTAATAATCCAGGTGGATATTGGTGGCCACCCACCGAGTCCATTTGAACCCCCACCATCAGTTATTTCAGTTTGTAAGTTTCGGCACAACTTACTATTTTTAGCAGTTTTTCGGGTCTTAAACTTCCGGAGCCGTTTTGAGGCCCTAAACGACGTTTTTTGGGAAAACGGTGAGCAATATGGGTCCATGGACTGATGTTGCTCGTTCAAAAATTGTACTCCTCGGATAGATCTTTCTAACGAGCTATTGAGCGCGTCAAACGGAGATCGGATGCCAAAGTTACGCCCCCGAGAAGTTGAACCACCAATTTACCTAAACGGGACCCACAGTTTTGGCGCTTCATCTCCTACGGTTAGGGTTTTGGACGTTTCGGATTCTACATTGTTTCTAAACAATAAATAGGCCCTCGAGCCTCATTGTAAGACAGTTCAGGGGGCTGGGAGCCGATACATCTCTTCTCAGAGATAAGCGCTACCAGTGCCCTAGCTCGCTTGTTCTGATCATGCCTATATTGTAATACAGTTCAGGGGGCTGGGAGCCGATACATCTCTTCTCAGGGATAAGCGCTACCAGTGCCCTAGCTCGCCACATCTCCATCATGTCTGCATTGTAACACAGTTCAGGGGGCTGGGAGCCGATACATCTCTTCTCAGGGATAAACGCTACCAGTGCCCTAGCTCGCCGCATCTCCATCATGTCTGCATTGTAACACAGTTCAGGGGCTGGTAGCCGCCACATCTCTTCTCAGGGATATGATGCCAGTTTCATAGCTCATTTATTTCCATTATGTCTGTAATAGGCCTGCGAGCCTCAATGTAACACAGTTCAGAGGCCTGCGTACGCCACATCTCTTCTCAGAGATACGCTGCCAGCGCCCTAGCTTATTTCCATTATGTTTGTAAGCTTATTGCAGTCATTCATTTATTAATAAAATGAAGCACTATTTCCGCTGCATCTCTGTATTTATGGTTATATCTGTATTCTGTTGCGTTCCTGCATAAAATCCGGATCATTGACCTTATCAATTTAATGGGAAAAGGAGATGTTTCTCAACTTTCATTTGGAGAAGTAAGTGATCTGTGTAAACATATTTCAAGGGGTAAGGCTAGAATTGGTAAAAAACCAAGAGATCCATTTATGTACAGAATTTATAAATCTGCAACTAGAACAGTAAGTAGATCTGAAATAGGCAATTTGCTTGACAATTTCAAATCATATATTATTAGGAGTCTTAGTGAACAACTAGATACTCTTAAGATACAAAACAAAAAAAAAGTTGAGAATGTTGCATTATCTATTTTTTGTCCAATATGTAGGAAGAAACACGCCTTGAGAGAATGTCCCTTTGATAGTATAAAAAATTGTGTCATATGTGTTGAAAATCATAATACAATGGAATATCCTTCGATACGTGGCCTTAAAGTTGTTTTTCAAGATGAATCTGGAAAAATCCAGGTTGAATCTCTTTGTTTTGTAGCTAAAATACCATGGGAAAATAAGCAACTAAACATGACTCAAGGTTTCAATAATCAATCATATGCATAGCCACAAACTAATTGGATTACACCCATGCCTCGGTAAACTTGGCCCCCATAATCTCAAAATCCATCTTGGGCACAAGGTTGGAAAATATACTCAATATCCTCAATTCCAACAACCTTATCCTTCTTTTCCACCACAATATTATCCTCCTCAACCAAATCAACCTTCTCAATTCCAAAATCCAAATAAAAAACCTTCATTACCATTTCCTCAAAAATCAAATCAACTACCTGATGAACCACTTATGAATCCAAATAATAAAAATTACGAAGTTGTTTATAATTTTGAAGGACAAAATTTGCAAGCTTGTATAATTACCATATTAGGTCTAAATTATGTTCAACTTAGATCTAGTAGGGTTATGCAAAATAAGTCACCAACAATTTCCATCCAAAAATCTAAAGAGGATAAGGTTCATGAAAAAGATGGAAATTTTGATCAAGAAAATATTCCTCTAAAGGAAGATGTTCCTATACAGTCAAAGGATGATCAAATAAAACAAGCTCCTACAATTCATCTAGAAGAACAACCTTTTATTTCTTTACAGGATCCACCTTTTCTGGAAATACTTAAAATTGATAAAGGAATAGAAAGGCCAATTGTGTTACCAAACAATGATATGCTAGATGAACTTAAAAATATTTGCATCAAAATTCCTTTACTCCAAGTCATAAATGAAATACCAATATTTGCAAAAATTATCAAGGAGCTATGTATTAGGAAACCAAGAAGAAAAATAAAAGATATTAAAAAGATCCAATTGATAGGAAAGTTTCTTGATATTATCACGAGGAAAAATATTGTTCAATATATAGATCCAGGTAGCCCCATTGTAAAAATCCACATCAATGGTATTGAGATTCCAAACACTCTGACTGATCTAGGAGCAGCCATTAACATCATGAGTAAACGTACAATGGAACAATTAAATCTTCCTAATCTGAAATATACTCCAACATTATTGCAATTAGTAGATAGATCTATTATCAAACCAAATTGTGTATTACAATATGTGTCTGTATCTCTAGATTCTTGGGAATATCCTGTAGATTTCATTATTTTAACTCCCAAGAATAATCTAGTAAGTCATCCATTGATCCTTGGTAGACCTTGGCTAGCTACAATTGATGCATTCATAAGTTGTAGATTTGGTGATATATATATATATATATATATATCTTATGGAAATTCCACTAATAAATTCAAATTGTATCCTCCTGCAAAGACAATAGCTAAAGTAGAAGGTGAAATTTGGATGGATGATGATGATGAAGACTTTGATAATATGCAACCAGTATATACTTTTTCATAATTGGATGAGGAAGATCAATTGATAAACTCAATGAATAATAATAATTCTTCTTCTTACTATGAGCAAGATCAAAATTTTCAAGAACAACGTAATATTGAATATATATCATCTCATCAAATGGCTTTACATTTTATGGAAAAAAATTTAAATTCTCAAGTAGACATTTTTCCAGGCAAAAGATTGAATACTAATAATAACTTGGAATAATTTCAAAAGAGAAAATTGATAAATATGTTTCAAAACATTCCTTTGCTTATGCATGGGAATATACTGATATGAAATAGATTGACCCTAAAACTTGTATGCATCATATTTATATCCAGGAAAATGGAAAATTAGTTATACAACCTCAGAGGAGAATGAACCTGAATCTGAGAGAAATTTTTAAAGAGGAATTACAAAAACTTTTGAATGTAGATTTCATTTATCCGATATCAGATAGTCAATGGGTGTCACATTTAGTGATTTTTCCAAAGAAAAATGGAAATTGGAGAGTATGTAATGATTATAGAGAATTAAACAAAGCCACCTTGAAATATCATTTTCCACTTCCCTTTATAGATAAAGTATTAGATACCTTGGCAGGAAAGAAGTATTTTTCATTTTTAGATGGATATAATAAAATCCAACTAGCACCAGAACATGTCATTGGGGAACATATGCCTATAGGGTACTTCCCTTTGGATTATCTAATGCACTAGCCACATTTCATAGAGCGGTTTTAGGTAACTTTTATGATCTATTTCATGATTGTGTGGATGTATACATGAATGACTTTACTGTGTATGGAGATAATTTCAAGAAAGAAAAGGAAAATTTAGAAAAATTTCTTATTAGATGTAAGGAAGAAAATATTTCATTAAGTCATGAAAAAAATTTTATGATGTTCAATGAAGGGATTGTTTTAGACCACCATATTTAAGTTGATTTTTTAGTAGCTTGGGAGGTGCTCCAAGCCCTAAGGTTAGGGGTTTGGAGGGAAAAGCACCACAAGAATCGCTCGTGAGCTTGGAACCCAAGGTTGGGGTCTTGCACCCATTGTGATTTGGGAAAAACCATGGACACATTTCGACATGTGATGGATGAGGATGATAGTTCTCGTCAAGACGAATCTGATGCAATGAAAATCATCTGATTTCGACTTGTAGAAATGGAGTTATAAATTTTTGAAATTAATATATGTGGTTGTGGATTAATTTGGAGAAAAGAGAAATTCATCTTGTGTCCAAATTAGATTTGTTGACACCACATGTAGCCCTCATGTTTTTGTATAAATATGAGGTGTGTGAGGGTCATTATTCACCCATCCAAGACCATCAAATTACCATCATAACTTCTTTGAGCTAGCCACAGGAAAAGGAGGGAAAAAAATAGAGGGACAAGGGTTGTTTTGGGCATGGTTTACCTCATCATAGATATGAAATACTTGCAAAAGCAGGTAGCATCACAAAGAGGGGAAAATGGTTGTTTGGAAGTGCAGATTTGTTGTGATGGGCCTATGTTTAAGGGCCGCGAGGATCAGGCTCATTTCAAGAAGCCAAAATTTCTAATTAAAGGGTATAAAAGGTTTTTGTAGGGTGTCACAATGGTATGAAGGAGTTCTGGGCATTTTAGAGAGGGTTGGTAGGCCTAATCTAAGCATAAAATCATTCTAGAAGGTTGTTTTGGATACATGGAGTTAGGGATAACAAGACCGCAACATTGGAGGAGGTATGGAAGGTAGAATAAGGGGTTGCATCAATGAGTTATCAGCCCTAACCAGGAACAAAATTGCATTGCAAAATAATAATCCTAAAAGAGAGGCATGTTGTGATGTGTTTGGGGTCGATTTGGTGCTAGGGATGGTGTCAATGCATGCACATAATTTGTAGAAGCATGTGAGATCCATTTGGAGGGCTCATCTTAGTGGATGAAATCCTATCCTAGGTGCAAATATTGTAGTGGGTGTGTTGGGTGCCATTGTTCTGGTGGAGGGAAGCATGTTGGCTACCCAAAGTAGCCCTAGACAATCAATCTAGAAGTGATGAAGATAGCTAAAGGTTGGGTGAAGTGTGGTTCCTAATGTGCATCACTTTGATTTGCTAGCCTAGAGAGCATATTGGATCAGCCCTTGTACACGCAGCAGAAGTGACTTGCAGCAGTGTTAGGTAGTAGCCCTCCTAGAGTCTCTATGTTTTGTCCTTTGAAGGACTAAGGGGCAGCTAGAGAGCAGTATGGAATTGAAGGACCAATAGGAAAAGATACGACATAGAGTCTACACATCGTGATTTCCATTGTATCTTGTATTCCATAGATTGTTGTATTGTTCATATTTGTATGTGATTTACTGCTTTATTTTTCCATTGTGCAAAGTAGTTCTTGTTGAGATTCTTGGTTTGGTAGTGTCAATGATTCTAATTTTCTAACCTAGATCCAAGATCATGGAAATTCAACATGGTATCAGAGCGTGCATGAGATACTTTGGAAGATAGTTAATCAAAGTTGAACACAACGAAGTAAATATTAAGAGGGATTTAGTCACATTGTAGGTCACAATGTCGAAGTTGCAGACAGGTCTCTGGTATGAGGACATATTGGAGAGGTTTTCCAACTATAGTCCATGGAAGGAAAGGATCAATTTGGTCTTCCAGGTCAACGGGATCTGGGAATTCACCAAGAAAGGAATCAAGAATCCAACTGACCCAAAGGAGCTGGAAGTGTATAAGGATTTGGATACGAGGGCGAGATTGATCATCCTTGATGGTGTGAAGGATCCCATAATACCTCATTTGTCTAGGAAGAACATTGCACATGAGATGTGGATTGATCTTTATAATTTGTTCCAAAATCAGAACGAGAACTAGGTACTAATATTGGAGGATAATTTGAACCCCACCAAGATGATAAAGGGTGAAGAAGTGACTTTGTATCTAAAGAGATTGTCTCAGATCAAAGATGAGCTTATTGTTTTCAATGTGACTATTTTAGATAGTGATATGGTGAGGATTTCCTTGAAATGGTTCACCAAGGAATGGAAGCCCTTCATCAAAGGGATCGTTGCAAAAGAGAAGTTGGCAGACTAGGATAGGTTATGGGGCAGCTTCATTCAGGAATAGTTGCGATATGAGGATATTCATCCAATGAAGAGGGAAGATGAGGATGTGGAACTCGCAACACAAATGAATGGTAAGCAGAAGAAGGACTTGAGTAAAGTCAAGTGTTTCAACTATGGCAATATGAGTCATTTTTTGTTGAGATTGCCGATGAAGAAGAAGGGAGATTACGAGAATAGGAAAGGGAAATAGGTCGTCAGTGTTGCCACTTTTGCTAAGATAGATGATCTCACCGAGAGATTGGAAGAGGAGGAATTTGCTATGATCTTGTAGAAAACCCACGTAGAGTCAAACTGATATTTGTAATATGCTAAAACAAAATACTTGAATCCAAACTACACATTTTGGAAACCAATTACGATCGCAAAATCACATGAACAAGAAAGAGAAATAATTTCAATCGCAAAACACAAATATTTATCTGGGGAAAGCCTCAGCTGAAAACCCCATTATATGTATATTGGATAAGTCTAATAATATAAGAAAAATGCAATGCTTCTCTCAAGATTGAGAGCTCTTTGCATTATCTATGTTTGTCTCATGGATTCCTAGGCTAGCTTGGTTCAATACTTAACCAATTTCTTGGCCTCAGTCTTCCATGCTTGCTTGTGAAATGCCTGGGGTAATTGAGCCCCTATTAATTAGGAAATTCCCCAATCATTATTGTGAAATACATCAAGGCCCTTCCTCTGAACCCGTGCACCACTTGTACAATTTTCTGATTATACAATTGATAAACACTTCCCTTTAACTCCAATCTCAACTTGGTCTTCCTCATAACTAACATGCATTAGTATTTTTAGTGAATTATTAGTTATCTAATTGATCACTACATGTGAATTAAATCAGATTTAATTCACTAGACATCTCACTAGTTCCTCCATTAGTTAGAACTAATTAAACTAATTTTAACTCAAATAATTAAGTTAAATAGTTACAAATCAAAATAAGTTGCAACTGGGACCCATAAAACTTAGGGAATACTCTACATGCCTCTAGTTTTACCCTCAACTCAAATTTACTAAGCTAACTAAGTCTTCCTGACTTAATTAACTCATACAAGTTTTCATTTGATGTGGAATTACAATTTCCTTCTAATTTAATTAAGGGAAAATTAAATTAGAAGCCTCTTCTTGTTTCCATTTTCAACACTCCCTCTCAAAAATAAAGGGATTGTCTGCTACCACGATCTTGCCTTTGTGGAACTTGAATTTTCCTCTTAACGGTGCCTTCTTCAATATGTTTGCATCCTGCTCCTCTATAGGAATTTACTCTAATGACATAATCCTACTCTGCACACAATCTTTGAGATGGTGATATCAGATATGTATAATTATACAAAAACTATGTATATCATGGATTCAATCCGATCTAACAATGTACTAATGCTAGATACTAAATCGCTTCTACAATTCAATTGCAGAAATTAAACACAATCGCCAATATCATGAAGCAAAGAAGAATCAATCAAATCACAACCCAGATAATTTCCCGGGGAAATCTTGCTGCTCAAAACCCTCTATAATATATTGTATATTCCACAAGGAATCATGAAACAATTACAATGAACTCTTCTCACAAGAGTCTCCTGCAATCTTCCTATCGTCTCACACTGATCCAGACAAAATCGGGCCAACACTTAGCCGATTCTTAGCCTGTCTTCAGCCTTCATTTCTCACGCAATTAATGAGGAATACAATCCCTATTCTTTAGGAATTTCATCCTTTCTCAACTGTGCTAGTATCATGGGAAATCATGTGGTGTTTTAACTGCATCTGGGTAGTTCTCTAATAATACAACTGATAGTCAACTTCTCTTTCACTTATGTCTCAACTGGGTCTCCACTAGAACTCACATGCATGCAGCTATTAATAATAAATCATCAATTGCTTAACAGATCATTGCATGTGAATTAAATCTGATTTAATTCACTTGACCTCTCACTAGTGCAACAAACAGTTACAACTAGTTCAAATGACTCTAACTCACCTAACTGAGTTAATTGATTACTCATGCATTAAAATAATGAACTTAACTACAACTTAAACTCTAAAACACATAGAATCACTCTGCATGCCTCACCAACTACCCTCAACTCGAATTCCATGAGCTAACTGATTTATCACACTCAGTTAACTATTACAAGTGATTATGAGATAATATTACATTTTATTGTCCAATTTAATTACAGGATAATTAAAATAGACACTGCACCAAATTTAGCCCACACCAGTGTAGGTGCTGCTAAGACCTATTGGTCCCACACTAGTGTAGGTGTTTCTAGGACCTATTGGCCCCACACTAGTATAGGTGATGTCATGTTGTTTCTGGATGCCAATTTCACTGTTTCTTGTTTCAAACTTCAACAAGATATCAATATGCTTGGACCTATCATGAAAAAATGCATTAACCAAGAGTTTGATGCAACTTTGGTTATCACAATAAATCACCATCGAATCCATCTACTAACCAAAGAACCCAACAAGGATATTCCTCATCCATATAGCCTCACAAATTGCTTGAATAGCAGCCATGTACTCTGCCTCTGTTGAACTAAGTGCAATTTATCTCTACTTCTTGTTGTATCACGAAACTGTTGCTGAACCAATACTAAAGATGCCCCCTGATGTGCTTTTCCTATTGGATGGACTCCCTACCAATCTGCATTTGTGAAGCCTTGAAGCTTCACTCCCTTTGTCTGCTTGTACCATAGCCCAAACTGAGTGGTGCCTCTAAGGTATCTCAACACATGTTTGTTTTCCTTCCAATAGAGCTTGGTAAGCTTAACCATAGCTTGAATAAGCTAGTTAACCGCATAACATAAGTTTGGTCATGTGTTCACCAAGTACATGAGTGAAACCATAAGCTACCTATAGATAGTACCTGTTTACACTTTGCTTGAAGTAGCATCTTCCTTCCTCCAATTCCCTGCTAGAGGAGTCTCCATGGGTTTGTTGCTCTCCATGTGAAACTTCTTCAGAATCTCATTGGCATACTTTCCCTGAGATACAAATATTTCCCCATCTCTTTGCCAAATTTCTAGACCAAGGAAATAATGCAAGATCCCCATATCCTTCATCTCAAATTATCTTGTAAGATCCTCCTTGCAAGATTTGATCAGCTGCTCATCACCTGTAAAAATCAAATCATCGACTTATAATACAATAATCATTAATTTACCTTCTACCACAATATGGTCAAGGTTCACATCTACTTCTTTTTTGGTGAATCCCAACCCAGTGAAGTATCTTTCGATCCTGGTTTACCAAGCACGAGGTTCTTATTTTAGTCCATACAACACTCGCTTGAGTCTACACACATGTGACTCTCTATTGAAGGTCTCAAATCCTTTCATCTTCTCTCTGTACACCTCTTCCTCAATCACTTCGTTGAGGAAGGTTTTCTTTACATCCATATGATGTATCTGCCATCCCATCTATGCTGAAAGTGCAAGTATAGATTTGAATGACAAGTACCTTGCAACTGGATCAAAGGTCTCCTCATAATAAATTCCCTCCACATGAGAGAACCCTGTAGCCACAATCTTCCCCTGTGTTTCTCAACACTCCCATCTGCTACCTTCTTCATCTTGTAGATCTACCTGGATCCTACAACTGACTTTCCCTCTAGTCTGGGGACAGCTTCCCATGCATAGTTTCTGATGATGGAGTCACACTCCTCAACCATGGAATCAACCCATATTGGTTGATGCACTACTTCCTCAAATTAGGTGTTAATATCCTATAATCTATAGAATCACAAGGTGAATGATTATTCTCTTCAAGATCTTTCATATTGTAATTAAGTTTCCATGGTTGTCATTTTAAAGAATGCTTACTCTAAGATTTTGGAGCCCCCATTATAGGATGAAGGTGCTAAATTAAATTGAGTCAAAAACCTCAATGCATTATCATATTACATTGTAGACCCCTGCCCTTTTTGAATTTTATCATATCGCAAGGGACCCTCACTGCATTCATTTGTCGTTCTCTGGATTGTCGATGCGGTATAGTGGGACCCTTCCAACCACATCAACCTTACCTTATCGCAAATTCCACCCGAAACCTTTATCTCATCGACCCCTTCCCTTTTCGCATTGGAATTTCGCAGCGATCCTTGTCGCGTTCATTTGTCACTCCATAAATCTTCCGATGCGATGTTAAAGGGACCCACCTTTCCCTGCCACATCACCCTTTTCCCCACCCCTCATCACACATCGCAATCGGTGTTTTTAATGTTTACACATTAAGACCTCGCAGGTTAATTGGTCCAAGTTGCAATGCGATAAGTTATTCGCTACGGTGTGCGATAAGCCTAATGTTGCAGTGTGTGGTAACCTTAACACCTGCGATTTGTGATATGGGTGGGACCCAATCGCATATTGCACTTTGCGAGTTCAAAAGGGTTAGTGCTAAGGAATATGTTAAAAACGTCGATTTGTGACCTACGGGTGAGCCCACCTCCTTGCCACGTCACCATCCACTCATACCCCGATGGTCATTTATCCCCGACCCCACCGTTACATCCCACATCATTCCACCTTAAACTCCCCACACATTTCTACCATCTCCGCCCCCCATCTCCACATCCGACGATCTCCATGCATTTCGCACCCCCCTCAGCCTTCGAACTTTAACCATGGTGAGGGGGGGGGGGGGTCCGAAATGGGAAGAATATCTTACCGCCATTCCAACTACATGGTGCGCCTAGGCTACTTCGCACCTCCCTTCACCGATACTGCCTACCACTCTGCTACCCCCCTGAAAAATGCTCTTCTCTGCAAAAAAAACCACTCCGCGTTCACCTACCAACTCCCGCCTGCCAACTCCCACCACCTCGGCCCCACGTCCACCTACCAGCTCTCGCCACCGCAGCTCCACTACAATCCATATGTGAAACTAAAGGAGTATGTCGGCAGTGGTACCTTCGACATTGAGGCCTGCAGATGAATGCGCTAACAGAATTTAATAAAAATTTAACTATGTGTAGAAGACTAAAAGTACAATCATGTTTGAGAATCTCTATAGAGTACAGGTCAATAGGTGACAGGGCATGTTCAAGGTTGTTTCACAGGCGCATCTTCTAGTTGTCCCAGCGCATACTAGACCCCAAGATAGCACGGAGATCAACCACTGACTACAAATAATTATTCTTACATTTTGTCCATATCTCGAAGGGCAAAGCGGATCTTGTTAATAACAGCATATTGAAAAGAAGGAGAAATTTTTATGCACGTCACCCTTGTTGTAATAAATTCCTTAAAGACTGATGATTAGTTATACATGTGTCAATAGTTTTATAACAGTTTCTCTATTTTTAGAAATAATATGGGAGCTTCGATCAAATTGAGCATTTAAAGGGAATCAAAACAGTTCCAGAGGTCCAGATGTCCTTAATAACTCCAACTGCTTTATTTGCATTTTTCAAATGATGTTAGTCCTTCTCTGTTATGTAGGCAAAGAAAGTAATTGTTAGTTACGAAATTGATTGTAATCAGTTAGTAGGATTATCATATGTACTTCACTGTTCGAAATATTGGGTGGGGGGGGGGGGGGGGATATGCAATGAGGAACAGTCCCATTCTGTAAGGTTGTTCACTAAATTTCAAGTGACTTTTTGAAGAGTAATAGAATACCAGTTGTTCAGGATTCATGTAGTGTCTGAAATGGTGAAATCTTCCCCTGTTTTTATGTGTTTTCCATTGTTTCTCCTTCTCTATATTTCTGCAATCTAATTGTAAAACAGAAAGTGTGAAGAATAGGATTTGTTATCTAAATCACCCTATTCTGGTTGTGTTTACAATAATTTATGTTTTCCACTGATGCCAAATTGAGGAATTCTTAATTGCTCCTTGATTTCTCTTGAACTTTACATCCTAGGAAAGATTGAGGAATTATTAACTGCTCCTCAGTCTCTACCTTGCCTTACATTTCTTCTTTTCATAATCCATTTAAAGGTCTGAAAGATCCATGGTAGTGCACCTATCTTGCCCTGTTTCACTCATGCTTTATATTTTTGCATGTAATCACCCGAGCCTCTTTGAGTCCATTTCCCAATGGCTTTCCCTTGCTCTTCCCACCAAACCTATTCAAATTCCAAACTCTGCATCTAATAACTAGCCTAAAACTCCCAATCAAAAAAGCTATATCTAACATATAGATCCCTCTTTGGGTCTAGGAGGGCGAGATCCTAGACCCGAAGCAGTTTGGATGTTGCCTCCGGGATTATGTTTTCATCCTCGGAATAACGGAGTGATAACATAGTGGTGACTCCACTAGGGATGATTTTTGTGTTCCTCAGTAACAATTACCAAGCTCATATCTAGTTGATGATGGTGGAAAAACAGCCAGACACAAGAAGGTTGAAATCATCCACCTGGAAACTCCACAGTTTTCAGTTGACCTAAAGGCTCCACTGGTAGAAGAATCCAGATTTGTTGTGAACATACAGTGACTCCATTATTTGATTGATTGATAAGATGAATTCAATAATACAATGCAGGTATGCTCCTTTGGACAGATCTAAGATCCCAGGTTTTCCAAATCCCATGCCAAACATTGATTGGTTAAAATATCTTCCGGTGTTTAGAGATAAGAAAGGAGATGATGTTACTATAAATTTTTTAAGATTTCATATGCATGTCTAAATATTTAAAATTCAATTTCTAGAGTATTGTCTTATGAAAATTTTTGTGGCCAGTTTAGAAGAGAAATTTAGGATTTGGTATGAAGGTCTACTAGCTGCAAGTATAAGTTCTCTAAAGTGCTTTCATGTTGTGTTTTGTGACAAGTATAAATAATATTATCCCTCTTTTCCACTATTTCAAGATTGTTGTGATAATTTTCAATTTTTTATTGAATATCTGGAGGATTACTATGATGATGATCAGTTTATGAATGATGAGATATTAGAAGTTTTAGAAGAAAGACCATTTCATAAAGTGGAAGTTTTGTCTGAAATGTCTTCTCATCATGAAAAAAGGAATGAGATATGTTGTCTAGAAGTTCGTGAAGGTTCATCATAGGAAATGTCCCTAGCAGCACAAGGACAATCTGATCAGCAGATGGTTAAAGAATAACTTCGGCTCCTTGAACTAGATCTAGCAAAGGACAGCAGTGAAAACCTCTGGCAGTCTATCGATCCAGAAGAAAAGTAGCTGAGTTTGATGGCCCAGATTCACAAGAGCATCTTTAACCAACAGTGTTTTATCCAGAGGTTGAACACCAGTCAATTTTGCCCGATGAGAGCCAAGAAAGCTTGCCAAAAGAAGACCCATCATTTTTGTTGATTGAAGACCTCTCTAATCCTCTTTTTGAATTTACCGACTTTGAAGAAGATTGCAAAAGTTCTCCATTTCCTTCTTGGGATGTTGACAAAGTTGCACAACATATTGATGTTATAGCTAATGACCCTTTGCCCGATATTATTAAGAATTTTCAGCTTCCCGACAAGTTTCTGAATGATAAAGGGAATGATGAGGAGAAAATAGAACAGTTGATTATCATGGATAGAGAATAAAAACAACTGTCTCCCTTACTATTAGATGACAGTCAGTACCAACACAAAGGCAAGGGAATAGTCTGGGATGAGTTATGTTTTTATATCACCAATCATCTGAGGGATCTCATGTTGTATGTTTACCTAGATCCTATGAGCAGTTTATTACAGCCATCAGTGAAGGAAGAATCCGTTAGGTTCATCAATAGAGTTATTGAATTTAGTGGAAGAGTTAAGTTTCCATGTGTTGGAACGGGGTCTCCTAATAAGCTGCGAAACTGGCCCATATTGAATATTTTTTATTATATTTATTCTAGCACAGGGTTTTTGGGGGGGTTCAAAGCCCCAAACATATTGTAATGGGTCAAAGGGGTAAACTAGGGGTCTGAAAACCATGGGTTGCAGACCATAGGAAAGTCGAGGCTAGATTGTTATAAATAGAGATGAATTTTGTATTGTAAGGGATAAGAATGATGAGCTATTGATGTGATCTGTTGTTTAAGCTATCAGTTTGGGTTTTGGGGAAAGGACTCCTGTTGGCTGTGTGCGCGGAGATCCAAGTCCAGTTGTGTGCGGACCCTGCTACTGTGTGCGCAGGTTGGGAAGGGAATTGTAAGGAAGAATTGATGAATCAATGAATGTGAAAGACTGTTAGAGAACTGAATCTATGAGTATTATTGTGTGAATTACTGATAATTGTTGTATTGTGCATTTTTTGTCTTTACGCTGTGAAAGATATTTGTATTGCATTCTTGGATCTGGATCTGTTATGTTCTGTTTATGTAATGATGTGTTAATGTTATAAAAACCATATAAATATAGATCTAGTGCACATAGATGCGAATAGAGACTTGATTAACTCTGCACAGAACAAGGTAATCTGGGAATCACATGATCTAGCATAGCTCTTCTTGCCTTACCCTTCCTTTCTCAGGGTACAGAAACCTAGTTTCAACACCCACCCATACTACTTCGGGTGAGACTTTGACTTGCGCAAGTAGGTCACTGCCGAAAGGGCCAGTAGTATAGGGGTTTGTTGGCAAACCTTGCACACCAAACCTGGGTCAAGACCCCTCAAGCCAACAAATGGTTTCGTTGCCAGGACCGGAAGAAGTCTGAGAGAGGAATTAGGTAATGACAAGAGAAGACTGGAAGCCTGAAAGAAAAGAGATCAAAGATTGATTCGAAAGACAGATCCAGGAGTTCGCAGTAAAATAAAATAGCAGTGAGAAGTTAACGGCGGAAAGGTGGAAAAATAGGTACATCCTTACTGAAAGCTACTAAATATTACTTCTGACCTTTGCGATTAAACTCCAGGAGTGGCTAGCCAGACTTGTGGAATTTCATAAGTGCTGGAAGGACAAGCGGGTCACTCAGTGGACCCCAGAGTTGCTCGAACAGCTAGAAAAATCTGATAATACTATCACACGCATGGTGGATCACTGGGTGGATAGTGTGCTGGGAGGATTTGTGATGGAATTTTCCATTGATCATTTTGTATCATACTCTAAGGCTGAACGACGATTCTTCAAAGGGTTCCGGGGAAAATGCGAAAAGAGCATTCAGTGTAGTCATACTAACTGAATGACCTCGGATCTAGACAGGAGTGCGACGCACAGTGGTAAATACTATCGAACCAACCTTGATGGATGGAGATCTTCCTATAATCTGCTGCAAGAACTGGCTGCGCAAGATCCCCCAGCTACACCACCGCCTAGGCTGCACAAAGGTAAGAATTCACCCATACCACCACCTCCCCTAGATAGCAATATGGCTGTGAATCTGAAACTGCCTACCTTCAAGGGGGTAGGAGATGAGGATATGGATCGGTTTTGGTTTGTGGCAGTCTCCGTCTGGAATGCGCAGAATGTGGCAAGTGACATAATAAAGAGGGTGCAGTTGTCTTTAGCATTCGAAGACAGAGCCTTGGACTGGTATATGTGATACATTGCCCAGAACGGGAACGCATCCATTCAAGATATCAAAGGTGCTCAAAAGCAACAATTCCGAAAGCCAAAATCTTATTCCCAGCTGGTAGCGAAAGTAAAGGACTTCAAATAAGGTGCGTCTGAGTCATTATGGGAGGTTGATCAACGATTGAAGAAGGCGATTAGGGAAGGAGGGTTCAAATATGATGATAGACAACATATGGAGTGGTTCATCGCTATGTTGTTACTTCACCTACGCACGCCGATGAGTCATCAGACCTTTGAGTCGCAAGAGAAAGCTGTGAAAGTCGCTATGAAACTAGAAGTTGCACCCCGGGAGGATACGTCAGCAGAGGTACAACAAATCCAGGAACAACTTGGGGCTATGCATATTGAGATACAGAACCTGCGAAAAGAGTGAGGAAAGGATAGCTGCGCAGATCTCTAGTGCATACAATGCCGAGTGTCTGGCCATACGAAGGATCAGTGCCCTCTGCTGACGGATTACATGCAAGCAGGAGGACCTAGTCCACTATGCCCAGAGGCAAGTAGGGAACCTATCCTGTTACGACCAGGTTCAAGTGGAACTGAGCTATGGTGTGATGATTTTCGAGTAGCAGGACTACATGATACGAACCATTGCCCTCGGCTAGGTGCATATGTCCCAGAAATAAAGCAACAATGGTGTCGATTTTGCCGATTAGTGGGACATGATGAACAGAACTGTTGTACTTATGACTTAATGATGGATCATGGGAACTTATATAGGGTAAAATCGGACCCTGCGTCGCCGAGAAATTTTGCGCACTTTGGAGCATCGTCGGCCAGAGGCAGAGGAGGTCAGGGAGGAAGCGCAGGACGAGGACGTGGGTAGCTAATCTGTTATAACTGTGGAGAGATAGGGCACTTTGCTAGAGAATTCCCAAATCCCACTAGGCCATCATGAAAATATTGTAGACAGTTGGGCCATGGGGTAGAGGAATGCCCAATTTTAATAGCCGAGATGCAGGAAAAGTAGCCCACCCCGACGCAGAACGTACAAAGTGTTAAAACCGAGTGAGGAAGGCAGATCCAAGTGAAAAATTTATGACACAGAGTGGGCTGGTCACCCAGGGAGCGAAAGAGGGGCTTGCCTCTCAGGAAAGAGTACACTTTGAGGAACAAGCACCACTGGCCGCCCCCACGTGGCTGCCAAGGCAACCTCAGATAGAGGAAGGAGTTGAGCCCTTTTTAAAAGAATGTCTGAAGCTACTACGAAACCCACAGGCTATAGGAAATCTCCAAGCACTACTAAATACATGCGTAGCTTGGCCCAACTTGATCCCTGAAACCAAGGATGTACACAAACTATACAGCTATAAGAAACGCACCGGAAGAGAGATGTGACTAACTGCACAAATCGGTGACTATGAGATGGATCAGGTTATCTTAGATCTTGGGTCGGATGTGAATGTATTACCAAAGCAGACATGGCAACGAATGGGAGAGCCTAATTTGGATGGGCCACCATCCAACTACGAATGGAAAATCAATAGAAGATCATCCCCCTGGGTAGGTTACAAAAATTTATGGTTGACATTGTAGGGGTAAGGGTCCTAGCTTATTTTGAAGTAATAGAAATTGTGGAAGACGCGGACCCCTATCCTGCACTCCTCAGACTGGGCTGGGCAATAGACATGGTAGGTGTCATCAATCTCAAGAAGCGTGGCATGGTTTTTGAAAACAAAGGTATGCGTGTCATAGTGCCACTAGATGCAGCAGAAGGTGCACGGTATACAGAGCCAGCCTATGAGGAGGAGGAATTAGATCACATTTCTAAATTAACTGCGTAGGATGAATATCGGGTTAACCTCATGGATGAAGGAATGCTCTGTTGGGAAAAGGACAGTGAATGTTTTTCTGACTCTGATGAGGAGCTAGAAAATTGGCAAGGTCTGTTGCATGAGGTTTCGGTGCTTTGTTGTATTCATACCATCAGGAATTTTCATCACATCTCTACTAAGGAAAGAAACCTACCCTGCCAGGCGAACGCAAGTGATAGTCAGTAGACTGTTGAACCTACGATTCCCATGGAATGCAGGCTAGGATCACTGCCACTAATACTACGCAGAGCACCTACGCAATGACCGGTATTCTTCACTCAGGGAAAGTATTGGAGTAGGGTGATCCTGCACATAGGGACCCCAGTTGCTAGATGGGCTCCGAGGTCAGTCGACCTACGCAGATACTTGCTGACGTGCAACACTCAAGGGTGCGATCGAACCTTTCCTGGACAGACTTGCCGAGGTACCACTGACCTAGGCATGCGTTGGATTACGGATCTGCCTAAACCCACGTGTAACTAGGAGAATTTGCGAACACCTCAACTAATAAATGGCACGAGGACGCGTGACACAGCCCTACCGTGTAGGGATGTCCCGACCAAGGGCAGAGCGCATGGCTCGAAAATATTGATGGCCAACTTGCAACAACACCTCACGTCAACCTTAATTCAGGGTACGCGAACGACACACAGGTGTCATCCATGGTCTGACATTCTGTGGAAGCGACCTCAGGCACGAAGGATGACCATCATCACATCCTGATTTGATCAAAAAGGAATCTTACAAGTATGCAAAATAGGCAGAAGATCATCAATACAGCCATTTACGGTAAGAGTGATCCACCTAATCGATGTTCAGTCTCACGAATGGGCTACTTGACCATTAAATAGCTCTGGAAGGTGTGAAGTTGGCTGGGTAACTTCGCACCAAGCTATTTATTCAACCTACAACATGCTCCTGCTATCTGTGTACTAGTTTTTTGCGCTCATTAACATTCTCTGGGATGCCCGTTTTCTTTTTGCTAAGATGGACCTTAACCTGCCAAATGACCCAGTCCTAGCCATGCACAGAAGGAATGATGAGATACAGGGACATGCTGCCCCTTCTCCACAACTCCAGAGCGCCGCCCATAAGCAATGTGTGTTCACTCCATCATACTGCCTTAGTTAACAGTCATGATACAACTATGAGGGACATCCAAATTGATTTAACGCAGCTATCTCGCACAGAGCCACAAGGACTATCCACCAAAGTGTTGCGAGAGTTTCACCACCGAGACCAGGCCATGCAACAGCAGTATGACACACCTCCAGAAGTACGGGACGAGCGGATTGCAGTGGTCATGGACGCCACGCGTATAATTCAAGAGCAACTGACGCAAGGCGCACAATTGGTCGAAACAGCTACACAATTATGGATGGCAGTGCGGCACCATTTCACGCTTCAGCATATCCAGAAGAAATTATAGCAAGCGGAAGCTACTCTGGACCAATTCAAAGCCTCCTCACCCTCCACCATCTCCGAGCAATGTCTAGCCATCTGGGACAGGATTGAGGACCTTTGCCACAACAATCATGTCATTCGAAAATGGTTGAAACCATGGGCTGACACCGCACTCCAGCTCGCCAAAGATGCTCAGTCTGCCACTGCGCGCCTCCACCGACTAATATAACGGGTTACCGTGGCTCCATATGACCTTGCCTCCCTAACACTGTTCAAAATTGCACAACGAGTAGTGGCCCAGAGTAAGGAAGTGCTCCCACCACTCCTCCGCACTCTAGCTACCTTGCACGCACAAATCAAAGCTGCACCACTGCAGTGACTCAGGACGAGTCACAATATTGTGTTAGGGCACTGTTGGAACAGGGTCTCCTAACAAGCTGCGAAACTGGCCCATTTTGAATATCTTTTATTATATTTAGTCTAGTGCAGGGGTTTTGGGGTGGTTCAAAGCCCCAAACGTATTGTAATGGGTCAAAGGGGTAAACTAGGGGTCTGAAAACCATGGGTTGCGGACCATAGGAAAGTTGAGGCCAGATTGTTATAAATAGAGATGAATTTTGTATTGTAAGGGATAATAATGATGAGATATTGATGCAATCTATTGTTTAAGATATCTATTTGGGTTTTGGAGAAAGGACTCCTGCTGGCTGTGTGCGCGGAGATCTAAGTCTAGCTATGTGCAGACCCTGCTGCTGTGTGTGCAGGTTGGGAAGGGAATTGTAAGGAAGAATTGATGTATGAATGAATGCGAAATATTTTTAGAGAACTGAATCTGTGAGTATTGTTGTGTGAATTACAGATAATTGTTGTATTGTGTGTTTTTTGTCTTTACACTGTGAAAGATCTGTGTATTGTGTTCTTGGATCTGGATCTATTATCTTCTGTATATGTAATGTTGTGTTAATGTTATAAAAAGCATATAACTATAGATCTAATGCACATATATGCGAATAGAGACTTGATTAAATCTGCATAGAACAAGGTAATCTGGGAATCACAGGATCTAGCATAGCTCTACTTACCTTACCCTTCCTTTCTCAGGGTGCGGAAACCTGGTTCCAGTACCCAACCATACTACTTCGGGTGAGACTTTGACCTGCGCAAGCAGGTCACTGCCGAAAGGGCCAATAGTATAGGGGTTTGTTGGAAAACCTCGCACACCGAACCTGGGTCAGGACCCCTCAAGCCAACACCATGCTTTGAATCCATTTTTCTATCTAAGGAAATGGAAGATCGGTTTCAGTTAAGCACTCATTTGCTTGACTGGTTACATTGGAAGTATGATTATTATTTGATGGGATAATTTTGGATCAAACTAGATGTAGGTAGGAGTGCTAATAAGCTCAGTACTATGAGCATATTTTGGTTTTATTTTAAGATTGCTTGTATTTTTCAGTTTCAGCACAGTTCAGATTTCAGCATTCAGAATTTCTAAGTGTAGCAGTGATTTCAGTTTGATGGTTTGCAGTGCATAATTTTAGTTGTATTTTCATTTCAGCTTGCATTACATAGATCAGATTCTCGTCAGAGTTTTAGAAAAAATGATTAAATATTTTCAATCACAAAGGTTTTGTAGCAGAATAAGTCACAGATTCAAGAACAGGCCACTAGTCTAAAGTGTTCTTAACACCTCCAAAAGGAGCTGCCATCCCCAGATGGAGCCTCTGTTAGTATCCTATAATCTGTATAATCACAAGGTGACTGACTATTCTCTTCAAGATCTTTCATATTGTCATTAAGGTTCCACGGCTATCATTTATTTTCTATAGAGAAATTGTTGTCGAAAAAGGGGCAAAGAATGCTTATTCTAAGGTTTTGGAACCCCCATTATAGGATGAAGGTGCTAAATGAAATTGATTCAAAAACCTCACTACACTATCATACTACATTATAGACCCCTACCCTTTTTCCATTTTGGCATATCGCAAGGGACCCTCACCGCATTCATTTTTCATACTACGGACCGCCGATGCAGTATAGTGGGACCCTTCTAACCACATCAACCTTACCTTATTGCAAATTCCACCTGAAACCTTTATCTCATTGACCCCTTCCATACCTTTTTTCATTAGCATTTCGCAGCAATCCTTGTCGTGTTCATTTTCCACTCCATAAATCTTCCTATGTGATGTTAAAGGGACCCAAATTTCCCTGCCACATCACCCTTTTCCCCACCGTCCATCACACATCGCAATCAGTGTTTTTTGTGTTTACACGTTAAGACCTCACAGGTTAATTGTTCCAAGTTGTGATGCGATAAGTTATTCGTTGCAATGTGTGATAATCCTATATGTTGCGGTGTGCAGTAAACTTAAATCCTGCGATTTGCAAGATGGGTGGGACCAAATCGCATATCGCACTTCGCGAGTTCAAAAGGGTTAGTGCTAAGGAATATTTTAAAAACGTCAATTTTCGACCTACGAGTGGGCCTGCCTCCTTGCCACATCACCATCCACTCATACCCTAACGGTCATCTATCCCCGACCCCACCATTACATCGCACGCCATTCCACCTTAAACTCCTCGAACCTTTCCACCGTCTCCACCCCCCATCTCCACATCCAACAATCCCCACACATTTCTCACCCCCCTCGGCCTTCGAACTTTAACCATTGGGGGGGGGGGGGTACAAAATGGGTGGTATCTCTTACTGCCATTCCCACTACATGGCGCGCCTAGGCTACTTTGCACTCCCCTTCATCGATATCGCCTACCACTCCGCTACCCCCCCCCCCCTGGAAAACTGCTCTTCTATGCAAACGAAACCACTCTGCATTCACCTACCAACTCCCGCTTGCCAGATCCTACCACCTCGGCTCCGTGTCTACCTACCCACTCCCGCCACCTCGGCTTCACGTCTACCTACCCACTCCCACCACCACAGCCCCATTACAGTCCATCTGTGAAACTAAAGGAGTATGTAGATGGCGTTACCTCTGACATTGAGGCCTGTAAATGAGTGCACTGACATAATTTACCAGAAATTTAACTACGTACAGGAGACTAAAAGTACAATCAAGTTTGAGAAGCTCTACAGAGTACAGTTCAATAGGTGACAGGGCATGTTCAAGGTTGTTTCATAGGCGTATCTTCCAGTTGTCCCAGCATTTACTCGACCCCAAGATAGCACGGAGATCAACCACTGACTGCAAATCATTATTCTTATATGTTGTCCATCGTTCGAAGGGAAAAGAGGATCTTGTTAATAATAGCATCCTTAGAAGAAGGAGGAATTTTTACGCATGTCACCCCTGTTTTAATCACTTCCATAAAGACTGATGATTAGTTATATATGTGTCATTATTTTTATAACAGTTTCTCTATTTTTAGAAAGAATATGGGAGCTTCGGTCAAATTGAGAGTTTAAATGGAATCAAAACAGTGCCAGATGTCCAGATGTCCTTAATAACTCCAACTGCTTTATTTGCACCTATCAAATGATGTTAGTCCTTCTCTGTTATGTAGGCAAAGAAAGTAATTTTTAGTGACAGCATTGATTGTAATCAGTTAGTAGGATTAGCATATATACTTCACTGTTCAAAATATTAGGGAGGGGGATCTGCAATGAGGAACAGTCACATTCTATAATGTTGTTCACTAATTTTCAAGTGATTGTTTGAAGAGTAATACAAGACTAATCATTCAGGATTTCAAGTGGTGTCTGAAATGGGGAAGTCTTCTCCTTTTTTTATGTGTTTTTCTATTGTTTCTCCTTCTCTGTATTTTTTCAATCTAATTGCAAAACATAAAGTGTGAATAATAGGTTTTATTATCTAGATCACCCTATTCTTGTTGTGTTTACAATATTCTATGTTTTCCACTGACTCCAAATCAAGGAATTCTTAATTTCTCCTCGGTTTCTGTTGAACTTTACATCCAAGGAAATATTGAGGAATTCTTAACTTCTCCTCAGTCTCTACTTTGCCTTACATTTCTTCTTTTCATAATCCATTTAAAGGTATGAAATATCCATGGTAGTGCACCTATCTTGCCCTGTTTCACTCATGCTTTATATTTCTGCATTTAACCACCCGAGCCTCTTTGACTCCATTGCCTAATGGATTTCCCTTGAATTTCCCACCAAACCAATTCAAAATCCAAACTCTGAACCCATTAAATAGCCTAAAATGCCCAATATAACAAATCTATATCTAATAGAGAGATCCCGCTCAGGGTCTAGGAGGGATAGATCCTAGGCCCGAAGCAGTTTTCATGTTACCTCTATAGTTTTGTTTCAGCCTAAAAATTACGAAGTGATAACATGAGGACCTTCTCTTACTACACTCATAAGAGCCATGTAGCAAGTGTACCTCTCTGGGGACCTTCTCTGCCTACATTGTGATGTGGGTGCTCCCACATTATCTCTAGCATCAAGCACCAACCTGTTTGTCTCTCTGGTGCACTTCCTTCCTTCTCTGTATGTCTCTACATGAGTGGGTGTTTCCACTCTCTATTCCCCTACTTATTGTTGCTCCACATCTTGAGGTTCTTATTTTGGAGCTAAGAGCTCTTCAACTGCATGCAACTGAAGCTCCCTCTCAAGGGAAATTTGCATGGCCTTCTCTTCATAGAATTTCACATCTCTCCTGACCATTGTCATCCTATGAGATGGCATGTACACCTGATAGTTGTAAGGTGTATCGGTTTACCCCACAAATATTCCCAACTCAATTGTTAGTTCTATCTTTCTTCTGGAATCTTTGGTTACATGACAATAAAATGATAAACCAAAAATTGTAAAGTGCAACACATCTGGTTTCTTACCTGAAAAATATTCTTCTGGTGTACTCATCCCGAGAATCTAATGGGGATTTATGTTCTGTACAAATAATGTTGTGTTGCATGCTTCATCCCACAAGTGAAACAGTAGGCCACGATCATGCAACATTGCTCATGATGCTCCCACATAAGTTAAGTTCTTCCTTTCTACAACCCCATTTCGTTGTAGGTTATGAGGTGCTATAAATTCTCGTCGGATACCTTCTTAAGCACAGAAATTATTAAATTCATTTGACACATATTCTCCATCGTTGTCACTCCTGAGAGCCTTCACCTTCTTCCATGTATATTTCTCGACAAGTGTTTTGAACTCACAAAATTTTTAGAACATTTTATCTTTCTTCTGCATGAAGAATATCCAACACTTGCATGAAAAATCAACTACAAAAATCAAATAAACATGTGTTTTGTTGTGGAGGCTGTCGAGAATGGTACACACACATATGAGTGAAATCTTTCAAGTATTGCCTTCGCTCGACTGTACTTATCATGAAAGGTGGATTTGGTATAATTATCCAATGTACACCCTTTTCATGTATCTCACTGCTCAAGTACACCCTTGTGAAGTGTTGATGCCTCGAAAATCGTTGCAACAACATTGGGGATAACCACTCGGTCGGAAAATTAAAAACCATTCCTTTTTCGTTTGGAATAGTGGCTCCGACTGGGGATGATGGGACAAGTTTCCAAATAAAGTATAATTGAGTGGGTGTGAGGTATTTATAACTGGATAAATGATAAATGGGAGTGATAATGAACTTGAAATTATATATATATATATATATATATATATATATATATATATATATATATATATATATATATATATATATATATATATATATATATATATACACATACCTATCTATATCTGGGGGCTTAATTATGTTTCTTTTGTATGCGATTTAAAATATTATCCTTAATGTATGAGAATATAGATTATCAAAAACTAATAGAAGTGAAAACAATTAAAGATAATTAATTTGATTAAATATTTAATCAAATTAATTGTTTAAACTCATATTGCATCAAATAACTGAATGTCTTGTATATATATCAAATGATGGAAATATTTGCATGTTCAAAATTGAATTGATGCTCAATTGTATTTGACCTGAAAGGATTGCATTAGTTTTTTTGTGCTAAGTGTCTTTTCAGTTATAAAACATGTGCATACTTGTCTCTTTAGTTTTCTTAAATTTTGAGGAATTTAACCATGAATTGTAGATGATTTTAGTGAATTAGAAGCATGAAATAAGCACAAATAACATTGAAAAACAGTGCAAAACAGAAAAATAAGTCACCACATATCATTTACACACCAGGCATGATGAAGCAGTTCACCCCTCCTGGGCTACATCTGTTGGTCTGGCTCCCAATGGCATGTCCATCTTTCATTATGCTAAAAATTTTGCAAATACATGTAGTTACGGGCCTCTAATGGCTATTTTCACTACACAAATGGCTCTAGAATGCTCCAATTATTCTAGAATGTCTCTTCATTCACTCAGAATGGGAAAAAATTGAGTCTCCAACTCATTTTCCCAGTAACACCTAGAAAAGCTCCACCAATTGTGGAGAACTCCACTTAACTGGAGTTAGTTTAGTGTAATCAGCAAAAATTTAGGGCACGCTCTAAAACTCCACCAGTATTAACCATTATAATAAATTTTATGGGCAGGGGTGGCCACATGCGCAGCCCTAACCCTGGCCTAACTGTAACAGTCGGCGGAAACCACAGTTGTTAACTATGGATAAGGTTTAAACACGGATTGAATGTTGTCAGAGTTAAGGCTTAACTGCGTGGATAGTTAGCATCTCCATGTGACACGTTGAAATAGTTGTGGATATGCTGGTGGGTGGTTGACATTTGTTGCGACATTTTTTATTGTAATTTGAACACCACGGGACCGCTGGCAGGTTGGGACCACTGGTAGTCCCAACCCCGAAACTCATATGTATTAAACTTTAAATAGAACTCGACCACTAATATGGTTAAGTAACAACATAGCACGGGCATTTAAGTTTTGTGGATTCTCTACTGAAGGTCGCGAGTTCGACTCCTGCGGACCTCCATAAAATTTTAATACACCATTCTGGGGACACATGGTGGCCTCTAGGTTGGCCACGTGTCACCCTATGATTGGTCCTCCAAAAAAAATGTACAACTATTAAACAAATGATATAGCACCACTTGTCAGCCTGGGATTGGTTCTGAGGAAAGGAATATTCGTTTTTCTGACTGTGCTCCCTCCATGCTGACTGGGCATCCCAGTCAACCCTGTCACAAAATTTAGTTGTTTGGGAATTCGATCAGAATGCAATATCTCTCTCATACGACATCGGTTTTTCGAACTGTTCATGGTGCCATAATCAGGAAGATGAGATTTACGCAACCATCCTGGTTTCAAACAAGTCCTATAACTTTCAACTTTGAGCAAAATTTATGAACTCCTGATCACTCCTCCCCATTGGGAAGCTTTTGGACCCCAAAATACTTGATTACATGTTCAGTAGATGAGGGTACAGCTCCCTCACCTTTCAAACCTCCATCCAATTTTCCTTTCTTGTTTTAGTTCGTTTGAGCCCAACTCGAAGGTAGTCAACACTTCCCCTCTTGGATGCTCTTGTCCTCCTGTCAAGAATTGTATCTTCCTTGAGCTCATCCAGAAATTCTGGTGAGAAATATTCAATAGAAGGCAGCTAAATATCACTTCCTTGATCATCGATCAAAGGTGTCTCATAAAAACGTAAGTTTTCAACATTAACAACTGAATACATTTGCATATATGAAGGCAAGTCAAGTTGAAATGCATTATTAGCAACGTTCTTTATGATATTGAATGGACCATAGGGAATGGGTTTGAGATTTTTACCTTCCCCTTGCATCCTTTCTTTGCTAATGTGCAACCATACCTCATCTCCCTCTTAAAACTTGTGATCAAATCTATGTTTGTCATGCCTCTCCTTGTATTTTCTTTGACTTTTCTCAAGTTTATATTGAACTTGTTGACGTGTAATCTGAATTTTCTCAATGAACTTTCGAGCCTCGTCAATATCACTATGGCCATCAATTGCAACATCCTTCTCAAAAATGGGGTCTAATGGTGATTTTGTCAAATACCTAAAGCATACTTCAAAAGGTGATGTTTGAGTTGAAGAGTTATTTTCCCAGTTGTAAGCTCTTTTAATGTAATGCAGTTGCTCATCCCACAACTTAGGATGTTTGCTGCAATATCCTCTCAATAGATGCACAACGGTTTATGTTCACCACCTTGGTTTTTCCATCAATTAGTGAATGAAAAGCAGTACTATTTTTCAACTTTGTTTCCATCATACTCTAAATATTGGACCAAAAATTCCCAATGACCCTGGAATCCCTGTCACTAACAATAGAATTTGGCAATCCATAATGAACCCATACATGTTGAAAATAAAGTTTAAAAGTTTGTTCAGTAGTAATGGTTTTCTTACATGGTATAAGTATACACATTTTACTAAATCTATCCACAACTACATAAAGATAATCATGTTGTCTTCTTGACATAGGTATACCTCCAACAAAGGCCATGGAGACACTCTCCCATGGCCTTGATCGTACCAATAGTGGTCTGTACTGTTAGGGTGCTATAATAATAGGGATCATAATTTTGAATTGACTACGTAAAGTCTTGTAATATTGTACATACTTTTTCTTTCTGCAAAATGTTTTCCCATATTAAAAAATGTAAAGAGGGTAAGTCCTAAAATAAAAATCAAAGGACTAAAAGAAAATGATCAAAAAAGAACATAAAGTATGAACCCCACAAAAAGAGATAAAAATAGATCATGAAAGTGTTGCACATTCAAATGCGACTACTTTTAGTTTACTTTTTGCAAATAAAATTATGCATCTTGTCCAAAATGCCACAATTCATGATGGTCAAACAGCTTAATCTTGACTCATTCATGCTTTTAAATTTCAAGTATTGATAGATAGTGAATAAAGATCTAGCCAAACCATTTAATATTGACAGATCGGTAGTTAAATAGAGAAATAAAAATGAGATCAAAAATTTAATCTGAGCCACTGGAAGTCATAAGGTTAGAATTAGATTAGTTGTCTTATCAAAAAGAAAAAAAAAAGGGTCAGCAAGCTCAAATGCACCCAATAAATGAAGAAAAAATGTTAGGTTAAATGATGGGTAGGTAGATTAGCTTCACAAGGCATGGAAAGCATCAATTGGTCATTTCATATCACTAATATCCCCCAAAATCCCCTTCCCCTTGCTTAAAACCCTATTTCCACTCTTAAAAAGGCATTTTCCCTTGTAAAAATATCCCTTTCCCTTCATTTTAACCTTTTCCCCTTATTTCATCATTTTTCCCTTCCTAAAAACCCTTTCCCTAGTTAAAAATCACATTTTCCTTTGAGAAAGTAATTTCCCTTTACTAATTTCCTTTTTTCATCTAAAACACACTAAATCCACTTATCCTAAGTTTTAAATATTTAAAATAATGTCGGGCCCCACTGCAAAAAATCCCTCCCCGATGTTATTTTAACTCATCCCTAGTGTATGTTTAAATCCCGCATCCATATTCACTTTCCCTTGTTTATTAATTCCCTGCTTTATATAGTTTACAAACCCCTTTGATCATTTTAGCATATAAATATATATATATATATATATATATATATATATATATATATATATATATATATATATATATATATATATATATATATATATCCCCCACTATATGCTAAATCCTCCACTATATTACCCTCTCCCACTAATTATCCCGGGTCCCATATCATATTAACCCCCTTCATATTAATTTAAACCTATCGTTTATATATGTTCTTGGGCCCACGTTTAATTTATCCAACCCTGCATATTAACCCGCTTCCCATTATAATAATCTTGAGTCCCACTTTGATTTTAAAAACCCCGCTGACTATATATCCTACCCCACTGTAATAATCCCTACCCACTTATACTATAAACTTTCGCATATATCACCCCGCATATACATATTCCCGGGCCCCGCCTATCAAAGCACTCCAAGTCCTCCATTCGCCCGATCTACTCGATCAAATCCAATGGCCAATAGAAGCTTTCGCACCCCCGACTACTCGACATTTAAAACCATTGGGGGTTGCAAAATGAGTGGTTTCACACCCTCGCTCCCCTGCCACGCGTCAATCCTAAATTTCATTGCACTCCCTATCCCAAAACCATTTTACTGTTTATTACCGTGCGATAACCCGCCATACTCCCATTCTGTTGTACGATGAATACCGCCCTTGTTTGAAAGTTCAACCTCACAGAATATGTTTAACTAATGTTGGTTAAAAACATTAAAACCTTCCCTTTACCATTTATTTACCATCCCTGTTAAAAAACTGCGAGAAAAGAGCCTATGTTGACCTATTTTAAAGCTAGTATAGACTCAAAATCACGCCTTTTGCTACTAGAGCCATTTCCGATTCAGATTTGAAGCTCTATAATACCAAGAAAGCCTATGCTGCGAACAAAACCCTTTTTACAAATAGAAAATGCCATTTCACAGGTAATCCTGAAGCACCTGAGACCTGTACTTAAGCAAGAAAGTTATAAATTAATCAATTGAACAAGTTTAAATATCCTTTGAGGGCATAATCTATGTTAATCCCTTGCAACCTCCTATTTTTTATGTTGAAAATACCCCCCTTGCAGACAAAGACTTCAAAATCAATGACACAATCACTGATTTCAACCTCCTTGAGCTCCATTGCTGGAGCCATGATAAATTTATAGACCAGGCTGATGATATCCTCCTCTGGGATTCAAACCTACCCAGGTATATCTTCCCATAGACCTTCCAGTTTCCAGAAATCATCAGACTCTATCAAGTTAATTATCTGCCCAATGAAAGAGCCCTAGTAACCCCTAGCAAAGAGATTTTGTTCACCATCACTGCAGAATCCATAAACCAAATGTTACATATCAAACCCAAGCTGATGAAGCCCCATTGTCAGTTGAAATCCTCATTGAATTATATCTAAAGCTAGACTTCCCAAAGAGGTTTCAAATCTTCCAAACCTTTCTTCCTCCATCAGTGGAAACCCCAAAGATTAGCCCTCCTTATTCAGCTTCAATTTTTTCAGAGAGTGTTAGTATGAATCCTTTGTCGAAGTGTACGAAAAAGGACCACTTTAGCTACGCATAACTAATAGCCCTAACAACAAAAGTGGCTGCCAATATCTTCAGATCTGCGATTAGTTAGACAAGAAAATAGCTGCAAAACACCAGATCTATGTATGGAAAGACATTAAGCAGTAAAATAGAGGGTTTGCTCCATGCATCCAACAGACAAGACAAGAACACAATTTTTTGAAAGAATTTTTATATTACAGGGCACCTGGGAGGAAAACAAGAAGGTGTATCCAGCTCTCCTCAATGGGATGGGTTCTTTGTAGTCCTCAGCACTTCAGATCTAAGCTTTCTCTCTCTTGTAGGTGTAGAAAACCCAATGCAAAAAATGAAGCTCAATGGGAGCAAATGATGAAAAATGAGACCAAGTGTATAGATCCAGAGTGATCTAGTAGGCAACAAAAGGTGAGGAATGATGGGGAAAAACCCTCCTATTTATAACAAAATATTGGGTCATTCTAGATCTTGGTGCATGATTAAAATAATGTTAACCAAATCTAGATCCACCTTTTATGGAATATTTTATTATATTTGTTGAAGGGAAAAAGTATTTGACTTGGGTCAAATCCCTTTATTTGTTAATAATAAATAAATAAATGATTTATTTATCTTTTTAAGGAAGTGGTTGAAGGATAATTAAATAAATAATGATTTATTTAATTATTTGTAGGTGATTTGGTCATATTTAACAAAGAATATTATCTAAATAAGATTTAAATAATTATTCCTAGAAAATAATAAGATAAATAAAGGTTTATCTAATTAATTTCTTTGTTTTTGGGTTAAACGTGACTAGGAATAATAATTAAATTATGGTTTAATTAATTATTCCATGAGGAAAATTAAACAAATATGGAACATTTTAATATTTCTTGCAGGGTTTCCTGTTTTAACATAGTGAAAGCGGTTTTACTTAGGGTAAAACTGGTCTTACATGGTGTACTTGGGTCCATCTAATGATAATAAGTTAGATGACTAAAAAATGGTGTAACAGAGAGAACAAGACAGATTGTCATAATGTTTTCTTGTATTCTAGGCTACTTTAAAAATGAATATGTAGATGCTTCTATATTAGGTTTCCTGTCCATTTTCTACCCAGGGCAGCCTCCATCTTTTACATTTAACTTTGTTCAATACTTATCAGATGCCATCCATGAGAAATTAGTTAAATTACCAGAGGAAGGAGTGTTTTAGTACTCATCAATTTTGTTTCATTTATTCATGTACTTCCAATCTGAAAGGTTTGCAGTCAGCCTTCAAAAACTGAACATAGAGGGTAACCCCTAATCTATAGTCTTTTGGACATCCTTGATCAGAAAGGATTCCACAGAATTCACCTACAAGGACTTCATTGATTCATTTTTTCATCCAGTTGTCAACATGCTAAGCAGTAGCAGTCAACCTAGGATTAGTGAAGAAATAAAGAAATTATTGCAATTGTCTGAACACAGTAGGACAGGAGACTAGTATTTATACCAGAACCACACTGAAATTAGGGTGTATGGATTTTTTGATGCAAACATATGTCCGGCCAATAGTAAGGGATCTCCCCGGTGTAAAGTCCCAACTAGACTCTAAACTGTTTGTGATAGGGATTCTGTCTGGGGTGTGGTTCTGGCTACCGCTGAATACTCCTTTTCTCGGACACAAACGTGCCCTGCAAACCTGTGAACACACGATTATCCAAATGGTACAATAAAAATGGTTTATGGGCCCTTAATGAACATAAAACACTGTGAATAGCAATATTAACTAAACAAACATGCGGCCAGGGAAAAGCTGTTAGCAGCACATTATCAAGGTCGTGTTTGTAAGAAAAATTCATTCGAACCACAGAAGAAACAGTTCTTTATGGTTATGTTAGATCCCTGTATTTTCATCAGATTGGTAAGACCAAAAATGCAGAGAGAACACTTGAACCACTTTGGTATTCTAAGATCTAGCCCTCCTGAATCCAGAGAGGGATCTCTCCAATAAGTGCAAAGATTGATTTATCTTTAAAGTTTTTTGGGTATGATATTAGGCTAGTTATGAAGACCGAGGGTTTTTTGTTTGTTTTGGATGGTTGAGCATGATTTTAGTTGAGTGGAAAGTCCTAAAATGAAAGAGTTTCAAAGGTGTGAAGTTTCAAGCAATCAGAACAACATTTGGCTGATAAGATAGATATAACGCTAGTTTTTAGTCCATTGGGCTATGGAGTCATAATAGGGCTTTAATTGAGCAACAACTTCAAGATTGGTCCAAGGGGAAAGTCATCTATATCACAAGACCTTTGAGATTAAATCATGGAAATGGAACAATAAAAGTGTTGAAGGGGTGGAAACAGACACTAATTTCAACTAGGATTTAACAGTCTATCCAAACAAGAAAAGCCTTTTAAGTAACTGTTTAAAACCAACCAAAGGGTAGGGTTCACCATAAACCTCTTTGGACAAGTTCGTATTAAAGCTAACTCAATAGAAAAACAATCCAGCAATCCACATAATTACTTTCAGAAGGGATGAAAACACATAAGAGAAACAAAATGCAACTTAAGATCAGATAAGATACTTTTAAATCTAGTATTCTTTCAGCATACACTTAGGGAAACTTTCAGAATTTACCTTTGGATAAAGAAGCTAGAAAACAGGGCACACCATCACTTTTCTAGTCTAACTTTAATAAGAAAATAATGAAAATAACATTCAAGAATAATGTTTAAAGTAAATAGTAGGATGAGGGAATGCTAGCATTCCTAACTGCTTGAACTGTATTGAATCATTCTCAAATAAACGATTTGGAGGAAAACATAGAGATAAAGCTTATCAGTCAGAGAAGAGTACTGTAAACAGTAAATTCTAACTCTATGCATACTGTTCTTTATCAGAGAATAATGGAAAAAATGGCATACATGAAAGGAAAACAATAACAAAGAAAGAAGCACTTCACCAATGATATAGACCAGGATCCCAAGAAACTTCTTGTTTATTGATGTCAAACCAGTTACATTCTTCAAGTCCAATGTTTCAGTTCAAAAATCATCTTCACTTCTCAGCCTAACTTATTTGATCACAAACATAGCTTTAAGAGCCTTTGAACACTATTTACATGTAGAATTTTCGAGCACAAGTATATTTCAAATTTCTGCAACCAACCTTGTTTCATCTTCTACAGAAGTATTTATAGAAGAAATGAGGAGGTGGGATAGAATAAAAGATCTTCACGGTTCAATTAATACAGATAAATGCTTCTCGGCCTTTGAGGGGCTCGATGGAGAAGATTACAGATATTTCCTCTGTATTAATTGTTTTACATTTAAGAATTAAGCTTGGTGGGGTGATTTTGTTGACTTTTAAGGCTCTGTGTCATTTTGTAATAACTCTGCTGATAGTTTATATTAGTTTCTTTGATTCGTAATAATTATTCAGCTGCATTGGGAAAATATCTTTTATTTTGGTCATAATTCAGCCTCTGTTGAATGCTTTGAGGCTACAGGTGGCTTCTGGTAGCTTAGAGGAATCAATTAGCCTCTGATGTGGCATTTGGAGGCATTCTCTATCTAATAGATATTATTGATTTTCTTTAAACACTTTCAATCTTCTTTAGTTTTGTGTATCAGGCTTAATTAGGCCTAATTCTTTGTCTTCTATTCTTTAACTGTGTTTAATTTAGTGGATAAGGCTTTTGATTTTCGATCTTAGCCGTAATCCACCAAAACTGTGATTTAACCTTCAAACCTTCAGTTCTGCTGTGGTTGGGTCTTCAACACTAATACTCTTTACTTTTTTAAATGTTACTGTGTCTTGTTGATGTGCAGGTGTGCAGAGGGTTCTTATGGCATCATTACTCATGATGCACTGATGAAAGGTGAGTTTGAACCCTGTAGGCGGATACTCTTTGATAAATGAAAGCCTGGAGGATCATCATCCTTGGCTTTTATTTTCTTTTAAAATTATTTGAAAAAACTTTAATACCTGCAAAATACACACAAATGTTATAAAAATCCTGCGTGGCTGGGTAAGACTGCTTCAAAGGCTGCAGTTTGGATCGTGATCGTTAGATGAATGCATCCAACGGTGGAAATGTGCTTGTGGGGGTTAAAAGGGAAGTGGTTGGAAGAATGGTGGAAATATTAAGTTAGGGTTGTTGATCTGCAGAGATCGACAGTCGGGAGAAAAAGTAATAACACAATGCAACAGGGTCATATTTACATAACATAGGCGAAAAATACAAATAAATGGGGTTAAAACCTTAATCAGCAGTGAAAAAGGCACGAAGGGAATTTAGGGTTTCCGAAATGATTCTGGGCTGTTGGTTCAGATTGGCCTCAGAGATCAACGGTTGTGATTTATCGCGAAATCCCTTGGTGTATGGCAGAGGGCGATAATATAATGGCCAGATTAAATCTAAGCCGTTGATCTGAAAAGATCAACGGCGGGGAGTGAACGCGATGAAATGCTGTGGGAACAGGGGAAAGCAGTTTCGAGTGGAAAAACTAGCAGTATCGCGTAGTAAAATGGGAGAAAGGTGGTTTCACCTTTTTGAACGTGATATGTGCCAGAGGCTGACATGTGGCACTCTGAAACCGCCCATACCGCGTAGCTCTTGGAGAATTAACCTTCGTGCTTTAGTCCACGTGAAAATGTGCGTCTGCCATCAGATCAGAGGTCTTAGATCGAATGGCTGAGGAAGAGCGTGATAAAGGATAGATGCGCGGGTGATAAGAGGAAGGGTGGTTTTAATTTGGGCCATTAGATGAAACAGATATATGGTGGAGATTAAATCTAGGGTGGGTAGGACCCAAAAGAGCAGGGTCTATCGGGATTAATTTGGGCTATTGGATGAATGGAATGGACAACTCAAATTGATCTCAGAGGTTAATGAAATAATATACAAGGCAGAGAATAGGTTAATATGGGCCGTTGATATGCAGAGATCAACGGTTGAGATCTGGCCATAGAACATTATAAAGCGGGGTTTACATGAAATTAGCCAAGGTCGGGAGGATTGATCTGGACCGTCAGATTAAGAAGAATGGACGTCCCAGATGCAATCGGAGCTTTTGCGATCAGGGAAGGAAAAAGGAAAGGGTGTCGAAGCGATTGACTATGGACCGTCGATCTGCAGATTATATCAACGGTGGGAAATAAATCGGGAGGAATTCATGGCGGGGGAAAATGCTTTGCGATGGAGCGATAAGGGCCATCAAATGTGGGAAGGTGGGGAAGAGATCAACGGCTAATATTACATCGGGAGTCCGCCAATCGGGAGTGGGTGAATAAAATATAAAATGCACCCACTTAGATCTTCCGATGCGAGATTGCGCTGGCCGTTGATTGGCCCAAGATCAATGATGGAGGAAGGGTTTAACCAATGAACAGGTGGGACCCTTTATAACATAGAAAAATAAAATTTTTAATGAAAAACAAGGATTTTTGGCTTCGGGGAGGTTTTATATATAAGGTTTAGCGCCCGATTGCGGGGCCTCAGGGTATATGGAAAGAAGCGAAGGGTGGGGGTTTTATACAATGGGGCTTATCGAAATTGGAATGATGGAGAGGCCTTTTCAATCTACCCATTTAGAAAATCTTCGATGCGAGATCCTATTGACCGTCGATCAGCTTTTTAGATCGACGGTCGTTTTCATTAAAAAAAACATTGCACCGGCGGGTTTTATACAAAACATATGAAAAAAGGGTTTTAATGTTTATACAAAGGAAAAATCAAATCGGGGATTATTTATTCACAAATTTTAGCACCTGATTGCAGGCTCTGAGGTTATATGAAGTGGCAATGGGGTCGAGGGTTTATATAAAAAGGGCTAATCACATCAGAGGTCTTAACATAACAAATAGACTTGCGCGCTCCAATTGTTTCGATGCGATATGCACTTTTGGACATAGCACTTGGTTCCAGCACCAAGTCGCATGGAGGGGAAGTGGTTTAGGGCTTAGCCCAAAGGGGCTTAGGCCCATAGTAAAAAATACTATTTTTTATGAATTTTTCAAGGATTTTTGATGGATTTGGGGGTTTCGGTAAGGTTTAAAAACTCATTTTAAACCTTATAAAGAGATTTTCATGAAGGGGAAAGGGGAATAAATGAAAAATGGAGGAATTTTATAGGGGAAAAAGAGAACAAAATGAAGGTTAATGATGAAGGGAAAAAGGAGTAAAATGGGGAAAAATGGGGATTTTTGCAGCAGTCTTTTCTTCATGAAAACAGCAGAATTTCTGAGTTTAAAAGGGAAACAGCAGTGAAGATTAATCAGAGGATAATACATCTTCATAAGGATTCAAGAGATAACAATTTTGCAATAAAACTCGTTTCTTGAAGGCTTCAAAAATGATTTAGCCACCATTTGATATGACAAATTTTATAGGTGGCTAACAGTGGCTCCACTTGGGGATGGTGCCTTCTTAAAGGCATCAAGAATTTCATACTTGCATTCTCTGGGAGGCTGATTAGTGCCTCATCCATTGGGCTACAAGATTCCTTTCTTAGATGATCTTCTTCTGTTTTGAAAATGTTAGCAGCCATGAAAAATCAATGGAATTTCATCAACACAAGCTTTCTACCTACCCAATCCTACTGATCCAACATTTTTTCTTCTTCGAGAGTGCACTTGGATTGGAAAACTCTTTTACAAACATTTTATTCTTTAAAGCAAAAAACTAATCTAATTCTACTTCTTATTTCTCCATGAACTCAGATTAAACAGTTAAGTTCATAAGCTTCTCTACCTAGCTACTAATATGTTAGGATTAAACAGTCTAACAGATTTTTATTCACTAATTTCTAAAACAGAAATTTAAAAGCATACAAGTCAGGATTGAACAATCTAACTTGTTGCTGATCCATGGCATAAAAAACAAGCTACACATAGATATTATTTTACAGAAAATTAAATCAAAATGGAAGGCTTAAGATCTAAAAGTTCTAAGCACAGCCTTCTCTTTTCTTCAGCTCTGTTTTTGAGTTTATTCGAGCTATTTTTCCTTGTTATCTGGTTCAGATTTTGAGTTGATTAGAACCAGTTTTACCTTTGTTTTTTACTCAAAATTAAAATAGATTGGAGTCATTCTTCCTTTGGACACTAAGGTTCAGATTTTGAGCTTGTTTGAACATTTAATTTCTATCCTAATCTTCCTAACTGATAAGCCAAGATTAAGCAGTTTGGAAAATCGAATTCACTAACCTATCAACTGTCAATTTAAAATTAATTAGTCATGATTAGGCTATATGACTAACTAGAAGTGTGTTTTTCAGGAGTGGCATTTGAGCTTGCACATTTTTAGATTTTGTTTCTCTTTTTTGTTGGTATGGGGCTGTACCTTTATTGTTTTTACAATCTGCCCTCTTTTCGTTCTTCTATTATTTTTGTGTTTTTTATTTTTCTAACTTTGAATGCAATAATGGGTGAAATATTTATAATTAGAAAAAAGATAAAAAGGCTTTCAAAAAATGATAGGATCAAGAGAAGTAATGTTTAAGCATCTTGCCATTGACAGGACCCCCAAATATTTCAGCTCCATTCAATTCCTGTAAGAAAAAGGCATTGTTACCAGTAGTAGAATGAATGAGATAAGGGCCAAGCCATAAGTTTTCAAATTTCCCATGCTTGCCCTTGTATTCTCTCCTTGAGTCCCACTTTAAAACTTTGTCCCCAACATTGAAATTGTTGGCCTTTTTTCTTCTATCAAAAATCTTCTTGATGTTGTCTTGCTTTTGCAATGCTTTGTTATAAACCTCCTCTCTAGTTTGCTGAAGATGAATAGTCTGATTTATCCTTTTGATCATGTCATATTCTTCAGATTGAACCTATTGAATCAACTTCATAACTGGTACACCAAGGCTAGTTGGAAAATTTGCATCTGTACCATACACAAGCTGGTAGGGTGACATCCCAATAGATTTCTTCAATGTCAATCCGTCAGCCCATAGTCAATGAACTAGATTTGTGTGCCAAGACTTCTTTTTGTCCTCCAACAACTTCTTGATTATGTTCACCAATCTCTTGTTTGAGGATTCTGCTAGCCCATTACCTTGAGGGTAATAAGCAGTGGAATGACCCAATGTTATCTGATATTTGTGACAGAATTCAACCATCTTCTTGGATCCAAATGCTGCTGCATTATCAGTGATGATCTTTCTAGGACAGCCAAATCTAGAGAGGATATGAGTCTCCATGAATTTTATGATGACAGAATCATTGGCTTGCCTAGAAGGGATGGCCTCTATCCATTTGGTGAAGTAATCTGTTGCAGTGAGAATCCATCTATGCTGGGAAAATGATGGTGGATGTATTTCTCGTATGAATTCAAGTCCCCACTGTTGAAAAGGAGCTTCAACAGTGATTGGATGCAGAGGTAAGGGTAGAAACTTCCTTTTTCCTTCAAAAATTTTTCATTTATGACAGGAAATTATCATCTTGTGTACATCAAGAAAGAGAGTGGGCCAATAGTAACCAGCCCTTAGGATTTTGTTGGCTGTTGTCTTCTAGTAGAGGTGACCTCCACATTCTCCTTCATGGAACTCGTTCTTAACCTTCTCTGCATCATACTCAGGCAAACATTTAAGCAATATCCCACTTGCATTCTTCCAATAAAGACATTTATCTATAATGCAGTAGTTTACAGCTTTTAACTTTAAAAACCTTGCCTTTGTTTTTGATAAACCAGGAGGTGTGTTCAAATTAATAAAAATGTAAATAATATCAGCATACCAAGAGGAATTCATAAAATGGTCTTCAACAATGGGATTTGAGAGTTCCTCTTGTTCATCTAAATCATTTATCATATTTACATCAAGAACTTCAAAATTTGATTCAGCCATTAATCTAGCTAGACCTTGGCCTTTAATGAGTTTAGTGGGCTTGATCTCTAAATCATATTCAAGTATAACAACTATCCACTTACCTCTCTTACCATCTGGGTCCTGTGTTAGAATGTCTTTCACAACTAAATTTGGGACAAAGGCAATGATGTGTGAGTGCAAGATGTATACTCTGAAGTCTTTTAAAGCCTTGACCAAAGAAAAAGCTTGCTTTTCCATAATGTTATAATTCAAAGGGGCATCTCTCAAAGCCTTGCTAAAGAATGCAATAGGCTGCTCTTGTCCTTGTGGATTTTTCTGTAAAAGGATAGCAGCTATTGTATGTTCTGATGCAAATGAAAAAATATAAAAATATTTTGAAAAATCAGGACTTATTAGGACCGGTGTTTTAGTTAACGCTTGTTTCACTAGCTCAAAGGACTTCTTTGCTTCCAAGGTCCATTTAACCCCTTGCCCCTTTTTCAGCATGTTTGTAATGTTTCTAAGGAGCTCAGCCAAGTTAGGTATGAACCTTCTCAAGAAGTTAATCTTTCCAATGAAAGATTGGAGTTCCTTGATATTTCGAGGATGGGAGATTTGCAATATGGCCTCAATCCTCTTTGGGTCTATCTTAATACCCTCTTCCGAAATGATGTGCCCAAGAAGTTTACCTTCTTGGAGATAGAATAATGTTTTCTTAGGAATTAGAGATATCCCAAACTTTCTGCATCTCTCGAATACTTTTCTCAAATGTTCTAAGTTCTCTTCATCTGTCTTTGAAAAAATAGTGACATCATCCAAGTAAATAATGATAAAGTAGCCCAATTCTTCCAAGAATTCAATGTCCATGGCTCTCTGGAAAGTAGCACCAGCATTCATTAGACCAAAGGGCATTTTCACATACATGAAAGTGCCCCAAGGTGTAGTAAAAGTTGCCTTTAATTGATCATCAGGATAAACTAAAATCTGATTGTATCCTGAGTAGTAATCAAGCAAAGAATTTTTTTTAGAACCAACCACCCTTTGTAAAATATGGTCCATCCTGGGTAAAGGGTATTTGTCCTTCAATGAAGCTTTTTTTAAGTCTCTCACGTCTATACAAAGCCTAATCTCTCATGTTTTCTTCTTAACTAACACCAGATTAGACACCCATTCAAAATATCTAATAGGGACAATAATACCAGCTTCATACATTTTCTTGATTTCCTTCTCCACCAAAGGTAACTGAATAGGGTTGATTCTGCGCAGCTTTTGTTTAAATGGATTTTGGTTCTCCTTGAGAGGAATTTTGTGCTGAATTATTTCAATGTCATAGGATTTCAGATCCTCATAACTCCACGCAAAAACATCAAAAAATTCTTTAAACAACTCTATGTATTTGAGTTTAATGTGAGTTGGTAAAGTCTTAGACAGTTTGATCATCATTGGTTTCAGTTCACTGCCTATATTGCACTCTTCAACTTCAGTTTCTACAGGCTCCAGTTTTGGCTTCTTGGCCACATTGTTGAAATCAAACAACTCTTCTAAAGGGGCTAGACCCTTTGGCAAAGTTTGATTTTTAGACTGCAGAGTTTCTAAGTCTTCTGTTTCTAACTCTGCAATCATTTCTGTTGTGTTTTCAAGTTTGTGAGACATCAGATTTTCATTAGCTATCTCAGGAGACTTTTCATCTTCATCAAGAAAATTTTCTTCACTAGGGCAGTCTATTTCATAGTCTGAATCCGAACTTGGTATTTCAAATTCATTTCTGAACTGCATGAAGTCTTCTATTTGTTTGTCTCTGTCAAACACTTTCCAATACTTATCGTTATCAGGAACAGCTGGTCTGAATTTAATTTGAGTTGTGCATTGTTTGGTTTCATATGGCATTAAGCATGTTCTAGCAGCAAAAGCTAAGTTGTGGGCCATGATATTCCATTTTCATGGGACATAAATCAATTGGGATTCCTCAATCGTTTTCAATAAATCCACGACGTCATTTCGATAGGCCCTAAGTCTAGGGTGATTAGTGTTGTATTCCCCATTTACTTGCCTAATGATTAATTTTGAATCCCCGTGAACTTTAATTCTCTTAGCTCCTAACTTCTTCAACAAATGTAAGCCTAAAAGAAGGGATTTGTATTCCGCTATGTTATTTGAACACTGAAAGTTTAATCTGTAGGTATGGCCTTCCATGTGGTTGTTCTCAGTGTTACGTATCCAGACACCTGCACCAGCATTGCTTCTAGTGCACAACCCATCAAAGTTCATACTCCACAAAGGACTAGTTTCAAGTTCATTAGTTGGGTTACTGTCCTCTTCAACTAAAGTGCTTTCGAATTGTTCTTGAAAATCAGCACTCTATTGAATTTGCTTTAATTCCTCAGGTTTTTCACTACGTTGAGGATTACTTTATTGACTATCAAGGTTTAAAAGCAAAGGACGCATGACTTGTAGCTCAAGACCTGTGTGTTGTTTTCTGTAGTTTACAGGTTCAGCAAACTATTTTGACACTTTTGTGTTGTCTACTTCCTCCTCTCTATCGACCATTAATTCAGCTAAAGTGACTTGTTCACTGAATGTTTCATTGTTAAACAGGATAAATGAATCGAGGCTTGTATTTACAGAATACAGAGGAGAGTTCTGGGGTCTCTCTTGGCTAGTAACCATGTACTGCATATGGGACTCCCTGCAAAGTCTTCTTGTCTGATTGAACACAGGGATGGTCGCATAGGTCATGTCCATATGCATAGTTCCTTGTAACTTAGCCCCCCAAGATCTTGATAACAATATTCCATACTTTGGGGGTACATCAGCCACAAAAATATCCATTACTAAGCATTTGGCTGGGATTTGTGCTAAGTTAACGCAGAGTTCTTTGATTAATCCTAAACATTTTACTCTGCTTGAGTCAAAGGAGTAAAGGTCTTTGTAGGGTCGAGTGATTTCAAGGCCTAGGCTCTCCATCACAGCTTTGGGCATTAAATTGTGAGAGGCCCCGGAATCATGCATAGCGTTGTGCAAAATTTTGTCATGAACATTTAAACTTACATAAAAAGGAGGAACTGGTCCCTCTTGATATCTACCTTCAATATTAGGACCAAAAATGAGCTTTGGCTGGTCATCGTTAAGATTGGCATTGTCATTATTCTCTTCTATGTTAAATGCCTTCAAAATTTGAGATACATATACATTCTGGGTAGCTAACTCAGTCAGAGGAACAGAGATTTTAATTCTGGAAATTTCCTGCTCCAAACTAAAAGGAATCTAATTCTTTGAAGTGCTTGTTTCAGCCTTATTAACTGCCACTCTATCAGAAAAACCAGTTTGCTAATTTTGTCTATTTACATTTGTCAAAGTTGTTTTACCAGGAGCATTAGCTGAGGTGCTAACACTACTAAGGTCTGCACTCTATTTTGCATTGTTTTGAGTGCTTTTCTCTTTACCTTTATCAGAATTTCCAGCCACTATTTTTTCCTTCTGTTTTACAATTTTGGGTTTATTTACAGCGTTGTTTTATGAAGATTTGTCAGAGGTTTTAGTTTTGGGAGCTTCCTTATTGCTTTTACTTCTAAGGTCATATTCCTTTTGAGACTCTATGATAACATTTTCCATGTCTTGATAATAAGTTTCATCCTCATCTCTTTTTTCATCATAGGGTGTGTATAGACCTTGTTTTCTATCATAATGAGCTTCAAAGTCATTATTATCTACTCCCAACATATTGATATTATCTTCCTCTGTTTTTTCTAATGTTTCTTCAACCTCACTTACATATTTTTGATGAAAAGGAGGAGTGATCTGTTGATCATCCTCCCTTGGTCTTTTTTTAGGCTAGTTTCTCCTAAAATTTTGATTTTGGTTCTGATTTCTGTTTTGAGGAGCAGTTTGGTTTTGACTTGCTTGTGCTCTCTCAAGAATGCTCATCTTTTTCATCATGTCCTCCATCATTCTCTCCATCTTTGAGCTAGATGTGGAAGGTGTAGATTCCTCTCTGAAGGACACTCTCTTCTCATTCTTCATTCTTGCTCTTTTCTCCATTAAGTTAACTTCCACAGCAAGAGCTCCTTTTTGCATATCTTCAAGGGTTAAAGGATCTCTCTCTCTCAGCTGATAGGCCATCTCAAGATCAAATCCTTTAGGAAACTTGTTTAAAGCTGAGCCTTGTGGAGGTTTTAGGTCTGGGGGAAGGGTATTATAAACAATGTTAAACCTAGTACAGTAATCTTGTACACTTTCCCTAGTGTTTCTATGGAGATTCTTGTAATCATAAAGTATTTGAAGAGGGTTTTTCCTCACTTCCCATTTGTTTAAGAACAATTGATGGAAGGCTTGGAGATCATTTATACTATGAGGGGCTAAGCCTTTAAACCATTTTCTTACTTCTCCCCCTAAACTCTGAGCAAATAATCTAACTTTGATAGTTTCATCGTCAATTTCATTTTTGTCAAAGTAGTCATTCATCTTATCCACATGTTGTGAAGAAGTAATAGCATTACTGGCACCATACAATGGTATTTTGGACTGATAGTTTTGTGGAAGATTGACTAAAGGCATAGGAAGGACTAAGGGAGCATACCATGCTGCCATGGTAGGAGGTGGAGGTGGATTTACAAGAGGTGGATTAACAAGAGGGAAAGTGGGCTAGAATGGAGTGGTTTGGATAGTGGATGTATGAGGAACAAAGGTGGAAGTACCAAAAATAGATTATTGAGCTGATCTTGGATGAGAGACACCTAAATTATGAAGGAAATGTAAATCAGGTGGTGTTGTTTCTCTACTACCTGGACGTTCACTTGTTTCTGGAGATGAAAGTGAAGACTTTGAATCTAGTTTATCTAAATCATCAATCGACCTAGTTCTAAATGGATTTCTTAAGTCAACTTGTGATTGTTGTAGAGCTGCAAGGTTTTCAGGAACTGAATTAGCTCTAAAGGGTGATCTGAAAACAGTTGAAGATTTAATCTTAGGATACTTCCTAAGGATACTTTCAGGGTTGTCAACTATCTCAGGTGGGTTTGGGTCAGGATAGGCTTTAGTATGAATCTTTCTAGGAGCCACTATGTTATGTTTTTCAGACCCAACTAAACAAGAAAATTTAAACCAGATATGACAATATTTAAGAGGCAAACTGATCTTTTGAACAACAAAACTTTAATCCTAAAGCCTTCTAACTGAGTTTAAATGATGTTACAATGATTATGGGTCTTCCCAGTGGAGTCTTAAGGTCTGTTTAGGATTGTGGAGTTTCCAAGTGGAAGTTTTTATCTTTTTTAGAGGTAAAAGGTTTTATGGTCCACCACCATGTTTACTGAATACCAATCTTAAATATTTTTGGGTTTTTCTGAGTTTTTTCAGTCATATGGGTTCTAAGAGTGTGCTAAATTTGTTTCAAAACTTAGCTACGGTTATGAGACAAAGATAGTCTACTTTAAGGCTAAGCTAGCTGATCCTTCAAGGTTCAATAAGATCTTATGATAATCCTAAGGTTTCCTTAGCTTGTCACTGATTCAAACAAGATTTATCATGATTACCATTTGCTTGGTAGTGCTTGAAGAGGGCTGCTTTTACTCACTACACAATTTTTCTTGAATCAAGGTTTTCCTGAGTCCTAAGATGTACTTATACTGCCATTTAACTCAGAAATCCCCAGCAGAGTTTCCAGAAATGTTAGTTGCTGGTGGCTCAACTAGCTAATATACCAAATGTTCTTGATACAGGGGTTTCTAATTATCCAATGATTATCTAAAATAAAAATAACTCAGAATTCCCCAGCGGAGTCGCCAGAAATGTTAGTTCCCTATATTTTCAGCAGATTGGTAAGACCAAAAATGCAGAGAGAACACTTGAACCACTTTGGGATTCTAGGATTTATCCCTCCTGAATCCGGAGAGGGATCTCTCCAATAAGTGCAAAGATTGATTTATCTTTAAAGTTTTTTGGGTATGATATTAGGCTAGTTATGAAGACCGAGGGTTTTTTGTTTGTTTTGGATGGTTGAGCATGATTTTAGTTGAGTGGAAAGTCGTAAAATGAAATAGTTTCAAAGGTGTGAAGTTACAAGCAATCAGTACAACATTTGGCTGATAAGATAGATATAACGCTGGTTTTTAGTCCATTGGGCTATGGAGTCATAATAGGGCTTTAATTGAGCAACAACTTCAAGAGTGGTCCAAGGGGCAAGTCATCTATATCACAAGATCTCTGAGATTAAATCATAGAAATGGAACAATAAAAGTGTTGAAGGGGTGGAAACAGACACTAATTTCAACTAGGATTTAATAGTATGTCCAAACAAGAAAAGCCTTTTAAGGTAACTGTTTAAAACCAACCAAATGGCAGGGCTCACCATAAAACTCTTTGGAAAAGTTCGTATTAAAGCTAACTCAATAGAAAAAAAATCTAGTAATCCACATAATTACTTTCAGAAGGGATGAAAACACATAAGAGAAACAAAATGCAACTTAAGATCAGATAAGATACTTTGAAATCTAGTCTGCTTTCAGCATACACTTAGGGAAACTTTCATAATTTACCTTTGGATAAAGAAGCTAGAAAATAGGGCACACCATCACTTTTCTAGTCTAACTTTAATAAGAAAATAATGAAAATAACCTTCAAGAATAATGTTTAAAGTAAACAGTAGGACGAGGGAACGCCAACATTCCTAAATACTTGAACTATATTGAATCATTCTCAAATAAAAGATTTGGAGGAAACATAGAGATAAAGCTTATCAGTCAGAGAAGGGTACTGTAAACAGCAAATCCTAACTCCATGCTTGTTGTTATTTATCAGATAATAATGGACAAAATGACATACATGAAAGGAAAACAATAACAAAGAAAGAAGCACTTCACCAGTGATATAGACCAGGATCCCAAGAAACAACTTGCTTATTGATGTCAAACCAGTTACATTCTTCAAGTCCAATGTTTCAGTTCAGCAATCATCTTCACTTCTTAGCCTAACTTATTTGATCACAAACTGAGCTTCAAGAGCCTTTGAACACTATTTACATGTAGAAGTTTCGAGCACAAGTATATTTCAAAGTTCTGCAACCAACCTTGTTTCATCTTCTACAGAAGTATTTATAGAAGAAATGAGGAGGTGGGATAGGATAAAATATCTTCAGGGTTCAATTAATACATATAAATGCTTCTCAGCCTTTGAGGGGCTCGATGGAGAAGATTACAGATATTTCCTCTGTATTAATTGTTTTACATTTAAGAATTAAGCTCGGTGGGGTGATTTTGTTGACTTTTAAGGCTCTGTGTCATTTTGTAATAACTCTGTTGATAGTTTATATTAGTTTCTTTGATTCGTAATAATTATTCAGCTGCATTGGGAAAATATATTTTGTTCTGGTCATAATTCGGCCTCTTTTGAATGCTTTGAGGCTACAAGTGGCTTCTGGTAGCTGAGAGGAATCAATTAGCCTCTGATGTGGGCATTTGGAGGCATTCTCTGTCTAATAGATATTATTGATTTTCTTTAAACACTGTTAATCTACTTTATTTTTGTGTATTAGGCTTAATTAGGCCTAATTCTCTGTCTTCTGTTCTTTAACTATGTTTAATTTAATGAATAAGGCTTTTTATTTTTGTTCTTAGCCGTAATCCACCAAAACTGTGATTCAACCTTCAAACCTTCAGTTCTGTTGTAGTTGGGTCTTCAACACTGATACTCTTTACTTTTTTAAATTTTACTGTGTCTTGTTGATGTGCAGGTGCGCAGAGGGTTCTTATGGCATCATTACTCATGATGCACTGATGAAAGGTGAGTTTGAACCCTGTAGGCGGATACTCTTTGATAAATGAAAGCCTGGAGGATCGTCATCCTCAGCTTTTATTTTCTTTTAAAATTATTTGAAAAATGTTATAAAAATCTTGCGTGGCTGGGTAAGACTGCTTCAGAGGCTGTGGTTTGGATCGTGACTGTTAGATGAATGCATCCAACGGTGGAAATTTTCTTGCGGGGGTTAAAAGGGAAGTGGTTGGAAGAATGGTGGAAATATTAATTTAGGGTTGTTGATCTGCAGAGATCAACAGTCGGGAGAAAACGTAATAACACAATGCAACAGGGTCACATTTAAATAACATAGGCGAAAAATACAAAGAAATGGGGTTAAAACCTTAATTAGCAATGGAAAAGGCACAGAGGGAATTTGGGGTTTCTGAAATGATTCTGGGTCGTTGGATTAGATTGGCCTCAGAGATCAACGGCTGTGGTTTATCGCGAAATCCCTTGGTGTATGGAGGAGGGCGATAATATAATGGCCAGATTAAATCTGAGCCGTTGATCTGCAGAGATCAACGGCGGGGTGCGAACGTATTGAAATGTTGTGGGAACAAGGGAAAGCGGTTTCGGGTGGAAAAACCAGCAGTATCGCGTAGCAAAATGGGAGAAAGGTGGTTTCACATTTTTAAACACGATATGTGTCAGAGGCCGACACGTGGCACTCTGAAACCGCCCATATCGTGTGGCTCTTGGAGAATTAACCTTCGTGCTTTATTCCACGTGAAAATGAGCGTCTGCCGTCATATTAGAGGTCTTAGATCGAACGGCTAAGGAAGCGCGCGATAAAGGATAGATGCACGGGTGATAAGAGGAAGGGTGGTTTTAATCTGGGTCATTAGATTAAACGGATCAACGATGGAGATTAAATCTGGGGTGGGTAGGACCCAAAAGAGCAGGGTCTATCGGGATTAATCTGGGTCGTTGGATGAATGGAATGGACGGCTCAGATTGATCTTAGAGGTTAATGAAATAATATACAAGGCAGAGAATAGGTTAATATGGGCCGTTGATCTGTAGAGATTGACGGCTGAGATCTGGCCATAGAACATTATAAAGTGGGTTTTACATGAAATTAGCCAAGGTCGGGAGGATTGATCTAGACCGTCAGATTAATAAGAATGGACAACCCAGATGCAATCAGAGCTTTTGCGATCGGGGGAAGGGAAAAGGAAAGGGTGTCGAAGCGATTGACTATGGACCGTCGATCTGCAGATCAAATCGACGGTGGGAAATAAATGGAGAGGAATTCAAGGTGGGGAAAAAGGCTTTGCGATGGAGCGATAAGGGTCGTCAAATGTGGGAAGGCGAGGAAGAGATCAACGGCTAATATTACATCGGGAGGCCGCGAATCGGGAGTGGGTGAATAAAATATAAAACGTGCCCACTAAGATCTTTTGATGTGAGATCGCATTGGCCGTTGATTGGCCCAAGATCAACGGTGGAGAAAGGGTTTAACCAATGAATGGGCAGGACCCTTTATAACATAGAAAAATAAAAATTTTAATGAAAAACAAGGATTTTTGGCTTCGGGGAGGTTTTATATATAAGGTTTAGCGCCCGATTACGGGACCTCAGGGTATATGGAAAGAAGCGAAGGGCGGGGGTTTTATACAATGGGGCTTATCAAAATCGGAACGATGGAGGGGCCTTTTCAATCTACCCATTTAGAAAATCTTCGATGCGAGATCTTGTTGACTGTCGATCGGCTTTTTAGATCGACGGTCATTTTCATTAAAAAAAACATTGCACCGGCGGGTTTTATACAAAACATATGAAAAAAGGGTTTTAATGTTTATACAAAGGAAAAATAAAATCGGGGATGATTTATTCACAAATTTTAGCACCCGATTGCGGGCTTTGAGGTTATATGAAGTGGCAATGGGGTCGGGGGTTTATATAAAAAGGGCCAATCGCATCGGAGGTCTTAACATAACAAATAGACTTGTGCGCTCCAATTGTTCTGATGCGATAAGCACTTTTGGACATAGCGCTTGGTTCCAGCACCAAGTCTCATGGAGGGGAAGTGGTTTAGGGCTTAGCCAAAAGGGGCTTAGGCCCATAGTAAAAAAGACTTTTTTTTTTGAATTTTTCAAGGATTTTTGATGGATTTGGGGGTTTCGGTAAGGTTTAAAAACTCATTTTAAACCTTATAAAGGGATTTTCATAAAGGGGAAAGGGGAATAAATGAAAAATGGAGGAATTTTATGGGGGAAAAAGAGAACAAAATGAAGGTTAATGATGAAGGGAAAAAGGAGTAAAATGGGGAAAAATGGGGATTTTGCAGCAGTCTTTTCTTCATGAAAATAGCAGAATTTCTGAGTTTAAAAGGGAAACAACAGTGAAGATTAATCAAAGGATAAGACATCTTCATAAGGCTTCAAGAGATAAAAGTCTTGCAATAAAACTTTTTTCTTGAAGGCTTAAAAAATGATTTAGCCACCATTTGATATGACAAATTTTATAGGTGGCTAACAGGTTAGAGCACCCTTCACTAAGCGTTTTCCAGCGATGAGATAAATGTTAATAACAGAGTTTCTTAACATTTTCTATATGAACAACTTAACATCATTAACAACATTTAGTAAGTTGAATTTAGAAATGATATAAGTGGGAAACACGGGTGATTTAATCATAAATATAACAAATGCATAAAGGCAAAATATTCACAATATTAACACATTAACTCCCATCAGATCCAAGAGTGGAATCACAACAAGTGCTTGTATTCATTCATAAAGGGTGCATTCAATGCTATACAATCACTGCTCCTTTGGAGTGCTCGAAAAAAGTTCCTCTACAATTCCCATAAGGGAGTATTTATAAACAAAATTGACCCTTAGGTATCCCTGACTTTTCGCCTTCCCGACTGTTGGTTTACTTTGCGACTTGAGGGAAATTGCGACTTGCGACCTGAGCTGTGGCTGCAACCTACGACCTATGACTTGCTCTAATAGCTTCTATCTGTGACTTGATCATGGAAGTAGTTGGGTGATTAAGAGGTTTGGGACATCCATCTACTACTTTTCTTTAAGGCAAGTCTGCCAAGCTCGATAATCTGTAGCCACTGGGGAGACCTGAGGTGTGTCTTCTCTTAACCTGTGAAGACATTCTAGGGCGTTTGGGATCAAATTTTTCCTCTTGACCATGATATGATTCGATAAGGAGGCCAGTTTAGTGTATATCCAAACTGGTGTCATAATGAACTGGACCATGTTTTCTCTTGACGTCGGCAGGTCTTGCGAGGCGGCTGCTTGCCTTATGGGCTATAAAAATGTTTGAATGTCAGTGGAGACTTCTTCCCATGCTTTCTCTTCTCCAAGTGCACCTAGATAAGGGATGTGGTGTACCTCGGCCATTGAGTCGATGCCACTAATCAAATGTTCATATGTCGACATTACCTTCTCCAGATCCTTAATCAGATTTTCCTTGGATTGTACCTTCATCTGAAACTAAACTTTGTCATTTTGGGTAGTAATCCAATCTCTTCTAGGTAGCGTGGCTGGGGCTTATGGATACCTGTTAGACCACTCAATATCTTGTCCAATGCAGTAGAGGCTTCTTTCAACTGCGTGTTCCTCCTTTTAGTTTCGGCCTATGCCTTTAGTAGAGGCGCTACAGTTTTCTTTATGGTAAACATTTCTTCATAGACCTATTTCATGGAGGCCTCCAAAGTGAATAGTTCTCCCTATATAGTGATTGAAATTTCATTAGCAGGGGTGTCCTTGGCTTGAAATTGTTTGACCTCCTCTTGCAGTGCCTTCTTCTCTTACTCTACTTGGGTTGCCTTGAGTTCAGATGCGTGCAGTCTGTTCTGTAAGGACAAGATCTCTCTGCTCATCCTGCTGACTTTCTCTTCGGTAGCTGCTGCAAAAGAGGTACTGGCTGAGGCAATCATGACCTAGTTAGTCCTGGTGTCCCGTGCCAAACATCTTCTCTTATCTTTCCTGATCTTATGTGTAAATATATCATAGGTGAGTCTAGTGAGATAAAGCACTCCCTCATCTAGATCTTCAGAGGTACCCAGTTTTGAGAGAGTGAAACAGACAGGCTTTGTCTGAGGTACCTCAATGGGTGGCAACTCTATTTGTACCTTTGTTTCTGAGCGCGGTGTCCTACTCCCTTTGGATCCTGATCTGTCCTGCTCCTCCTTCAGTTGGTGCTCTACTTCTACCTTGTCCTGCTCCTCCTTCAGTCGGCGCTCTACTTCTGCCTTGTCCTGCTTTTCTTTCAACCGATGCTCAACTTCTACTCTGGCTTGATCTTCCTTTAACCAGTGCTCGGCCTCCACTTTATCCTGCTTCAATTTCAACTAACGCTTGGCTTCTTCCTTTTCTTCCTCCTCCTTCTTCCTCTGTTCCTCTTCTTTTTTCTTGCAGTTTTCCTCTTCCCGCTTCTTCCTTTGATCTTCCTTCATCTGCTTCTTTCGTTTATCTTCTTCTTCCCTTGCCCTTTCGTCGGCCTCCTATTTAGCTTTGTCCTCCTCTTCTCTTGCCTTCTTTTCGGCCTCTTGTTTGGCTTTGGCTTCCAATTATCTTTGTTGGGCAGAAGGGTTGAGGCCTATACCAGTCTTTGGTTTCTTAAATCTGGAGGATGAGGCTCCTCCTAGTGTATTAGCTCTTTCCTCCAGAGTCTGTTTGTCTTGTTCCTCCTGATCACTTGATTCTATTGGAGCTACCTCTCTATCCTTGTTGTACCAGTTCTTTATTTTGTCTTCAGCTGGGCAGTTAGTATGCTGATAACTCCATTTGAATTTGACCCACTTGCAGTGTGCGGGAATGATTCTCTCGGGACCATATGTATGGTGTGCCAAGGGAGGTAGATGGAATCCCTTTATCTGTTTGGCTTCTGCTTCTACTTCTCTGAATTCATTTACTATGTAGGTGCTGATGGTGAGTGGCAAGGTTGGCCATGGTTTCTTTTTACCTTTAGTGAGGACTTTGGAGAAACTGCCTCACATCTGATAAAAAAATTTCTTGGAGGAGAAGCTTGTCTGTAACGAAGCGAGGCAATGCATGGGGGGCCTTGAGTGACCCAAAAACTCGGAGGCGGGTGCTATCGGTGTCTAGAAACCAATGGGTCACCTGAGTTATTGTATCCATGGCTCGCTCGGACATACATGGGGGGTCTTTTCTAAACAACTTCACGTAGAGGGTGGGGATGAAGCTACCTACTATTGACTCCATGTCTTGCTTATATCTGGAATCCCAAAACACCATTAGGTCTTTGTGAATTTGACCGTCACTCTCTGAGTTCCAGTTATGTGACCACCCCTCAAACTGGCACCTGGCACATACTGCATCTAGGAGATAAGATGTCATGGAAAATTCCTAGGTGTACCCTTCATCGGGTGCCAGAGCTGTAGATATGTTTGACCTGAGAGTTGCTATTATCATGTTGGCCCAGTTGAAACGGGTATCGTACATGGTGATGGCATACATTATAGAGACCCATGCGCCGTTGAAAAAGGTGGCGTCTGGGAAGCCATACATCCTGCATAGCATCGTAGCTACGAGTTTGTAAACTTTCCTGAGACCCGCTGTCGAATATTATAAATCCTTCTTGAGCCAGAATTTTTCTGGGTCTTCCCACAATTCTTTCAATGTTTCAGATATGGGAACTGCATGCGTAGTGGCCCATTCATCATTGAATTTCTGCTCTCGGGTGGGAAGTGCATAGTAGAACTCAGCATCTTGTCCCTTTAGGTTGGCGAAAGTCTTCCTAGAATGGTCCCTAATGACCTAGATCTTGGGGTCAATTCTCTGTAGGATCCATTCAATTAGCTCGGCGCATGGGAACACCGGCAGGTGGGCCCCTGCGTAGTGCAATTTGGATCGTTTAACTTGAATATATATCTTTCGGTCAGGGAGGTCCTCTGGAAATTCAGCTTGAGTTAACTCTTTGTAGATATGGTACCAACTCATATTGTCCCCCTTACCGAAGATGCAGCGTGTGTCTCCATAGATGGGGGGAAGAACAACAAGTCTTTCCTCCTCCGAGATTTCTATCTCAGGACTTTTGTTCCTCTTGCGAACTGCTAGCGGCCCCATGTCACTTGATGCTGACGAAATGGACACAAACTCTAGCTCGGCTTCAATATCCCCTGGCATGTTCATAAAACAATCCCACGACAAGATAGATGCCATTAATTTTGAATATGCAGGTTGTTTCTACATATTCTTAGTAATTTCCAAAGAGGTGGGTTAACCTGCGACCTGGCGACCTTCTGACTAGGTCGCGAGTTCGCTAGGTCACATTGGCTTAAAACTCGACAAAAGGGCGACTTCGCGACCTAGAGACCTGCGACTAGGTCACGAGGTTGCCAGGTTGCTGGGTCGCGTTGGTTGGAAATTTTGCGGAAGTGCGACCTAGCAACTTAGCGACTCGCGACTGGGTCACAAGGTCGCTGAGTCGTTGGGTCGCGTCACTCTACATTCCCATGAAATGTGACCTAGTGTTTCTTTGACTTATCAATGAGGGTGCAAGGTCGCGGGGTCGCTCTAGGGCTTTAAGAACGTGCAATGGAACAAGGCTTAGGAAAAAACACAAGGTGTCCACAAAATCATCGTACAAGGTTGTAAGAGCCTTCACAGGTGAGTTAGGCAAGTTCTTACGATGGGGGGAGGAGAAGGCAGGATTAACACAAGATTTGAATAAAAACCAAGGGAAGAGAGGCTTGCAGAAGGATTTCTAAAGGGTTTGGTCAAGGTCATACAGGGTTAAACTAGGCTACGTTTTGGAAACAATAGTAACAGCTATCCTAGAAAAGAAACAACAGGAGGATCAGGCACTTACCCGGGAAAATAGCACTCCAGCAAGCTTGTCAGAGGTGTTTTTTCTCTCTGTCACGCAGGTCAAATGCGACCTATGCGACCCTTCTATATATAAAGGGGTCGCGCATGTGGGAAATTAATGAGGGTCGCAAGGTCATGGATGAGCTGCGTTAGTGATATGTGTGACCTTGCGACCTAAGGAGTCGAGGAGTCGCAGGGTCGCAAGATTGCTAATTTTTGGTTACTGACTGATGTGCGACCCATTGACTTAGTGACCCTACGGGGTCACAACTTAGGAAAGTTAACCATAATTGAGACTCAATGACCTGAGGTTTAGAAAAGGTGAATTTAGGTCTGATTTCTCTTTTCACAAGTATTAGGGGCTCAAAAATTGAAGGAGAGAAAAATTTTGGAGGGTGTTGTAGCAACTACAACAAATGGCGATTCGCTGGTAGAACCCAGGATCTTTGTTGGTGCTTCATCGGGTGAAGTGTGGGACTGAGCCTGCTGATCCTTCCATTATGTGGATCCCACTACCTTTGTCCTTGGACCTTGCATGTATGCTCCACCTATCTGCATGTCCCAGGGAGCGGGTGTATCACAATTAATTCCAGGATACTGGACGGGAAAGGTTGGAGCCTCCTTGGATATTTCCAGGATGCAGTACAATTATTTTTTCCTCATTGTGTTGCTCCACTGCCAGCGAACCTAATGGTCCTAATGGTCCTGTGTTGCTCCGATGCCAACAAGCTTGGTCAGTACCTCGGCAGAGTCATCACATCGCCTCTCTACGCAGGAAGCCTTTCTCGATCCTTTACCCTTATTCATGTGCTATTTTGCACTTATTTAAAATGTTCTTGAGGCAGTTATTTGACTGTGCTCAAGGCACTTATTTAATAGTGGCAATTTTTCCTAGGGCAGATGAAGGATCCCGACTTATTTTGCTTGCAAGAGAGGTTGCTCCTGGTCTATATGAGGACCTTTTATTTTTTTCCAGATGTCCTTTTGTCTCCTTCGGTTAGCTCTATCCCTTTTCCATCTAGTGACCGAACACACCAAGACTTTCTTTTGTATCACAATTCCCTGGGCCAGCATGCTAGGCAGGCAACCTGTGCTTGGTTCCTGGGACTTAGCTGTGTTTTCCCCATTGAATGCATATCACAGGCAAGCTCGTGTCCCTTTTGAGTTTCTGGGGTGTTTCTTCACCAGCGCAGATTCCAGCACAACATTTCCAATTGAGTAACCTCTACATCCCTCCTTCACATTTGAGATGCTACAGGGGACAGGGTAAATGGGAGCTTGCTGTGAATAAGCGGTTTATTGAAAACAAAGAAGAAACTGAGAACAAAGGCAAAAAATAACACAAAAGAAAATGAAACAAAATAAAAATAGATATATGTTACAGGGTATGATGACGGCCCCTCAGGGCTATCAGGTGAAGTAGTGTTTAAGGTCGTGCCCGTTTACCAGGAGGACCTCAATTCTCCCCTCAAGGGTCTGTAGCCTATAGGTGTGGGAGCACCAGCGCAGATTCCAGCACAACATTTCCAATTGAGTAACCTCTACATCCCTCCTTCACATTTGAGATGCTACAGGGGACAGGGTAAATGGGAGCTTGTTGTGAATAAGCGGTTTATTGAAAACAAAGAAGAAACTGAGAACAAAGGCAAAAAATAACACAAAAGAAAATGAAACAAAATAAAAATAGATATATGTTACAGGGTATGATGACGGCCCCTCAGGGCTATCAGGTGAAGTAGTGTTTAAGGTCGTGCCCGTTTACCAGGAGGACCTCAATTCTCCCCTCAAGGGTATGTAGACTATAGGTGTGGGAGCCGATTTTTTCTTTAATCTGGAAGGGACCTATCCACAGGGCCTAGAATTTGGAGTTATTTCCTTTATCCTCGTGAGCTTTGTCCCACTTTAGGACCAAGTCACCTACTTTGAAAGATTTTTTTCCAGCAGACTTCTTGTCAAACCATCATTTTATTCAACTTTGGTGGATGGTGAATTTTTCCCGGGTTTTCAGCCTTTCCTCCTCTAGCTTCAATAACGTATCTATTCAGGCTTGCAAGGCAGGGCAAGGGGTGCCATGAGTATCTTGGGATAACTGAAGGGCTTGGAGAGACAAGTTGGGAGGAAGAATAGCTTCTTTTCCATACACAAGAAAAAATGGGGAGGTCCCCAAGGATGGCTTGGGCGTGACTCGATCAGCCCATAGGGCATTATGGAGAGAATTCTGCCAATTCCATTGTTGGGATAGCAAAGTCTTTTTGATGATGCAGATGAGGTTCTTGTTAGTTGACTCGGCTAACCCATTTCCTTGGGGGTAATAATTGGCAGAATGTTTCAGCACTATACCATTTTCTAGAGCAAAATCATATAATTTCAACGATGAAAAGTATGTTGCATTATCAAAAAAAAGGGAGGTTGGAATGCCAAACCTGGTCATGATGCATTGGGTGATGAAGGCTCTTACCTCTTGATCATTGACTTGATGCAACGGTATCGCTTCAACCCACCTTGTGAAGTAGTCTGTGGCAATGAGGATGTACCTATGTTTCTTGGAAGAGTGCGGCAAGATTTCCCCAATCACGTCCAGCCCCCACTGCTGAAATGGTTCTTCCACTGTGATAGATTGTAACGGGGCAGAAGGCCGTATATCTCTATTTGCAAACTTTTGGCATTGTTGGCATTTTCGAACATAGGCGTGCGCATATTTGAACAGAGTAGGCCAATAGAAACCGGCATGCATGATCTTGTGAGCAGTGGTATCCCCCGCATATTGTCCACCTAATAGACCATCATGGAGTTCCGCCAACAGTTTCTATGCCTCATCATACTCCAAACATCATAGCAGGACACCACTATGATGCTTGCGAAACAACTTACCCTGCACCAGTTGGTAGTATATAGCTTACAATCTTAATGCACGTTTCTACTAAGTGGTTAAAGTGGGACCCATGGTACCATGTTTCAGATATTGCTGGAGATCTATGTATCATGAGGAGTTATCCTGGTGAGATGTGCTATCAGATTGATACATGTCGATCTTGTGTTCCCAATTTTCTTCTTCACTACTCTGTGAGTCTATTGCCTCTGCGGCCATCCGACATAATCCTTGGCCCTTTATAGTGTGTGCTAGCTTGAATTCCAGGTCATATTCTTGGAGGCATGTCATCTAGTTGCCTCGTCTCTCGCCCAGCTCCTGTTGTATGAATAGTGAGTGAACAACTGGGTGAGGCACGAAGACTATGACATGATTCTTCAAAATATACGGCCTGAAGTGTTTACTACCTTGTATACAACATAAGCTTGTTTTTCAATATCTGCATAATTCAGCTCGGCGCCTTGTAACCCAGTGCTCATAAATGATATAGGCGGCTCATCGTTGTTGTCATCTTTCTGAGTCGAGACAGTGGCCAAAGATCAATTTGAGGTAAAGGTATACAAGATAAAGCCTTTATTGAAATTCGTACTATGAAGAGCGGATGCTTCAGCGATGGCTTTTTTGATGTTATTGAACGCTTCTTTCTCAGGAGGATTCCATTTAAAATTAGCATTTTTCTTAATCATGCCTTGCAATGGTTTCACGATTTAGGCGAAATATGATATAAATTTGGACGAAGTTGATTTTTCCAAGGAAAGACTGCATAGCTTTCTTACCACTTGGGGGCGGTATTTGAGCGATGACTTTTGCACGTTCTAGATCCACCACTATGTCGTCTCGAGTTATTATGTGCCCCAACAAGTTTCCTTTGGTGATGGTGAAAATGCTTTTCTTCAGGTTTAGTGAGATCCCGTATTTCTGACACCTTTCAAAAATATGCTTAAGGTGGTGTAGGTGGTCAAATATGTGCTTTGAAAACACGGTGACATCATAAAGGTATACTACCACGCTTTTCCCAATGAGTCCTCTGAAGGTGATGTCCATAGCTCTTTAGAAGGTTGCGCTAGCATTAATTAGGCCAAAGGGCATGTGTCTAACTGTGAACGTTCCCAATTTAGTTCTGAACGTGGTTTTGAGCCGATCGGGCTTAGCCACTAGTACTTGATTATACCCTGAAAACCCATCCAATAGAGAGAACATTTCCGACCCTGATACAGCTTGAAGGATTTGCTCCATAGGAGGTACCAGATAGTTTTCCTTGTCAGAGGCTCTGTTTAAATTCCAGAAGTCTGTGCATAAATGGATTTCACTCGATTTCTTGCGAACAGGGACCAAGTTTGACACCCAGGTCGAATGTCTAACTTTGAAAATTATCCGTGCATCCAAGAACTTCTTTAGTTCCTTTTGGATCATCGATTATAAGACGGGGTGTACTTTTCTTAGTTTCTATTAGAAAGGCTTCACTCCTTCCTTCATGGGTATGACGTGCTGAATTATCCGTGTATCATAAGTCTGAAGCTCATCATATGTCTAGGAAAACACATCTCGGTATTTCTTAAATAATCCAATGAATGCTTGCTTCTCCTGAGGGGTGCACTCATTACATAGATTGACAAGCTTGGGATCCTTGTCTGTCCTGAGGTTAATTTGTCGGTGCGCTAATGTGGAACTTTTCACCTTCGTGTTTGGGGGCCCTCGGAAATGGTTCTATAGGTAAAACAACCTTTTGAGTGACACGATCCCTTTGGGTATGGGATTTTCTTTCCGATCTCATCGTTCTTTCTACAAAGCTCGATCATGATCCTCTTCTTATCTAACTGTGTCTTTGAATACGTTTGTATTGAGCATGAAATCTAGTACCTGTTGGTCATCATTGAAAACACGCCAATTAGTTACATTATCTGGTATGGATGGCCTATAAATAACTTCAATAGAAAGTCCATCTCTAAGTGGGGTGAACCTAGAGGCAGCATTGGCGAGTGTATCAGCTTCTGCATTATGCATTCTAAGTATAGATTTAATACTGAAAGCATAAAAAGCAGAAATTAAATGCCATACCTATTACTGGTAACCTTTCACATGTGGAGACAAACAATGGATGGTGTTACGTACCTGACAAGTGATAATCTCAGAATCGCCAATTACCTTTAAACAACAAACTTTTAGGTCTATGGCCTTTTTGAGTCCGAGTAGCAATGCCTCATACTCGGTTGTATTATTCATGCACTGGAACTCTAACTGGAAGGAAATTAGAAACTTGTTCTTCTGAGGGTCTAGGAAGATACAGCCTGTGCCAACCCTGTCTTGGGTTTTGGAACCGTCATAGTACAAGGTCCATATTTCATCCTCTGATTTGACCAGGCTGTCCAAGCACATTGGGGACGTACTTGAGGCAGCGGTTTCTAATGGGAATTTTGTGGGGGCGGAGGAGTTTTAGGTGATCGAAGATTGGGGAGTTTGATAGCACCAAAAGATGGATTCTAAGAAACACATATCGAGCTCTTCTTGTGTGAAACTGACTGGTTCATTAGTTGCAGCCAGGTTGGTCACAGTATATTTCATGTACGGCTCACTTTCGACCCAGATTTGGTTATTATTGCCCTTGTACGGGAGCCAAAGGTGGGACCAATCAGTGGCAAAGTATCCCTATAGCTTGCTAGACCAATCTCTACTCAACAAAAGGCCATAGGCCTCGGGGATATCCATGATTACTATGTCGATGCATTGATGCACTCTAGAATCGGAGGATAGGCGGATAATGACGTTGTTTATTTTTCCTACTATAGGGACTTGAGATCTGCCAAGTTGGATGATCCTGGCATCAGTTTTCTCAGGGCGCGTGTTTAACTTCTTGCATACGGATAAGGGCATAAAATTCGTGGATGCACCAGAATTGACGAGGAAATTATCGAATTTTAAGTTAAAGATCTCAAAGGAGAGGAGGAAAGGTGGTGTGGATCCTCTGGAGTTGACATTTATGGCATTTATGATGGATTGTGGATTAGCAGCAGTTTGGGCAGATGTGATGCTCACGGGTTTGATTTCCAGCAGATTGGAAAAGGCCTTGAGGATAAGGTCTCATTGATTAGCAATGCAAGCGAGCTCGTAGAGAGAAATATTGGCCCGGGTCTTCTTCATATCTTCGATAATGTTATAACCAGAATCTGTGTGTGAGGCAAGTTCGGTGGTGGTTTTAGGGTAACCCGATGAAGCTTTAGCCTTGGGGCCTTCTCTGGGGTTAGTTGGAATAAATTTTTCAGGAGTCTTGCTTTGGTTTTATGCATTTGGTGGCAAGATTTTCCTTAAGAAAGCTTTCCTTTTTTCTTCAAATGACTGTTCAGGGATCGACCCTTTGCTACTCCAACCATAATTTTGAGGGGATTTAGATTTAGGGTCATCGGCCAAGTTAATATGAGTTGTGGAAGGGATAGACTCTCTGCGGATGACCTCAAAAGCGAGGACAGTGTAACCCATGTCCTCATCTGGGGGGGAGTCATCTTCGTTGTCTGAAATAGCCTCCTCTTCCAGATCTTTGGGGGTTTGGTCTTCCAAAATTAGACTCACCCAGAGGTCATGCTATTAATCCACTAGGGGCAAGTTTTCTCTGAGTGAGAGGCTTGATGGAAAGAACAAAGTTTTCCTTGTCGATTTTTGCAACGTTGAGACCCGCACTTGAGTTTGACGAGGGTCGGCTCATAGCAAGATTATTCTTTCTGAAGAAAGGTTTCCGCATTTTAGCAGCTGGGACAGAATCATTGTTCTTCCTCTTCAGATCAGAGACTTTGTTGGTCAATAGCTTGAGGGATTTTGTGATACTTTCAAAATCAAAGGGGTCCTTATCTTTGTCTCCTGATTTATGGTTTGAGGATTAGGCTCTCTTCGTGGTTGGCTTTTGATCATCCCGTCCTTCATGTTCGATGGCTCCTATGGATAGCATATCTCTTTTGACAGCTAGGGTAGTGGTGTAATTTTCTTCCAAGGTAGCCCTAGCTTCACGCTTCAGGAACATGGAAATATCCCGAGGGAGAGCCCGAGTGTAGTAGTCAATGGTGATGGAATCGTCTAAGGCCATATTCGGTGTTAATTTATTCAAGATCGTAGCAAAGCGTTGATTGAAATATTTGACTTTCTATTTTTTCTGACATTTCAAAGTAAGTTCAGTGACGAGAATGGAAGGAGTTTTGTCTTCCGAAAAATTTTGAAGAAAAATACCGCAGAACTACTCCTAGGATGAGATGGAAGCAACTGGGAGGGATTGGTACCAGGTGGCGGCTTTATTCTCTAAATTATGGGGAAAAAGGCGGCATGATACATCGTCAAATTGTACTCTCATCATTTTTAAGGCCAGGTAAAAGTTTCTTATGTGATCCTCGGCCAGCGTACCCTTTTCGGGGTCAAACTTGGGGAAGTGCCTCTACGGATGCCAAGGCATGTCATGAAGGGGGCCATGGAGGGCTAAAAAATATTGCGCCATCCAAGCCAAAGGCTACACGTGCCTAGCTTGCTGGTGGCACAGTATGTAAACACACCATATTTCACTTTCGAACTCGCTCCCTATGCCTAACCTGGATGCTTCTCCTTCATGATGGGACTGCATGTCCCGATTCCTCCCTCATTTCCCTATATCTTTGATATTTCTCTAGTTATAAAGGAACGGGAATCTATTTTGGTTTCTGTGGTGATGGTGGTGGCCTGGATTCTAGCCTTGGCCACGACCCCTGTTCCCCTGGCCTCTGTTTCCCCAGCCTCTCCCAACTCCTCCTCCAGGCGGGTCGTTTGGTTGAGTGTTATCATTCAAATTTTGGTCCGATTGAGGGTTTGTGTTGGGTTTCGGTTCGGTGACTTCCGAACCGCCCTCTTCTGCCTCCCTAGGGCTATCCAGGGGTTCTTCAGAATTTCACTCAACTGTGTCTACATAATCTTCGATCATAAGAACCATAAGCTAAGGTATGGAGTTGACAAGGGTTCCTTGGTGAGTATGGTTAACTACGGGAGTTCTAGGATTAGCTAAGGAACTAGTGACCAAGGCTCGTTGTAAACCCTTGACAAGGTTGCGAGCGATAGGGCACAAGGCCCTCAGCTGATCTAAAGTAACCTCATAATAAGTGGCTTCCTCCTCCTGGGAATTTTCTAAGGGTGGAGGACCGGTATTTTCATACATGATCTCCCCTTAGGGATTTTGTAATGGGATCTTACTTGTGTGCTCGGAGCCTTCCATTTAGGCCCTCCTTCTAGCGCCAAATCTGTTGACGCGAAAATATGTTCGGCCAACAGTAAGGGATATCCCCGGTGTAAAGTCCCAAATAGGCTCTAAACCGTTTGTGATAGGGATCCCGTCCGAGGTGTGGGTCTAGCTACCGCTGAATACTCCTTTTCTCAGATACAAATGAGCCCTGCAAACCTGTGAACGCATGATTATCTGGATGGTACAATACAAATGGTTGATGAGCCCTTAATGAACATAAAACACTGTGAATAGCAAGATGAATTAAAAAAACATGCGGCCAGGGAAAAGATGTTAGCAACACATTATCAAGGTCTTTTTTGTAAGAAAAAGACGTTTGAACCATAGAAGAAACAGTTCTTTATGGTTAGAGTGCCCTTCACTAAGCATTTTCCAGTGATGAGATAAATGTTAATAACAAAGTTGCTTAACATTTTCTATATGAACATCTTAACATCATTAACAACATTTAGTAAGCTGAATGTAGAAATGATATAAGCGGGAAACACAGTTGATTTAATCAGAAAGATAACAGATGCATAAAGGAAGAATATTCACAATATTAACACATTAACTCCCATCAAATCCAAGAGTGGAATCACAACAAGTGCTTGTATTCATTCATAAAGGGTGCATTCAATGATATACAATCGTTTCTCCTTTGGAGTGCTCAAAAAAAGGTCCTCTACAATTCCCAGAAGGGAGTATTTATAAACAAAATTGACCCTTAGGTATCCCTGACTTTTCGCCTTCCTGACTGTTGATTTACTTTGCGACTTGAGGGAAATTGCGACTTGCGACCTGAGCTGTGGCTGCGACCTGCAACCTGTTAGTTGCTGTGACCTGCGACCTGCTCTACTTGCTGCTATCTGTGACTTGATCATGGAAGTAGTTGGATGATTGCGAGGTTCGGGACATCCATCTGCTGCTACTCTTTAAGGTAGGTCTGCCAAGCTCGATAATCTGTAGCCACTGGGGAGACCTGAGGTGTGTCTTCTCTTAACCTGTGAAGACATTCTAGGGCGTTTGGGATCAAATTTTCCCTCTTGACTGTGATCTAATTCGACAAGAAGGCCATTTTAGTGTATATCCGAACTGGTGTCACAATGAACTAGACCATGTTTTCTCTTGACGCCGGCAGGTCTTGCGAGGCGGTTGCTTGCCTTATGGGCTATAAAAAAATTTGAATGTCAGTGGAGACTTCTTCCCATGTTTTCTCTTCTCCAAGTGCACCCAGAGAAGGGATGTGGTGTACCTAGTCCATTGAGTCGATGCCACTAATCAAATGTTCATATGCCGACATTACCTTCTCTAGATCCTTGATGAGCTTTTCCTTGGATTGTACCTTCATCTAAAACTGAACTTTGTCATTTTTGGTAGTAATCCAATCTCTTCTAGGCAGCATGGCCAGGGCTTGTGGATACCTATTAGACCACTCCAATATCTTTTCCAATGCAGTAGAGGCTTCTTTCAACTGTGTGTTCCTCCTTTTAGTTTCGGCCTGTGCCTTTAGTAGAGGCGTTGCAGTTTGCTTTATGGTAAACATTTCTTCATAGACCTGCGTCATGGAGGCCTCCAAAGTGACTATTTCTCCCTATATAGTGATTGACATTTCATTAGCAGGGGTGTCCTTGGCTTGAAATTGTCTAACCTCCTCTTACAGTGCCTTCTTCTCTTGCTCTACTTGGGCCGTCTTGAGTTCAGATGCCTGCAGTCTGTTATGTAAGGACAGGATCTATCTGCTCATCCTGCTGATGTTATCTTCGTCAGCTACTGCAAAATTGGTACTAGCTGAGTTAATCATGACTGGGTTAGTCCTGGTGTCCAAGACTACGTCCTTCCTTGGATTGACTGCGAGGGGTGCCGCAGGGTCCCGTGCCAAACATCTTCTCTTCTCCTACCTGATCTTATGTGTAAATTGATCGTAGGTGAGTCTAGTGAGATCAAGCACTCCCTCATCTAGATCTTTGGAGGTACCCAGTTCTGAGAGAGTGAAACGGGCAGGGGTTGTCTGAGGTACCTCAATGGGTGGCAACTGTGTTTGTACCTCTGTTTCTGAGCGCGGTGTCCTACTCCCTTCGGTTCATGCTCTGTTCTGCTCCTCCTTCAACCGGTGCTCTGCTTCTGCCTTGTCCTGCTCTTCTTTCAATCGTTGCTCAACTTCTACTCTAGCTTGATCTTCCTTTAACTGGTGCTCGGCCTCCACTTTATCCTGCTTCAATTTCAATTGGCGCTCGCCTTCCACCTTTTCTTCCTCCTCCTTCTTCCTCTATTCCTCTTATTTTTTCTTGTGTTTTTCCTCTGCTTGCTTCTTCCTTTGATCTTCCTTGATCTGCTTCTTTCGTTTATCTTTTTCTTCCCTTGCCCTTTCCTCGGCCTCCTCTTCTCTTGCCTTCTTTTTGGCCTCTTGTTTGGGTTTAGCTTCCAATTCTCTTCGTTGGGCGGAAGGGTTGAGGCCTGTACCAGTATTTGGTTTCTTAGATCTAGAGGATGAGGCTCCTCCCAGTGTATTATCTCTTTCCTTCAAAGTCTAATTGTCTTGTTCCTCCTGATCACTTGATTCTTCTAGAGCTGCCTCTCTATCCTTGTTGTACCAGTTCTTTATTCTATCTTCGATCGGGCAATCAGTATGCTAATAACTCCAATTTAATTTGGCCCATTTGTAGTGTGCAGGAATGATTCTCTTGGGATCATATGTACGGTGTGCCAAGGGAGGTAGATGGAATCCCTTTATCTGTTCGGCTTCTACTTCTACTTCTCTGAAGTCCTTTACTGTGTAGGCACTGATGGTGAGTGGGAAGGTTGGCCATGGTTTCTTTTTGCCTTTAGTGATGACTTTGGAGAAACCATCTGACATCTGATAAAAAGTTTCTTGGAGGAGAAGCTTGTCTATAACGAAGCGAGGAAATTCATCGGGGGCCTTGAGTGACCCAAAAACTCAGAGGAAGGTGCTATCGGTGTCTGGAAACCAGTGGGCCGCCTAATTTATTGTATCCATGGCTCACTCGAACATACATGGGGGGTCTTGTCCGAATAGCTTCACGTAGAGGGCGGGGATGAAGCTACCTGCTATTGACTCCATGTCTTGCTTATATATGGAATCCCAAAACACCATTAGGTATTTGTGAATTGGACTGCCACTCTCTGAGTTTCAGTTATGTGACACCCCTCAAACTGGCACCTGACATACTGCATCTAGGAGATAAGACGCCATGTAAAATTCTGAGGCGTACCCTTCATCGAGTGCCAAAGCTGCAGATATGTTTGAATTGAGAGCTACTATTATCATGTTGGCCCAGTTGAAACGGGTACCATACACGGTGATGACATACATTAGAAAGACCCATGAGCCATTGAAAAAGGTGGCATCTGGGCAGACATACATCCTGCATAGCATCGCGGCTACAAGTTGTAAACTTTCCTGAGACCCGCTGTCGGATATTCTTGATCCTTCTTGAGCTGAAATTTTTCCAGGTCTTCCCACCATCCTTTCAATGTTTCGGATATGGGAACTGCATGAGTAGTGGCCCATTCATCATTGCAGGTCTACTCTCAGGTGGGAAGTGCATAGTATAACTCTACATCTTTTCCCCTTAGTTTGGAAAAATTCTTCCCGGCATGGTCTCGAATGACCCAGATCTTGGGGTCAACTCTCCGTAGGATCCATTCAATTAGCTCGGCGCATGGGAACACCGGCGGGTGAGCCCCTGCGTAATGAAATTTGGATCGTTTAACTTGAATATATATCTGCCGGTCAGGGAGGTCCTCTGGAAATTCGGCTTGAGTAAACTCTTTATAGATCTGGTACCAGCTCATACTGTCCCCCTTACCGAAGATGCAGGTTGTGTCTCCATATATGGGGAGAAGAACAACAGGTCTTTCCTCCTACAAGATTTCTATCTCAGGAATTTTGTTCCTCTTGCGGACTGCTGGCGTCCCCATGTCACTTGTTGCTGACGAAATGGACACAAAATCTAGCTCAGCTTCAATATCCACTGGCCTGTTCATAAAACAATCCCATGATAAGATAGATGCCATTAATTTTTAATATGTGAGTTGTTTCTACATCTGCTTAGTAATTTCCAAGGAGGTGGGTCAACCTGCGACCTGGCAACCTTGTGACTGGGTCGTGGGGTCGCTAGGTCGCATTGGCTTAAGACTCGATAGAAGGGTGACTTTACGACCTGGCAACCTGCAACTAGGTCGCGAGGTTGTCGGGTCGCTGGGTTGCGTTGGTTGGAAACTTTGCGAAAGTGTGACCTAGCGACTTATCGACTCGTGACTAGGTCGCAAGGTCACTGATTCGTTGGGTCGCATCACTCTACATTCCCATGAAATGTGCCCTATTGTTTCTTCGACTTAGCGATGAGGGCGCAAGGTCGCGGGGTCGCTCTAGGGCTTTGCGGACGTGCGATGGAACAAGGCTTAGGAAAAAACACAAGGTGTCCACAAAATCACCTTAGAAGGTTGTAGGAGCCTTCACAGGTGAGTTAGGCAAGGTCTTAGGAAAGGGGGAGGGGCAGATAGGCTTAGCACAAGACTCGAAGAAAAACTGAGGTAGGGGAGGCTTGCAGAAGGATTGATAAAGGGTTTGGTCAAGGTCATACATGGTTAAAATAGGCTAGGTTTACGAAACAATAGTAACATCTATCCTAGAAAAGAAACATCAGGAGGATGAGGCACTTACCTGGGAAAATCGTGCTCCAACTAGCTTGTTAGAGGCGTTTTTTTCTCTCTGTCACACACGTCAAATGCGACCTATGCGACCCTTCTATATATAAATGGGTCACACATGTGGGAAATTAGTGAGGGTCGTAAGGTCGCGAATGAGTTGTGTTAGTGATATGTGTGACCTTGTGACCCTGCGACCTTGCAACCTAAGGGGTCGCAGAGTCGCAGGGGTTGCGAGATTGCTAATGTTTGGTTTCTGACTGATGTGCGACCCAGTGACTTAGCGACCCTACGGGGTTGCAAGGTCGCGGTGTCGTAACTTAGGAAAGTTAACCATAATTTCAACTCAGCGAATTAAGGTATAGAAAAGGTGAATTTAGGTCTGATTTCTCTTTTCACAAGTATTAGGGGCTCAAAAATTAAAGGAGAGAAAAATTTTGGAGGGTGTTGTAGCAGCTACAACAAGATGTCAACTCACTCCATACAAGCTGCCCAAATACCTCCTAATGAGATTATTTTTACTAGTATATATCAGGCAGATCCTAAACTCATATGATGTTAATTTCCTGTCAGCCAAGAAGAAAAATCAGTTTAAAATTAAGAACCAACTTGGTCCTTTCATTTTCAATAACAGGAATGTTGGTCAACAAGCAGATAAGTGTTTACAAGAATTCTAGTTCAGTGATAGTTTCAAATGGCAGTATGATCCTTTGGGAGTTATCATCAAGTTAAGAGTAAAATTAAAATTAACTCCTTTTGTTCATGAATCCAAAATAGATATTGAAAAGTACTCCAACCAGTCAGAGTGGTTGGAGAATACTTTGAAAGAGGTAGAGAAGAAGGTTAATACTAGTTTTGTCCTGCATACTCCAGCCCTACAAGATAGGAACTCTAAGAGAGAAAGAGAAGAAGGTTCATATTCAACTCAAACCACTACTGAAACTAAATTCAAACTAATGTAAAGGAAGAAGCCCAAGCTGAATCCAGTGATTGAACAAGAGGAAATAGTGGACACAGTTGATATTATTGATACAGATTTAATTGTTAGGAACAGTGCACCTCCTACTATTTCAGAGGAAAATAATCATCCTTCAACATCTAATGCTCAGATCATTCAGAAGTAGCATATTTTTGAAGTCTCTTCATCAAGAAAACCAGTAGAGAAAGAACAATATATAATGGAGAAGTATAAAGAAATCAAATTAAAGAATGAGGCATTGAAAGTTGTGACTTATGCCCAATATTGGAAACAGACACCTAGTGACTAGAACAGGTTGCTTTCTGCCTTTGATTATAAAACCAGGAAGATGCAGATGACATTTTTGCGGCCCACAGGGCAGGCTCCAAAGTCATCAGTAGACTACAGGAAAATAGCATTTGAAGTCATGGCTAAATATGTTCATCCTATTGACCAAATTGAATTTCATAAGCAAGCAAGAGAAATGTTATATTCTACTATGACCAACAAAGCTATGAGTGTCCAGAAATTACAAAATTCTCTATAGAATATCAAAGCTCAGTTAAAACTAGAGAAGGCTTCCTCACAATCCAAGGATAATAGAATTAAAACACTTGAAGAATTGGTCATAGAAGTTGGATATGGTCCCAAGAATATCAAATCAGCTGAGGAACTTATTAAAATGAAGAATGCAAACATTGTTGTATTGAAGAAGCAGCTGAAATTACCTCCCAATGAACATCCACAAACAAAAGAAGTTTTAGAGAATGAAGGCCATAAAGATGAAATGATGAATCTCATCATTCAGTTGATAGCTCAACTGAAAGAGATGGAGAATGAGATGGATAAGTTAGTGCCGGAAAATAAGGCCAACATGGAAGCCAGCTTCTACAGTTATTCTCTCTTTTAATAAAACAAGTTTCTTTGTGGTTGATAATTTGTCCTTTTACAAATTAAGGCTTGTTATTTATAGCCTTTTTTGAGATACAATACCATAGGTGGATACCATGGGTAGATACCACTTACAATACCATGGGTAAATCCCATGTGTGGATGAATACCATGGGTGGATACATACCATGGGTCACTTATAATACCATGGGTGAATAAATATCATGGGTGGATGAATACCATGGGTCAATGCCATTTACAATACCATGGGTAAATTCCATGGGTGGATAGATAATATGGGTAGATGAATACCATGGGCTGATTCCATTTTCCATTCGGATCATGAACACATATAACAACCCTGCGAAATTATTGGAGTGATAAAATAATGGCATCTTCGATGCGGAAAACACAGTCCTTAGTCAAATAAATCTTAAAGGAAATACTTTTTCTCATAATTTCACCTTAAGTTTTATTTAGGGTTGTTAGAATATTTCATTAAAAGTTAAAATTATGGCTTCCAAAAAAACATACTATACCAGGTCTCATCCTGATCCACAACCTGCTATAATTGTTGATGATCCTGACAAAATTTTAAGAAAAAATAAAAAAGTAGAAAGTTTAGGAAGTAACAATAAATTATTAAAATCTAATTCACTCCCTAAAGAACTATCAAGCTTACAAGATATTGAATTCGATTTATCATTTGAACATTCCTTGTTTAGAACCAAATCTGAAAATTCCATCTCTGATATTGTAATAGATCTTAATTTCATTCAATTTATTGAAACAAATAAGGAAACTATTTCACTTGATTCAGATCAGTAGGCTCTAAATACTTTTGATGAACTTGATGCTTTGAATTGAAATTTGATTAAAGATATTAACAAATCCTTTTTCCAACAATCATTTGAGTTAGCTGCCCTAGTTACTGCTACCCCTAAGAATTCTACCATTCCTTCAGAAACTGTAAAAAAAGATCCATTTAGTTTCACTTCACCCATAATCTTCACTACAGTTCAGTCCACAGAACAATTCATCCCCAAGCTTCCTCTTCAACCCAAAGTTTCATTCCCATATTCCAGTGCTCCAAGTACATCCTCTAGTATTCCAAATACATCCTCAAGTGTTCCAACTTCATCTGCTAACACTTCAACCTCATCTCTAAGCACTACCACTACACCTCCCAGCCAAACTAGAATATTAGCCATGGCGGCAAGATATGCCCTTTTGGTCTTACCAGGTCAATTAGATGCCATGCCACAAGACTATCAAAGTAAAATCTTTCATTTTGATGGTACTGGTCAATATACTGACCAACAACATGTAAACAAAATGACTGATTACTTTGAATTACATGAAATTGATGAAGTTGATGTTCAAATGAGAATTTTTGCACAAAAATTAGCAGGAGAAGTTAAGAAATGGTTTAAAGGTTTACCTGCTGGTCATATTGTTGATTTAGATGCTTTCCATAGTTTTTTAATCAATATATGGGAAAGAAAGAAAAACCCTTTACAAATATTGTCTGGATACGAAAACATCAGAAGAGCTCCTAATGAATCTGTTTCGGATTATTGTACTAGGTTTAATAGTATTTACAATGCAATTCCTGCCAATATCAAACCTCCACAAGACTTGGTCCTAATAAAATTTCTTGATGGTTTTGATACTGATATGTCTTACCAATTGAGAGAAAGAAACCCTGCAACATTAGAACAAATGTAAAGTGATGCAGTTAGTGTACAAGCAAACTTGTTAGCTAGAAGATCCAGAATGAGAAATGAAAGAAGAGTAACCATTAAGGATGAACCAACCACATCAGATAATAAAATATATAGTTTAGCTAAAAGCATGGAAATAATAATGGATAGAATAGAAAATATGGAAATAAAACCACAATGGGATAATCAACAAAATCCTCAAATCCGAAATCCAAATTTTAGGAAGAATCCTAACACGGGTAAAATAAGAGAATTCGCACCTGATCAACAAATAAGGCCACACTTCCAAGAGACCTATGCTGAGATTTATCAACAAAATGATGAAGACCAGGACACCCAAATTAACTTAATGGGAATCAATGATGAAAATACTATTTTTCTTACCCAAGAAGAACAGGAATTATACATGCTGCAACAATTACAGTTAGAATTTGGAGAGTCTTTTTATTATAAACAAGGCTATGAGTATGAAATATATGAAGTCCACAAAAAATATATCCTTAGAAGTACGAAAAACACAGAAGCCTCTACTAAGAAAACTATTCAAACTCAAACCAAGAAAACAATAAAAGCTCCTGTGAGCAAAGTTTTACAAATCCTCCCTAGAGAAAACCAGAAAACTTCAAGTCCAAAAATTATAGACATTACATCTACTAATACTCAAACATCAACTGCTACTAAAAATACCATTGCCACTCAAACTATCCCAGAAAATAAAATTTAAGTAAAACAGTGGAAACACAAACTGAAATGCCAAATGTAGATAAAAAAGACAAAGGTACCCAAACTGCAATTGGTAAAGAAGAAATCATTCAGTTAGGAAAAACTCAAGTACCATTCAATATTCAAGTTGAGTTAGCCAAATTGAAAATATCAGTTCCTTTAATAGAACTAGTAAAGAATGATTCATACAAAGCCCAAATCACTAAAACACTAAATATAGGAGAAGGAGAAGACTCTGTGAACCTAAATGATGATCAACCAGAATTATTGTTTGGCCCTAAAGTTAATGGTAAACATCAACAAGGAGATTTCCCTCCATTTTACATTAGCTTGAACATTCATGAGAAAATTTTACAAAATGCAATGTTAGATTCTGGAGCATCCCACAACTTAATGCCAAAATATGTCATGGAAAAACTGAATTTAGACATTACTAGACCATACAAAGATCTATTTTCATTTGATTCTAGTCAAGTTAAATGTCTTGGATTGATAAAATATTTGTGTGTTACCCTAGTTCAATACCCAGCTAAGAGTATTATCATGGATATCGTAGTTGTTGATATCCCTTCAAAGTATGGAATGCTATTATCTCGCTCATGGGGATAAAAACTGCAGGGATCACTACAATTAGACATGTCCTATGCCACAATTTCAGTATTTGGTCAGCCCAAAAAGCTTTACAGGTAAACTCTAATGAAATTCATGGTTAGTAGTGCAGAAAAAACCCAAATATCCTATTTATTCTCTACATTCTATGGATTCTTTCATATTATGTAATTCAGACACTGGAAAAGATAAAATTAAAGCAGTAGAACATAAACATAAAGAAATTGACAGTGACAATATATTTCATGAATCAATCTGGCACTTAGATTTCAATGGTTCTGTGAACACATTAGAAGCAGGTGCAAGAATATGGATTTATAACTTAGAGAATGATCATTCTGAAGGTCATGCCTTTAGGTTAAACTTTAAATGTACAAATAACATGGCAGAGTATGAAGCGTCAATCTTAGGACTGCAAATTATGAGAAAACTTGGAGCCAAGAGAGTTTCTATCATGGGAGACTCAGAATTAATCATAAAACAAATCAAAGGAGAGTATCTTGTAAAAAATCCTAGACTGAGCCAATATTGAGAAACCATTCTAGATCTGATTCAATGTTTTCTTGAAACTAACTTTGTTGTTATACCAAGTGTTAGTATGAATCTTAATTCCAAGCATACAAAAAAATAACACTTTAGCTATGCATAACCAACAGCCCTAATAGCAGAGATGGCTGCCAATATCTTCAGATCTGCAGTCAGGTGATCAAGATAAATGCTGCAAAAATCTAGATCTATGCATTAGAAGACATTAAATAGTAGAAAAAACTAGATTTACTCCATGCATCCAATAGACAAGACAAGAATATGTTGAATGAATTTTGTATTAATGACACCTGGGAGGAAAACACAAGAGGGTGTTCCCTGTTCTCCTCAATGGGATGGGTTCTTGTAAGTCCTTAGCACTTCAGATCTTAAATTCCTCTCTCTTGATGGTGTAGAAAACCCAGACAAAAATGGGAGCAAAATATGACTATGATGGTGGATCAATAGTCAAACCAAAAGTATAGATCCAGAGAGATATTTAGGCAACAAAAGGTGGTAAATGAATGGGAAAACCCTTCTATTTTTAACAAAATATTGAGTTAGTCTAGATACTGGTGCATAATTAAAATATTATTAACCAAGTCAAGATCCAACTTTTATGGAATATTTTATTATATTTTTTGGAGGGAAAAGGAATTTGACTTGGGTCAAATCCCTTTATTTGTAAATAATAAATAAATAAATGATTTATTTATCATTTTAAGGATTTTAAGGATGTGGTTGAGAAATAATCAAATAAATAATGATTTATTTAATTATTTATGGGTGATTTAGTCATATTTAACAAAGAATATTATTTAAATAAGGTTTAAATAATTATTCCTAGAAAATAATAAGATAAATAATGATTTATATAATTAATTTCCTTGTTTTGGGTTAAATATAACCAGGAATATTAATTAAATTTTTGTTTAACTAATTATTCCTTGAGGAAAATCAAACAAATGTATATTTATTTAATAATTCCTCATGGGGTTTCCTATTTAGACCATAAACAACTTAATAAAGGTGGTTTACTAAGTTAGTTTCATAGTGAAAGAAATTTTACTTAGGGTAAAATTGGTCTTACATGGTGTACTTGGGTCCATCTAATGATAATAGGTTATATGACCAAAAAATGGTGTAATAGATTGCCCCCCAACGTGCGAGCATTAGGAGCTAATCATATGACTGAAGTACTTTGTAAGAACTCAATCAGTAGACACCGAAGGGGAAGTCCGAGAGAGAGAAATATAAGGTAGACCAAAGTGCTGAGAGGACTAGACCCTGAGGAGGCGAGACTTACAGGTGCGACAAGTCTCTTTTATGAGTGAGTACCTATGCTATAGGTGGCGGGGGAGGCATACCTATGCCCGTCGAGACAGAGTACAAAGAATAATGCGTCCAGTAAAAAAGGGACTGAATAATATAGTACATGTTGGCATAAACATGAGCCAGATAAACAACATGATAATGGATCCCACATACATACTATCCTGGGATAACAGCCAGGACTTTTACAATAATATCTGAGTACATGAGATACAAATACAACCCAGATGCCCCTGTAAACAGGAAAGGGCTCTGAAAATCTAACTGATACATGCAATTAAAAAAGGCGTTGCAAGCGGCTGAGGCCGACATCATCAAATATATGGAGATGCAACGAAGTCTGAGGTGAAGAGGTCATCCAGGTATGTGGGGGGCTACCTGTACGGCCACCCCCTCATGAGGGCTGAGACATCTCACACACCCTCGGGAATCTTTGGTCCAATATGTTGCATTACTGAACCATCGAGTATACTAACCTCGATCATGCTGAAAGGAGTTGGAGCTGAGAAACAATCAAGTCAAAGGGCTATAAGGAGTCTCTTTGCCTGATCCGAGGCACTAAACAAGAGTGGAAGATGGAACCAAGGTACACCGCCCTCTAAACATGTCTTCTGGAATAAATGATCTGATGTCGACATAAGGAGGTCTTCCATAGGTGACGCAATAAGAGGTCCTCAACTAAGGCACGAGAGAAAATAGTAGAGCGACTGATAGATGGACACCAGGGGTGATGATGGAATGGGGGGTACTGAGTAGCGGACGTACAACTTCCCTTGTTAGAGCATAAAGGGCATGGATGACCTGGCAGCGACTGACACAATATCATGAGGGATAGGGGACAGTGGGACTGAAAGCCATAATGGGCAACACGATAGAGGAACCAAGCGATGAAGGATGGAGGACTATATCGGGATACAAAGGGACTCGAGATAGACTCCATAAATTCAATGATGACTCAACTCAGATGTTATAAACAAGGGCGACTTGATGGTGCTACCACACAAAAAAAAAGGGCCAATGGGGACCATGAAAACATGAGTACATGATGGTTACTCACAACGAAGATCGGCACAAGCATGGACAAGTATGAAGGCAAAGGGGTGCCCCCAAGTACAAGTGTGGCGGGTGAAGAAATTTTATTTTGAGGAGTGGTGAAGTGACCCTTCTTGGACAAAATGTGTCCTGGTGAAGTATCAAATCATGAAAAACTAATAGATACCCATTTGAGGGCTCGGTGATAGCTTTCCAACGGTATAGACGGTTTGGAAAACTAAGCTACGTTTTGGTCGCAGCAGGCGAAAGAAAAATCAGGGGTTTCTCTTTTAATAAGGCATTTCCCTCCAAATTCACTCATTTGCATGTGGAGCTGTGGTGAATGTAGACAGGAGAGAAGGACCTAAATCTTGCGGCAAGCGTAGCAGACAAACCAACCATTGGAATCAAGATCCGTCAGTTGTAGGTAAGAGGCCTAACCCTACTCTTTCATCTTAGTGGATTGAAAGTTCAGTTTAGGTCCCCAGAGCTCATGAACAGGCCAGGTCTCACTTTTATGGGTCTGTTCTGCGACCTAGGTAGCAGGTACTGGGCAGAAAACTATGACCTATCCCAGGAAATGACCTAAAAATTGCGACCTATCAGAGAAAGGTGGTTTCAGTGCTATTTTTGGTTGAGATCAGGTATTTTTATGGTTGAGGGGCATAAGTGCCCCCAAGCATGTTGTGTTCATGCCAAAATGTATTTAGAAATGGGGAATCTAAACACATTTTATGATGTGGTGTGCCATTTGTTTTTGTTATGGTTATGCAGTTCGAGAAAGGGAATGGAGGATTGCCAATATTTTTTGGTACTGCATATATGAATCAAATGGACTTTAAGTTTCCAGGTTGGCATACATGGTGTCACTATCCCAAAGAGAGGATTTGGAGATAATGAACTGATGCTCTCCTAGAAAACCCATAGGTTAGTCAACAAAAATGTCTAAGAGACTGGGTTGCTGATGTAAGATGAAGGAATGATAAGGGGTATCATCCCTAGAGTGATCTGAAGTGATATGGGACTCTAGATATTCTTCTAAATGTGGAAGAATAATGGTACTAAAATCGACATGACCAGATACACTAGGAGAGTTGTGGAGAATTGCTTCTCCTAGTCTCTTAAATATGGGTACCCCTTACCCAAACATTGGGTTTCAATGTAATGGCCACAAGGTGTATGTGGTTCGAATGCATGTGTTTGATGTAAGGGGGGATAACTAAAGTTAGGGGTGGTGATTTCTTCCATAATGTCATCATCGTGATAGAAGATGGGGTGACTGGTGGAAGAAAGACCACTTGATGCGGCGAAGCTACCTGACTCATCATCATGAGAATAGAGGTTCACATGTGTTAGGGCCTAAATCTACCTCAGGCTGAGAAAGGCAGAATCTAGGGTAACATCAAACCACGCTTAACCTGGTAGCTAGCCCTACCAGATCGGGAGAGGGCTCTCTCCTTGTCAATCTCAGTAAAAAATTATCAATGAGGCTTGAGATGACTTGATGTGAAGACTGATTTTAGGCTAGGTATGTGTACAAAAGAGTTTGATGGAATTTAATGATGTTTTGTTGGCTCAAATGGAAAGGCAGATTTTGGGTCTGGGGAATGAGGCTCAGTTTTGTAGAGATCTCAATGGGGCAAGGAAGGCAATTGATTTTACACTTCAAATTGAAAGAAATGGAGAGCTTTAGATAGGTGAGCAGTTTAAGAGGGCAAGAAACCTTCAATGATCCTCTTCAAACAGCTGAAAACATAGATAACTAAACAAACCCTAGGTAGAGCACTGCAATTTCAATGGATTCTACCTTTATCCTTGTTTGTTTAAGTTAAGAAGAAATAAGAGAGAAAATGGCATACATAAAACACAATTAAACTTAAATTTACAGAGAGAAACACAATATCAAAGCAAGATGCCACATGAATCCCATAGAGTGTTGCAAACCCTGGTCTATTCCTTCGCCAAACTGCAAAGATGAATGTACAATAATGCTCAAAGCATTCCCAAAATTCCAACCATGATAATGACTAATAAAACATAAGATATAGGCAAAAAAAAACTCATCCTAGCATCTAGGGGTCGAGCTCATAAGATTAGGAGTTGTTCCAACAAAATCTAAACTAAGAACTAAAAAGTAGGCAGTGGAACAGCTTGCCTCTAAAAACTAGGAAACTGATTCATTCAATTGCAAACTACCCTTTGATGGATGAATCTACCTCTATGAGTTAAAATTTAGAAAAATTACATCAAAATCCATCATGTCACATTAAATTACATTATGATTTTGACAACTAGAAGGAAAAAAGTCAAACTGTGAAAAAACTAGGCGAAAAACAGAGTTTTTGACCAAAAATGAGCAAAATTCCTCCAATGCGACGCGCCTGATTTCCCTATGCATAGCGCCTGTTTGCAACTGATTTTGGAGGCCTTCTCAGTGTCCAAATTTTCTCCAAGTGGGATTTTTGGAAATTTCTACCTGTCTACTTTCCAGAACAAGTGGAATTTTTTAATTTGGCCTCCATTTTCCCCTCCAAAATTGAGTTCTCCCAAGACTTCTTCTTGTGTGTCAAAAAAGGGGCGGAAAGCTCATTTTTGGGGTGTTTTTGACCTTTTTGGAAGACCAAAACTTGTCAAAATTTATTGGCCATTGGTAGGCATGCATATTTTTCCATGAAAAATCTAAAAATGTTGATTTTTCATCAAAAAGAGTCCCCCATCAAAAGCGAGCGCTAGGTGGCGTGGCACATTGGGCAGAAAAACCTGTGTTTTGGCCCAAAAATTCCAAAAATGAAAAAAGTGTCCCAAATTTTTTGAAATTTGGGTTGAGTTTCCTCCCTTAAGAGCTGTGTTGGCCCAAGGAAGCCTCAGCCAAGATCTGAAGTCTATTATGTTTTTTTCGCCGCTTTGATACCTTCTTCAACTTGGCCTTCAAGTTCTTGATTCTTGCTTTTCACACATGGTTTCTCGCCCAGTAATGGTTGGCCATGTGCCTCAACATATTTTTCTCTTTTTTGGCCTTCTCCAATAGCTTTTCCAAATGCATATTTACCCTTTCAAACCAATTTTCACGATCAGCTTCAATTTCTTGCTCAACTGATGTCAACTTGGTTTTGCTCCTTTTGGCAGCTTTCCAGTTCTCTCGTATGTTTTGCAGCTCCATAATGGCTTGTTGATCCTCTAGCTACTTGTTTCTTTGCTCAAGGTATTTTATTATCCACTTGGCTCTTTGTAGGTTGAGGGAAAAAGCATTAATGTCTGCCTGTTGCTCCCGAATGATCTCTTTAAGCTTTGAGCTTGGTGAGCCCAAATTGATGTCATCATCCTGAATAAGAATGAAATCTCTCTCTTGCCCTCCTGAAGGCCCCTCATCATGTAATGGCTGCTTGCCCCTATCCTGTACCTACTTTTCTGATGGAGGAAGCGAGACCCCTTCCACCCCGGGTGGAGATAATACTCGCTTTGTTGTTGCAAACAACCTTCTAGTGCCCTTTTGGTAGGTGACAAACACCGGCACACTAGCGGTTTGTGTCTCATGACCCTCCTACTGATGTGAAGGTCCACCTGTCTCATGAAAACTTCTGGAGGTACCTGAGGAGCCGTGAAGAACTCATGAGAAATGAAATCCTTACATGAGATTTCCTACAAACCAAGCTGATGCATGACTACAATTTTGATGAGTGAAAAATGATATATACTATTATACTGCTACTGAGGAGTTTTCTTTTGCACTAGAGTGGTCAGCTTCTCAATATTTCGGCACATTAAGTAGGGGAGATTCATAATTCTCACCCTAGTAAAGTGCATCAACAATCTGATGTGATAAGCATATAGGCGAGAAAACCGGCCCTCACAGCTGAAATACTTAATTATGAGTTTCATCAAGGGAGCATATGAGTCTTTGAGATACCGGAAGGGAAAAAATCTACTGAGTTGTCTCAAATAACTAGGCTTGATGTAAGGCTCATACTGTTCTCTGTCAATCTGTTGCCTTTTATTCCACTGCTCTCCAACATTTGGAATGTCGGTTGCTTGAGAAATAGACTCTGGTGTCAAGGTGAATGTCACACCTGCAAGAGTGACTTGACCATTATGTAGATGAAGCACAAACAACCTAGCCAACTCATGATAGTACTGGACTCTAGCAACCATCTCACAGAACTGATAACAGGATTGGTGTTGAAAGCATGTGACAGCAAGAGGGCAGGCTTGCAGCTCGGCAAGTGAAGTAGGCTCCTCTTGTACATGTTTACCCCCCTTGTGAGGTCTCCTTGGTGCATGTATTTCGGTTGGAGAGTCACTGTGTGTCTCTTCATCTCGGTCATAGGATGAATCTGACTCCATGTTTGCTAATGTGTGAGTTTTTTTGATGAGTATGGAGAGATTTATGGTGTTTTCAATTTTTTGCTACCAAGGATGAGAATGTATGAGGGATTGTGGAGGGAAAGGGTATGAGGGATTTTGGAAATAATATAGACAATTTTTTAGGAATGGGGGTTTAGGGAATAGTATGTAGGCTTAGGGATAGCAATTAGGGTTTAGGATAGTGGGATTTAAGGAATATGGGAATTGGAGAATAAATGGATGAAAGTGACAAATGAATGGAGGAGTCAAAAAGTGAGGGAGTGATGGAGTGGATTTGGTAGCAAAAACACAAAGACAAACCCTAGGCAATTGTTTTTGAGAAATTTTGGAAGGAGGTAGGGTTTGAATTTTATCACACTAAACCACCATAAATCTTAAGAAAACTTCTTCACTAGCAATGCAAGGGATCTTAACTTACTTTCACACCACGTATTTTGAGCAAATTTGGAAAATTTGGGGAAGTTTAAGGTGAAATCGGGCTTTGAAGCTCTGTGTGCCGTGCCACAAACCCAGTGCGTCGTGCCTCCCTGATGCGCCACACCTGTGTGTTTCTTGCACTTTGGAGGGTGCTCCAATGCATCGCGCCTGCTCTATGCGCGGCGCCTCAAGCTCAACACGTTGCGCCCTTGAAATTTTCACAATTTTCCCTCAAACTCGCTCCCTTTCTCCAAAACGAATTTCTCTTGTTCAATTTTTCTTCTTTGAATGCCGATGAGCTCTTTGAAGATGATCAAAGGGTTTATATACAAGAGCTTTTAATTTTTCACTCATAAAACCCACTTTTATAATGTTTGCATTGTGACTTACTCTTTCAACTCTGTTTTGGGCAGTCTGCTTCATTTTTACCTTGGATGAACTAAATGATTTGATTTTTTGGTTTTCCTTGCAGGGGATGGAGTTGCTGAAGCTTGACAAGGTGACCAGGTTTTCCATTGAAGTTATTTACATATGAGAGAACTTGAAATTACATCAAATTTATATATAAAAAGATAAAATACTCTATTTTTCCTCAAAACAGAGTTTTGAGGAAAAATACATTTCTGAGCATGCGATTATGAAATTTATTGGTACTGGAACTTTATTCAACCTCCTCATGCGCCTGCTGAACATTATTAGACATTTTGAATACCTTTTTGATGAAACCCTAGACCTAATGAAACTGAAACCCTAGAAATTACTCTTGCAAATTTAAAGACAAAAAGTGACTGCAGATGATCTTGATGAATGGAAATGGGCCAGCAAGTAAAGGACATGAGGGAAAATGTAAAACAGGCCACTACCGTCAGATGATCCATGCTCCTAATGAAATGCATCTGACTGAGCGAGACACCTAATATGCAATGCAACAAGATAATTTGATCACGGACGGAGGGATGAAGATACCGACACTAACAACACGCGCATTGTCACAAGTGGTGACAAAAGAGTAAGCAAATAAAGGATCTACTGATGTTGAGCCCGAGGTGATCACTGAAGGGAGGTAAGGCGAAACATCAGGGGAAGTCTCCAAGGGGACTTCCACCGAGGGTCTCATGGATGAAGATAGGTAGAAAATGGTGGATGAAGGCTCTGTCATCTCGAATTGGCCTCGAATTGGCGAATTGTCACTAACCATGGGCTTGAGATGAGGCAACTCTGGACAATTATGGGTGGCATGACCGACAACATCACACAAAGCACACTGGATGGTGCACTTTGGAGGCTGAGGAGGGGTAGGGTTTGTCAGAGCAGCCTTGTCTTTGGTTTCCTCCTTGCGAGCTTTTTCCTTCTTACCCGAAGCGGTCGCAACAGGAGGTGGTTCCTGTTGAGGTGGCTGAGGCACTGGGGCTGCGGGAGAAGTCATGCGGACTGGTTGAACCAGGGTCAAAGAAATATAATGTTTGGGTTGACCAGGCGGGTAGCGGCTGGAGGATCAAGGTACTAGACGGGAATCCCAAGGGTCAAGTTAGGAAGAGAGAGGGTGGCCATGACAGGTACCGTGTACACTCCTGGGGGTGGAGCTAGGAACGATATTGGACCGGAGGGGTAATGGCCAGGCGGGATGGCTCCTAAATGGCTAAGGCCTAGAGGAACCATTACAAGAGGGTAAAGAGGCTCATGGATACCATCTGAAGGGCTCGGAGGAGGATCTCTAGAAGGCTGAATTGAAGGGCTAGGAGTAGGTTGCAGAGGGTGAGGAGGCTTCTGACTAGCCGAGGTGGGCTGCTTGAGGGCAGCCCAAGACGGTTGCATCATGCAAACATTTGATGAGCTAGGATCAGAGATAAGAGGAGGAAGACCAGGGAATGTACCAAGCAATGAGGAATCTTTGTAGACTCCAGGTGAGACACTGGTCAAAGGATCGATGGTTTGCTTATTGGCCACCGAAGAAATGATGGACTCAGGGGAGGTCTGAGACTTCAGTTCGTAATATATCAACTAGTCAATGGTGACTATCTTTCCGTTATGAGGGAAGGACATCTTGCGGTGGACCACGGATGGGATAGTAGACATCGCATAAGTGTAGCTACGACCCAATAGAATGTTGTAATATAAGGGGGCATCTATGACTTATACGTCAACGCAAAAATTCTTGCCCACAAGAGTAATAGGACAATTGAAGAAAAGGCCAATGGGCTAGGAGGCATGGCCATCCCACGCTCGAAGAGTGATCGTGGAAGGAACCAACTCAGGTGATCCAATTTTCTTCCAAACCGAAGTGGACATCACACAGGTGGATGCCCCCTCATCAATAATGCACCAGGAAACGTTGGCGTTTCAGATCTTGACTGGGATTTGGAAGGCGATGGAAGCAGGAAGGGGAGGATGTTCTGACCAGTCAACATCTAAGACAATCAAGCAATAGTTGGAAGGATCTACAGCACCCATGGCAAATAGTAGAGCTTTTCATTATGAAGGGCACGACTGGAGGAGTTCTAGCATTGAAATGGCAGTAGGAGATTGCGCCAAATCATCTACTATGCTATATGAATGGGAAGCTTTTCCAGAAGCAGCATTTTGGCGTAGTGGTCCTTTAGGGATCTTGGTATGAACCTCTGCCTTAGGCTAAGGGATTGCAAGGGACCATTAGGTTTCAAAAGAAGCTCTGTAGAGACCGAAGGAGGTGGCTCAGGGATAGACGTAGCGGGAGGCTTGTTGTACTGACGGGACCGAGTCTGAAGATTGATGTCTACGGTTAGAGGTTGAGAAGATTTCATCATGAGAATTTGGTAATCAAAGGTACTAGATGGAAGAGTTTGAGTGGCCACCTATCCTTCAGGTGGTTGGGTAGCCACAAATCCTTTCTGAGGGAAAGGATTAGTAAGCACAGCCGGCTGACTAGGCACAGCATTGGGAGGGATGGAAGGGGAGGCTTTCTGTCCTCGCAACGTTGCTTGAGCCTCCCACATCTGCTTCATCTGTTGTAAAAGAGGACAATCGTGTGTATAATGACCATAAACACCACAACAAGAACAAGGCTAGTTGGTGGGAACAGGCATGTCCTGCTTGGGTTGAGTGCCCTGTTGTTGGTTAGCAGTGTTAAGAGCATTATTTTGAGGATTAGGTCTGGGATTACTAGGAGCAGATTGATTTTGAGTGCCTTTCCTCGTCTCTTTGGAGGGAGGAGGATTAGTTGCGCCTTGTTGTGCATACACCTGCCCCTAAGGGGGCGGTGGCTATTGTTGCGAGGGTTGAGAAGGTAAGGGAGGTGGAGGTCTAATGCTGGAGGAGCTGGAACACCAGGCTGTGGATACGGATAATAAGGAGGTTGGGTAAAAATATGGTAAACAGGAGGTTGGGAAAAAAGAGGAGGCATGTCGTATCCTGGATACGTGCTACCGAGAGGGGGAAAAGTGCAGGAGTTGTTGCCCCCCCCAAGGAAAACCATAGCCCAAGGGAGGTTGAGCGTATGGATTAGAGAGAGCTCCAACGATACCTTTCAGTGGCATGAGATTCCCCCGGTGCGTTGGAACCACCGGGTCTGGGAAGATCAGGTAGAACGGTATAAACATAACCTGACTAAGCGTAGATCAGGTCATATTTTAACACCATTTGGAGAGTGGCTTCTTCGATTTGAGGAAAATGTGATGCGACATCTTTCTCGATAGGAGGCAAGAGAGATCTAAGGAACCAGTCCATGTAGACACAGTATTTGAAGGTAGGGGCTTGACATAGGCTCTTTCTTCTCCGCCATTCCTGGACATGATCGGATAGGCATGTCGCAGATGATTGATGAAAAGAAGTCAAAAGTTCGATACCAGTGTCATAACGAAGGGGAAGCTGGAAGTAAGACAAAAAATCCCAGGCAAGAGTTGCAAAGGTGGTATCAGAGGAAGGGGCCTAATCAACATACCACTTAGAAGTTTCACCTGTAAGCATATGTTGGAACAACTGAAGGTGAACAGAGTCATCGATAATGGAGTTAGACGAACACCACATGTGGAAAGATCGAACATGATTTGTAGGATATTCTCCAACAAGGCCTTCAAAATTAGGGATGTCGGAAGGAAGCTTTGTCGGCATAGTAGGCCAACTAGTGTCATGGTGTATAGGGTCATTTATCAACTGGTCAAAATCGGGGAGGCTGAGGCCTGCTATGAAGGTGTTGGAATGGGGTCTCCTAACAAGCTACGAAACTGGTCCATTTTGGTTAATTTTGATTATATTTAGTATAGCGCAGGGGTTTTGGGGCGGGTCAAAGCCCCGAACAAATTGTAATGGGTCAAAGGGTAAGCTAGGGGTCCGAAAACCATGGGTTGTGGACCATAGGAATGTTGAAGCTAGATTTTTATAAATAGAGAGGCATTTCAGATTGTAGGAGATAGGATTTTATGAGCTATTGATGCGATCTGTTGTGTAAGCTACATGTTTAGTTTTTTGGGGGAACAAACTCCTGCTGGCTGTGTGCGCAGAGATCCTAGTCCAGCTGTGTGCGGAACCTGTTGCTGTGTGTGAAGGTTGGGAAGGGAATTGTAAGGAAATTTTGATGAATTAATGAATACGAAGGGTTATTGGATCTGAATCTGTGAGTAATGTTGAATGAATTTCTGGTAATTTCTATGTTATGTATTTTTTGTCCTCTTGCAGTGAAAGTCTCTGTATTGCATGATTGGATCTAGATTTGTTCCGCTCTGGGTATATAATGTTGTGTTGATATTATGAAAAGCATATAATTGTAGATCTAGTGCACGTGGATGCAAATAGATACATAGTTAACTCTGCGAAGAAGCAAGGGAATCTGAACAGAACGCAACCCTGCTTGCCTTACCCTTCCTTTCTCAGGGTGTGGAAACTTGGTTCCAGCACCCACCCATACTACTCCGGGTGAGACTATGATCTGTGAAAGTAGGTCACTACCGAAAGGGCCAGTAGTATAGGGGTTTGTTAGCAAACCTTGCACACCGAACCTGGGTCAGGACCTGGAGGGTCCAGGTAGCAGTTTTTGGGCCAAAAAGTGTGACCTGCACTTCCGGCACTCTCGACGGCAGATTTTAGAAAAAATTGTCGTCTCAGCTACAGCTAATGTCTGTCACCTATGCGATAGGTCCGAAAACACACAGAAGTTATAATTTTTATCATTTTAGGGTTTTACGATTTAAAAAAAAAACCAAGAAATGAAAAAGCAAGAGGCTGAATAGAAATCCTAGGGTTTGAAGCAGCTGGATATGCAAGGATCAGAAAAATGACAGAGGTCATAATCGTAAACCCGTGTGGAGTCGCCAGTTGTTAGTATGAATCTTAATTCCAAGCATACGAAAAAAGACCACTTTAGTTGTGCATAACCAATAGCCCTAACAGCAGAGATGGCTGCCAATATCTTCAGATCTACAGTTAGGTGATCAAGATAAATGCTGCAAAAATCTAGATCTATGCATTAGAAAATAATAGTAAATAAATAAATAATAAATAATCCCTTTATTTGTAAATAATAAATAAATAAATGATTTATTTATCATTTTAAGGATTTTAAGGATGTGGTTGAGTAATAATCAAATAAATAATGATTTATTTAATTATTTATGGGTGATTTAGTCATATTTAACAAAGAATATTATTTAAATAAGGTTTAAATAATTATTCCCAGAAAATAATAAGATAAATAATGATTTATCTAATTAATTTCCTTGTTTTTTATTAAATATAACCAGGAATATTAATTAACTGTTGTTTAACTAACTATTCCTTGACGAAAATCAAACAAATGTAGATTGATTTAATATTTCCTCATTGGGTTTCCTATTTAGGCCATAAACAACTTAATAAAGATGGTTTACTAAGTTATTTTCATAGTGAAAGCAATTTTACTTAGGGTAAAATTGGTCTTACATGGTGTACTTGGGTTCATCTAATGATAATAGGTTATATGACCAAAAAATGGTGTAACACCAAGGAAGCAAAACATGCGGGCACACAGTTTGGCTACTTTTTCCAGTACATGCAAATTGACTTTTCAGCCAAACCACCAATACACTGCATAGGTAAGACATAGGCCCACTATACCGGATAATTTGAAATATTGGCAGATATTTTCACAAGATTCTCAAATCTACAATTTTATGAATGTTGATGAAGGATTTCGAAACTGTAGCATAGATATTGATTTACAGTAGATTACACTATAGATAGTGAGATAGATATAAGTGATGTGGATCAATTAGAACCCACTGAATTCACTAAAGTAGAAATAGATAAGTTAGAAACAATAGAAATAGAAGAAATAGCTAATGATGAGTCAGAGATTTTAAAACTTAAAAATAATATTTTTCCAAAGGGATTAACCCCATTAGAAGATCTTTTTGATTCAAATGATGTAGCTAGAAAACGAAAAATGGAGCCCTTAAGGTCAAACATAGAAGAATGTAATATAGGAACTGAAGAAAAACCCAAGCTTGTCAAATTATCCAAAGCATTACCTCCAACTGAAAAGCTGAAGTACATAAGTCTATTTAAAGAATTTCAAGATGTCTTTGCCTGGAGTTATGAAGACCTTAAATCTTATGACACCAACATTATTCAATATAAAATACCCATCAAAGAATATCAGAAGCCCTTTAAACAAAAGCTTAGGAGAATAAATCCAGCTCTTATGCCATTGATTGAAAAATAAGTAAAAATGATGTATGAGGCACAAATCATAGCACTTATTAGATATTCTGATTGGGTCTCAAATTTAGTTCCCACTAGGAAGAAAATAGGGGAAATCAGAATTTGTGTTGATTTCCAAAACTTAAACAAAGTGTTACTAAAAGATAACTATCCTCTCCCAAAAATGGACCATATTTTACAGACGGTAGTTGGATCATCCAGAATGTCATTACTTGATGGATTTTCTAGATACAACCAAATACTGGTTCAACCTGAAGTTCAAGCAAAGACTGCATTTACCACTCCTTGGGGGACTTTCATGTATTTGAAAATGCCCTTTGGATTGATGAATTTAGGAGCTACATTTAAAAGAGCTATGGATATAGCTTTTTCCAAAGAGATACATAACTTTTTATTCATTTATCTAGATGATATAACAGTATTTTCCAAAACAGACAATGAACATCTAGATCATTTAAGAAGAGTTTTTATTAAATGTATAAAATTTGGCATTTCCATGAATCCCAAAAATACACTCTTTGGATTAGAAGAAGGTAAACTCTTAGGACACATAATTTCAAAAGAGGGAATTAGAATATATGCAACTAGAATAGAGGCAATTTTGAACATAAGTCATCCTAGAAACGTCAAAGAATTGCAGGCATTCTTAGGTAAAAATAATTTTCTTAGAAGATTTATTTCTAATTTAGCAAAACTAATCAGAGAATTGAATAACATGTTAAAGAAATATCCAGCACTTAAATGGACAGTAGAGGCTAAACAGTTTTTTGAAGCAATCAAAGAAGCTCTAACTAAAATGCCTGTCCTTATAAGTCCTAATTTCAAAAAAGATTTTATAATTTTTCTTTTGCTTCAGAACACAACATTGCAACAGTATTGTTGCAAAAGAATGATCAGGGTTATGAACAACCCATTTCTTTTTTCTGCAAATCCTTAAGAGATGCCACACTAAAGTACAACATAATGGAAAAACAAGCACTTTCTTTAGTGAAAGCTATTAAATATTTCAGAGTGTACATTTTATACTCATACATAATTGCATATCTTCCAAATTCAGTAGTAAAGGACATTCTAACTCAGAATGGGCCTGATGGAAAAAGAGGCAAATGGATTGCCACTATATTGGAATATGACATTAAAATAAATCCCACAAAATTGATTAAAGGCCAAGGTTTAGCCAAACTCATGGATGAATCGAACTATCAGGCTTTAGATATAAATTTCATTCCTCAACTAGATGATCATGATGAGATTGTGACTCCACAGATCAGTGAAGCTTTTATTGACTCACCCTGATATGCAGATATCATATTTGTTTTACTAAATCTACAAGCTCCTCCTGGTTTATCTAGAACTAAAGGAAGATTTTTGAAAACGCAATCAATGAAGTATTGTATCATAGATAATGCTTTATTTTGGAAAGATCATGGTGGCATTCTATTGAACGGTTTATTAAAAAATGAAGTTGACAAAGTAATGCAGGATTTCCATGCATGAGACTGTGGAGGACACCTCTACTGGAAAACAAATACTGATAAAATTTTGAGGGAAGGTTTTTACTGGCCCACTCTTTTGCAGATGTTAGAAATTATTCGACCTCCTGTCACAAGTGTCAGATATTTCAAGGGAAGAAGAAACTCCTACCATTACCCCTCAAACCAATCTCTGTAGAAATTCCATTTCAACAATGGGGTTTAGACTTCATTGGTGAAATTCACCTAGCCTCCTCAGCCCAGCATAAATGAATATTGATAGCCACTGATTACTTCACCAAGTGGATAGAAGCCATTCCTTCTAGACAAGCCATTGATTATGTCATTATCTCATTCCTTGAAAACAACATCCTTTCTAGATTTGGATGCCCACAAAATATCATTATTGATAATGTAGTTGCTTTCAAATCCAAGGAAACGGTAGATTTTTGTAACAAATACCACATCAATATTGGTCATTCCACTACATATTACCCTCAAGGTAATGGACTTGCAGAATCCTCAAATAAAATTCTGGTTAATATCATCAAGAAATTGTTAGAAGATAAGAAGAAGACCTGGAATAAAAGTTTAGTTAATGCCTTATGGGCAGACGGACTAACTACCAAAAAATATATTGGTACATATCCCTATCAATTGGTATATGGGATGGATGTTTTTTTTCCATCCTCATTGGGAGTGCCAGTGATGAAGATGATTCAAGAGATGCAAGTAGAACCAAATGATATCCAAAGGAGGATAAATCAAACTATTCATTTGCAGCAAAACAGGGAAGAAGCCTATATCAAATCACAAGTGATCCAAGATAAAATTAAAAATATATTTGATAAGAAAACCAAAGCTAATGATTTCTACATAGGTGACAAAGTACTCAAATGGGATTCTAGAAGAGAAGAAAAAGGTAAACATGGTAAATTTGATTTTCTATGGAAAGGCCCATACATCATTTATGGTTATAGAGGTAACAATTCATTTTTCTTGAAGGAGTTAGATGGAACAGATCTACCAGTTGGACCAGTCAATGGTAGAATGTTGAAGAACCAATTTTCCCCAGATTAACATTAGTTCATTTGATTTACTTTTCTCATTGTAAATAACATTGCAAAGTTTATATTGGATTGGATGATTATCTTTTGAAGTTGAAGCCCGAAGAGAAGGCCCTAAGCTTTTAAAAGGTATAACATCATATGGTTGAATAAAAGGAGAGCTCAGAAAGCAGTTCCAAGGAAAACAAAGTCAAAGTTTCAAGGCCACTCATCTTACAGTTCTTGACATCTCACCAGGAGATGTCATCCCCATGTGGAGCCACTGTTTGGGTCCTATAATAATAGGGATCATAATTTTGAATTGACTATGTAAAGTCTTGTAATATTTTACATACTTTTTCTTTCTTCAAAATGTTTTCCCATATTAAAAAATGTAAAGAGGGTAATTCCTAAAAGAAAAATCAAAGGACTAAAAGAAAAAGATCAAAAAGGAAGATAAAGTATGAACCCCACAAAAAGAAATAAAAATAGATCATGAAAGTGTTGCACATTCAAATGCCACTACTCTTATTTTACTTTTTGCAAATAAAATTGTGTGCATCTTGTCCAAAATGCCATAATTCATGATGGTCAAACAGCTTAATCTTGACTCATTCATGCTTTTAAATTTCAAGTAAAGATAGATAGTGAATAAAGATCTAGCCAAACCATTTAATCTTAGCAGATCAGTAGTTAGGTAGAGAAATAAAAATGAGCTCAATAGTTTAATCTGAGCCGTTGGAAGTCATAAGGTTATAATTAGATTAGTTTTCTTATCAAAAAGAAAAATAAAAGGGTCATCAAGCTTAAATGCACCCAATAAATGAAGAAAAAATGTTAGGATAAATTATGCGTAGGTAGATTACTTTCATGAGGCATGGAAAGTATCAATTGGTCATTTCATATCACTAATATCCCCCAAAATCCCCTTCCCCTTGCTTAAACCCTATTGCCACTCTTAAAAAGGCATTTTCCCTTGTAAAAATATCCCTTTCCCTTCATTTTAACCTTTTCCCCTTATTTCACCCTTTTTCCCTTCCTAAAAACCCTTTCCCTAGTTAAAAATCACATTTTCCTTTGAGAAAGTAATTTCCCTTTACTAATTCCCTTTTTTCATCTAAAACACACTAAAATCCACTTATCCTAAGTTTTAAATATTTAAAATAATGTCAGGCCCCACTACAAAAAATCCCTCCCCGATGTTATTTTAACTCATCCCTATTGTATTTTTAAATCTCGCATCCATATTCACTTACCCCTTGTTTATTAATTCCCCGCTTTATATAGTTTACAAACCCCTTTGATCATTTTAGCATATAAATTATATATATATATATCCCCCACTATATACTAAACCCTCCACTATATTACCCGCTCCCACTAATTATCTCGGGTCCCATATCATATTAACCCCCTTCATATTAATTTAGACCTATAGTTTATATATGTTCTTGGGCCCACGTTTAATTAACCCAACCCTGCATATTAACCTGCTTCCCATTATAATAATCACGGGTCCCACTTTGATTTTAAAAACCCCGCTGACTACATATCCTACCCTACTGTAATAATCCCAACCCAATTATACTATAAACTTTTGCATATATCACCCCGCATATACATATTCCTGAGCCCTGCCTATCAAAGCACCCCAATTCCTCCATTTGCCTAATCTACTCGATCAAATCCAACAGCCAATAGAAGCTTTCGCACCCCTGATTGCCCGACATTTAAAACCATTGGGGGTTGCAAAATGAGTGGTTTGACACCCCCGCTCCCCTGCCATGCGTCATTCCTACAGTTCATCGTACTCCCCAGCCCAAAACCATTTTACTACTTTTTTCTGTGCGATAACCAGCCATACTCCCATTATGTTGTGTGACGAATACCACCCTTGTTTGAAATTTCAACCTCGCGCAATATTTTTAACTACTATTGGTTAAAAACATTAAAACCCACCCTTTACCGTTTATTCACCATTTCTGTTTAAAAAATACGAGAAAAGAGCCTATGCCGACCTATTTTAAAGCCTATATAGACTCAAGATCACGCCTTTTGCCACCGGATTCGTTGCTGATTCAAATTTGAAGCTCTATATGACCAAGAAAGCCTCTATTGTGACCAAGACCCTTTCTACAAACAAAAAACGTCATTTCATGGGTAATCCTGAAGCACCTGAGACCTGTACTTAAGCAATAAAGTAATAAATTAATCAATTGAACAAGTTTAAATGGACTCCCAGGGCATAATCTCTGTTAATCCCCTACAACCTCTTGTTGTTGATGTTGAACATACCCCCCTTGCAGATAAAGACTTAAAAATCAGTGACACAGTCACTGATTTCAAACCTACCCAGGTATATTTTCCCACAGACCTTCCAGTTTCTAGAAATCATCAGACGTTGTCAAGTTAATTATCTACCCAATGAAAGAGCCCTAGTAACCCCTAGAAAATAGATTTTTTTCACCATCACTGTAGAATCCAAAAACTAGATGTTACAGATCCAAACCAAGATTGATGACGCCCCATTGTCAATTGAAATCCTCACTGAATTATATCTAAAGTTGGAGTTCCCAAAGAGGTTTCAAATCTTCCAAACCTTTCCTCCTCCATCATTGGAAACCCCAAAGAGTAACCCTCCTTATTCAACTTCAATTTTTTCAAAGAGAACAAGACATATTGTCACAATGTTGTCTTTCATTCTAGGCTACTTTACAAATGAATATGTAGATGCTTCTATCTTAGGTTTTTTGTCCATTTTCTGCCTAGGACAGCCTCCAGCTTTTACATTTAACTTTGCTCAATACTTATTAGATGTCATCCATGAGAAATTAGTAAAATTACCAGAAGAAGGAGTTTTTAAGTATTCATCAGTTTTGTTTCATTTATTCCTGTACTTTTAATCTGAAAGGTTTGCAGTTAGCCTTCAAAAACTGGACACAATGGGTAACCCCCAATCTATATTCTTCTGGACATCCTTTATCATAAAGGATTCCACTAAATTCACCTAAAAGGACTTCATTGATTCATTTCTTCATCCATTTGTCAACATTCTAAGTAGTAGCAATCAACCTAGGATCAGTGAAGAAATAAGGAAAGTATTGTAATTATCTGAACACAGTAAGAAAGGATACCGGTATTTATACCAGAACCACACTGAAATTAGGGTGTATGGATGTCAACTCACTCCATACAAGCTGCCCAAATACCTCCCAATGAGGTTATTTGCACAAGAATATATCAGGCAGATCCTAAACTCAGATGAAGTTAATTTCCTATCAGCCAAGAAGAAAACTCAGTTTAAAATTAAGAACCAGCATGGTCCTTTCATTTGCAATAACAAGAATTTTGGTCAACAAGAAGATAAGTGTTTACAAGAATTCATGTTCAATGATAGTTTCAAATGGAAGTATGATCCTTTGGGAGTTATCAGAAAGTTAAGAGTAAAATTCAAATTAACTCCTTTTTTTCATGAATCAAAACTAGAGATTTAAAAGTACTCCAACCGTCAGAGTGGTTGGAGAATACTTTGAAAGAGGTAGAGAAGCAGGTTGAGACTATTTTTGTCCTGCATACTCTAGCCCTACAAGATAAGAACTCCCAAAGATAAAGAGAAGAAGTTTCATATTCAACTCAAACCACTACTGAAACTAAATTCAAACTAATGAACAGGAAGAAACCCAAGCTGAATCCAGTAATTGAACAAGAGGAAATAGTGGACACAATTGAGATTATTGATATGGATTTAATTGTTAGGGACAATTCATCTCCTACTATGTCAGAGGAAACTCATCAACCTTCAACATATAGTGCTGAGATCATTCAGAAGCATCATAGTGTTGAAGTCTCTTCATCAAGTAAACCAGTAGTGAAAGAACAAGATATAATGGAGAAGTATAAAGAAATAAAATTAAATAATGAGGCATTGAAAGCTGTGACTTATGCCCAATATTGGAAACAGACACCTAGTGACCAGAACAGGTTTCTTTCTACCTTTGATTATAAAACCAGGAAGATGCAGATGACCTTTTTGCAGCCCACAGTGCAGGCTCCAAATTCATCAGCAGACTATAGGAAAATAGTATTTGAATTCATGGCTAAAGATTTTCATCCTATAAACCAAATTGAATTCCATAAGAAAGCAGGAGAAATGCTATATTCTACTATGACCAAAAAAGCTATGAGTGTCCGGAAATTACAAAATTCTCTAGAGAATATCAAACCTCGGTTAAAACTAGAGAAGGCTTCCTCACAAGCCAAGGATAATATAGTTAAAACACTTGAAGAATTTGTCATAGAATTTGGATACGTTCCCAAGAATATCAAAGCAGTTAAGGAACTTATTAAAAAGAAGAATGGAGAAATTGCTAGATTGAAGAAGCAACTGAAATTACCTCCCACTGAACATCCACAAACAAAAGAAGTTTTAGAGAATGAAGGCCAGAAAGATGAAATGATGAATCTCATCATTCATTTGATAGCTCAACTGAAAGAGATGGAGAATGAGATGGATAATTTAGTGCAGGAAAATAAGGACGGCATGGAAGAATTTATTGTTACTACCATTCCCATAACTTCAGCATCAACTTTAGTGGCTACAGCAGTCCCCACTACTACAGCAATTCCAGTGACAACAGAAGTTTCAACAACAACATCTACTACATCAACAACATCAGCAGCTCATCCCAATGATGAAGTAGGCAAATTGATTAAATCTATGCAAGACACGTCAATCCAAACAAATGATATCAATAAACTGAAAGAACAGGTAAAAGTCTTGAAGATGAAAATAAATTGGCACAAATGATGCATAAGGCTAAAGCACAAAAATCAAACAGATTGACTGACAAATTTCAGAAGCTAGAAAGAGAGTTGTCATTGGCAAAAACTTTGTCCCAAGAAAAGCAACAACTATGAGCCAATATCATTAACTCGGTTAATGATATTTGGCCATCTATCCAAGTTATCTTTGAGAAAAAATATTTGATAAAGGAAGCAAGTGAATCCATTCAGAAATTCAAGGAATAACATGACAAGAAACTAGAGGAGGCCACAGAGATAATTAAGTTTTTAAACTCTAAGAACAAGCACGAGTTAGAAGAAATTGGAATCAGTCACAGAACTAAAATAATCCTAGAGGTTAAAAAGGTAATTTCCAAAAGAAACTTAATGATACAGCTTGAAGATAAGTGTCAAGCTATGGAGATAAAAATAAACAGATTTATGAATAAGTTTGATGTTTTGAGGAAGAAAGGTCTGCCTAATCCATTGGTGATTAATGACAGATTGATGAGGCAAGAAGATTAAGACAAGAAAATTAGAGAAGTGGCCAAAGAACAATCCAACAATTCCTCTTTGAAAGGAATTCAAACAGGGAAAGTACTCTATCATATTTTTTAAAATCTCTTTTACCTGCAACATGAGGTAAATCGCCTCTTTATAAACAAGCCTACATTCACCAAGTACACTGAAGCAAATGAAATTTACAGAAGGATGGTGAAAATCAAAATTTCAGATGGAGAGACTTGGGAGAAATTGTATGATTTACTGTGACGGTGAAAATTAAAAGAAGGTAAAATAAAGACAGGATTAAAGATGAAAGCAGAACATGTATACAGATCAGTAAAGTAAAATATGAAGACAAGTGAAAGACAGAGTTTAAAGGTAGAAAATAGATTTAAAAGAAAATATGTGGCCAGCGTGAAGGTGACAGCCAGTGTAAAGCAACAGTCATAGAGGTTAAGCAACAAAATATCAAAGAGAAAACAGCAAATCCAAATAAGCAGGGACGACTTGCATTTAGTTACCTAGTTGTCTCTATCTTCTTGCATGAAGATATTTTATTTCCCTTGAATAAATCCTAAATCATTTTTAGGATATTTTGTATTAGTTTTTGTATAAATACTTCAGAAATTCGAAGTGTTAGTGTGGATTCCTGAAAATTTCTATTGTTGTAATTGATCAAAATACGTGAGGTTTCATTGTACCATTTTCAAGTCAACAGACTGGACAAGTAATAAAGGCATTGCATTACAGGATTCATGTGTTGAGCTACTTCATTGAAGTATATTTCAATTGTTCATTGTTATTTCTTAAGTATTCCATAAACTTGTATGTTTTCCAAATTTAAATGTTATAACAGGAATATTATTGCATAAATTGTTTAAGTACACTATTTTCTGAACTGTTATTCATTTTAATGTTTTCTTCTGATATCTAGATCTGACAATCCTTAATTTCTCTCCCATGTCGATTGACCTCTTCCTCTTTCATTCATAATTCTATTTTAAGGAATCCTTAACTGCTCCTTGATCCTAATTGAAAACCAATTCACCATTCAGCCTTTAAAGATCTGATTTTTCTCAGCTACCCTGCCCTATGAACACTTCCTTTAGAACTTGATTCTTGTCCTATTTTCTTGATATTTTGACTCCATAGCCCAATGGAAAAGTAGAGAAGACAATTATCCATCTAAATCAGTAATTCCACCACCAAATCAAAAATCAAACCCAAACAATCTTATATAACTAGCCTAAAATCAAGTAAAAACAACAAAGTTAAATCATAAAGAGAGAGCCCTCTCTGAGAATTAGGAAGGCTAGATCCTAATCTCAAAAGTAGGTTTGTGGTTACCTCTAATATTTATTGAACACATATAACAACCTTGGGAAATTATTGGAGAGATAACATGTACAACCCAAGTTTCCTATTACTAGGCTTGCTTGTTGCACACATAGAACAACCTCTTGTAAAACGCGACACACCATCTATCACATGAGGCCAATAACAATACCTATGTAGATGTGCCACTGTTTTTCTTACCCCAAAGTGTCCAGCAATAAGAGATGAATTAGCTTCTCTCATGACACTTAGCCTATCTCCTTGTGGTATACATAGCTTGCCCAGATGAAACAGCAAATTGTTATGCATGTGATAATATTTTCCTTCAATTGTATTCCCTTCACTCAAACTAGCATACACATCTTGAAAATCAACATCATGTGCATATTTTCTATGTAACTCTCATGTACAATAGAATCATTTTTGAGTAAATTAGATGCACAAATGATTGGTCTTGAAATCATATCAACAAATTTATTGAAAGTACCTTTCTTGTACCTTATAACCAAGTGAAATTGTTGAAGAAATTCCATCCACCTGAAATGTCTTGATTGCTGCAGTTTTGTTTGCGACTGCAAGTACTGTAATGGTTGGTGATCGGTGTGCACAATCGTCTCTTTACCCATCAAGTAGTGTTTCCACTTCTTGATTCTTTGTACCAATGCATATAGTTCTTTGTCATATGTAGGATAATTAGTTACAGCACCAATGAATGTTTCAGAATGAAAAGCGATAGGCTTACCATGCTGCAAAATAACTGTGCCCATGGCATAATCACTAGCATCAGTTTGAATCTCGAATGGTTGTCTCAAATTTGGTGTAGAAATTTGAATAATAGCTGAATTATTCACCGAGATTATCCTGATTACACACTATTTAAGCTTCATGCATAATACATAACCTCTTCTACAATTGATCATCAATTTGCGGAAATAGAAGCAGTCGCATGCGCACATTAAAACATAATCAAGCACACATATAACACAATATGTAATGGGAAAGCATACAGCTGAAAACCCCCAACTATCTGTATATTATAATGATAGAGAACATGTAACAATACATAGCACAAAGCTCTCACAGCTCTCAGCACTATCTCCAAAAAGTTACACACAAACTAACTGAGATTTGAACAAGTCATGGGTTCAAATCTCCTCCACAAGTCTGCCTGCCTCTACTGCGCAATCCAAGTTGATTAATGATGAGATCCAAGTTCGAATCCCACTAGCTCCAATTGCGCAATCCTCATTGGCAATCTCCATCAATGTGTGTGCAAATCTCATGCACAATCATGGTCACAACTGATAGTCAATCACACCCTTTCACCCACCTCTAACACTAGTCTCCACTGAACTGTCCATGCATTGCAGTTAACTAATGTGTTCTTTAGTTGATTTATGAGTTAATAATTAGTGAATTAATTAATAATTAATTCACACCACTCATCACTAGTGTATTTTTCATTTAGAATAAAGACAACTAGTTCAACTAAGTTAAACAGAACACAACTCCACCAACTGTCTCATCAACTCCACCAAACTCTGCCACATGAGTTCTAACTGAAGTCAACCATGCAATAGCTCAACTAAACCTTAGGAAAAGTGTATTTCCTTTTTTCAGCTGCATGTGCCACATCCAAGCATCAAACCGAAGTGCTCCAAGAGGATAAGATAATGTTTATAGTCTAAATATTATTAAGGGTTAATAATATTTGACTGTTCTATTTTTAGCCCGGCAGTCTAAAAATAGAAACCGCCCAATGTCTAAAAACAGAGGTCCATATATTTTTACCAACTCGACCAATCATCCATAAATAGCATCCTGCAACTCATAGACCATGATCCATATGTCTAAAAATAGACATAGTCTAAAAATAGACTTTGCGCCAAAAATAGCCTGCGGGCCCACTTAGTGAAGGCGACTTCATTTCACTAAGCTCCGTCATCTTGTTGCATTTTCAACATTTGGTAATGCAAGGACTGGAGCTGAACTGATCTTGTCTTTTAAAGCTTTTAAAGCTTGATTTTGTTTTCCTCCCCATTGGAAGCCTTTCTTCACACTTGTCACTGCATGCATAGGAGTTGCGATGGCAGAAAAGTTAGCAATAAACTTTCTCCAATACTGAGATGCACCTAAGAAACTTCTTACCTCGGTTATTGTTTTGGGTGTGGGAAAATTCACAATGGCTTCCACTTTAGAAGGATCAATTCTCAACTCACCTCCTCCTACAATGTGTCCTAAATAAACCAAAGAATTCTTTCCAAACTCACACTTTGACTTCTTAAGAAATAATTTCTCTTTCTTCAAAACATCAAGCACTTTATTCACATGCAAGGCATGTTCTTCTCTTGTTTTGTTGAAAATCAATATGTCATATAATTACACAATCACAAATTCATCAAGGAATGGACGCAAAACATTGTCTGTAACATCCATGAAATTTTCTGGTGCATTACACAAACCAAATGGCATAAATAACCACTCAAAGAGTCCTTGTTTGGTGTTGAATGCAGTTTTCCATATGTCACTTTCTACAATTCTTACTTGAAGATATCCACTTCGTAAATCTAACTTAGTGAAAAAAAATTCTTCTTTCATCTGATCAAGCAAATCATCTGTCCTTGGGAGTGGGTAATGATTCTTTATTGTAATCTTGTTCAAAGCTCTGAAGTCTACACACATGCGCCAAGTCCCATATTTCTTTGGAATCAAGACTATGGGTGAACCGCATGGCGAGGTGCTTGGCCTTATGATGCCTTTGTCCAACATCTCTTTGATTTGCCTCTTTATTTAAGCATTCTCCATTATCTAGATGTGATACATACCAATGTTTGGAATAGGACAATCTTGCTACAACTACATCTTATGTTGAATCTCTCTTTTTGGAGGAAATCTTGTTGGCTCCTGAAACATCTCATGATGTGCATCAACTACATCATATAAATCTGATTTCAACTTAGGATCATGTTATCACTATAAAAACTTTCTGAAACTTGATAGGTTACACTTGTTCCTAAGTTATAATGCTAGATAGGGTTAGAGTCTTTTTTATATTTTTAAAGGTCTATATCATGGGTTAAAAGTCTCATTCCATCACCAAACAATGTTCATTAACCTTGTTTCATTCTTCAAAGATCTTATGCCACGTTTTGAAACCCATTTTTAAAGTTTTTTTTCGAAAATTTGATGAATAAGCCACGAAACCACGTTTTTATAGCACGCTTAGTTTAAAAAGTTGATTTTGCGCTATGAAAATTCTGGTGATTTCGTAGCGCAAAAACCCGAATTTGCAAATCATGCGCTAAAAAATCAGGGATTCTTAGTTTTGCGTTTGAGCTGTCACATCTGTCAAATACAGTTAAATTCCTCATCATTAGGTGTCATCCACGAGTTCTCCTTAACGCATGCAACCATTCATTATAATTATTAGGGGTCATTTTTCATCGATTAGGGGTCAGTTGTCATTGGTCCTTTCAAATTTGAAAACAGTTGGTCGTTTTCGACTTCATTTGTCTCATGCAAGAGAATAGTGCATGCATGCTTATGTTTTGAAGAAGAAATTAGTGGTGAAAGACCTGAGTTTACTGAAACAAATTCAAGCGAGGCTGTAAATTTTTCAAGCGAGGTTGTGAAACTATATTTCAAGCGAGGCAGAACTGAAACAAATTCAAGAGAGGCTGCTCATTCAAATTCGGGTTATATTAGTATTTTCAAAACTTGCTATCAAGTGAATTTGAAATTCATTGCTGGTGGAAGCAGAATTGTTATCAAGCGAGGCAGAATTGTTATCAAGCGAGGCTGAACTCATTTACCAAGCGAGCCAGTTCATTCAACAGGAAGCTCTGATTGCTAATTTTCTAATTTGTTGAAGACATAGGGTTTTCAGAGGGATTATCACATATTTCTGAAGATACAAGGTTTTCAAGAAGAAAATGGCTGAATAAAGAAGGATTCATAGGTATGGTCATTGCCTAAGAACAGAACCTGAAGGTGTATAAGCCCTTACAAAAGACAAGTCTGTTGGAGAAGCCTTTAAGAAAGTAGGTTGCTGGAGGTTTTGTGAAAAACTTCAAGGAGGGCACACTCAAGTCACCAAAGAATTTTCCATAAACTTCACAGGATCAAACTCAAATATTGGATTCCTCAATTTACCAATTTCCCCTGAAGTGATATCAGCAGTTACAGAAATTTCGAGAGGAGAAGACAGGTGGTTTAAAAACTTCAAGTTTGACATGGTACCCTGCAAAATCTTTCTAAAACCAGAGTTTATAGAGGTTGACATGAACAAAGTTGTGCCAAGAAGTTATGTCAAAGATACATTTTCCAATATGCTCTACAATATTCAAAGGTACTTCACCTGTGAAGGGAGATACCACAAGGTGTATACCTATCACTTTAAACTCTTGCTTGATTTCACAGGGATGATATCTCTAGATTTACCTTTTTATCTTTTCAGAAGTTTGGCTAAGATGTCTGATAAGGTACAAATTAAAGTTTAGTCATGTGAAATCTCATTATTTCACCATGGCTTAGTCAAGTTAATAATATTACATAAGTTGTAGAAATCAAACAGAGATTGGTTTGAATTCCTCTTTTTGAGTAGAATTGGGATTGAAGGAACAGTGTTATTCCTCAAGCTAAAGAAAAAACTCCATCAAAGATTACTGCCCCTGTAGAAACAAAGTCAGGAAGATTTTTTAAGCTCAAGCCTCGGAAACAAGTTAAAGAACCAATGATAAGAACAACATTGAATATCCAAGATACTCCTAAATCCGCACAGAAGAAGAAAATTCTGGTTAAGAAGACAATTCTAGAACAGTCAACTAGTAAAACAGATCAAAAGAAGTTGACTAGGAGTCAAAGGTTAAAGGAAAAGGGTAAGTTTGTAGTTACAGAGGGGTCAAGAGGTAATTTTAATGATATACTTCAAGCTATTGACATTGAAGAGTCTCCCCTAGTACAAGAAGACTTCATCAAACTGGATACAGGTGGCAGCAAATCAAAGAAATTGAAGACATCCAAAATGTTAGATTTTCAGGATGAAGTGGCAGAGTTTATCTTTAAGCCCAGAAAACCCTCAACTAGGCACTCCAAGAAGTTTAAATAGTCAGACATGGAGATAGATCAAACAGGAGGTGAAAGTGCTAATGTTTTTGAAGAAACCACAAATACATCATTTTAAATGCCTGAAGAAGACAGAAACAGGGTTTTCAATATTCAGAAGGAAAAGAGCAGCTATGAAGATGTCAAAGAAAAACTCAGATTTGAAAATAATGAGATTGATAAGTTGAAGAAAAAGGTGAGAGTGCATGCAGAAGAAAGGGCAAACTTTGAAAGGATGAAAGGACTGTGGGAGATGAAGAAAAATCCAAACCCTGAATTAATTGATAGTCAAGCTCAATTCTTCATATGGACCCTACCCGCAATCAAAGAAGCAAAATTCATTAGGATGTTCAATACCAAGCTAAGGGAAAACAAAAGAAGGCTTAAGAGGAGAGTAGAAGACCTGGAAATACAGCTAGCACAGTTTGAAGATCAGCCACAACTAAAATAAGTGCAAACAGTAAGTGTCATCCTTTAACAAATTTTTGAGGTTATGTGGTAATATCTCATTTTTGGAGCTGTTTAAAGTTGATTTTTATGTGTTATGAAAGCTAATATACACCTGGAAATATGGTATTAAAGGGTTGAAAACTAAAATTTTGGAAGGAAGCTGTGAAAAGTGAAGACTCATCAATTTCGTAGCGCTACGAAACTGCTGAAGGTGACACACAGCAGTTTCGTAGCGTGCTACGAAACTGTTGTAGGATGAAGTTTGAAGAATTTTTGCAATTTTCAAAGGTGAAAAGGGTTTGGTTTTGAGCTTTGATGCTGGTGGGAGGTATATGTAGAATATCAATGAAGATCCAGGAGGTTTGGCACATAAAAAGGGAGGTTTGAATCATGATTTTAAAAGGAAAAGTCTGCGCTATGAAAACAGTAGACTCAGTAGTTTCGTAGCACAGCAGTATTGACAGTTTTTGCACCATTTTGGAGGTTCAGGATTTACATAGCTAGAAGGTTGAATTCAAATGAAGGTTATAATACATTTGCCACATGTTTTGAGCACTAGTTCTTCAACAGTTGGTTCGAATGGACAGAAATGAGGCATTCAGCTATTATACAGGGAACATGCTCCTATTTTGCAGGAATGGATAAGAAGCAGGTTGATGGGGTCTAACAGCAAGAAGATAAACAACATCATGGTCGAAGTCTAGAAGAAATAGATGTCAAGCATAGTTTTTGATGATTAGATAAGGTTGTTAAAGGTTGTTAAGATATAATAAATAGTGTTTTAGTCCTAATTGTATTAGGACTGTAAGATGGACAGTTTAACTGTCAGTTTGTAAATGAAGTTTGTTTAGAAGTTGATAGGTGTCCAATTCGAATTTATTCTCAAATTTTTGGAAGGAATCCAAGGATGTAATGACCACTCGATAAGAGGGAAGAAATCAAATTGCATAGGGTTGGCATTTTCATTGAACAAGCATACTTTTTGTGATCTCAGAGAACTGTGTTTTTATCTTAATACAAAGAGTTTTGTTTCATCACTCAGGATTCAGAAAGGGTTATGGATGTTTGATTTTCTCATGATGTTTCTCTTTAAATTACTTGCAGTGGCATGAATGTATGTTACTTAGAATTCACTGAAGGTGCTCTAACTTCCTTCATATGTTCATGAATTGTGTTTATTCTCTGTCCCACTATTCTATTGATGCATCTAAACCCTGAAATTCCCTGACTTCCATATGAAACTGATCTTTATGTTTTGTGAAAGAACATTTGACTCCATTTACCCAATATATTTTTGTTGATTAGTAGTACAACCAATTATTCACTTTATTCAGTTTATTCAGTTTATTCATAGAGTTAGCCATCTGATCTTTATTTTCAAATCATTAACCTATTGAGAGAGCCCTCTCAGGTTGAGGAGGCTAAGCCTCAACTAAAATTTTGGTTTGAAATAGTTACTCAGGGTCTCCTTGACTAGCAGCCTATCAGGGTCTGATTTTGAGATAACAGATCACATCCCTCAAATTATTCATGATTAACATCAGCTTTAGGCTTAATCATTAGAAGAACAAAATTCTTACTTGAATTTACCAGCCTCTTTACCTGTCCAGCATTTACCATAGCAATGTTTGTCTTCTTGCGATGTGCTCTAACAATGTACTCCTTTCCATATTTGAATAAATGGTATTTGTTATCATGGAGATGGAAGATCACTTTCCTATCATACAAGTAAGGACTCCCCAACACAATACTTGTTATTTCAAGCGAAACCACATCTAATTCAATCGTGTCAACAAAATGTGCAGTGATTGCAAACCGCAATATACACTTCTTTGAAACCTGTATATTTGCATCCTTACAAATAAAACCAAGTGGATATGGTTTTGGATGTGGTATGGTCTCAAGGTTTAGTTTCTTGACCAAGTCTTCAGAGATTAAGTTTTCTTATGACCCAGTTTCAAACAATGTGTCAATCTTGGTATGTTTGGATATGACCCTCACATGAAACAGTTCAATTCTTTCTTCTTCATTTGGAGCATGTATGTGACAGTTTGATGTACTAGTATTGGGTTTAGTTTCAATTTCTTTTCCCTTCATGTTCTTCAATCCCATGGTTTTAATCTTAGATTCATCACCTGAATCTTCTCCTAAATCATGTTGAGTTGTAGTTGCAGTTTTCTGTTTCCCTTTTTTGTGGTATTTCTTGGGCCTCATTTCAGGATGTGATTTCCAACAATGAGTTTCATCATGGCCTTCTTTTGAAAAAAAATTACAAACCAGTTTTTCTCCCTCTTTATTAACATATGCATTCTTTTTTTTTTACCTTTTGAGGTATTCTCTTTGTTTTTACCCTTAAAAGGTTTCTTTATACCCTCTTCAGAAAAAAATTTCCCTCTAGCTTCTAGATGTGTGGCTTGAACACATACCTCATCTAGAATTGTGGGGTTAAACGTGAGAATAGTATGTTTTAGGTAGCTATGTAAGCCTCCTATGTAATTGAACAAAGTATCTTGGCTCTGCAAATCTACACCTAATAAGATATATCTTCTCCTAAATTCTTTGGTATATTCTTGCACATTATGTCCCTTCAATTGCCTAAAGTTTTTCCAGTTCATTATGGCTTTCTACATATGAGACAATGGATAAAATTGTTGTTTTATTGTAGTAATGAAATCAGTCCATGATATAATAATCTTACCATGCTTCATGATCTCCTCCTTTGTCTTGGCTTCCCACCAAACAAGTAATGCACCTTCCATTCTTAATGAAGCTAATTGGATTTTGGTATCATAATATTGAACGTTATGGATTCTCAAATAGACCTCTAATTTCCTAATCCAATTATCAAGATTTTCTGCATTGACTTCACCATTAAACATTGGCATTTCAAACTTAACATAAAGTTTTAAAAAATGAATTTTAACAGTGTTCTTTGACTTCTGTGGCTGATGTATTGAAGATGAAGTAGAGGATGATGATGATGATGAGGGTGAGGATGATGGATTTCCATTGCCTCCATTTCCTTCATTGCTTTTCTTTGACTTATCTTCATCATTGAGACCTCCTGAAGATCCCTATCCTTCATTGTGACATTTTTATCCTTCTCCTTCTAGTCTCTAATTCCTTTCTTGATAAAGGATTCTAACCATCTCAGTCATGTCAAGGAATTATTTCCTGAACACTCTTTCTTCCTCTTTGGGATCAAATTCTTCATGGATTTATCCTTCTCTATGAGACATGCTTAATGCAACTTCTGCTTCCTTAGGAGGTGAACTAGGTGGTGGAGATTGTGCCAATATTGCTCTCCTTTGTTTTGGCTCTTCTTGAGACCCTTCTGCTCCCACCAATTTTCCTTCTCCTCTTTTGAGCTTGAGCCTTGTAAGCATCTAAAACTTGCAAATAGTTAAACAATTCTTTTCACAAAACAACACCAAAGAATAAAATCTAGCTCTGATACCAACCTGATCTAAAAGGATTTTATTAGTTTTGTTGTGCTAAGTGTATTTTCAGTTATAAAACATGTGCATACTTGTCTCTTTAGTTTTCTTAAGGATTGAGGAATTTAACCATGAATTGTAGATGATTTTAGTGAATTAGAAGCATGAAATAAGCACAAATAACACTAAATAGTAATGCAAAATAGAGAAATAAGTCACCACATATCATTTACACAGTAGGCATGATGAAGCAGTTCACCCCTCCTGGACTACATCTACTGGTCCAGCTCCTAATGGCATGGTGATCTTTCATTATGCTCAAAATTTTGCAAATACATGTAGTTATAGGCCTCTAATGGTTGTTTTCTCTGTGTTATCCTCTTGTATTCTACAAAATTCACTAGGTGACTATGGATGTTCTACAAGCAACTAAAGATAGCATTGTTTGCCTATCAACTATCTTTAGAAATCTCACTGCCTTCATTATCTTAAATAAACCTATTCCACTATTTCTCATCTCTGCCCTTTCAAAGAATTTCCTTGTTGCTCTTAAAAGAACTCATTTTGGGCCTATTTCCCTCATTATCACCCTCCCTCCCTTCATAAGGCCTCATTTCATCATTTCCCCCCCACTAAAAACCCACTTTCATACCGAAAACCCCATTAAATTCCTTACCTTCATCATTTTTCCTCATTTTCACTATAAAAAAGGTAAAAAATTGCAATTTACATTGTTTTATGTTTATATTTTACCCTTTCGAACCCTTTTTATATTAAAAACCCTGTTTTATTAATATAAAAACCCCGCTCCTGTACAAACGTTTAAGCCCTCTGCTTAAGGTTTTTAATTCCCTCTCTCTATTATAAAACTCTCGTAAAACCCTTCTTCCGCCTTTTTTCTAGACCCGAGCTCCTTTTTATTAATCCCCGCACCCATTTAACATTCCCCTTCCTTTTTATAAACCCTGGGCCTGCTCTCTATTTGACCCTACACCCCAATAAAGCCACGCCACCTGTCCACCTGAACCCCGCTTATTACATATCCCCCTACCTTATTATAAGCAAATCTCGTGTAATTTTAACCCTGCGCTACATGACAAAGAGCCTGCCATGTCACTCTGCGCCCAGGCCCCACCCTTGTACTTTCCCATCACTCTTGAAACGTGCAATCACCGTCGATCTCTTCCCTTGAGATCCGATGGCCCACAATGCATATCGAAAATTTAATTGCGCCTACGTTAAACATTCCCTGACCGCGTGAAATGGATGGTATTCCTCTGCCACACATCACCCTCTGTATCGTATCGCATCCCCTCCCCCAAAACCATTACCACCTCCTCGCCTGCGCAAAAACCACCTCTCGGTTTTCAAAAACCACCTTTCTTCATCCCACCCAAATTCAAACCTTCACCCTCCGTTCAGAATTCCCTGCAGATTTCGCCTATGGACCCAAGCCCCATTCACCATTTTTGCCTTTGTAAACGCCCTCTGACAGCCCAAAAACCCCTGAAAATGAAGAAAACCCTCCCAACATAAGATTTAAGCTAATTATTTGTTTTTGTGTGCATATTCGATGGTGGAAATTGCATAAGATGCATTCCAATGGTCCAAAAATATTCAATTAAGTTATTGGGAGATGATCCAAGGGTTTAATTCAAATTTCAAGGGACCAGAGGCTCTATAACAAGTTTAATCATCAATGAAGCATGATCATCGACGGTTATTTTAACCCTCCAACACAGAAGAAACGCATCCCTGCACCAAAAACACAGACAAACAAAGGCACAGTGAGGAAAAAGGCAGTCAAAGGACTGTCACAAAGCAAAAGACAAGGTTAGAAGGCTAAACATAGATCAAAGAAAAATAATGAAGGATTAGCCACAAAAGCAAAGATTAAAGATAATGAAGACAGAAAAAGGAAAATAATAAAAGGTTGAAGGCTAATCAAAAGGATTAAAATCCTAAAAAGAGTTAAAGGCGTAATAAAGAAAAAGATAGTGAAATAGAAAATTAAAGATTAAATCATAGTTGAAGGGCCTAAAACAAAGTTTCAATGATAAACTAAGGAAGATTAAACCTAGAAAGCAAATTCAAATGACTCAGATCACAGCAGTTACTTCTTCAAACAATTATTACACACAGTCAAAGAAATTTTCCAGCTACCAGCAGCTATTGCAAAGTTATTAAAAAGCCTTAAAGTCAAAAATTTCACATATATTAGCGCATAAGTTAAGATTAGAAGTTATTATTTTAGAGAAACACCTTCAGATATTTTTTCCTTGGGCCTTGCATGGTATCAAATTTCAAAAACACATTAACTCTGTAATAAATGACATCCAAACCCTAGTTTAGCATCACCTCCTCATTTGCAGATAAATACTAAATTTGAGTTCATTTTTAGTGTTGGTTGCTTAGTTAAATTTGAGGATTGATGAGTTGCTGAGCTAGTTGAGGACTGCTAGATTGGATTTGAGAAAGCTCTGAGATGTAGAGAGTTATTGTAAATGGAGTATGTAACTGGTTTGAACATAAATAATACAAGCACGTTCACAGGATCCTTGAGCTATGTTAATGGTGAATTTTTCCTTCCTTGTCATTGTTTTTCTCATGTTTTACATTCTGTCCATATTCTCTGATAAAAGAACAGAAATTTTAGAGTAGGATATGCTATCTTAGCACCCTATTTCTATCTGCATTATTTATCTTTATGTTTTCTTCTGCAAGGTCTGATTGGAGAATTCTTAATTTCTCTCCAATTCCCCTTAGCTTGTTGTCTCGAAAATAATTCAATAGAATCCAGCCAAAGAATTCTATGGTAAGCCTTGTCCTTTGGTATTGCTTGAGATATTTTTTTTAAGGCCTTTCTTTGAAGTATACTTAGTAGAGTCTAAACTAGGGAAGTCTATGGTATGCCCTGTCCTCTGGTCTGTCTCAAATTGTTGCTTTGAAGGTCCTTTTAAGTGTTGAGTTAAAGAATATAGGCTTTTGTTTTCTCTTTAGCTGCTCTCATTGTTATATTATATGTTTTCTTTGTCTGAAAGTAATTCTTGAAATTGATGGATTGTTGTCTTAAAGGTTTGCTTATTAAAATTTGGCCAAAGAATTATATGGTATGCCATGTCCTTTGGTTTTCTTCAAACAGTTACCTAAAAGGCTTTTCTTGTCTAAGTAGAGCTAGAATTTTCTTAACTGACTATAGCTTTGCTGCCTTCACAACTTATTATAGTTTCATATCACAATCTAATCTAAGAGATCCACTTGATATATTTAGCTTTCCCTATGAAAACCCTTGCAGATTTGATGAAGAATTAAATCCTTTTATGACCCCATAGCCCAATGGATTAATTTTTTCTCATAGTCTATCTTTTTCAGCTGAAACATTCCCTCGATTACTTCAACCTTTGATCTCTCAATTAACCATTCAATCAACCAAAACAATAAGTCCTTAGAACTTCATAACTAGCCTAATATATTAAACAAAAGCATAAATAAATATCATTTGAAAACACATATATAGAGATATCCCTCTGTAAATCCAAGAAGGTTGGGTCCTAGGATTCCAAAGTGGTTCTAATGTAGCCCCTGTAGTGTTTGTTCTTGCCACTCTTGCAAATCATAGGAAGCCAACATAGTGACGACCATACTAGGGATATTGAGTAATAGATAACCTCAAAAATCAGATAACCTCATTTTAAAGCTTATATGAATCAAGTGTTAGCCAAGAATGGTTCCAGGTTGCTGATGGTGGACAACATCCAGCCATAAAACAAGTAAAAATCCTCCACCTGGTAACTCCACTGGTTTTCAGTAGGCCTACTGACTCCACTGGTTTTCCATAAACTCCATTGGGAAACTCATTTTATCATCAAAACATCACAAAAACCTAGTTAAGAAAACTTGTGTGGATTATTTTTTCTTGTTGAAGATCGGTTTTTTCTTTAATATTGTCATAAACTCTCAACCTTTCTGATTCTTGGGTCTAAGTCCTAGCTTCTAGGAAAATCTATACTAGATCTTATATTGACCCAAATCCTCCTACAATAGCTGAAAATCCTGAAAGCATCCTTAGGAAGTCCCCTAGTTCCAAAATTCCAATTGTTAGCAAAGATATCCACAAAGAAAGTTTTGTCCCTGAAAACCTCACAGTCTTGCAAGATACCCAATTTGACTTACACCATATATAAAACCTATTTAGGACTAAGTCTCAAAGTGGTATAGACTAGATAGACCTTGAGCCCACAGACTTACATCAAAGTCTTAGTAGAGAAGCCTCTCCTTCCACTCTGCCTAGTTTTCAGCTTCTCCAAAACTTTGGCTCCTTTCATTCCAAAACTGCTCAAAGTCAGTTAGCTGGTCCAAGTACGTCTCCCACCCCCATTCATGCATCCACTGTGCAAACCACTCCACTTCACCTTCCACCCCTCTCACAAACCCTCCTCTTGGAAATCTTCCTTGGGTTCCTTTACCTCAAATCATGGAAGCATGGTGTTCCCCTTTAGTGTTACCCCAACCTTTACTGCCCATGCCACAGGACTACCAATCAAAAATCCCTCACTTTACTAGAGCTGAATCTACCACTGCTCAACAACATGTAGACAATATGAATGATGCATTTGACTACCAAGAGATAGAGGAGGATACCATCAAAATGAGAATTTTTTCCCAAAGTCTAGGAGGAGAAGCAAAGAAATGGTTCAAAAGCCTAACTCCTAACAGCATTCATGATCTCCCTTCCCTTTATCAAACATTCATAAACAAGTGGGAGATTAAGAAAAATCCTCTCCAAATCCTCTCAGAGTATAATAACCTCAAGAGAAATGTCGGGGAAAGTTTCCAAGACTACTGTACTAGGTTCAATAGTGTATACAATGCACTCCCACCTCACATGAAACCCCCACAAGGCCTAGCTTTGATAAAATTTCCAGAAGGCTTTGATCCAGACATGGCCTACCAATTGAGAGAAAGATGTCTCCTAACATTATAAGACATGCAAAGGGGAGTTGTGAGTGTAGAATCCAATTTAATTGAGAAGAGGGCTAGGATGAGGGTAGAAAAGAAGGTTACATACAAAGAAGGATTTGGACCCTCCACATCTAATGCTAAAATTGACAGCCTATTTAGGAAAATGGAAAGGATGATGGAAAGAATAAACATGAATGAGAGAGCTTATCCTAGAGAAAACCAAACAACTCCTCAAAACAAAAACCAAAATCAGAACCAAAACCAGAACTTTAGGAGAAACCCTCCTCAAATTAGACAAAGAGGTCATGATCAGCAAATCAGGCCTCCTTTCCAATAAAACTATGTTGATGAATATGAGGGGGTAATTGAAGAAACAGAGGAAAATCACATAAATTTAATGGGAGAAAACAATGAGGATACAGATTTCCTCACTGAGGAAGAACAAGGTCTATTTGTACCTTATGAAAAGGACAGCCCAGAATCTGAAGATTACAAACAAGGCTTTGAAAACACCATCATGGAGGTACATAAACAATATAAGCAAGAAAAACCAAGACACTCCCAAGAGAAATACCTCTGAAATTTCTGCTATGAATAATCCTAAAAACATTTCCAAAAAGACAGCAGAAAACACTAACATAGTGGCTGAAATTTCTAATAAAAACAGAGGAAAAAACAGCCAACCTAGTGGAAAACAAAGTGGTGACCAAAGCAACACTAGCAACTCAGCTAGTGCTCCTAATAAAATTGTTTTAATTGTTGTTCATAATAAAAACCAGCAAGATGAATTTGTTGTGAAAATAGTGGCTCAAAACGCTGATTTAAATATTTCCAAAACTCAAATACCTTTCAGTATAGAGAATGAAATTTCCAAAATTAAAATATATATTCCTCTTACTGAACTAGTCACTCAAGATGTATATAAAGCCCAACTTTTGAAAGCTTTAAACATAGGATAAATTTCTGATTTTGTCAATTTAAATGATGACAAACCTGAACTTCTGTTTGGACCAGAAGTAGAAGGGAAATTTAAAGAAGGAGGTGTTTCTCCATTTTATGTCAGTTTAAACATCCATGATAAAAAAATTCACAATGCCATGTTAGACTCTGGTGCTTCACACAACCTTATGCCTAAAGTAGTGATGGAAATACTAGGCCTTGAAGTAACTAGATCATACAAAGATTTATACTCTTTTGACTCCAACGGAGTTAAGTGTCTAGGCCTAATCAAGGATCTATGTGTCAGCTTAGCACAAATACCATCCAAGAGCCTAGTAATGGATATTACAGTGGCTGATATTCCTCCTAAATATGGCATGCTCCTTTCAAGGTCATGGGGAGCTAAACTTCAAGGTACCCTCCAGATGGACATGACCTATGCTACCATCCCTGTCTTTAGTCAACCAAGAAGACTATATAGGGAAACACAAATGAAATACATGGTTAGCAGTCAAGAAAAACTAGATAACTCCCCTCTTTATTCTATTCACACAGACCTTGATTCATTTATCCTTTACAATGATGAAAATCTTAATGAACAAGTAATAGAAAATGAGAAAAAAATTGTAGAAGAAGAGGGAAAAGAGGAGGAACAGTCAAGATAGTTTGCCCAAATAGAATATTACAGCAAACATAGTGAAGACCATGGAGAAAAAAGTAACCATCAACATAGGGCTAACCATGAAAATCAAATAAAAATCATTCAACATAGTGAAAACCATTGGGAACAAAACAATGATAATCATAGTGTAGACCCTGAAAAGCAGCACAATGAACAACACTGTAGTAGCCAATGAAAACAAAATGATGAGGGTCACAATGACCTTAATGATATATCTGAAATTGAACCTCTTTGGAGTATGAGTTTTGATGGGTCTTGTAGCAAAACTAGTTCAGGAGCAAGCATATGGGTACATAACACAGAGAATAATCATGCAGAAGGCCACTCATATAAGCTAAGCTTTCAATGTACTAATAACATAGTTGAATATGAAGAACTCCTCTTAGGACTACACTTATTGAAGAGAATAGGAGCCAAGAGGACAATTTTCCATGGAGATTCAGAGCTAGTTATTAGGTAGATTAATGGAGAATACACAGCCAAGCACCCAAGACTAAATGCCTATAGGGATGATGACATTGACCTTTTGAAAACATTTGTAGAATATGAACTTACTTTTGTCCCTAGAAATCAAAACATTCTTGCCAATGGTTTAGCATTTTCAACCAGCACATGTCAAAAACCTTATCAAAACAAACAATACACAGTCCAAGTAAAATATAGACCAACAGTCCCAGACAATGTAAAATACTGGCAAGTTTTTGAAGGAGATAAACAAATAGAATATTTCATGCAGTCCAGAAATGAGTTTGAAGTGCCAAGTTCAGACTCAGAGTATCAAGGAGACTGATATGCTAAGAAAAAATATTATAAAGAAGAGCCTCCTGATACTGTTGATGTAAATCTATTAAAAAAAGAACACAAACATAAAACAGAATTGTGCACTAATTTAGAAAAAGAAGATTTTGAAGTGTTGCAGTCCAATACTAATAACTTGCCAAAGGGACTGGTTCCTCTAGAGGAAATATTTGACTTTAATGATGTTCCCAAGAAGCCAAAAATGGAACCTACTAAAACTGAAATTGACGAATGCAATATAGGCAGTGAACAAAAACCTAAAATGATCAAACTGTCCAAAACACTGCCCGCTCATATAAAGCAGAAATATCTTGAGATTTTTAGAGAATTTTCTGATGTTTTTTCTTGGAGATATGAAGATTTAAAGTCATATGATACAGAGATAATTCAGCATAAGATACACCTCAAAGAAAACCAGAATCCCTTTAAACAGAAAATGCGCAGAATAAACCCTATGCAATTACCCCTGGTTGAAAAAGAAATTTTAGAAAATGTATGATGTTGGAATCATAGTCCCTCTGAGATACTCAGAATGGGTTTCAAATATTATATCATTAAGGAAGAAAATAGGAGAAATTAGGTTATGCATAGACTTTAGAAACTTAAACAAAGCCTCCTTAAAAGAAAACTACCCCTTGCCAAAAATGGATCACATCTTACAAAGGATAGTAGGGTCTAAAAGAATTTCTTTGCTAGGTGGATTTTTAGGATACAATCAGGTGCTGGTACACCCAGATGATCAACACAAGACAACTTTCACTACACCATGGGGCACTTTCATGTATGTGAAAATGCCTTTTGGGTTAATGAATGTTGGTGCCACCTTCCAAAGAGCCATGGATATTGCTTTCTTAGAATAGATAGGTTACTTCATTGTGATTTACCTTGATGGCATTACAGTCTATTCTAAAACAGATGAAGAACACCTATCTCACTTAAGAAAAGTCTTTGAAAAATGTAGAGTATGGTTTGTCCTTGAACCCTAAGAAAAATCTATTTGGACTCCAAGAAGGAAAAATCTTAGGCGATATCATATCTGAAGAGGGGATCAAGATAGACCCAAAAAGGATTGAAGGAATATTGCAAATCAATCATCTAGAAATATCAAAGAGTTGCAATCTTTCATTGGAAAGATAAATTTCTTAAGAAGGTTCATACCCAACCTTGCAGAACTCATAAGAAACATTACAAACATGTTGAAAAGAGAAATAAGAGTTAAATGGACCATAGAAGCAAAGCAATCCTTTGAGCTAGTAAAACAAGCACTCACTCAAACACCAGTTCTAATTAACCCTGATTTTACCAAGGACTTCTTCATCTTCTCCTTTGCTTCGGAACATATAGTTGTTGCTATCCTATTACAGAAAAACACAAAGGGACAAGAACAACCCATTGCATTTTTTAGCAAAGCATTAAGAGATGCACCTCTGGAATACAACATAATGGAAAAACAAGCTTTTTTCTTTATCAAGGCATTGAAAGATTTCAGAGTTCACATTTTACACTCACATATCATTGCATTTGTGCCTCACTTAGTGGTAAAATACATTTTAACACATGATCCTGATGGAAAAAGGGGAAAGTGGATTGTTGTTATTTTAGAATATGATTTGGAAATCAAGCCCACTAAGATCATCAAAGGACAAGAACTGGCTAAGCTTATGGCTGAAACCAACTTTCAAGCACTTGACATGAACATGATAGATGCATTAGATGAACAGGAGAAGTTGGCAACTCCACTGATTGAAGAATCATTTCTGAATTCATCTTGGTATGCTAACATTTTATATGTGCTTCTTAATCTTAATTTTCCTCCTGGTTTGTCTAAGACTAAGGCAAGATTCTTAAAGTTAAAGGTTGTAAATTACTGCATTTTAGATAAAATTTTATACTGTAAAAATGCTAGTGGTATATTGCTTAAATGTTTTCCTGAGAAAGATGCAGATAAGATCAAGCATGAGTTCCATGAAGGAGAATGTGGAGGCCACCTCTATTGAAAAACTATTGTTAACAAAATCCTTAGAGTTGGTTACCATTGGCCCACCCTCTTTCAAGACATCCATAAAATGGTAATTGCCTATCATAAGTGCCAAATCTTTGAAGGCAAAAGAAAATTGTTTCCCTTACCTTTGCATCCTATCTCTGTTGAAGCTCCTTTTCAATGGTGGGGCCTAGACTTCATTGGGGAAATCCATCCTGCCTCCTCTGCCTAACACAAATGGATCCTCACTGCAGCTGACTACTTTACAAAATGGATAGAGGTCATTCCTTCTAGGACTACCACAAACTTAGTCATCATTAAATTCCTTGAAAACCATATTTTGTCTAGATTTGGTTGTCCTAGAAATATTATCATTGATAATGTTGTTGCCTTTAGATCCAAGAGGATGGTGGGTTTTTGCCACAAATACCAGATTACATTGGGCCATTCTACGGCTTTTTACCCTCAAGGTAATGGGTTGGCAGAATCCTCAAACAAAATTTTGGGGAACATCATCAAAAATTTGTTGGAAGAGAATAAAAAATCATGGCACAGTAAGCTAGTACATGCATTATGGGCAGACAAACTAACAAGTAAAAAATCTATTGGAATGTCTCCCTATCAGCTAGTGTATGGAGCAGATGCAATTTTTTCAACCAGTCTAGGAGTGCCAGCCATGAAGTTGATCCAAGAAGTACAATATGAAGAATATGACATGATAAGAAGGATAAATCAGACTGTACAGTTGCAGCAAACTAGAGAGGAAGTATATAATAGAACACAGCAAATGAAATAAAACATCAAGAAGCTATTTGATAAGAGAACCAAGGAAATTGATTTTAACATTGGTGACAAAGTGATAAAATGGGACTCAAGGAGACAAGACAAGGGCAAACATGGAAATTTTAAAATTATGTGGAGAGGCCCATACATCATCCATTCCACCAGAGGTAACAATGCAATTTTCTGCAAGAGATGGATGGAACAGAACTTTTTGGAGGTATTGTCAATGGCAGGATGCTCAAGCATTACTTTTGTTAGATATTTCAGTTTTAAAGCTTTATTCATTGTATATACATTGCTTAAAGAAAAGATTGGAAACATAAATACAAAGACAAAGAAAAAGAAGAAAAAGAGGGCAGATAAAAGAAAAAGGTAAAGCCCCATACCAAAAAAGAATAATTTTTGAAATTGTGCAAGTCCAAATGCCACTACTTTGGAAGAGAAAGTTTTTTTCAGTCATACAGCATAATCATGATTGAACAAGTTTTAAATTTCTGCTGATAGATTAGTGAATGAAGATTTTCTAAGTTGTCTAAACTTGGCTTATCAGTAGATTAAATTAGGAAAAGAAAAATTGGTTCCAAATGATCAAAATCTGAACCAAAGGAAAGAGAGGGATGCCTAACAAATGTCAGATTACAACCCTCAATTTTTTGTTTTACCTTTTGCAAATAAAATATGTGTGCAACTTGTAAAAAATGCCACAACTCATGACAAGTCAGACTATCTAATCCTGATTTGATTATGTTTTCAATTTCCTGTTTTAAATTAGAGAATGAAAATCTATCAAAATGTTTAAACTTGACAGATAGGTACATTAGGTAGAGAAATAATGAGTTCATCAGCCTAATATTAACTCTTGGATGATATAAGTGTAGAAATATATAGTTTCTTGTTTTTAAAAGAAAATGATGTCAAGGGTTGGCAAATCTAAATGCACCCAATGAAGAAAAAATGCTAGGAAAAGTACGATGGGTAGGTAGAAGTTGAGTTGAAGCATTCATGTTTTTCAGATTTTGAAGATCACAGCTTCAAAATAATAGCAGCAAATCAGCAAGTTGAAGAAAAAGAGGTGTGTCAAGGTGCAAATCAGGGCAATGGTCTACTTCTTCCAGAGATTTGTTCTCTGAGGTTCTTGACACCTCCTAAAGGAGCTGCCCTCCCTAGCTAGAGCCACTATTATCCTCCTTTATTCTATAGAATTCACTAGGTGACTATGGATGTTCTACAAGCAACTAAAGATAGCATTCTTTTCCTATCAGTTATATTTATAAATATCACTGCCTTCGTTATCTTAAATAAACCTATTCCACTATTTTTCATCTCTGCCCTTTCAAATAATTACCTTGTTGCTCTTAAAAGAACTCATTTTGGGGCTATTTCCCTCATTATCACCCTCCGTCCCTTCATAAGGCCTCATTTCATCATTTCCCCCCCACTAAAAACCCACTTTCATACCAAAAACACCATTAGATTCCTTACCATCATCATTTCTCATTTTCACTAAAACAATGTAAAAAATTTCTTTTTACATTGTTTTATGTTTAGATTTTACCCTTTCGGACCCTTTTTATATTAAAAACCTTGTTTTATTAATATAAAAACCCCGCTTTGCTACAAACATTTAAGCCCTCCACTTAAGGTTTTTAACCCCCTCTCTCTATAATAAAACTCCCGTAAAACCCTTCTTCCACATTTTTTCTAAACGTTGGCTCTTTTTTATTAAGCCCCACACCCATATAACCTTCCCCTTCCTTTTTATAAACCTCGGGCCTGCTCTCCATTTGACCCTATGCCCCAATAAAGCCACACCACCTATCCACCTGGACCCCACTTATTACATATCCCCCTACCTTATTATAAGAAAATCCCATGTATTTTTAACCCCGCGCTACACGACAAAGAGCCCGCCACGTCACTCTGTGCCCAGGCTTCACCCTTGTACTTGCCCATCACTCCTGAAACGTGTGATCACCATCGATCTCCGCCCTCGAGATCCGATGGCCCACACCGCATATCGCAAATTTAATTGTGCCCACGTTAAAATTTCCCCAACTACACGAAATGGACGGTATTCCTCTGCCACACATCACCCTCTGTATTGTATCGCATCCCCTCCACCAAAACCATTACCGCCTCCTCGCTTGTGCGAAAACCATCTCCCGGTTTTCAAAAACCACCTTTCTTCCTCCCGCCCAAATTCAAACCTCTGCCCTCCGTTTCGAATTCATTGCGGGTTCCACCTCTAGAACCAAGCCCCATTCACCATTTTTTCCTCTGTAAATGCCCTCCAACAGCCCAAAACCCCCTAAAAACGCAGAAAACCCTCCCAATGCAGTATTTAAGCTAATTATTTGTTTTTTGTGTAGGTTCGATGGCGGAAATTTTATAAGATGCATTCCAGTGGTCCAAAAATATTCAATTAAATTCCTGGGTGACAATCCAAGGGTTTAATTCAAATTTCAAGGGACCAGAGGCTCTATAACAAGTTTAATCATCGATGAAGCATGATCATCGACGGTTATTTTAACCCTCCAGCACAGACGAAATGCATCCCTGCACCAAAAACACAGACAAACAAAGGCATAGTGAGGAAAAAGACAGTCAAAGGACTGTCACAAAGCAAAAGAAAAGGTTAGAAGGCTAAACACAAATCAAAGACAAATCATGAAGGATTAGCCACAAAAACAGAGATTAAAGATAATGAAGACAGGTAGAGGAAAAGAATAAAAGGTTGAAGGCTAATCAAATGGATTAAAATCCTAAAAAGAGTTCAAGGCAGAATAAATAAAAAGACAGTGAAACAGAAAATTAAAGATTAAATCAGAGTTTAAGGGCCTAAAACAGAGTTTCAATGATAAAATAAGGTAGATTAAACCCAAAAAGAAAATTCGAATGACTCATATCACAGTAGTTACTTCTTCAAGGGATATTTTGCCACCTATAGCATGCTTTTGTCAATAAAGCATCAAATAGTTATTACACACAGTCAGAGATATTTTCCAGCTACCAGCAGTTATTGCAAAGTTATTAAAAAGCCTTAAAGTCAAACATTTCACATATATTAGCTCAGAAGATAAGATTAGAAGTTATTATTTCAGAGGAACACCTTCAAATATTTTTTCCTTGGGCCTTGCATGGTCTCAAAGGTCAAAAACACATTAACTCTGTAATAAATGACATCCAAACCCTAGTTTAGCATCACCTCCTCATTTGCAGATAAATACTTCATTTGAGCTCATTTTTATTGTTGGTTGCTTAGTTAAATTTCAGGATTGATGAGTTGTTGAGCTAGTTGAGGACTGTTAAGCTAGATTTGAGAAAGCTCTGAGATGCAAAGAGCTCTTGTACATGGAGTATATAACTGGTTTGAACATCAATAATACAAGCACGTTCACAAGGTCCTTGAGCTATGTTGATGGTGAAGTTTTCCTTCCTTGTCATTTTTTTTCTCATGTTTTACATTCTGTCCATATTCTCTGATAAAAGAACAGAAATTTTAGAGTAGGATATGTTGTCTTAGCACCCTATTTCTGTTTGCATTCTTTATCTTTATGTTTTCTTCTACAAGGTCTGATTGGAGAATTCTTAATTTCTCTCTAGTTCCACTTAGTTTTTTGTCTCAAAAATAATTCAATAGATTCAAGCCAAAGAAGTCTATGGTAAGCCCTGTCCTTTGGTATTGCTTGAGATATTGTTTTTTAAGGCCTTTCTTTGAAGTATACTTAGTAGAGTCTAAACTAGGGAAGTCTATGGTATGCCCTGTCCTCTGGTCTCTCTCAAACTGTTGCTTTAAAGGTCCTTTTGAGTGTTGAGGTAAAGAAGATAGGCTTTTGTTTGCTCTTTAGCTGCTCTCACTATTATCTTATATGTTTTCTTTGTCTGAAAGTAATTCTTGAAATTGTTGGATTGTTGTCTTAAAGGTTTACTTATTAAAAGTTGGCCAAATAATTATATGGTATGCCTTGTCATTTTGTTTGCTTCAAACAGTTACCTAAAACGATTTTCTTGTCTAAGTAGAGCTAGAAGATTGCTAACTGACTATAGATTTGCTGCCTTCACAACTTATTATTGTTTCATATCACAATCTAATCTAAGAGATCCACTTGATATAGTTAGCTTGCCCTATGAAAACCCCTGCAAAGTTGATGAACAATTAAATCCTTTTATGACACCATAGCCCAATGGATTAATGTTTTATCATAATCTATCTTTTTCAGCTGAAACATTCCCTCGATTACTTCAACCTTTGATCTCTCAATTAACCATTCAATCAACTAAACCAACAAGGCCTTAGAACTTCATAACTAGCCTAATATATTAAACAAAAGCATAAATAAATATCATATGAAAACACATATATAGAGAGATCCCTCTCTGAATCCAGGAAGGTTGGGTCCTAGGATTCCAAAGTGGTTGTGATGTGGCCCTTGCAGTGTTTGTTCTTGCCACCCTTGCAAATCACATGGAGCCAAAACTCTGCACCAATGGCTCCAAAATGCTCCAATTAGTCTATAATGACTCTTCCTTCACTCAAAATGGGCGAAAATTGAGTCTCCAAATCATTTGCCCAGTAAAACCTAGAAAATTTCCACTAATTATGAATAAATCCACTTAACTAGAGTTAGTTTAGTGCAATCCTCACAAATTTAGGGCGCGCTCTAAAACTCCGCCAGTCTTAACCGTTATAATAAATGTTATGGGTAGGGGTGGCCACATGTGCACCCCTAACCCCGGCCTGACCGTAAAGGTCGGCGGAACCACAGCAGAAACCACGGTTGTTAACTATGGATAATATTTAAACCTGGATTGAACAATGTCGTAGTTAAGGCTTAATCACGTGGATAGTTAGCATCTCCATGTGACATGTTGAAACGGTTGCAGATACGCTGGCGGGTGGTTGAAATTTGTTGCGATGTTTTTTGTTGTAGTGTGAACACCATGGCACTGCTGGCGAGTTGGGATTGTGACTTAACCATATTAGTGGTCAAGTTCTATTTAAAGTTTAATACATATCCGTTTGGGGGTTGGGACCGTCGACGGTCCCAACCCCCAAACGGATATGTATTAAACTTTAAATAGAACTCGAACACTAATACGATTAAGTAACAAAGTAGCATGGGCGGTTAAGTTGTGTGGATACTCTACCAAAGGTCATGGGTTCGACTCCTGTAGACCTCCATAAAATTTTAATACACCATTTTGGGGACATGTGGTGGCCTCTGGGCTAGCCATGTGTCACCCTATGATTGGTCCTCCAAACAACAATGTACAACCATTAAACAAATGATATAGCATCACTTGTTAGCCTGGGATTGGTTCTGAGGAAAGTAATATTCCTCAAAATATTCCTTTTGCTATCTGTGCACCCTCCATGCTGGCTGGGCATCTCAGTCAACCCTGTCACAAAATTTAGTTGTTTGGGAATTCAATCAGAATGCGATATCTCCCTCATACGACATCGGTTCTTCGAACCGTTCATAGCGCTGGAATTAGGAAGACGAGATCTACACAACCATCCTGGTTTCAACCCAATCCTGTAACTTTCAATTTTGAAAAAAAATTATGAACTCTTGATCTGTATTTAGAAGATACATATAACAAAAAAATAAAAATAAGTATGGCTATTAATGACATATAATAGAACAAAAATATAAAGATAGAAGTACCTGATATATCTTAACTCTTCTCATGCAAGAAATAGCTCTGGTCCAGCCTTTCTATTAAGATTATTTTAAAAAGTACAAAAGTGCAACTTCTTAAAGCCTTCCTTGCAAAATTTCAGAACCCTTTCTTTGTGAACATGAAAGGTTTTATATATCAAGTACTAGAAATTTAAAAATAGAAAATACACAAAGTGATGATGAGGTTTAAACAACTATCCTTAAAATTAGAGACAATAGGAAAAAAATAGATTTTTTTGGTATGATGAGCTCAGGAGTATGATGTTGTTTATTTTCCCATTTGTTGCTTAAGCTCGTAAATATATAACATTGGCTACACTTTAGGAGGCTGAGTTGGCCTTAAGCATGATTGTCTAGTATACATTGCATCTAATAGTGTAGGAAGCATGTGGGAAGATGTGTCAGCAAGGAAACACAACATTAGCCATTGGTTGTGTGGCTTGACAAGACACTGCCAGTATTTTTCCCATTCAACTTTTTCCAGTTTATTAATGATTTCTTCCTTTATCTTTAACTTTTCCTGCCATTTTTTTAGTAAAACTTTAATATTATGAATGGAACCAGGTGGGTATTATTGGATAAGATTGGCACCAAATAAATTGTTACTAATAGTTTCAGTAATGTTGCTTGCAACATCCCTTGATCTGAAGACATCTTATTCTTCTTACTTTAGTTGTATGTCCCAATCAGTAAAGAGGGTTTCTTTGTGTGAATCCTCTATTTTGGGAAAATTTGTTTCTCTACGGTGTCTTTCCAAGTGATAAATTCTGAGATATTTTCATCAATGTCATCAAAATTCGTCCTCAGATCGGACGATTGATTTATCAGTGAATCACTTTTGTTGCACAGATCATTGATGATTGTTAATTTCTGACAGAATATTACTTGTTGTTGGGCCAAAAGAGTGTTCAATTCCATTTCTTCCTTCTTAAGTATTAAATTTTTAGATTTTCCTTTAGTTTCTAAATTTTGAATTGGATTTGTTGAATTTGAGTATCTTTTACCTTGATATCAGCTTGATGTTGCAATTTCAATTGATCAAAGCTATGTTGAAGTTGTGACAATTGTGTCTGCCACTGGTGATCAATACTCTGCTTTTTCTTTAATAAGTCTTGTTCCAACTGTTGGATTTTATCATCCTTTTTCTTGACAAATTGTTGGACCTCTGATGCCTTGTCAATTGTGGCAGTTGCATAAGAACCTGCAAACTCTGAAAATATTGTTAAATATTCAGAAGGATTGGTTTGTGGATCTTTCCACACCACTTCTATTTGTATATCTCCATGAATTAATGCCTAGGATTTCTCAACTCTTCTCCTATTTCTTTTTATTCTCATTATAGCCCAATGTTTGGGACTTTAAAAGATGTCAAGAGGAGGGATTTCTTCAATTTTGAGCACAATTTATCATGAGGGGAATGGCGGGATAAATTCAATTTCATCTGTGTTGATTTCTTTGTCAAAAGCCCCAACAGTAAGTGGGCTCTGTCTATTGCCTTGAGGAGTGTTTCTTATCACTTTAGGCTCATAAGTGTTTACCTCTTGCTTTCCTTTGATCTATCAATCAAACTGGTTCCAAACCACATCCAAATTATTGTAAAGAAAGTATTAACAGTTTGTTGTTCTGTGGGTGCTTTTATTCCTTATAGGACATTAGTGTCCTTTTGAGGCTACTCTAAATCCTGATCTTTCTGTAAAATTGGTTGAGATACCCTCAACATTTCTAGAGGGATATTTTCCAACCTCTTGTATCTGTACTCTTTAAACTTGGCGAGTTTTTCTGGATCAAGACGAATTTCTGCTAGCTTTCCAGCTGTGAATATGTCTCAATGGACTCAAATAAATCATCATAGTCATTAGGCTCATGAATGAATTGTCTTACTTTTACCTTGGTTGTAAATTCTTGGGCCACTTTCTGTGGGTCAAAATGTATGTTGGGCATGGTAGATAATTTTAAACACTAAATTTTATTGATTTCAAGCACAGCGTGCTTGAAATTATCTAAAGCATAGGCACCACAATTAATAGGAAATGATGGCCAGGGGGAATTTTTGGCTTGTTTCAAGGCTTTGGTTAGCCCATTTCCTATTGTTTTATAGGCAATTTCTTTGGACAGGATTTTATGTGGTACATATAGTGGGAGAACATGGGGATAGGCTAGACTTCCATAAACCCTAAAATATGTAAATAGCTCCTCTCCAAACCATTTTCCTATTGTCATGAAATCATCTCTAGATTCTTTTGACAGTCTTAGGGCCTTTTCTCGGAAAACAACTTAGTAAAGGGATAAAATGACTCCATGACAAACTATGCAAAAATGAGACTCGTAATTGGACTCACAAAGGATATCGTGGTAGACATGGATAGGGTAAGGTTATTGTATAGTCCATTTCCACCCCATGGTTGGGAACTCGAAAGTAAATCATACTACATCCATGATGTAAGCACTCATGAAAAAAGGGGGAAATGTTTTGGAAGTGAATTTCTAATTCTTTCTATACTCTAGGATTTGGGAGGCAATATTATTGAAAAGGATGGTACCCCAATGCATAATTTATGAATCTGATGCAGCCTCAATGAGAGGAACCCATTCAACCAAAAATTTACTTGTATTAGGGTACCCAAATAGCCTACACATCATAGCAACAATATAGCTATACATACCAGCAAGACATGATATAGAATACATACCCTTATCGTCATGTTTGTGCTTATTGGGGTTGTGCCTCCATTATCTTATCGGGTTTGACGCTAGCTTATTTTCCTTTGCAAATTTTTCAAGGAAATTCTTGTCATATACCTTATGTGGGTCAGGTATATGATATATTTTCTTTAACTCTTCTACCTTGAAAGACCTAATTACTGTGTCCCTTGAAGTTAGGAATGTCCTCTCTGCAATGTTCAAATTGCCAATTATCCATTTCACCATATCTGAATAGAGAATAATTTTAGGGCGAGCGACAATTCTATGGAGGAAAGAATTAGAAAATTCACAACAAGAAGTTTCAAAGGATTTTTGGGCGTCATATATGGCTAACCTTTCAATTACTCGGGACTTTTCATCCTCAAACAATCTGTACATGTATTCCCATGAGGAAGATCCACTTTCTGGAGTGCATGTTGTATTAGAGAATAAAGGAGGCATCTATGTCACTTCTGAAGTAGGAGGCATTGGGTGTGGAGTATCCATGAGTTTCTTGCTCTTATTCGTGGCTTTTGACATCTTGTAAGAGTCTTTCTTCTCGGGACTAGCCTGCAGTAGGATAAAAATAGAGAATGAAGAACAATACTTCGCAACGTAGGAGCGATTAAGACAAAAGTTTGAAGTGATGTAAAATATAGTTTAAATGCTAAAAATCCACAAACATTAAGTAACAGGCGATCAAAATTACTTGGGGACTCGAGACCATCAATACCGTTATTCCTCAGTAATAATTAAAAACGTGAGTTCACTTGATTTACTTTCACAACTCGGCACTTTAATTAAGACCTCTCATCGCAAAATTCTTTCAGAGCACAACTTTAAAATACGAGATACGTTAATTCACTGATCTGTGATCAAGACTCTATGTTATTTGATTGTAACCTCTTTATCGGTGGTTTCAAGATATCGGAGCATTGGAGCAAGCGCGCTTTGAGTTTGGCGATGCGATAACAATATCACAATCGCAAGACTAGTGGAGTGAGTGAATGCATTATAGGGTGGCAGAAATCCGATGTGAAATATCGCATCAGGGGTTTAGGAGCGGGAAACATAGTTGGTAACAAAATAATCTGTGATTTCACGATAGTGATAAGTGACATGGTGGTAAGGTGGGTCCTACCAATGGTTTATATAATATTTTTTTTCAAGGAGTGTTTTCCTTTGTTATCATACTTTATGATTTTAAAGCCTTTACACATTGTTTTATGCACTTGGGTTATATTGCATCGCAACGTTTCAATAGATTAATTTGAGTGTTTCTTATTGCAATTGCGATATGCGGTATGCGATGGGGCTTTTGGCATATTCGTTTAAGTCCTTTGGCCAATAGGATCCAATTTTATCCTTCGGATATGAAATTTGTGTCCTAAAAGAATAAAAAAAATTATTGTCCTAAATTCAAAATTAAAAATGGTCCCCATTATTTCCTAGGGTAACTATATATAAACAATGGGGGGGTTGTTGAATAGCACAATAGGAAGTCCTGTAGAAATTTGTTGCATGATCTTCAAAACACCATGGTGTAGATGGCCCAATCTTCTATGCCATATCTCACCGATGTATCAGCTCTGCACCTTCTCTACTTTCGTGCTCAAGGTAGAACATTCTTCTACATCTAATTTGTAGAGGTTATTTACTTGAACCCAAATCTTCTTCACTTTTCCCGTGGCTTTGTGATCAAGGAACTCCTTTCCTTTGCTAAATATCACATCATAGCCACAGTCTTCTAAAATAAAAATCAAAACTAAATTCTTCTTTAAACCAAGAACCTACATGAAATATTTTAATGTGAGAGGAGTACCAAACTCCCTCTGAAAGGTAACAGTACATATATTGGTTGCATGATACCTCTCATCATCTCCCATCTTGGTGTGCATCTGGAGATCTGTCTCCTCCAAGTTGTTAAAGAATTATTTGTTTTTGGTCATATGGAATGAAGCTCCACTATCCAAGTACCAAACAGAACCCATCATTGATGACACCATCCATGCGATGAGAGTTAAATCCAACTTAAATTTTGAAGCAAGAGATTCACCTGCTGCTCCTCCTGAGGAATTCTTGTTGACCTTCTTACATGGACACATTGTGGCATAGTGTCTCAGCTAATGACAGTGAAAAAATTTAATCTTCGACAAGTCCTTCTTGTTGCATGCCTAACCAGAATCTGATTTTGAATGGGATGCCTTCTCTTTCCATTTCTTTGTCTTTCCATCCAAGGCACATTTCTCCTCATCATTAGTCATTGATGAGGATCCATCTCTGTTTTGTGGAAATCTATGTTACAGGTGTCCACGAAGGAAACGAGCCACATGTGCAGGCTAGGAATGAAAAGGACATGGTTCGTGTCCTATTGGTTCAAGTAAATTTGTCAAAGAAAGCCGCGGTCAAAGCCATCCACGTGGAAGTCAACTATGGAGTTCTATGTCGGCTGGACTCTGTTTCGTGGCATATAAACATCCATACGGTCGTTTCTAAGCTTGCGGAGGTTAATTGACATCTGTGCAAAGTTCTGGAGTTGAATTCAAGCATCCACCTTCCATAGATCCGTTTTCCAACATGGCCATACTCGTATATCCGTGGCCGTAGTGGTCTACGTGCTGGCTGCTATCATAAACTTCAGGAGACAGTTACAGTTTATTGTTTTATATAGAGCGTTTGCATACGCACGTAGAGTTAGTTGTCGAGTTGTTAGTTGATAGTTGATGTGCGTACTCTGTTATATTTTCTTTGTAGTGATTACGCTGCCTTGAGCCGTAATACTACCAGTCTGTAATGAACTGCTTTTTAATATGAGAAAACTTTGTTTTACAACTTAATTCATGTTTGAGGATCGTACCAAAGTTGTGTAGAGGGCCCCTGCTCAGCCAAGGTTCTGTGTATTAATGTATATATATTTCATTTCATTTCTTTAAAAAGTCATTGTATTATAATCCATTACATGTTCATATTTCATAATTGTTTCATTTCTGTTCATACATTTTCATAATTTCCATTGCATTCCTGTCTTTCATGTTTTTATGATTGTTAAATCACTGATCAGTTTTTCTTGTACAGGTTTTAGGTAGACAGCCCGGGCATTTTCATAGTATTTTGGCTAATGATATGAGACTAACATTATTCTGCTGCTAGTTTTTCTTTTCATAGCTTTTGTTTAATTTCAGTTTTGCTTTGTACATTTCAGTTTTGTTTATCTGATTCAGTAGTTAAATTTAAATATATTAAGCTGCTCATAGTGTCTTCAGTTGCCTCCGAAAGCCACAGCTGGACTGATGGTGAGGGACTGCATGATGAAATGTGTAGTTTAGTATTAGTTTCCTTTCTGTAAAATTAGATATATTAAGCTGCTCATAGCGTCTTCAGTTACCTCCGAAAACCACAGCTGGACTGATGGTGAGGGGCTGCATGATGAAATGTGTAGTTTAGTATTAGTTCCTTTTCTACAAATTTAGATATATTAAATCATGTATGACATCTTCAGTTGCCTCCGAAAGCCACAGCTGGACTGATGGCGAGGGATTGAATTATGTGTGTATGGTTTAGTATTAGTTTATTTTCTGCAAATTAAATAATCAGTTACACAAGTTGCTTATGATTACTTCCGCAAGTCATAGCTGGTCTAATGATGAAGGGTCAGAAAATGAATTGATGTAATCTGATTTAGATTTATTTCATTGCAATTTTGAATTTCCATAAGTGTAGTTTATTTTGTGTTCAGTTGGCAGCAAGAATAGTTTAGTTTTCATGTTCACTAGTTTCTTGTTTTGATTCATTAGATTAGCAGCACTTTTCATTTCAGCAGTACACTTTTACTTTCTTTTGTCATTGTAATTTCAATTTGCTTTTAAAGTTTCAAGATTGGTAAATCATTATAGGGGATATCACTTCCTTGAATAAATATAACCAAGCTTTTTTTTCACTTTAGAATTTCCATTTTACCTTAGAAAGACCACAAACGACAAAAAGTTAAGAAAGAGGTTATCTTGCACATATAGTGCGCCGCACTTCATGAGCTTACGATTCCCGGATTGACAATTAAATGCAGCAATTTAGGACACACTAAATTGACCAAACATTTTGGCGCCGTTGCCGGGGAAGTGTAACTAGGTAGCCAATTTCTTAAAAAAAAACATAAAATCATAAAAGAAGGGAAAACTTGATAACTTCTTGAAGTATGCTCTCCTCTTGAACCTAGTGTGATCTGGAGGATCAGAAAAGAGAGTTATTGGTTTAGTAATTTCTTAAGTATGCTCTCTTCTTGCACCTAGTGTGATCTGGAAGATCAGAAAGAGAATTATTAGCCCAACTTTTTAAAAAATAAAAAAAATGACATGCATAGAGCAAGAGATTTTAGGGGAAGGTTTATAGCTAAAGCCAAGAGTTCGATTTTCACAACTCCATCTTCTTCAAGGCATAGACCAGATTCACCACCATCTACCCCTAGCCTTAAGATTTTTGGAAGTCAAAGAACAGCTGAATTAGAGGATTCTCCTATACCACCTACTAAAACCCACTTAGAAAACAAAGAAACTTTCTCTCATCCTTCATTGGTAGAAGAACTAGAGGACTATAAGGACTCTAAAGAAACTATCATGGCAGAGGAAGTAATAAATAGAGGTGGAGGTAGAGGAGGAGGAGATAATGAAGATAACAATGGTGAAGGAAATAACGGTAGAAATAGGGACAATTTTCTTGGATTCCCTATAGTTGATGAGGAAACTCATGCAACAATGAAAAATATCTCACCATCTGTTCTCCCTAACTTTTATGGATTGCGAAGTGAGGATCCCGAAACATTTCTGTTTGAGTTTGAAGTTGTGTGCCGAACTTATGACTATATGGAAGATTCTCAAAAACTCAAACTGTTTCCTTCAACATTGAAGGGATCTGCTTTGAAATGGTTCATGGGATTAGCCACTCAATCTATCATGACTTGGAATGATATGAAACAAACATTTTTGGATAGATACTTGGACTATTGTATGCCCACCAATCACAAGGATGAGGTATTCAAAATGATGCAAAAAGAAGATGAAAATTTGGAAGACCTAATTGAAAGATTTAAATACAACTTGAAAAGAGAAAAGATGAGAAACTTAGATAATGAAACCTTGAAAGCCCTCCTATTAAAAGCCATTAGAGATGAATGGATAGACATTTTAAACATGATGGGGAAAGGAGACATTTCTCAACTCCCATTTCATGATATAACAGAACTATGTATCCAATTCTCAAGAGGAAGATCTAAAACTGGAAAAGGGCCTAGGGATTCTTCTCTTATTAGGGCTAACAAATCTGCAACTGGATCAGTAAGTAGGGCAGAGATTGGTAATATGCTTGATGAGTTAAAAACTGATATCTTAGGGGGTCTTAGTGAACAACTAGACACCCTTAAAATCCAAAACAAGCAGAAAGCAGAAACAGATGCTTTAGCCATCTTTTGTCCGAAATGTAGAAAGAAACATGCTTTAAGGGAATGTCCCTTGGATGCAAAAGTTGTAGAAACATGTATGGTTTGCTCAGAAAATCATGAGATCAAGGATTGTCCTTCAATCCCTGGACTCAAAGCTGTTTTTCAAGAAGATCCAAATTCAGTAGAATCTCTCTGTTTTGTCGCAAGGAGACCTTGGCATGGACAACAATCTCAAGGGTTTAACAACCCTATGAATCTTCAAACCCCACCAAATTGGAATCCTTGGCAACAACCTTGGCCCCAACATCAAAATTCATATCAGCCATGGGTACAGGGGATGCAAAATCCTTATGGGAGATTTGCTCAATTTTATCAATATCCTCCATCTTTCCAAAATCAACAAGCTCCACAATTTCCAAGCCCAAATCCACAACTTTCATTGCCATTTCCACAACAACAACCTTCTCAACAAAATACAAATCCTCAACTCATGCTTCCATACCAACAGAAGACAAATCAACTTCCAACTCAGCCATTGCCAAATCCTAACAATAAGAATCCTCAAACTACTTATATGGTAGAAGGACAACAATTTCCTACCTATATGATTGTTCCTCTCAACGATGTACAACTCAGATCTGGTAGAGTTTTAGAAAAAACTTCTATAGACATTCAAGAGCAAGATACCTCTGAGGAGGACTCTCTTCAAGCCAATAAGGGTTCTGAGGAAGAATCTCTTCAAAATTCAAAAATTCAAAAAGAAAAAGAAAAGCTAGCCTCCACAACTCCTATAGTTGAGCAACCTGTATCTTCATCTACACCTCCTTTTCCGGAAAGACTACAAATTGATAAGGGGGTGGAAAAACAAATTTTGTTGCCTAACTATGACTTTCTAGATGAATTGAAGAATGTTTGTATCAAGATTCCATTGCTACAAGCCATTTGAGAAATTCCTATTCTAGCAAAAACCATAAAGGAGTTGAGTTTCAAAAGACCAGGAAGGAAGCTAAAAGACACAAGAAGAATCCACCTGGTAGGAAAGATTGCAGACATTATGATGGGAAAAATTACCATGCAGAAGTATGTAGATCCAAGAAGTCCAATTGTCAAGACACATATAAATGGGATAGAAATTCCAAACACATTGATTGACTTAGGGGCTGCTATCAACATTATGAGTAGACAGACTATGGAACAGTTAAAACTTCCTAACCTTCTTTTACACCTACTTTATTGCAACTTGCAGATCGATCGGTTATTAAACCAGATGGTGTATTAGAAGATATTTCAGTCTCCTTAGATTCTTGGGAATATCCAGTAGACTTTATGATTTTGACTCCCAAAAGTAATCTAGGAGGACATCCAATTATCTTAGGAAGACCTTAGCTGGCCACAGCTGATGCTTTTATTAGTTGTAGATCTGGAGACATGTACATTTCTAATGGTAATTCGACAAAGAAATTCAATTTGTATCCTCCAGCAAGAGCAATCACAGAAATAGGAGACAATGAATGGGTCGATGATGAGAACACTATACAACCTGTCTCTACCATTTCTGAAATTAGTGAGGATAGTCAAATTCTGAACACATTAGAAAATTTTGAGATAACTTCAGAATATGACCCCACACAATTTCAGTTGGAATCTGACATAGAATATTTATCATCAAGACAAATGTCTCTTTACTCTATGGAAGATTTTGGTAATTCTGCTATTGAGATTTTTCCAGAAAATACATTGAATATCAACAAACATCTGGAGAAGTCACAACAAGAAGAACTAACCAGAATCTTGCAAAAACATTCTACTGCATTTGCATGGGAGTATACTGACATGAAGGGTATTTATCCTAAGACTTGCATCCATCATATCTATATTGAGGAAAACAGTAGACCAATCAGACAACCTCAAAGAAGGATGAATCCAAATCTTAGGGAGATAGTGAAAGAAGAGCTCCAAAACTTCTCAATGTAAACTTCATTTATCCAATTTCAGATAGCCGATGGGTTTCTCCTTTGGTTATAGTACCTAAAAAGAATGGTAAATGGAGAGTATGCATTGATTACAGGGAATTGAACAAAGCAACTTTGAAGGATCACTTTCCTTTGCCTTTTATTGATCATGTATTAGATACATTAGCAGGTAAAAAGTACTTTTCATTTTTGGATGGTTTTAGTGGCTATAATCAAATTCAGGTAGCACCTGAAGATCAAGATAAGACCACATTTACTTGTCCATGGGGAACTTTTGCCTACCGAGTGCTTCCTTTTGGGTTATGTAATGCACTAGCAACATTCCAAAGAGCAGTACTAGGAATTTTTTCTGATCTAATCCATGATTGTGTAGAAGTTTATATGGATGATTTTACAGTTTATGGTAATTCATTTGAAGAGGCATTAGAAAATTTGGAAAAATTTCTCATAAGATGTAAAGAAACAAACCTTTCATTAAGCCATGAAAAATGCTTTATGATGTTTACCGAAGGGATTGTTTTAGGACATCATATTTCAGGAGATGGAATTAAGGTTGATAGATCAAAAGTTGAAGTCATCTCCAAGTTGCCTATTCCAAATTGTCAAAGAGATGTTAGAAGTTTTATAGGATTTACTGGTTACTATAGAAGATTTATAGAAAACTTCACTAAAATAGCATCTCCACTCTTCAAGTTGCTTACAAAAGACTGTGAATTTAAATGGGATCCTGATTGTCAATCCGCTTTTGAAACTTTGAAAACAAGAATATCTCAAGCACCTATCTTGAGAGGACCAAATTGGAAACTTCCTTTCCATATTTCTACAGATGCTTCAGATACAGCTCTTGGAGCTGTGTTGGGTCAAAAAGATTTAATTCCTTATGCCATTTATTACACCAGTAAAAATTTGACTCCCACAGAGTTGAACTATACTGTGACTGAAAAAGAGTTCTTAGCCGTTGTTCATGCAATTAATAAGTTTAGACATTACATAACAGGCTATGAAACTTTTATTCATACTGACCATTCTGCAATTAGATATTTAATGAACAAACCTGTTACTAATGGCAGAGTGACAAGATGGCTTTTACTTTTGCAAGAATTCAATATTACCGTGTTGGATAGACCAGGAAAACAGAATACAGTAGCTGATTTCTTGTCTAGAATTCAAAATACTAAAGAAGATTCTCCTGTAGAAGATAAGTTTCCTGATGAATATTTGTTTGAAGTAACTATTAAGACCCCTTGGTATGCAGATATTGCTAACTATTTGGTTACAGGGAAACTACCTTCACATTTATTTCCAAGAGAAAAACGAAAAATTATTCAGGAGAGTTCAAGATATTCATGGATTTCTAACGAATTGTTTAAAACAGGGCCAGATCTTTTGATCAGAAGATGTGTCAGGGAAGATGAAATGCCTGATATTCTTAAGGCATGTCATGATGAACCATGCGGCGGACACTTTGCGGACAAAAGGACGGCCTATAAAATCCTTTCCTGGGGATATTATTGGCCTTCTCTCTTCAAAGATGCAAAACAATATGTCAAAAGGTGTGATAGCTGCCAAAGAGTAGGGAAACCTACCCTTTCAAATGAAATGCCACTGCAAACACAGGTACTCATTGAACCCTTTGAAAAAAGGGCTTTAGATTTCATTGGACCGATTAATCCACCATCGAAGCAAAAGAAGTATATATTGGTTTGCACTGATTATGTTACTAAATGGGTAGAAGCTAAACCATTAGTATCTGCTACTGAAAATTCAGTTGTTCATTTTCTTTATGAGGATATTTTTACTCGCTTTGGTGTTCCAAGAGAAATTGTGACAGATCAGGTGAGCCAATTCACATCAAATTTGGTGGAGAAGTTGATGGAAGAATACAAAATCAAGCACAGAAGATCTACTCCTTACCATCCACAAGCAAATGGTCAAGTGGAGTCCACAAACAAAGTTCTTGAAAGCATCATCACCAAAACTGTTCATCTACATAGGAGAGATTGGGCAGAAAGGCTTCCAGAAGCCTTGTGGGCCTACAGAACTACATGGAGGAATACAACAGGACATTCTCCCTATGAACTTGTTTATGGGAAAGAAGTCTTGTTCCCCATTGAGTTCGAAGTCAAGACCTTCAAGATAGCAGTTCAGTTGGGAATGGACTTATCAGAAGCTCAAAAGCATAGAATGGAGCAATTGAATGAGCTAGATGAGATCAGATAAGAAGCAATTCTAAGAACCGATCTAGTTCAATATCAAAGAACTAAGTGGCATGACAAATATATCAAAGAGAAGAAGTTTCAAGAAGGAGATTGGGCAATGTTATTTGACTCCAAGTTTAAAGACTTTCAAGGGAAATTTCAGACTCATTGGCTTGGGCCATATGAGATTGACAAGGTCTTTAACAATGGAGCTGTAAGAATCAAGACCATTGATGAGTTTCAAACTCCTCTTTTAGTGAATGGCCATAGATTGAAAGTTTATCATAAGCCACTCTCTAAAGAGGATTTTGTCAAGTTGTTTCAAGAAAGTTCTGCAATCAGGCTGGTACAGAAGAATCCTTCTTCTCTACCAAGCTAGCTTTTGTTTTTCAAGTTAAAAAAAAAAAAAAAAAAAATGGTATAAGCCTGAAAACCAATCATTGATTGGCAGTCTTATACATAAAATATGGGGTGAAAATCAGGGACACCTGACACTCTATATTTTCCAAAAAAAATCTGTCTTTCATTTCATTTCATCTCACCACCCACTCCATTTCATTCCACTTCATTTCATTTCATTTCACCTCATTCCACTTCATTTCATCCATTCCATCAATAAAAAAAAATTTATGACCATTTCCACTTGGTCATTTGTCATTTGTTCATTTCTATTTCAGCCAAGTAATAGCTGTGTCAGTTTCCGCAGCTGACATCTGTTTCCGCAGCTGACTCCAGTTTCTGCAGCCAGAAGCAGATTCCGCAGCTGCTACTACTCTGTTTTCAAAAAGAATGTACAGTTAGTTGTTATTTTCATAAATTATGAAATAAAATGCAGGAGAGGATCAATGGGACATTCAAGACACTAATGAAGATCAATCAGTTGAAGACCAAGGGAAAAAGCAAGGATTCCAAAGGTATGAATAAAGTTTATTTCAAATAGTATTGAAAAACACATTTTTATGTAATTTTAAACTATGAGCTCTACCCATAACGCGCAATGATTATATTGACAGTCCCGTAACCTTCCACGATCTCTATGTTATCCTCTTGCATTTATTCACAAACGGTTTCATCATTGAAATTCCGACTCACTCATGTTCAAATATCCCACCGTAGATAATGATACGTATTTGAGTTGACAAAGGACTCTTACAAGCTGCATAACTTCATAATCATTGATTGAAACGTGTTTATATTTATTACACAGCCACCAAAATTCAAAATGCGGCCGAATGCATTATACTTTGTTAACCTCTTTGTCGTGTCTCTGTCGTGTTTACAAAACCCCACTCTACTCATTCTCACTCCCTGTTTCACTCCATTCTATTCCTTTTGCTCACTCTCACTCCCGTATATCCACCCACAGTCTTACTCCATTTCGTTTATGGTGCTCATTTCCATTTTATGATAACATCCCCACAGTATTGTGCTCGATTCTGTGTATTCCATCGTTCTATTTCCACTTAAACCCTCACAGAGGCAAGCCTGTGAAGCACAGAGAAGTAAAATGGGAAAATTATTAAGGGCAGAGCCGGAAGGACCGAAGTTTTTAGAGGGATTTCCACAAGCAAAAGAGATGTTGAGAAAAGCTAAATGGCTGCGTTTTATTCAGAAATTCAGGGGTTACCACAGAGAAGTTACCAAAGCGTTTGCAAGATCATTTGATGGCTCGGAAGCAGAAGTGGGAGACCTCAAGTTTTTAGTCAATGAAGCATCAATAGCAGCAGCCACAGAGCTTCTTCAAGAAGGAGAACGTTGGTTCAAAAACAAAAGTATCAGTGATGAGGCATGGAGAACAATCCTCCGAAATCAAGGTATGGATATCACTGTTTTCAAAAGAGGAATCCCTGTGCATGCAATAAAAGATGAATGGGCCACTTTACTACTCATTGTTCAAAAATTTATTACATGTGAAGGCCGCTTTGGCTCTATGTACATGTATCATACTAGGCTATTGATGAATTTTCTTGAAAACCAAACTCTCAATCTTCCTTATTTCCTATTCAATAGCTTGAAGAAAATGGCTGTCACTATGCAAAAACACCTAGGAGATGTAGAGCCTCATTTATATCATCATGGGTTTATAAAAATTTTGATTGAAAAGGAGCTAAAAGAAAGAAAAGATACATGGGAACAATTCCTAGTTAGAAACTTCTTTGAAGAACCTCAGGAAATTCCTGAAGGTAATCCAATTAGAAGGAGTAGAAGGAAGAAAATGGATGTTGAAACCCAAGTTGCTCCTATACAGGAAGTTCCCGCAGCTAGCACAGCAAAAAGAAGTAGAAGGAAAAGAACAGTAGATGAAATCCAAGATACTTCTACTATTACTATGAAGAAAAATGATAGGGAAGAGAGATTGGTAAAAAGGAAGAAGAAGGAAATCAAAACTAAGAAGCCAATAATACCAAAAGGGAAAGAAATTATTGAGGCTGTCCATAAAACTTCTTCTTCTCAAGAAGAAGATCACCAAATTCTATCAAAAAGATTAATTTTTCTTCAAAAACAGTCATCTCTATCCAAGAAGGCAAAAACAGGAAAACAAGAACAAAAGGGTAGTGTTCCACAGCATGTGAGGAGAAGCAGCAGGCTTAAGGGAAAACTGAGAAAAACACAAATTAAAGGTCCTCATTTCATTGATTTGGGTGAGGAGACATCTGAACAGTCTCCAACTGACAATAGTCCATTTCAGTCAGTTAGTGAACCAGACTCCTTTCACTCCCAATCAGACAATGAGCGTACTCCATCTTATTCTCAGCAAAATATTGATGAAAGTTCTCCTCAGCCAAATTTTGAACATAATTCTCCCGTGCAGCATTTTGAGGACAGTCCAATGAAAAAGACATCGGAAGTAGACCCCAAACAGTAGGAGGTCTATGACTATATAGAATCCTTGGAGAAGGAAGCCACAGGTCCAAGTACCTCTTCTACTCAGCCTCATACATTGCAGGATGATTTGGTTCAGTCATTAAAACAAGAGATTTTTGAGCTTGAGCTTTTGAACCGGCATATCAAAAATGAAAATGAAACACTCAAAGAGCAAGGAAAACTGGACAAGATTATCCATGACAATACTATGTTACATTTGGGTATTTGGCAAAAGAAAAATAAGAAGCTAAAAAGGAAATGCCAAAAATTGAGCAGAGCACTTTTGAATATCAAATTCAGGTGCCTCATGAAGAAACCCAGAATGATGGCAGTACCAAAGAAGAAGAGAGACAGTTAGATAACATGAAATATCAAGCACATGAATTGAAATTAAAAGAGGGCTGGGTTTTTAGTTGTATGAGGAGATGTGAGCAACTTTCTATTGCTGTATGTTGAGTCCCGAATTTGCCTCTTTTCCATACACTTTTCCATATCTTTTTCACTCACCTAAACCTCCAAAATTGTCAATATCATGTGCAAAAGTGTATCTAACATGGTTTTTAATTATGTTTGTGTGTTTTCTATTTGATTTAGATTTTGTTCATATAGCTGCGGAAACTTGTCACTTTCCGCAGCTGCTGCAACTTTCCGCAGCTATTTTGTGGAAATCGATGTTACAGGTGTCTACGAAGGAAACGAGCCACATGGGCAGGCTAGGAATGACAAGGACATGGTTCGTGTCCTATCGGTTCAAGTAAATTCGTCAAAGAAAGCCGCGGTCAAAGCCATCCACGTGGAAGTCAACTATGGAGTTCTATGTCGGCTGGACTCTGTTTCGTGGCATATAAACATCCATACGGCCGTTTCTAAGCTTGCGGAGGTTAATTGACATCTGTGCAAAGTTCTGGAGTTGAATTCAAGCGCCCACCTTCCAGAGATCCGTTTTCCAACATGGCCATACTCCTATATCCGTGGCCTTAGTGGTCTACGTGCTGGCTGCTATCATAAACTTCAGGAGACAGTTACAGTTTATTGTTTTATATAGAGCGTTTGCATACGCACGTAGAGTTAGTTGATCATAGCTGTTGAGTTGTTAATTGATAGTTGATGTGCGTACTATGTTATGTAGTGATTACGCTGCCTTGAGCCGTAATACTACCAGTCTGTAATGAACTGCTTCTTAATGTGAAAAGACTCTGTTTTCAATTTAATTCGTGCTGAGGATCGTACCAGAGCTGTGTAGAGGGCCCCTGCTCAGCCGAGGTTCTGTGTATTAATGTATATATATTTCATTTCATTTCTTTTAAAAGTCATTGTATCATAATCCATTACATGTTCATATTTCATAGTTGCTTCATTTCTGTTCATACATTTCTATAATTTCTATTGAATTCTTGTCTTTCATGTTTTTATGATTGTTAAATCACTGATCAGTTTTCTTGTGCAGGTTTTAGGTAGACAGCCCGGGGCATTTTCATAGTATTTTAGCTAATGATATGAGACTGACATTATTCTGCTGCTAGTTTCCTTTTCATAGCATTTGTTTAACTTCAGTCCTGCTTTGTTCATTTCAGTTTTGTTTATCTGATTCAGTAGTTAAATTTAAATATATTAAGCTACTCATAGTGTCTTCGGTTACCTCCGAAAGCCACAGCTAGACTGATGGTGAGGGGCTATATGATGAAATGTGTAGTTTAGTATTAGTTTCCTTTCTGCAAAATTAGATATATTAAGCTGCTCATAGCGTCTTCAGTTACCTCCGAAAGCCACAGCTGGACTGATGGTGAGGGGCTGCATGATGAAATGTGTAGTTTAGTATTAGTCCCTTTTCGGCAAATTTAGATATATTAAATCATGTATGACATCTTCAGTTGCCTCCGAAAGCCACAGCTGGACTGATGGCGAGGGATTGAATTATGTGTGTATGGTTTAGTATTAGTTTACTTTCTGCAAATTAAATAATCAGTTACACAAGTTGTTTATGATTACTTCCGCAAGTCATAGCCGGTCTAATGATGAAGGGTCAGAAAATGAATTGATGTAATCTGATTTAGATTTATTTCATTGCAATTTTGAATTTCCATAAGTGTAGTTTCTTTTGTGTTCAGTTGGCAGCAAGAATAGTTTAGTTTTCATGTTCACTAGTTTCCTGTTTTGATTCATTAGATTAGCAACACCTTTTCATTTCAGCAGTACACTTTTACTTTCTTTTAAGTTTTGTCATTGTAATTTCAATTTGCTTTTAAAGTTTCAAGATTGGTAAATCATTATAGGGGATATCACTTCCTTGAACAAATATAACCAAGCTTGTTTTTCACTTTTGAATTTCCATTTCACCTTAGAAAGACCAAAAACGACAAAAAGTTAAGAAAGAGGTTATCTTGCACATATAGTGCGCCGCACTTCATCAGCTTACGATTCCCGGATTGACAATTAAATGCAGCAATTTAGGACACACTAAATTGACCAAACATCTGGTATTCCGCTAAATATCTTTTTGTACCAATTCGGACCACAATCGCTCCCACTCTAGTAGCTTCTCCCTCCTGTTAGCCCCCTATGAATTTTTTGACAAGAAAACAGGGGGCTAAAATGTTTTTTGAGCCTTCAAGGAATGCATTTCCTCTGAAAACACATAATCCTTGAAGCCTCCTTGTGCCTTTTTCCTTTGATAAATCCTCACTGCTGATTCCATTATAAAGCCTCTCTGTTTGTGAAGAAGAATGTCCAAAAAGGCCTCTTTTCCCCCTATTTCATTCCCACTAATCCTTTGTTTTCATCAACATTTTCCCCCTCTGCAGATTCCTCCAATTTCCATTTTTAGCCTTCTAAATCATCCCAAATCCCCTTTTAAACCTCACAAATATCCTTTGCCGGTTTAATAGCCCCTTATTCTCTCTACCGAATCCCTCTTTTAGCCTTAAAAATCCTTTTTTTGGCTTAAAAACCCACTTTTTACTTTATAACAAGCTAAGCCCCTTTTCGGCCAGCCCCTTAACCACTTCCCCACATGACCTGCACCTAGAACCAAGTGCTAAAGGCCTGGGCACTAATCATAATCTGAAGAAACATACGGGCGCATTCCTTTGTTACGTTGATTTTCCCCGATGCAATGGTCTTTTACACTATAGACCGCAGGCGCATTTTCGATCGTTGATCTTTTAAAGATCCAACAGCCAGCGCTAACTCTACATGCACCCTTCTCCTCTCTCTTATCACCCTCCGATTACATGAGATTCGTTGATCTGTCTCCAGATCGGACGGTGGTCACTCAATCGCACCATCGCAATCGCCCAATCCCATATCGTTGGTCTTCCTGATTGGTGCGCCCCGACTAGATCCTGGCTGTCCATCCCGCTTGATCCAACAGCCCAGATTACATCTCAGTCCGCCCCTGTGTTCCCCGACTGGTCAACCCTGATCTAATTGCAGCCGTTGATCTGTCATCGATCCAATGGTCCAAATGTAATCACTTCATCACCCATCGAAGATTTGTGCCCCTGCCTCCTCTGGTTCCGATTAGATCCTGACCGTCCATCCACATGATTGTCATTGCGCGACCATAGAACCTCATCGCGTCATCTCAACCATCGATCTCCTCCTAAGATCTGACAGTCCACATTGAATCACCCTCCGCCTTAGCCGAGTACAACCATTAAAGGCTTGACTTCATTCATTTGATCCATTTCCTGTGTATTCGCCCGAAACCTTAAAACTCTTGGCTTTACACTAAACATCATTTCTCCGCCTTATTTTGTATTAACATCCCCATTCACTGATCCTGGCCGTTGATCACCATATCAGCACATGATCGGACGGTTTGCGCCCCTTCTTACCCCAAACCTTCATCAGTTCCATTTTCCGCCATTCAGCCACTGTTGCCACAGTTGCGCCACTATTCCTCCAGGCCTCCACGTGTTACACTAAAAATTGTCACATTGACATTCTGCTAATTGTATGAGCTCATTAACACTCATGCATGCCTCCTCTGCAAGTCTTACAACCTTTTTTCCTCATTCCAAACCTTGAAAATCAGAGAAAAGTTCCTAAAAATGGAGGAAAAACCCTTAAAACTCAAAAAAGCCTTGGGTACGCAGGTAACATGAAGCCTGCCTGCGTTCCTAGCTAGGGTACTTAGGTAATGTGAAGAGGAACTGCGTTCTAGAATGCAATTTTCCAGTGTTATGCCTGCAGACTTCCTGTAAAGTCAAAAAAGCGCGAAATCAAAGTGAAAAAGTTGATTTTTGGTCAATTCTGGAAGGTTCTAGATGAGATTTTTTGGGGATGAGTACGCTTTAGTAAGGTGCATGTATCCCACACCTTAAGGAACTAATCCCTTGATGTGAGGAGCCTATCCCTTTGAAGGAGGATTCTATCCCTTTAAAGGTGGAATCCTAACCTCATCATCTGCTCTATAAAAGGAGGCATTGGGTAGCCTCAAAGGGTTAAGTTTTAAGTTAAGTTTTGATGGAGATTTTGGAGATTGAGGATTAGAGTTCAAGCTTTATGTGTGATTGAGCTGAAGTGCTGTTGAAATTTAGACTTCTTTCTGCTAAGCTTTTGAGAGGAAAGATCACATACCTCTTTGTGCTTCTGGAGGAAGAGTGCAAGACTTATCAAAGTAGAGGAGATTCCTGCTTCGGACCCCGGGAAGGCCTTTCGAACATCAAGGCTAAGGTTGTAAGGTTCCTCTGTATATTTTAAGATTAATACAATCAAGTTCTGTTTTTCTCAATAAATTGTCGTTCGATTGTTTATTTCAATAAGCTGTCGTTTGATCGTTTATTTCATAGATTCCTTGATCACTATGATGGATATGTTTTATAATTATTTGTTATACAGGTGCTATTGATATTTTCTTGTTTGTGATTGCAGATCAATGAAAGATGATACTTTCTTGCGACAAAAGAGCTCTTGTTGCGACGAAGGATTATTGATACAACGGAAGCACTACGACCGCAAATAAGCATTTGGATCTAAGGTAGGATCGACACCTTCATAACATTTATTTGTAAAACGAATATATCTAGAGAAAGACAAACTTAGTTGTTCGTTTGTTGCTAGATTGTCTTCTGACACTAGGGAGATCGGTCTTGTCCGCAAGAACGATTTATCCGGCCAACAAATTGGCGACTCCACTGGGGAAAAAACTTGTTGTTTTTGGTTCTCTTTTATTTTGATTTGAGGAAAAGTTTTTCCTGGTTTTTGATTGATGGATATCTGCCTGGGTAGCTTAGTTTTTCTTCTTTTTTTTTAAATTTTGAAATCTTTTATGTTTTTCTTGAAGTTTTCAGGGGACCGCACTTTGTCTTCACACATAGTGCGGGCATCTCCGCACTTTCCTTAAGTAACCAGTGCAGGACCGCACCTGTTACTTCTGGGACCTACGGACCCTGTTAAAATTTTTGAAAAACTTTAGATTTCTTTTTTCAGTTTAGTTTAGATTTAATTTAGGATTCTTAGCATCTACCCAGATCTGTATTTTTCTGTCAAAAATCACTTGTTTCTGAATTTCTTTCAGCAATTCTTCATCTCATCAATCTTCGTTAGCTGGGTGTTTTGAGTCTCTTTTTTGAGAAATTCTTAATTTGATTTCCTTTGGTCATTACTTGGAGGTTTGTCTCAGTCTTTTCACAATTTTGCATCTTTTTGCTTTTGTGTATGAGTGTTAATCGCCTTTGAGTGTTTTTTGATCTTTGGAACTCTCACCTGATTTTCTTGACTTGCACTTGATTGGTTCTTAGATCACATTAGAATCATCTTGTGTTTGAGAATTCTCTTGCATAGATCACATTTGCATAATTAGAATTCTCATTTTCAGAATATGAATGAAAAATGTGCATAGATTACATTTGCATACTTTTCAATTGAATTGTGCATAGATTACAATTGCATAGTTTACATTCTGAAAAATCAATCATAGATTTAGATCAATTTTCTTTGATTTGAATTTAGATGTTTTTATGCTTGTTTCAAAAACATAAAAATATAAAAAATTGTTTTGGGATTGATTTGCATTAGTTTTTCTTGTTGAAATTAGTGCATTAGAGAATTTGTTATATTTTCTCTTAGTGATCAATATTTTGCATTGTTGGAATTGAATGGAAACTCTCTCCTTACTTTAGTTAGGATTCATCGAATTGAAAAGATTACATTATCATATTCGATTGCATTCAGTTTTGGTTCGATTCATAACACCATTGGTTTCGTATCCATTTACCCTTTTGAGTAATAACAGCCTAAATAACACAGCGCTTAATTAAAATTCATTTAGTAATTTTTATATTTTTAGGGCTCTTTCCACCAATCTAGCTCAGGATTAGTGCTTTGGAATAGGTTTTAGTTAACTTTCCAAAGGAACAAAAACAAACAAGTAGATAAATCTTGTGGTAGGAAATAAATCCAATTGTAATTTGTATAATCTGGGAAGCTTCTCTTAAAGAAGTCAATCACGAGATCATGTCCGAACCTTTGAGACAATCAATTATGTTTCATTGGGGAAGATAGAATATTTTGCGCGCATTACAAACAGTGAACCTTTAATTAACCATTGTCGAGGAGCCTGGGGTCACTTGTCGGTAAACCTCGGATTGACCATGTCGAGGAGCCTTCAAGGGGATTGAGCTTTTTTACTCTGCCCTTGCGCGTGGGATCAGATCGTAGACTGTTCCCCCAGTTTTATTTGTTACTGTTGGTAACCTTAGTGTCCATAAGCTTAAGGTTATTTCCTAAGGTGACAGTGAAGGAAAAATCTCACTGTACCTGGAACAGACGTCGACTAGACTCACTTGGACTCTCTGGGGGGTTCTCTTCACTCGAGATGGTTTTGTGAAGAAACTTGTGCCAGTCTGTTTCATTAAGCAGGTTGTCGGGGCAACTGTTCCAACCGCCTTTTCTGTATTAAATTCTACGATGTTGGATTTCATCACCAACTAGTGTTTTTAGTATGGGAAGTTACTGTTTGTGTGTGGTTTGACTCCTAGATTTGATAGCGTGTGTTAATTTGTTTGTTTTTACTTTTAGAGACCATAGGTGTGAATTGTGAATTTTAATTTTTAGGTGTGAATTGTGAATTGTTAATTTTAGTTTTAAATTGTTAATAAAATTCACTGAAGTTGAATACAATGGCAACTGTTCCAGAATTTACCAACCAAGGAACCCCTCTTAACGAGAATCCTAGTACTTTTCCTTGCTTTGGAAATGTTGGTCCTCCTTATATGGCTACATTGTCATTACCGGGATTTACAATAGGTTTACCCATATGGTTATTTTCAACTTCGTTGGCCTCGAATACTCCAATTGTTTCACCTCAACTAGATGCTTCACCTCAACAGAGTTCACCATCTCAACATCACCAACCTTCCGTTGACCCTTTACCTTCTTCGCCTAATATTTATTTGTCCATTTCTTCCTCTTCGCTTGGTAAAAGCCTTGACGCTAGTAACCAGGTGGCTAAGAAGAAGAAGAAAGGGAAGAAGAAGAAGAAGAAGAAGAAAGATAAGGAAGAAGTCAACCAACCAACCATGGCTGTAAATGTTAGTAATGTTGAGGAAACCTCCAACATGCATCGTAAACCCAAATACCCTTGCAAGCTTTGTAAGGGTGACAACTTCCTTATCAATTGTCCTGGTATTCCAAAGGTCTTGGAAGTATGGTCAGAAAAATCCCATCAACTTTTTGTTGATCCATCAACCAGTGATAGTCAGGTTCCTGGGAAAAAGGGTAAAGTTAGGTTTCCTTGTAAGTTATGGTGTTGAGGAAACCTCCAACATGCATCGTAAACCCAAATACCCTTGCAGGATTTGTAAGGGTTACCACTTCCTTATCAATTGTCATGGTATTCCAAAGGTCTTGGAAGTATGGTCAGAAAAATCTCATCAACTTTCCGTTGATCCATCAACCAATGATAGTCAGGTTCCTGGGAAAAAGGGTAAAGTTAGGTTTCCTTGTAAGTTATGCAAAGGGAGTCATCAAACTCACATTTTCCCTCACATGGATGAAGCCTCAAAATTGTTGGAAAACCTTACTATTCCACAGCAATAATTTCCAACTGGTTACCGTAAAATTTCTCCCAACCTACCGTCAACTGACGGAGTGATTGATCTAATTTCAAGTACGGTCAATCCCACTCTTCCATTGGAGAGTGAAACTCATATCGCTCAAGTTGATGATCCATTAGTTGATCAAGTGGTCGATTCGATTTCACATTCAGTCGATCCCATTCTCCCTGTAGAGAGTGAACTTCATACCACTCAAGTTCTTCTTGTTACATCAGATTCTTCTACGCTAGGGGGCATTTTACATGTTTCTACAGAACCCCCTCCAAGTACTAAGGTCTTTTCCTTTGATTGGAATAGACTCACAGAACCTCGTATTCCTTCCTCCATACCTTTCCAGATCATTGTGAAGTTGGGTGGTAGGGACATACACCGCACAGAGGTAGATGAAGGTGCTTCTGTTAGTATTTTGTCCTCAACTGCTTGGAAAGCTTTGGGTTCTCCTTAGCTTGTGCCTATTACGCAGAATCTGAAAGCTTTTAACAAAACCATTAGTGAACCTTTAGGTATCCTTCCTAAGTTCTCTATTACTTTGGAAGGTAAAACTGTCTGTATTGATCTTATGGTAGTTCGAGGTCCCTTGGATTTCAATTTACTCCTTAGGCGAGACTATGTTTATGCAATGAAAGTTGTCGTATCGACACTCTTTCGCGTGATGTCTTTCCCTCACAATGGCAATATTGTGACTGTAGACCAGCTTTCGTTCCCTAGTCTTGATTCGACTACCAATAATCTGACATCCCTGAATGTTCCTCATACGCAAGTGGTATCTACCCCGCCACAGGTTAATTATGTGGTAGCTAGTCCCATGTTTTCAGTTTCCGAGGTAAGCGAGCCTCTCACTGTTTGCTCATATTCCTTTGACTTAGATCTGGTAATTGACATGGAAAACTCTATGGGATTACTTGAACACGATGTTATTATCCCTTTTGAGTCCCTTGACATGCGTTCCTTCCAAGGAATTTTTCTTCCATTTGATGAAGACCTCTTGGAAGCCATGATCAAGGTGTGTCCATTGACATGTGTTTCTTCCAGTTGGAAGCCATGATCATATGGTCTGAGGATAGTTCCTTTTACTGTGTCAACCTCGTTAAAAAATGAATCAGTGAGTCCGAGGATAGTTCCTTTTATTGTGTCAACCTCATTAAAAAATGAATCAATGAGTATGAGGAAAGTTCCTTTTACTGTGTCAACCTCGTTAAAAAATGAATCAGTAGTTTCCGAGGAAAGTTCCTATTACTGAGTCAACCTCGTTAAAAAATGAATCATTCGGCGATGAGGATAGTTATTTTCCTGTGTCAACCTCGTTAAAAAATGAATCAGTTAGTCTAAGGATAGTTCCTGTTATTGAGTCAACCTCGTTAAAAAATGAATCAGGTATGAGGACAGTTCTTTTCCTGTGTCAACCTCATTCAAAAATGAATCAGTTGGTCAGAGGATAGTTCATGTTACTGAGTCAACCTCGTTAAAACATGAATCCGGTATGAGGACAGTTCTTTTCCTGTGTCAACCTCATTAAAAAAAAAAAGAATCAGTAGGTTATATAGGTAGATTGTAGAAAGTAGATACGAGGATAGTTTCTTTTACTGTGTCAACCTCGTTAAAAAATGAAACATGTAGGTGAGGATAGTTCCTTTTACTGTGTCAACCTCATTAAAAAATGAAACAAGTTGCCATGAGCATAGTTCTTTTCCTGTGTCAAGCTCGTTAAAAAATGAAACAAATCCTCCCCTAATTGAGTCGAGTCTTTGACTAGATCTCGCAAATGTTAAGTCATATATTTAGGTTAGTTATTTCAATTTTTGTATAATTTTCTTACAGTTTTAGGTCGGGTCTTTCATATGATCTCGTAAATGAACCTTCATTCCATACAACTATTAATTACCAGATGTGTACTTAGTTGAATGAAATGAAGCTGGGGGGGCATGCGCTCTAGCAATTATGCTTAGGGGGCATCAAGCACAGTTTTCTCTCTGTTTCAAGCTTGTGTAAAAATGAAACCACTCTGAAGCATAGTTTTTCTCTATTTCAAGCTTTTGTAAAAATGAAACCTATCTTGAGTCAATTTCGGTTATTTTCAAGACTCGTTAAACTCATGAAAATCTCAAGATTGTTTTGCTATCTTTCATTCTCGTAAAACACATGAAAATGCCGAGTTCTTTCCATATTTTCCTGCTCGTTAATTAAATTTAAAGTCGGCCACATGAGTACATTTTTATCCCTTTTTCGAACTCATTAAAACTTACGAAAAAATGAAAACCATGAGTACATTTTTATACCTTTTTCGAACTTGTTAAAATTTACAGAAAAAGAGAAACTACTGAATATACTTTTATCACTTTTTCGGACTCTTGAAAATTACAAAAAAGAGAAAACTTGGAGTCCTCTTTTAAGCCCTTTCCAGACTCTCTAAACATGAAAAGATTGCCGAGCACTTGATTATTCGAACTCGTTAAAATAAATGAATGATCGTCCCTTTAGTATAAGTTTACCCCTTTTACGGACTGAAATGGACTATTTACGAAAAAGGTATACGTTGACTAATTACGGTCAATAGAGTTCTCTCCCGCATTATTTTATCCTTTTTCGGGCTCGAGAGACTAAATTTACGAAAAATTACACCCATGGAGTTTTCTTAAGTTTTTTCTTCTGACTCCCTAAAATTGAAAAACACCGAGTTTCTCCTATACTGGACTCGTTAAAATTTAACAGTAAAGGACCTGTTCAATTTTCAAACAGGAACGAACCACTCCTTCTTAGGGTTTGAATCTTAAACTAAGTTGGACTCATCCAAAGGATGAGCTTATAAACAAGCAAATGTTATCCTCCTCAAGCTTGTCAAAAATAAAGAGGTACTTGCCAGAAATGGTGGGGGAAAAGAGAGAAAAATGGACTTGTTTGTTGTATTTTGAAATTTTCGAAAATCCAGTTAACCACTCTTGAACACGACACTTTTTGTTCACCTGGGTTGGGAAATCCTTTGCCTAACAGTTAATCAAACCACATTGAAAGTCTTCAGCCGGTTTCTGGGTATTAGCTTTGGGTCAATTTTCACCAAGCCTTCTGCAATGTCGTTATGTGTTCAAGAGGATAGTTCAAATAAACCATTCATTTGCAAAATATCTGTCATCCATTTTTTACCATCCCTAAGTCAGTCCTTGCCAATATATTTTCAAAACTTGATCTATGATTTCGTGTTGTGGGCTTGCCTACAACAGATCACTTTCTATCGACGACAACTCATTATCTAGGAAGTTGATCTAGAAATCGTCAGTACCTTGAAATCTGCATGCCTCAATGGCAGGTTTATCGCTTTCGACGACAGGTTGCATCATTGACCTTCGATCGAATGATTTTGTGATATGTTTGACTTCAGCTCATTCATTCACATCTCATGGATTGTACTGGGTACTTTGAGAGCCATTGAAATTACTGGTGGTTACTCTCACACTTGTTAACAGTTTACATCACTGACTGGTAATCAAGTGGTTTCTACTAGGTTCGACTTCGACACATTCATTCACATGGATAGAATCGTACTAGTTCGAGATGTGAAAATCAAGACCCTGGATCTAGTTTCTACCATCCAGGCTGCGAGGAATTTTGTTATCATTTATACAGTGGACTATTTATAAACAAATGGCTATGTCCATACTGTGTCTACACATGTCTATATTGTGATGTACTCAAAATCATTCCTGTATCAGAACAGTTTGAGTTAGTTTCTAGTTAGTTTTGATCTGAGTATGGGAATGCCTACCTCAGTGATGATATATATATATATTTTGCATTGAATGTTTTTACAGGTTTCGACTGGGGTGTCCATAGGATGATCATTGAAATGATAAAGTACTGCACTCTTCATATATGACAGACTTCAACATCATCTATTCCAGACTTTGCACTTTAAGGGGCAATCTGTTACACAAAAAATTGTCACCTTGACATTCTGCTAACTGTATGAGCTCATTATCACTCATACTTCCTCCTTTGCAAGTCTAATACATCAGTTCCTCATGTCAAGCCTTGAAAATCAGAGAAAAGTTCCCTAAAATCTCCTAAACTTTGGTGTCGCACTTTCTCTCTATCTTGCCTGCGGTCCCGCACCTAATGTTCAACTTTCCTGTGTACCTGAACGCACTTTATCTGTGTTAAAAGTGCGGACCCCTGTAAGATAAAAAAGGCACAAGTAAATTCCAAAAATCTCAATAAAAGTAAATTCTAGAAGCTTCTAGAATGGATCTTGCGGTGGCAGAACCGCTCTTATGAGGTGCATGTATCCCTTACCTTATGGAGCTAACCCCTTGATGTGAGGAGCTTATCCCTTTGAAGGGGGATTCTATCCCTTCATAGTTGGAACAGAAAACCTCCTCTTTTCCACTATAAAAAGAGGCATTGGGTAGCCTCAAAGGGTTAATTTTTTGGAGATTGAGAATTGGAGTTGAAGCCTTAGAATATTTGAAGTTAAGTGTTGTTGAGATTCAGACTCAGTTGATTAAGACTTTTGTGAGGAGAGATTACATACCTCAATTAGTCTTGGTTGGAGGAGTGCAAAGCTTATCAAAGTAAAGGAGATTCCTGCTTCAGACCCCGGAAAGTCTTGTGCAACATCAAGGCTTAGGTTGTAAGGATTTTCTTCTTTTGAAATTAATACAAATATACTCATTTTTGTCAATAAGCTTTCAATCAATGGTTTATTTCATAGATTCCTTGATCACTATGATAAGCATGGTTTATGATGATTTCTATACAGGTGCTATGTAATATTTTTCTTGTTTGTGACTGCAGGTTTACGAGGAAAACTCCTTCAAGCGCGTGAGGGACAATAACGACTTCAAACAAGCACTGGACAAATGGTAAGTCCTTAACACCTCTATAGAGCTTTTCATAGATCATATATGCTTAGAGAAAGATTAGTCTATTTGGCTGTTTGTTGCTAGATACTTTTAGTACTAGGGAGATCGGTCTTGTCCACAAGACGGATTTATCCGGCCAACAGGTAGGCCCAACTCCTTTGGGACCTAGTTCATTCCCTGATCCGACAGCCCAAATCAAAACTGCCTTTGCTTGGCCCATCATTTTCCACCCGTGCATCTTACCTCCATCGCGCTCTCCTCACAACCGTCCGATCTAATGCCCCAGATTTGACGGCCAACGCGCGGTTTCGCGTGATTTCGCTTCCGAAGGTTAAATTTTCAAATTTACGTGATATGGGTGGTTTTAAAAAGCCACGTGTCAGCCAGAGATGCATATTGCGTTCAAAAAGGCAATACCACCTTTCCCTCTTTCCTCCACGCGACACCAGTGGTTTTTATGGCCGAAACCACCTTTTTCATTTCCATTACATTTTCTTATAATAAACCTCCGTTGTTGATCTCTGAGATCTAACGGTCCCAGTTTAATCTTGCCATTAGTTCATCACCCTCCACCCATCCTCCAAAGGACTTCATCAATGTATCTATGTCGTTGATCTTTGTTGGCTGATCTAATCCAACGGCCCAAAACCTTTCCGAAACCCCAAATTTCATTCAAACCCATTTCGCCTCCGCCAAAGGTTTTTCACCCCATTTCATTATATTTTCCTCCATTTCATTACAATATTACCCCTTTGCATTTTATAAATCCTGATTGATCTCGACCGTTGATCAATCTGATCTAACGGCCCAGACTTAATCCAACCATCGTCTATCCAACCGCCTCCCCATCAACCCATTGTGCAATTTCGATCGTCGATTAGTCCGAATCGACGACCATGATTTAACCTAACCTCAAAAGCAGTCTCAACCCATTCCTTCACGGATTTTCTTAAATTTTCTGTGTTTTGTGTAGGTTTTCAAGGTTTCTCCATAAGTTTTAAAGAAAATCAAAGGCCAGGGATGACGATCCCCCAGGCCACTATCAAATGAATAACATGAATATACAGGGTTCGAACAACCATTTTTACCGTGTCTCATGAACATTGGTAATATTATAAGAACCCTTCGCCCACCTGCAACACAGCCCAAAAACACAGTTAAAGACCATTTATTGAAGAAAATCAGCATTGAAGATAGAATATTAAAGAGTATCAGGGTTTAAAGTTCAAATCAGAGTTTTTAAGAGGATTAAGGCATAAATTCAACCATCAAAGCACTAATCCACATAGTTAAAAACAGTATAAAGACCGGAAGACAGAGATTAAGCCAAATTAAGCCTAAAACACATATCTAAGTAAATTAAAGGTGTTTTAGGGAAAACAAAGAAATCTATCAGTCTGAGAAGCCTCCACTGCCACATTAGGGGCTAATTGAATCCCCCAGCTACCAAAAGAGCCACCTGCAGCCTCAAAGAAATCAAAGAAGGCCTACTAATTGCCGAAACAGAAGATATTTGCATAAAGACACCTGAACATTTATTACCAAAGAAAGAACAAATTATAAAACTATCAGTGAAGTTATTGTAAAGGATAAGTAAGCCTCGAAGTCAATCTTTTTGCCCATTAAGCATAAAAATAGAAGAAACAGAGTACATAGAACACAATCATAATTCAATGCTCTCCTGCCCTAGGCCTTGCATGGTTTTCAAGGCTAGGAGTTGCATTTAGTGTAGAATTTATTACGCTTCAATCCTAAAAACACTCCCACCTCCTCATTTCTTCTATAAATACTTCTGAGGAAGATGAGGAATTGTTGGCTGATTGTTCACTAGTTTTACTACTGAAACTCTCTGAAATAATACATAGTCTGTCTGAAGTTAAGGAAGAAATTGAAGTCTTGGAAGCCTGATGATGATGTTGCATGCTTGTTCTTGAGAAGGCTCTATCATTGGATCCATGAGCTTGGTTGTTGGTGAAGTATTCTGAACTATTTAATGTTTTCTCCTGTTTTCATTTTGTTCCACAAATGCTTACTACAGTAGGATGAAAGTTTTAGGCTAAGAAATGACTCCTAGAAGCACCTTAGACCTGTTCATCCTTCACTGTTTTATGTTTTCTTCTGCTAAGGTATTTTAGAGTCTTCAATCTCTCTCTTTAGTCCTCATGCTTGTTTATTTCTATAATAGCTCAAATAGTTGGTTTCAGCATGATTTATGGTTTTCCCTGCTTGTCTGCTATCAGTTGAAAACTGTTATTGAAGTCTCCCTTTGAAGTACCATTGGCTTAAGTTAGCCAAGGAGGTATGTTTTTATCATGCCCTTTGTCCTTGCTTGAACAATTGTTTTGAATGTCTTTATAGTTGTGATCATAGATGTTTTTAAGTGTTCCCTCTTCTATGACTGCAATTATCAGTGAATCTTTTATATTTTCTAAGTCATTTGAAATAAAATCTTTGAGGAAATAGGATTTGCTCCCGAATCTTAGATTTCATTTTAAAAGTTGTTTTGAAGTCATTATTTGCTTAAAGTGTGGTTTGTAGAATTCATGGTTAGCCCTGTCTATCAAATACCTCTTTATTGTTCAAGTTATGTTTTCAAATTCCCTTTGTTGAGAATTCAAACTCTCTTTCTAAACCATTAATGTCCATCTCATTCCAAAAACCAAAGGATCTTGTGGCCAAGTTAGATTTGCCCTCTGATATCCCATATCCATTGATAAGTTTGTAATAACCTCTTCTTGACTCCATTACCCAATGAATCTATCACTTCCCCTTTATATCTATCTTTCCTAGACCTTTCCTGTTTTCTTATGTCTTTCAACCAACCAAACAAACAAACACTTGCACTTAATAACTAGTCTAAAACCAATACTCAAAGCAAACAAGATAAACCTTTGCAAAAAAAATAAATTTGAGAGAGCCCTCTCTAAGAATAGGAGGAATAGATCCTGGAACTCTAAAGAATGGTTTGATGTTGCCTTGTATTTTGATTTGCCAAACTATCAAAACACAAGACCCCAACGTAATGGCGATCACAATGGGACACTAAGTAAACAACCTTAAAACAAAACATTCATTGTCCAGTACAACATAAGTAACTTTATTCAAGCACTGCCAAGCATAATGGTAATCATGATAGGACTTATTTGAATCAGTGACAAACTAAGTAACCCTTAGGATTCTCATAGAAACTTATCAAACCTTGAATGAATCATTTACCAAGCCATAAGAGTGAACTCTGTATGTTTTAAACACCTTAGCTAAGTGTTAAATCAGATTTAGGACACTCTCATAACCCATAGGACTGAAAAAACTCAGAAAAACCCAAAAAAATTTCAGTTTGGCTTCGTAATAAACATGGTGGTGGAACCATCCAATATTTTACCTTCATACAAGCTAAAAAGTTTCCACCTGGTGACTCCACTAGCCCCAGTAGGACTATTACTCATCTAGGTCTCTAGATCTCTTTAGGACTGTGTTAACCAGCCTTGAAGAAGTTTAGAAGCCTAGCCCCATACTATATAAAACATTGTGAGAGGTAAAACTTCCAAAAAGCAGTCCCTAAAAACTTTAACCTCTCTCATTTTTGAAAAGCAGTCTGGCTTCACATAGGATCAACACTAGATCCCATCCAGACCCTAATCCTCCTTTAATAGTTGACAATCCAGAGAGAATTCTGTGGCAAACTTCTAATTCTACAAAATCAACAACTGATAGGAGCCTCTTAAGAACAAAATCCGTCCCTGAAAACCTTGTTGACTTAGAGGATTTACACTTTGATTTACATCATACAAAGAACATCTTTAGAACTAGATCTCAAGGTGATTTAAACCAAAATAATCTTGACATTGCAGATTTACAACAAAGCTTTAGTAGATAAGCCTCACCGTCCACTCCTCCCGATTCCCACCTTCTTCATCACTTTAGCCTTTTCCATAACAAATCTGCTCAAAACCAGTTTGTTGGCCCAAGTGTTTTTTCCACTCCAGTCCATACTACCACTGTTCAAAACACTCCAGTTCAGCCCACTTTCCCCCTTGTAAATCCGACCCTTATAAATCCACCTTTCTTTCCAGCCATGGCAACATGGTATGCCCCATTAGTGTTACCACAACCTCTGCTTCCCTTACCAAATGAGTATCAATCCAAAATTCCTCATTTCACTGGAAAAGAAGCTACCACAACTCAACATCATGTAGATAGGATGGAAGATGCATTTGATTACATGGAGATAGAAGAAGAGACCATTAAAATGAGAATATTTGCCCAAAGTTTAGGAGGAGATGTAAATAAGTGGTTTAAAAACTTTCCTCCTAACAGCATCAATGATCTCCCTGCCCTGCATCAAACATTCATCAACAAATGGGAAATAAAAAATAACCCTCTCCAAATACTAGCAGAGTATAGTAGCCTTAAAATAAATCCAGGGGAGAGTGTCCATGACTACTCCACTAGGTTTAACAATGTTTACAATGCTCTTCCACCTCACATGAAACCTCCCCAAGGCATGGCCTTAGTAAGATACCCTGAAGGTTTTAATGCTGAAATGGCCTATCAACTAAGGGAGAGAGATTACTTAACTCTAGAAGACATGCATAAAGGAGCTGTGATTGTAGAAGCAAACATAATTGAGAAAAGAAATAGGTTAAGGTCAGAGAAGGGGGTAACTTATAAACATGACACTGTACCCTCAAACTCAACTTCTAACACAAAAATTGACAACCTAGTGAAAGTAATGGAGAGGATGCTTGAAAAGATCAACTTGAATGATAGAGTGCCACCAAGAGAACCTAAAAACAACCAAAATAGAAATAGAAATCATAATTATAGGAGAGAAAACAATCAAGATAGGCCAAAAGAAATTGACCAACAAATTAGGCCTCCCTTCCAACAAAACTATGTAGATCAATATGAGGAGGATAGGGAGATTGAAAGGTTGGGAGAAGGTCATGTAAACTTGATTGGATAAGACAGTGGAGATTGTTGGGGTTCCCATGTTTTGGCCATATTGGCAAGACCAAAATATGAGACAACATCAGAACCACTTTCAGACCTCAGGATCTAGCCCTCCTAGGTCCAGAGAGGGATCTCTTTATGTTTGAGCAAAAATTTTATGTCTATGAAGCTCAGAGTTATGATTTTAGGCTAGTTATAGGCATAAGGTTTGTTTGTTTTATTTTTTTGGTTGCTGGTTATCAGGAAAGAAGGGTTCAATGTGAGACCAGGATGAGCAAAGAGGGATAAGGCAGAGGTGAGATATTCCAGGAAATATTCAAAACCATTGGGCAATGGAGTCGGGAAAGGATTTGCTTGCTACTCAAAGGCAGGCTTTCAATTTGGCTATTCATCTGAAACTTAGGATCTTCAAGATGATTATGTGATATGGAAAGTAGGAGGGAGGTGATAACACAGATTTCAGAGCACAAAGTTGTAGATCAACAGGTCGTACAAGGATCCTAGTGGACAGGACTCACTCTAATCCCCAGTGTTCCCAAATCTTCCAACTCAATCTATAACAAGAAGCATCTAAGAACTGAATTCATTTAATTCATACATCAGAGAGTAGGCAATAGCATCCACTACACTGGTTAAACCAATTGAAAACATTCCTTAGATAATACATTCAGAAGAGAAACATAAAAGGCAAGGAGAGTAGAAACATAGGGTACCTAACAAGGGTAAATCCTATGCCAATATTCTGATGCAAGCCAGTAGAATCGAAATGAAATGAATGTAAACATAGAGATAGGAAAACATCACCGCTGCTTCAGATCAGGATCCAAAGAAATGTTCTTGTCATATTAAATAACAATACCAATCAAGTACAAAATTGCCAATAGTTGAATACTCAGTCTGAGAACATATCCTTCAACCTATCTTACAATCTTTACACAGAGACTGTGTCTCAAAAGCAACTACTTGCAGTTCTCTGATAACTGATCAACAACCATTACAATGAGTTTCTTCATGAATTTATAGCTCCGGAGGAGCAGAGGAGGTAGGTGGAGAACTAAATGCAGTATTAAACTTCTGAAAAGAAAGAGGGGCGAAGTCCATTCTGTATAAATCTTGTGCATTAATCTCTGGTGTTCTTTGGGTGAACGAATGATCTTCTGCAGACTGGAGATTACTCTGATATGACTCCTGATGTGTTCTGGCTGCAGTACTGTGTGGTGCTGTTGGGGAATAAACAAAAGATAAAGAAACGATAAAGAAATCTGCCATACTGATGAAGTAAATGCTCTGATAGTACTGGGGCTGTTTCAGGGTAGAAAATCTCTCCAGAACATGGCATAGATTGAAAGCTGTATGGGTGCTCTGTCCTTCATGGAGGGAAAAACATTCTGTTGTTGTATAAACCCCTGATATGCCTTGCTTTCTGTGTGTTGTACCTTTGCACAATCTATGGGGTCATTGATCTGGTGCTTTGCCTCTAAACTATTGTATTAAGACTCACAACCCTCAATTCTAAATGCTGGAATCCTTGATTATAAGCTGGTCTTTTTCCACGGCTTCATAAATTTCTCGATTCTGCAAGATCCGGGCTTTAATGGCGCGGGATAGAGTCTGCGAAGTTTCAAACGTTGTCCTTCGATGGAATTTATGCTGCCGCCACCTTTCTTGACATTTCCCTGTAGTACCAGCTTCAGTTTTAATTCTGCCTGCTCAATGCGTCGCTTACAATGATTCCTATGAATCATGGCGGCTTTCCGCCTCTCTGGAAACCTTGCAAAAACACGCAACTTGTTAAGAAAGCCATGGGGGTGGTGGATGCAACGAGGGGTGGCTAGACTGATGATGCAGACTGGTTTGATGGCAAAACTATCATGGATGACCTGCAGTGAGGTGGAAACGATGAAGACTATGGTAAGAAGGTGGCGTGGAGGAAAAATGAACAAAAAACCTTCGAATCTCCAACCTTTGAATGAATGTGTAAGACGGGAGGGGCGATAGTACGGTGAGGCACGTGGAGGTGACGTGGTGGAACCAGTTGATAGCGGAATAGTCAGCAGTGGGGAGAAGACCAATCTGGACTGTCAGATCTCAAAGGAGATCGACGGTGGGAACACAGCGGAGGATGACAAACAATGGGCCAGGGGGACGGTGGCCGTGGGTTAAATCACGAGCATCTCGGTGGGGCGACATCCGTTAGATGGGCTGCTCCAGATCCAACAGCTCTCAACGATATCGTGCGGCGTCCTGAGTCGAAAGTTAATGCACGATGGAGGGCGGTTTCGGGGCCGTACGCGGGGACACGTGGCAGAAGGTATATGGAATCGCTGGGCAATGAGGAAAAACCGCCCAACCCATATTAGTGGTGTGATGAAAACCGGGCTGTTTCTGAATAGTGCGCGCGGGCGGGGTCCACAGGTGGGTAAAAACCGAACCGTTAGATCTGCGGGGAACAGACGGTCAAGATGCGAGGATCAGTGATGGATGGTTTTAACGGTGGCTGCTGTGGGGGCGGCGATCGTTGTCCGTCCTACTCAGATCAACGGTTATAAATGCTCCCGATAACTCACTGAGATAAGCGCCTTTGTGGACTGGCGGGTGGTTCCAGTGCTATGATCACGTGGAAGGAAAGGTGCGAGGGCCAGCAGAAGAGGGGCTAGGCTTGATATAACGTTTCAAAGTGGGTTATTAACCCTTTTTAGTGCATTTGAGGTCCCAAAAAGGGTAACGGTAGGGGAAAAGAGGGGGATTTAGGAATGATAAAGGGAGTAGGGATGTTTTAGAGGGGATTTCTGAGATGGAAAGGGGAATTAGGGGAAGGAAAGGGGACTTCAAGGAGAGGAAAAATGGGGTGAAAATGAAGAAATTTGCAAGGGTATAAGGTAGAATAAAATCCTTAGGAGCCTGATTTTTGGTCAGCAATGCATAGAACTTGGAAAGGCTGCAAGGATGATGTGTTTACAAAGGAAATGCATTCCTTACAGGCTTATGAAACAAATTAGCCCCTTGCTTGCTTGTTAAGAAATTTATAAGGGGCTAACAGTGGCTCCACATGGGGATGGCTTCTTCTTGAAGGAGTCAAGAATTCAGAGAAAAGATCTTTGGAATAGGCTAGTTGCCTACTGCTTGGCACATCCCTTTCTTTCTTTTATCAGCTGCCACAATATGAAGACATTACATCAGCAGGAAAACTTTCTCCAACAATCTACCTACCCATACTACAATCCTAACATTTTTTCTTCTTCTAGGGTGCATTTGAGCTAGCAGACCCTTTACATCATTTTATTTTGTAAACGGAAAATAAACCTATTCTAAATCTACCCTTATTGCTCCATGAGACCAGATTAAACTGTTGGTCTCGTATGATTCTCTACCTAGTCTAATATCTGTTGGGATTAAACTGTCCAGCAGATTTCTTCTCTAAATTCTAAAACAGAAATTGAAAAACAACCAAGCCAGGATTAGACTGTCTGGCTTGCTGTGGACCATGGCATAAAGACAGTTGCACATGGACAGAAACTTGCAAAACTAAAGACAAACTGTGAAGGCTTGAAAGCTGCAATCTTTAGAGTATCCTTCTTTCCTTGTGACTCAGGTTTTGAGCTTGTTAGAGTCACCTCTTCTTCATTTCAGCTCTGATTTTAGGCATGTTGGAGATGATTCTTATTTTTTCCTTTGCTGGTCCAGATTTTGAGCATGTTAGGACCAACTTCTTTGCTTCTTATGGCTCATATTTTGAGTTTATTAAAGCCTATCCTTTGCACATCAGAGGTTCATGTTTTGAGCATGTTTGAACCTCCTCTTTCTCTCTGTTTTTTGAAACATTTTTCTCTTTTCTTTCTTGAAAATGAAAACTGCAATGGTATGTACAATGGAAATGAACTGGACATGAAAAATCAACAGAAGTACTGTTTGAGCATCCTGCCATTGACAGGACTCCCAAACAGCTCTGTACCATCTAATTCCTGTAGAAAAAACGCATTTGGACCCACAGTGGCCTGAATGATGTATGGACCTTGCCACAAACTGTCAAACTTGTCGTGTTTGCCTCTATCCTCTCTCCTTGAGTCCCACCTCAAAACTTTATCTCCGATTCTGAAATCAGCAGCTTTGGTCCTCTTGTCAAATAATTTCTTTATATTTTCCTGGACTTTCACTGCTCTGTTGTAGACCTCTTCTCTTGTTTTCTGGAGATGAATGGTTTGATTTATTCTTCTCACCATACTGTCCTCTTCCGTCTGTACCTCTTGAACAAGTTTGATCACTGGTATTCCAAGGCTGGTTGGAAACACTGCTTCTGTTCCATAAAAGAGTTGGAATGGTGACATGCCAATAGATTTCTTCGTTGTAAACCTGTCAGCCCACAAAGCATGTACCAAATTGTTGTGCCATGACTTCTTGTTCTCTTCCAACAGCTTTTTGATGATGATCACCAGGCTTTTGTTTGAAGATTCAGCTAAGCCATTACCTTGTGGGTAATAGGCAGTTGAATGACCAAGTGCTATTCCATACCTATGACAAAAATCAACCATTTTCTTTGATCCAAATGCAGTAGCATTATCAGTGATTAATTTCCTTAGACAACCAAACCGAGAGAGGATATGACCTTCTAGGAACCTAATGATGACTGAGTCTATGGCATTCCTAGTAGGTATGGCCTCTATCCACTTAGTGAAGTAATTTGTGGCTGTTAGGATCCATTTGTGTTGCCCAGAAGAAGCAGGGTGGATTTCCCCTATGAAATCTAGGCCCCATTGCAGAAAAGGACCTTCAACAGTGATGGGTTGTAGGGGTAAAGGGAGGAGTTTTCTTTTGCTTTCAAAGATCTGACATTTGTGGCAGGAAATTATCATTTTATGGACATCATTAAAGAGTGTAGGCCAATAATAACCTGCCCTGAGTATCTTGTTTGTAGTGGATTTCCAACTCAGGTGGCCTCCACACTCCCCAACATGGAATTCCTGTCCAATTCTCTCAGCTTCAGCTTTTGGCAAACATTTAAGAAATAGGCCATTTGGATTTTTCCAGTACAAGTTTTCATTCAAAATGCAGTATTTTCTGGCCTTTAGTTTCAGGAATCTGGCCTTGGTCTTCGACAGTTCAGGTGGGGCATTGAGGTTGGTGAGCACATAAAGAATATCAGAGTACCAAGGAGAGTTCTGAAACTTCTCCTCTATAGTGGGATCAGGCAATTCTCGTTGCTCATCCAAGGTATTTATCATGTTGATGTCTAGGGCTTGTAAGTTTGATTCAACCATTAATTTAGCTAAGCCCCGACCTTTAATCAGTTTGGTGGGTTTTATCTCAAGGTCATACTCTAAGATCACAACTATCCATTTGCCCCTTTTCCCATCTGGGTCTTCGGACAGTATATCTTTGACTATGATGTTGGGCACATAAGCCACGGTGCGAGAATGCAATATGTACACCCTGAAGTCTTTCAAGGCCTTAATTAGAGCATAGGCCTGTTTTTCCATGGTGTTGTATTTCAAGGGTGCATATCTGAGTGCTTTTCTAAAGAAGGCAATTGGCTGTTCCATTCCCTCTGCGTTTTTCTGCAGCAAAACTGCAGCCACTGTATGCTCGGAGGCGAATGAAAATATCAGGAAATCTTTGGAGAAATCTGGGCTGATTAGGACGGGGGCTTGGGTAAGTGCAAGTTTCACTGATTCAAAAGATTTTTTAGCTCCCATAGTCCATTTAATCCCTTCACCTTTCTTCAGCATGTTAGTCATATTTCTCAGGTGTTCAGCCAGGTTGGGGATAAATCTCCTAAGGAAGTTGATTTTCCCAATGAAGGACTGTAATTCTTTGATGTTTCTTGGGTGTGAGATCTGTAGTATTCCCTCAACTCTCTGGGGGTCTATCCTAATTACGTTTTCAGATATTATGTGGCCAAGAAGCTTTCCTTCTTGCAACCTAAATACAGTCTTTTTGGGATTCAGTGACAGGCCAAACCTTCTGCATTTTTCAAACACTTTCCTCAGATGTTCTAGGTGTTCTTCCTCAGTCTTGGACTAGACTATTATGTCATCCAAGTAGATAACAATGAAGAGCCCTATCTCATCTGAAAATGCTATGTCCATCGCTCTTTGGAAGGTGGATCCAGCGTTCATCAATCCAAAAGGCATATTCACAGGTATGAAGGTACCCCATGGAGTGGTAAAGGCTGTTTTGAGTTGGTCTTCTGGGATTACTAAGACTTGGTTATATCTGGAGAAACCATCTAGCAGGGAAATCCTTTTAGAACCTACTACCTTCTGAAGAATACGTTCTATTTTAGGCAAAGGGTAATTGTCCTTGAGTGAGGCTCTATTAAGATTCCTAAAGTCTATGCACAATCTTATTTCCCCTGTTTTCTTCCTCACATCCACTAAGTTTGATACCCAATCAGAGAACCTTACAGGCACAATTATACATGCTTCATACATTTTCTTGATCTCCTTCTCTACTGCAGGCAATTGTTTAGGATTGATTCTACGAAGTTTTTGCCTAAAGGGCTTCTGATTTTCTTTCAAGGGTATCTTATGCTAAATGATATTTGTGTCATAGGCATTTAAGTCCTCATAGCTCCATGCAAACACATCAATGAATTCCTTGAAAAGGTCAATGTATTTCTTCTTCATGTCTGCAGGGAAAGACTTAGCCAGTTTAATCATTTTGGGTTTATCTTCAGTGCCTATGTTGCATGATTCCACATCAGAGTTTGCATGTTCTATAGTGGGATTTTTTGCCACATCATCAAAGTAAAAAAGGTCCTCTAAGGGCGCCAAGCCTCTGGGTATATTCTTATCCTTGGCCTGCAACACCTCTACCTCTTCACTAACTGTGTTTTCACATTTGCGGTCTGGATTTCCAATCTGTTCATCTAAAGAGTTTATTTCTATGTTACAGGGTGTTTCTTCCTCATCTGAGGATTCTTCACTTAGGCAGCTACTGTCAGATTTGGAGTCTGAATCAGAAAACTCAAACTCATTTCTGCCTATTGGGAAATCTTCGATCTGTTTATCACCTTCAAAGACCTGCCAATATTTTTCATTGTCTGGCACAACAAGTCTGAATTTGGTCTGAATGATGATTTTCTGATCGTTGGGAGTCTTAGGATATGCACTAGCTAAGCAAGCTAATCCGTTTGCAATAAAATTTCGACTCCTAGGAACAAACACTAATTTTTATTCAACAAAAGTTTTCAGTAGATCCATAGTGTCATTCCTGTACGCTCTCAGCCTAGGATGTTTCGTTGTGTATTCACCATTCACCTGTTTAATAATCAGCTCAGATTCCCCACGCACAATTATCCTACGGGCTCCTAATTTTTTCAGCAGATTTAAGCCAAGGATAAGAGCCTCGTATTCTGCAATGTTGTTTGTACATTTGAAATGCAGGTTGTAGGCATGACTCTTTGCGTGATCACTCTCCATGTTATGGATCCACACCCCAGCTCCAACAGTTCTTTTGGTGCATGACCCGTCGAAATTCATTTCCCACAGGGATTCATCCTTGTTTTCGTTGTCATATCCTTCCCTACAGCTAGGTTCGCCATTATGTTGCGTTATAGGGTCTATACTGGGCTGTGGATTGCTTTGTTCTTTGTGAAATGTATGAGTCTCAGGGATCTGGCCAGATGGCTGTTCACGCTCTGTTTCTTGTTCACTCAGGATTAGGTCTCCACCGCATATCCTACAGGTCTCGTTGCAATTTTCTTCTTTGTTGTCCTCTAAATCCAGAGCAACCATTATGTTAAAATCAATAGCTTCTGCCTCTCCGTTTGTATCTCTGTTTTGGGGCTCTGACCCTTATAAAGATTCGTCGTTACAAAAGATGAAGGAGTCCAGGTCTGTATGTACAGAATAAACGGGTGAATTTTCTGGTTTTTCGGGGCTACTGACTAGGAATTTCATCTGTGTCTCCCTATATAGTTTTCTAAGTTGGCCAAAGATGGGGATTATGGCATATGAGCCATCCATTTGCATTGTACCCTGCAACTTGGCTCCCCATGATCTTGATAGTAGCATGCCATACTTGGGTGGCACATCTGCCACCACAACATCCATGACCATGCATTTAGCAGGGATTTGAGTTAAGCTCACACACAAGTCTTTGATCAGGCCTAGGCATTTTACTCTTCTAGAGTCGAAAGAGTATAAATATTTGTAGGGTCTGGTTATCTCTAGACCTAGTCTTTCCATAACTACCTTAGGCATTAGGTTGTGGGATGCTCCAGAATCATGCATTGCAATGTGCAGGATCTTGTCGTGAATGTTGAGACTGATATAGAAAGGTGGAACTACCCCTTCCTGAAACTTCCATTCTATCTTAGGAACAAACAAGAGGGCAGGTTTATCATCATTCAAATTGACAGAGTCACCATTCTCACCTAAGTTCAAAGCTCTCAAAATCTGGCCTTTATATACATCCTGAGTGGCCAGCTCAGAAAGTGGGACAGAGATTTTAATTCTTGCAATCTCACTTTCCAAATTGAAAGTGGACTGACTCTTGGGAATGCTCATCTCTATTTTATTTGCCATTGCTTTGGTGGTTGAATCAGTGTGCTGACTCTCATTATGTACAGTGTTTGTGAAAGTTTTATCAGGAGCACTAACTTCAGTGCTAGTGTTGCTAGCTGGTTTACCTTGTGCATTAGTGTTTTGGTTGTCTTTTTCTCTATCCTTTCCAGAACTCTCAGTTGATGATTTACTACTTTCAGCAGTTGCTTTAGAAGATTTCTTAGGTCTCTTCTTGATGGTAGTCTCAGAAGCTTTGGGTTTAGTAGTTTCTTGACTATTTTTTCTTCTAATTTCATACTATTCTCTGACCTGCATCATGGCATTTTCAAATCCTAATCTGTAATCTTCAGATTCCAAACACTCCTCCTCCCAACCAGAGGGTGGAGGCTAGTCTTCTTCTGAATAACAGTTATGGATTGAATCCTCTGTTTCAAACATATTAATTGTGTTTCCCTCAGACTATTCTATGATTCCCTCATCTTCATCAAGAAAATTCTCTTTGAATGGGGGAATAACTTGTTGATCTGATTCTCTTTGTCTATTGGGAGTGTTATTGTTTCTCCTAAAGTTATGGTTCTGGTTTTGGTTTCTATTCTAGTTACTGACTGTGACAACCATTTTTTCCATCATTTTTTGTAACCTTTCCACATTTTTAGACAACTTATCATAATTTTGGTCAAATGTGGAAGCTATGTTATCATCTCTATATGTTACCCTTCTTTCAGATCTCAGTCTTGCTCTTTTCTCAATCAGATTTGCCTCTATGTTCACTGCTCCTTTCTGCATGTCCTCCAATGTGTTGTATTCTTTATCCCTAAGCTCATAGGCCATGTCAGCATCAAAACATTCGGGGTATTTGGCTAATGCCATGCCTTGTGGAGGTTTCATATGTGGAGAGAGGGCATTGTAGATGATGTTAAATCTTGTTGTGTAATCATGGACACTCTCTCCTACGTTTCTTTTGAGGGTCATGTATTCTGCTAGGAGTTGGCGAGGATTTGCCCTAGTTTCCCATTTGTTTATGAAAGTATGATACAAAGCTGGAAGATCGTTGATGCTACCTGGGGGTAGGCCTTTAAACCATTTCTTCACATCACCCCCTAAGCTTTGGGCGAATATTCTCATTTTGACTGTATCATCATCAATTTCCATGTAGTCAAAAGAATCTTCCATTTTATCTACATGTTGTTGGGCTGTGATGGACTCCTTTGCAGTGAAGTGTGGAATCTTAGACTGATAATCTTTTGGTAAGGGTACTAGAGGCTGGGGTAAAACCAGAGGTGCATACCAAGCTGCCATGATGATGTTTTGATGAGCTATAGGGGCTTGGGCAGTAGGTATATGGATGACAGGGATGTTATGACCATCAAAGAACTGATGAGCAGACCTAGGGTGACTAAGCCCCAAGTTTTGTATGAAATGTAAATCAGGAGGTGTAGATGGAGGGGTCTGTCTATTCTCAGGGTGTTTACCACTTTGAGGTGGTGAGCCAGGAAGCTCAAGGTCTAGCTGGTCTAGGACACTAAATGACCTAGCACTTGGTAAACTGTTTGGAGGGCCTAGGTCAAGAAATGGGTCTAATAGAGCTGCAAGTTCTTCTGGTGCAGAATTAGCTCTATGGATGTGTTTGGAAATAGTTGATCTTTTAGGTGTATGAGATCCCTTGAGGATACTTTTAGGGTTGTCAACTATTTCAGGTGGGTCCGGGTTAGGGTAAGCTCTCGTATGAATGGTTCTAGAAGCCAGAATGTTGTTTTCTGACCAAGTAGCTTAACCCTACTTGTTACTTCTACTGTGGTTGATGTTGTTATGGGGGCTGGTCTCCTAGTGGAGTCTAACATGAACCAAGATAATCAGTAGGCCTACTGATCACCAGTGGAGTCTTTGAAACGTTTAAGGAATTATGGAGTCGCCAGGTGGAAGGTTTAGGATGTCTTTGGAGGGTACACTGTCCACCACAGTGCCCTTGAGATGTCCCTTTTCAAGGATATCTTCAGACACAACAAACTCTAACCAGAGATTGACCGGGAGGGAATTTACCAGATATGTCACCTCTGGAAGAGTGTGAGATCTAGAGGCTACCTGGCCTTTTCCAGACTCTGTCCAAGAGTATGGGAAAAAAAAACAGATGGTATAGAGGTTGATGTGAGAATAAGAGTGTTTAACTGCCAACCTAACCAAAGATTGTAGGTCTTTTGAATGCCTAAGAATGTTTAAGGTGTAATGCACTCAATTCCCCAGTGGAGTCGCCATTATGTTGGGGTTCCCATGTTTTGGCCAGATTGGGAAGACCAAAAGATGAGACAACATCAGAACCACTTTCAGACCTCAGGATCTAGCCCTCCTGGGTCCAGGGAGGGATCTCTCTATGTTTGAGAAAATTTTTATGTCTATGAAGCTCATAGTTATGATTTTAGGCTAGTTATAGGCATAAGGTTTGTTTGTTTGATTGTTTTGGTTGCTGGTTATCAGGAAAGAAGGGTTCAATGTGAGACCAGGATGAGCAAAGAGGGATAAGGCAGAGGTGAGATATTCCAGGAAATATTCACAACCATTGGGCAATGGAGTCAGGAAAGGATTTGCTTGCTACTCAAAGGCATGCTTTCAATTGGGCTAGTCATCTGAAACTTAGGATCTTCAATATGATTATGTGATATGGAAAGTAGGAGGGAGGATATAACACAAATTTCAGAGCACAAAGTTGTATATCAGCAGGTCGTACAAGGATCCTAGTGGACAGGGCTCACTCTAATCCCCAGTGTTCCCAAATCTTCCAACTCAATCTATAACAAGAAGCATCTAAGAACTGAATTCATTTAATTCATACATCAGAGAGCAGGAAATAGCATCCACTACACTGGTTAAACCAACTGAAAACATTCCTTAGATATACATTCAGAAGAGAAACATAAAATGCAAGGAGAGCAGAAACATAGGGTACCTAACAAGGGTAAATCCTATGCCAATATTATGATGCAAGCCGGTAGAATCGAAATGAAATGAATGTAAACATAGAGATAGGAAAACATCACCGCTGCTTCAGATCAGGATCCAAAGAAATGTGCTTGTCATATTAAATAACAATACCAATCAAGTACAAAATTGCCAATAGCTGAATACTCAGTCTGAGAACATATCCTTCAACCTATCTTACAATCTTTACACAGAGACTGTGTCTCAAAAGAAACTACTTGCAGTTCTCTGATAACTGATCAAAAACCATTACAATGAGTTTCTTCATGAATTTATAGCTCCGGAGGAGCAGAGGAGGTAGGTGGAGAACTAAATGCAGTATTAAACTTCTGAAAAGAAAGAGGCCCAAAGCCCATTCTGTATAAATCCTGTGCATTAATCTCTGGTGTTCTTTGGGTGAATGAATGATCTTCTTCAGAATGGAGATTACTCTGATATGACTCCTGATGTGTTCTGGCTACAGTACTGTGTGGTGTTGTTGGAGAATAAACAAAAGATAAAGAAATGATAAAGAAATCTTCCATACTGATGAAGTAAATGCTCTAATAGTACTAGGGTTGTTTCAGGGTAGAAAATCTCTCCAGAACACAGCATAGATTGAAAGTTGTATGGGCGCTTTATCCTTCATGGAGGTAAAAACATTCTGTTGTTATATAAACCTCTGCTATGCCTTGGTTTCTGCGTGCTGTACCTTTGCACAATCTATGGAGTCATTGATCTGATGCTTTGCCTCTAAACTGCTGTATTAAAACTCACAACCCTCAATTCTGAATGCTGGAATCCTTGATTATAAGCTGGTCTTTTTCCACGGCTTCATAAATGTTTCGATTCTGAAAGATCCAGGCTTTAATGGCGCGGGATAGAGTCTGCAAAGTTTCAAACGTTGTCCTTCAGTGGAATTTATGTTGCCGCCACCTTTCTTGACATTTCCCTGTAGTACCAGCTTCAGTTTTAATTATGCCTACTCAATGCGTCGCTTACAATGATTCCTATGAATCATGGCGGCTTTTCGCCTCTCTGGAAACCTTGCAAAAACACAGAACTTGTTAAGAAAGCCATGGGCGTGGTGGATGCAACGAGGGGTGGCTAGACTGATGATGTAAACTGGTTTGATGGCGAAAATATCGTGGATGACCTACAGTGAGGTGGAAACGATGAAGACTACAGTCAGAAGGTGGCGCGGAGGAAAAATGAATGAAAAACCTTCGAATCTCCGACCTTTGAATGAACGTGTAAGACGGGAGGGGCGACAGTACGGTGAGGCACGTGGAGGTGACGTGGCGGAACCGGTTGACATCGGAATAGTTAGCAGTGGGGAGAAGACCAATCTGGACCGTCAGATATCAAAGGAGATCGATGGTGGGAAACACAGCGGAGGATGACAAACAGTGGGTCAGGGGTATGGTGGCCGTGGGTTAAATCACGAGCATCTTGGTGGGGTGACAGCCGTTAGATGGGCTACTCCAGATCCAACGGCTCTCAACGATATCGCACGGCGTCCTGAGTCAAAAGTTAGTACGTGATGGAGGGCGGTTTCAGGGCCGTACGCTGGGACACGTGGCAGAAGGTATATGGAATCGCTGGGCAATGAGGAAAAACCGCCCGACCCCTATTAGTGGTGCGATGAAAACCAGGCTGTTTCTGAATAGTGCGTGCGGGCGGGGTCCAAAGGCGGGTAAAAACCGAACCGTTAGATCTGCGGGGAACGGACGGTCAAGATGCGAGGATCGGTGATGGATGGTTTTAACGGTGGCTGCTGTGGGGGCGGCGATCACCGTCCGTCCTGCTCAGATCAACCGTTATAACTGCTCCTGATAACCTGCTGAGATAAGCACCTTTGTGGACTGGCGGGTGGTTCCAGTGCTATGATCACGTGGAAGGAAAGGTGCAGGGGCTAGCAGAAGAGGGGCTAGGCTTGATATAACATTTCAAAGTGGGTTTTTAACCCTTTTTAGTGCATTTGAGGGCCCAAGGAGGGTAACGGTAGGGGAAAAGAGGGGGATTTAGGAATGATCAAGGGAGTAGGGATGTTTTAGAGGGGATTTCATAGATGGAAAGGGGAATTAGGGGGAAGGAAATGGGACTTCGAGGAGAGGAACAATGGGGTGAAAATGAAGAAATTTGCAAGGGTATAAGGCATAATAAAATCCTTAGGAGCCTGATTTTTGGTCAGCAATGCATAGAACTTGGAAAGGCTGCAAGGATGATGTGTTTACAAAGGAAATGCATTCCTTACAGGCTTATGAAACAAATTAGCCCCTTGCTTGCTTGTCAAGAAATTTATAAGGGGCTAACAGAGATGATGTTTTCCTCACTGAATAAGAACAAGGTTTCTTCTCTAACCAAAATACAAACGCCTATGAAGATTCTGATGATTATAGATTTTGGTTTGAAAATGCAATTATGGAGGTGCACAAACAATATGATCTTAGGAGCAAAGGGAACGTAGATAATTCAAAGGATAAAAACACTAGTACTGTTGTTAAGAAAAAAACAGAAACTCAGCCTAAGAAGACAGCAGAGAAAACCAACATTTTGGCTAAAAAACCAGATTCAAATAAAGATAAGAGCAACCAGCCAAATGTTGAACAAAGCATCCCTAGCACCTCAGCTAGTGGACCTAACAAAACTGTCCCAATTACCAGTCCTACAAAGTTCAGCAAATCAAAATTGCTGAAAGGAATTCAATTGAAAAGACAGATGTAAATATGACCAAATCAATTGTTCCTTTCAGCCTCGAAGGAGAGATTGTGAAGATAAAAATTACCATCCCTCTAGCTGAACTAGTAACCCAAGAAGTGTACAAAAACCAAGTTTTGAAAGCTTTGAACTTAGGAAGTGATATTGATACATTAAACTTGACAGATGACAATCCTGAGTTGTTATTTGGTCCAGAAGTTGAAGGAAAATACCAAGAAGGAGTTGTTCCTCCCTTCTATGTTAGTTTGAATATACATGAGAAAATTTTACACAATGCTATGCTAGACTCTGGAGCTTCGCATAATCTTATGCCCAAGGTAGTAATGGAAAGCTTAGGCTTAGAAATTACTAAACCATACAAGGATTTGTATTCCTTTGATTCAATCAGAGTCAAATTCTTGGGTTTAATAAAAAATTTGTGTGTTAACTTATCACAAATCCCTGCTAAGAGTCTAGTAATGGACATAGTTGTAGCTGACATTCCCCCTAAGTATGGCATGCTTTTATCAAGATCATGGGGAGCCAAACTCCAAGGAAGCCTTCAAATGGACATGTCTTATACCACCATCCCTTTTTTTAACCAAAACAAAAGATTATACAAAGAATCCCACATGAAGTACATGGTGAGCAACATAGATAAACCAAACAACTCTCCAATCTATTCTATTCAATCAAGTCTAGATTCTTACATCTTGTACAATGAATATGAAATCACTCAACAAGATAAGGAAAACATAGACCCAATCAGTTTATCAAAACAATCAGAACTTCCCTCAAATCAGATACAAAACATTAGCAATCAACAGCAACAAGAAAATGAAAATGAAGCAAATATACTTTGGACAATAAACTTTGATGGATATTGTAATAAAATTAGTGTAGGGGCAGGGGTATGGATTCAAAATACAAATCAAAGTTATTCATATAAGCTAGATTTTCCATGAACCAATAATATTGCTGAGTATGAAGCACTTCTCCTCATCTTACAGCTGCTTAAACAATTACAAGCCCAGAAAATATCAATCTTAGGAGATTCTGAGCTTATCATAAGACAAATCAAAGGAGAATACTCAGCTAAAAACCCAAGACTTAGAGAGTATCGAAATGCTGCCCTTGATTTATTAAAGACCTTTGAAAAATATGAACTCAGTTTCATTCCTAGAGCACAAAATCATCTAGAAAATGAACTCGCTTTCAATGCCAGCAACTGTCAAATACCTAAGATAAATGAACAACTTAGTGTAAAGGTAAAACATAGGCCTGCAGTGCTTGATAACAAAGATCACTGGAAAGTGTTTGATTCTGACAAACACATAGATGATTTCTTAAAATCAGAAAATGATTTTGCCATACCAATATCAGAAACCAGCCATAAAGAAAACTGTTTGTATATTGAATAAATCCCAGAAGTTGAAATAACGCATTCTGTTGATATAAATCACTGTGAGAATCCTTTTGAAGCATAATTAATTGACAACATAGACCAGGAAGACTTGGAAGTTTTACAATGCAAGAGTGATACAATTCCAAGAGGTCTCACACCTTTAGAACACCTTTTTGACTTTAAAGATGTAGCCAAAGAACCGAGAATGGAGCCTATGGAAACAGAAGTAGAAGAACATAACATAGGTAGCCTAGCAGAACCCAAGATGATTAAACTGTCCAACACTCTCCCAGCTCACATAAAATTGCAATATATAGAGCTGTTCAAAAATTTTAAAGATGTTTTTTCTTGGAGATACAAAGATCTAAAATCTTATGATACTAGCATCATCCAGCACAAGATTCCTTTGAAGGAAAATCAAAAGCCTTTTAAACAAAAATTAAGGAGAATAAACCCTATTTTATTACCTTTAGTTAAGGAAGAAATTGAAAAGATGCATGGTGCTGGGATTATAGTACCAATTAGATATTCAGAATGGGTATCAAACTTAGTTTCTATTAGGAAAAAGACTAGAGAAATCAGGCTCTACATTGACTTTAGAAATTTAAATAGAGCCTCTCTGAAAGACAACTACCCCTTGCCCAAGATGGAACATATACTTCAAAGGGTAGTTGGGTAAAAAAGGATATCACTCTTAGATGGGTTCTCGGGTTATAATAAGGTGTTAGTGATCCCAAGTGATCAACTCAAGACTACTTTTACTACACCTTGGGGCACCTTTATGTATGTCAAAATGCCTTTCAGATTGATTAATGCAGGGGCTACCTTCCAAATGGCCATGGACATAGCCTTTTCTGAAGACATTGGCTATTTCATAATCATTTACCTTGATGACATAACTGTTTTCTCAAAAACTGATGAAGAACATTTGATTCACTTGAGAAAATGTTTTGAGAAGTGTAGGAAATTTGGCTTATCTTTGAATCCCAAAAAGACACTTTTTGGTCTCCAAGAAGGTAAACTTCTTGGTCACATAATTTTAGAAGAGGGAATCAAAATAGACCCTAAAATGATAGATGGTATATTGCAAAACAGCCATCCAAGAAGCCTCAAAGAATTACAATCTTTCATTGGAAAGATTAATTTTTTGAGGAGGTTTATCCCCAACCTTGCTGAGCTATTAAAAACATTACAAATATGCTCAATAAAGATGTAGGTGTAAAATGGACTTTACTAGCTAAACAATCATTTGAATTGGTTAAACAAGCTCTCACCCAAACACCAGTCTTGATTAGTCCAGATTTTACCAAAGAATTTTATATCTTTTCTCTTGCATCTGAGCATACAATCGCTGCAATTTTACTTCAAAAGAATTACTTGGGGCAATAACAACCAATATCCTTCTTTAGTAGGGCCTGTTAGTGTCCCATGATTTAGCTGATTGGCAAGCCAAATGACAGTGTAACATCAAACCAATCTTTGGAGCCCAAGGACCTAGCCTTCCTAGACTCAGAGAGGGCTCTCTCTATTTGTGTAAGGGATATCTGTGTGTTTGTTTATTGTGTTCTTGATTTTAGGCTAGTTATGAAGTAGGTTTTTGGTTTTGGTTTTTAGGTTGTGAGGGATGAACTAATCAAAGACTAAGATAGGTAAAAAATATGTCAGATCAACTGGGCTATGGGGTCGAAAAGGTCAAGAAAGCTTTCAGGTGGTGATACAAGGTTGTTGAAGGGTCGATTTGATTCGAGGTAAAATGGATCTTTGGGTAAAATGGAGTGAGATGGACATTAAATTTGTGAAGAACAAAGGATTTCAAACATAACTAGTTTAATAGCTGACATAAACATGGTAGGGCTAACCATTAATCATGAGAAATGTAATTGTAAAATGATCAATGCATAGAAATAAACATTCAAGCCATGCATAGAGATATATGACTCTCTAACTTTAGGAAATGGCTATCAGACTTTGGGGAAATACATTTAAGACAAAAAAACAACTCAAATCACTATGAAGGAATGCCTAAACATAGTATTTCAAGCTATTGGGCACTTTGAAGCAAGATTGCATAGTTTTAGGCAAAGGGCAAGATCAGTACAGGACCTCCTTGGTTCAACAAATGACAATCTAATTAATCAAAGAGAGGTTTCAGAGGTGGAGCATTGACTAGCCATGAGTAAGCAGGGCATACCGTGAATCATACTTAGCATGCATAAAACCATAAATGAAACAAGCAAACAATATTCTTCAGTTATTAAAGAGCAATCAAGGATTCTTAATATGAATAAGAATGAGGAAAACATAGAAGCTATAAAGAAACAAGAAATTTGAGGTGCCTCCAAGGGCATGTCTCAAATCTATTCTCTATTGTTTTATAGCAAGCAAGAACATGGAATTATGAATGAAAACTAAGAAACAAAACAGAGAGAGAGACACTATACCATTCTACCAAGTCATGGAATCCAACAACAATCCTCTTTCATCATCCAAAAACATCCAAGAAACTATCCAAAAGCATGAGACAAGTGTTTCTTCCAAGCTTGTATGACCATATATTGCTTCTATTCATCAAGTTCAGCCTCGTTTACAATGAAAGAGGAATATATAGGCCAATATGAGGGAAAACCTCTTAGTTCAACTTGCAATCTCATTGGCCTATCCAAAATATCTGATTTTGTCCTTGAGGCTTTGCAAAGCCCAAGGCACAAAATATCTAATAAAATATCTCAAAAATGCTAAAAAAGGAAAATATTTGACTTTTCCTAACTAACCATGCACAAAAATAGCTAAACGCACATGAGGAAAAGTCAGTTTTGAAAGGTACATTTTTTACAAAAATACTTAAGAAATACATCAACAGAAAGTCCCCTGACTTGCCGAAAACTTTTGGAAGCCTTCCCGATGTCTAAACGAGGCCTATGATGGCTCATTGGAAAGCTCTGAATGTACATTTTCTGAAAATGTTTATTTTTCTCCAAACTGACCACTAGAAGTCCTCAAAAAACAGACCTGTGTAAAAACCCAAAAAAATAGGCCTCGCTGATAAATGGGGCAGAGTGTAGAAAAAGCGAGTGTTTTTCGCCATTTTGGGGAGCAAATGATCTTCAATTGATCTAAAAATCGTTGAGTATATTCCCCTGAAATTATGGCATCCAATGATACCATTTTCATCCTTTTAGGATGCCCCAAACTGAAATGGCGGTGTCCATGAGTTTTAGCCAAAAACCCGAAAATGACAAAAAACCAAAATTTGTCGAATTTCTCCCAATTTTGGCGAGCATGGCCCTCAAGGGTTTTCAGAAACATGTTGTGAGGCTGAGGCCAAAATTTGGAGCTTTGAGGTGTCTTTCTTCAATTTTGGTGTCAGGCGCCTCCTTTGAGCCTCCTTAAGTTTTTCCTGTGTGGCCTTCAATTTCCGCCAGGCAAACTGATTGAGCTTCTTATAATGCCCGGTCATCCTTCGTTGAAGGTCCAAGTCTCTATTTTCCTTCTCCAACTTCTTTTCCAAGTGATCATTAACCCTCTCAAGCCATGCTTCTCGATTGTTCTCTATCTCTTGTGTGAACAATGTAGTGAGAGGGGTAGATTGGAGAAAGGCAACTTCTTCTTCCTTTTGTTTCTCAAGGGCTCTTTTGAGTCCCATGGTTCTTGGCCTCTTTCTCCTGGGATGATCTTCATCTTCGCTCTCATCGAACTCACCCATGAGTTCTTCCAATCTCACTTGCGCCTTGGAGGCCTCTTTTTTGTACTTGATGGCCCGTGTCTCATATACCACCATATGGACACTCATCTGTTTGTTTTGAATTTGCAAAAAGTGATTGAAGTTTCTAGCCCTCTCAAGATCATTCCTCAAAGCATCAATTTGGTTTTCTCTATTGATTAAGAGAGTTTCAAGGATTCGGGCTTCATTGTCACTATCATCACTTTGAATTTGAATTATGTCGAAGTCCCTCTCCTTTTCATGGCTGCTTTCTTCTTCTTCCTTTCCTTTGCTTTGGGTGGCTCTTTTAGTCTTCCTCCTCTTGGGAAATTCAACAATGGGCTTCTTGGGAAATTTCCCCTTGCTTTGGAGGGCCTTAGTAACATTTGGAGTTACAACTTTAGGCGCCCTTTTCCTTGATGTCTGGGGCTTGGCCACTTTTAGAGAAGAGAGCATGGCCCCTTGCCTAGTAGAGGCAACTAGCACATGCTGTATTGGCTCTTTGCCCTTGTTACTTTACTCATCATTCTTGCCATTGTTTTGAGCTTGTTCATGGTGCTGCTCCTCATCACTGTGGTGTATGTTATCACTATGTTTTTCTTCATGAGGCTGCCTTTCCTCACTGTGCTTCACCTCTTCATTACTGTGTTTTTCTTCATGAGTCTGTTGTTCATCATCATGTGGTTGCCTTTCCTCACTGTGCTGCACCTGTTCATCATGCTGTCCTTCTTCTTCATGAGGCTTCTCACCCTCATTGTGCTGCACCTGTTCATCATCATGCTGCTCATCATCATGTTGCTCATCATCATCTTCCTCTTCATCATGCCCTTCTTCCCCTTTCCCTTCTTCATCATGCTGCTCTGCCTCACTATGTTCTTCTTCCCCTTGCTGCCCTATCTCATCATGACGCTGCTCATCATCATCTTCCTCCTCTTGCTCATGCTTTTCTTCCTCATCATGCTCTTTTTCTTGTTCAATGGGAAATTTGAGCTTCTTGGGAATGGACTTGCTTGAAGAAGGCGAAGGATGGTGAGTGGAAGGTGAAGGAGATGTATGATATGAAGGGACAGTGGCGAAATACGGATGTGTAATGAAAGTATCCCAAGAGATTTCTTTCTTCTCAAGCTGATGAAGAATGATAACCTTGATGAGGGAGTGATGGAAGAGGCAGGCTGACTGCTGAGAAGGAGGTTTTTTTTAAATAGTGGAGGCCATTTTCTCAATACTTCTATGTAGGAAGAAAGGGAGATTTAACAATTTGGCTCTTGTGAAATGCATGAGCAATCGGACATGGTAAGCATAGACTCGGGAGAATCTTCCCTCGCAAGTGAAGTATTTCATGATTATCTTCATGAGGGGGACATAACTAGTCAATAGATATGAGAAGGGAAAAATGGATGGACATGAATCTCTATGCTCAGGCTTCAAAAAAGGCTTGTATTTTTCTGAGTCTAGGTGGCTTTGTTTAAACCACTTCTCCCCGACATAAGGGATTTTGGTGGCCTTGGAAATGGACCTTGGAGAGAATTTGAAATCCAAGCCTACCAGTTGAAAGTGCTTCTCTTGAAATCTCAAAGCACAAAGATGTGTCAAAGGGGAATGGATTTTCACCTCCTACACCCTTTGACAAAACTCTAGACACCCAACCTCATGGAAGTTAAACAGGACTGATGGATGAGCATTTACCTCTTCAGTGGAAACAGGCTCAAACCTCCTGTGAAAGCCACTCCTACTGTCTTGCCAGGGAGGCATTTTGTTTTGAATGTTCTTTGCAACACCAAGCTGTCTCAAATGGCCCTTGAAATATTTTTCTCAACCACACCTCTATCCTCCTTATCAGTCACTGTTTTGTCTTCTTTATGCCAAACAACAAGTATTTGTCAAAATGAAACAAACTCAATCTTATCACTATGCTTGGGCTAATGGTATTGAAACAGAGGTAATTGTGTTTTCTTGTTTGAACAAGGATCTTTGTGTTTTGACAAAAACAAGACACCCTTCCTCCAAACAACACTCTTCTGCTATTCACTGTTTTTACAGGGGTAGACAAAAAGCACTCTCAACTGAATTTGCAAAATCTCTCACAGCATACTCTGTTTTATGGAAATATGGTGACTGGACAGAGTTTTCTCTTTCACCATACAAAGAGGACACTTTTGAAGTGACAAAGCACTCACATCATGATCACTGTTTTCACCTTACAAACACTGTGTTTACCTTACAAACACTGCTTTCACCTTATAAACACTGTTTCACATTAAATTTTGCAGACAGAGCTTAACTTTGTTTTATCACTGTTAAGACACCTTACAACAACCTAAAAACTTCTACCACTCTGTGTTTTTGTCTTGCAATTAGAGTATGGTTTATCACTGTTCTTAAAGCTCTTAAGGTCGTTTAAGATCGCTAAAATATCCACCTAACACTGTAAAGGTGTGTGATAATCACAGTAATAAAAACCTCTGAGTTTTTTCAAAAACCTCACCCTCTAATCACTGTCTATCTCATAGTTTTCATATGATGAAGTGGTTTTAGGCACTATTTCCTTCTCATGGAAGAACACAACAAACAAACTTTCACTCTTCGAAATTTTCCAAGAGGAGAAGTGGAAAATACCTTATAAATCCTTCACGAGCCTTGTTTGATCGATTGGGTAGCTTCAAAGGCATTTTTGAAGGTGTTAGGAGGCGTGGCACGTTTTCTGGAAAGAACACCGCACAACAAAAAACAATCAGGTCGGCCTTCGGGCAGTGGTGACCGGCGCTCACAGGCGCGCTACGCCACAATGTAAAGCCTTTGTAATTTCTCTGTTGAACGTGCTGCGCACTTTTCTAGGCACGCTGCGCAAGATTTAAGCCTAAAAAAATCTGCAAATTTGCTTTGAAATCTCATTTCGGTCCAGTGAGCAGCTATGAGAGTGATTGTGAACACTTGTTGAGTTTTGAATTTTCCAAATGGGCTTTGCAACGGTCTCCCCACCCATTTTAAAGTCGACAAGGCCAACACCTCTTTGTATTTTTCTTTTGTGAGGGTTTAGAGTTTAAAAAGGCCCCCCTTTGTCATATAAAAAACATAAATCACCTTTAACATTACAAAGGTCCATATTTCGATTTTAAGTGTCGTGGGGGCTGCTTTTAAATGACACTATAGTCATGGCTCCTTTTGACTGCTTTTTCACTGTTTCTATCTCTGTCATGTTTTCATGAAGAAAAAGGTCTTTGTTCGTGACAGTGTCATTTTTTATTTGCTTTGAGTGTTGTTCCTGAACTTGAAACACATGCCATATCCTTTCTTACACATTGATGAACCTATGTGTCTATTTGCAAAGCCTCCTTCAGAAGCCAGGCTTAGGTTACCTTCTTGTCCATTTTGATGAGTTTTTTTAAAAAGATCCTCATGGACAGGAAGAGCAAAGCTTCTTAGAACATCAACATCACTCTTTGGCCTATGTTTAATCCAGCTCTAAACTCATAAACCTTGAATGAATTTCCACTAATTTCAACTCTCTTTTTTAAAGGAACGATGGCTAGATTTCATGCATGTTGATCAAGGAGAAAGATCTTTGGAAACTCTTAATGAAATTACATACCTCAGCAGGGTTTGTTCATTTTGGCTTCAGATTTCCTTTGGAGGAAATCTCTGATAGAAGACAAGTCAAACCTCTTTGATTATTACAGTACCACTGATTTTCCTCTATTTTTAACACCGTTTTTCTATCCATAAGCCTTCAGTTGCTTTCCTACTACACTTAAAACCCACTTTTCAATCAGTGAAACCTATAGTGAATCTTTGAAACACCACTGCTGTGTTAGTGGTCTTCATCCATTGGAGACAAGGTGTTAAAAAATTTCTTCAGACAGTTTGCAATCATTTCTAGCTTTGTGCCCTTTAAATGAGGCCATACCTCTATTCCTAGTCCTCTGCTTATTAGATGAAGGAGGCCTTTATCACATTGCCAAACCCTCTGCTTGTAAAATGAAGGAGGTTTTCAACCAATGACCCGACCATCTGCTCTTGTGTGGAGGAGGTTTTCTTAGTCTTTCAACCCTCTACTCATGTACGGAGGAGGTTTTCTCAGTGATGCCATTTCATCAGCTTTCAAACAGTGTTATATTTACTTTCACTACCTATTCATGTTTAAGAAAATAAAAGTGACAAATTGACAATATGCCATGAGGGGAATTTCTCTGAGATATGTAATCCTGCTGTTAAAAGTACCTTTATGTATCTCTAGACATCAGAGGAAACTTGACCAGTATCTGTAGCTTATTTCTTGTTATTCATAAGTCACTAACCTTTGACTGTGTTTGCAGGAGCTTATTGAAATAACTCTTTGTCCTGTAGCTGCATCCCAGGCTCAAAACCACATGAGAAGCAACTTTCTTCTCATGTTGAGTTTAATAATGTCTTCTGGAACACTGGTACACTTCTACTCTTGAAAGAGACATTGAAACACTGTAAATCCACCTAATATCAGTTTGACCTATGGCATATGCACTGCTGAGACATCAAGGTTTGTTAGTGGCGTGACTTAAGGGTGTAATCAAGATTTATTTGTAGAATAGGAAGGTCATCTAGGACTGGTTGATATAAGATAGAGGTTCTTTTGGCTTTAGGATAGTTTTCAAAGGGAAAATCGCCTAAAGCGCCACTACCTAACTTAGGGGAGACTTCTTGGACAAATTTGGAGTATTCTCTTTGGAGCTGATGGACAAGTTTGTATGGTTGAGGCTAGATAGGGCTTGACAACGAGGTTTTATCTCATCATGGGCTGATTGAAAAGGTAGGAGGGCAAAAATGTTTATGGGTGTTTTCTAGCTGACAAATTTGACATATTGGAGATCAGCTGCTAGAAAACATGGCTTTAACAACTAGTCATCATCAACAGGTGAAAAATATTGATGGCTAACAGTGGCTCCATTTGGGGAGGGCAGCTCCTTTTCAAGAGGTGTCTAGAATTTCAGATCTCGGTTCTTTGAAGACCAATGCCTTTATCCATTGGCACAAATTTATTTCTTCCTTGATGCCATTTCTGAAAATTGACAGCATGATTAGCATCAATGATATTTCTACCTACCCCACTATATTTCCTAACATTTTTTCTTCTTTTGGGCGCATTTGGATTAGCAACCCTTTGACATAATATTTTTGAAAAATGAAACTATCTAGTTCTACACTTATATCCACCGGGAGTTCAGATTAAACTAATGAACTCCTTTGTTTCTCTACCTATACTGGATCAACTGTCAAGGTTAAGCTGTTTGACAGGATTTTATTCTCTATTCTAAAACATGAAATTGAAAAATGACCAAATCAGGATTAGACAGTCTGATTTGTCATGTACTTGTGGCATGAAAGACAAGCTGCACACAAATATTATTTTGCATAAAATGAAAACTAGAAAAACAAGGCTAGGATACTCAATTTGTTTTTCATCCCTGCTTTCCTCTTTGGTTCTGTTTTGAGCATGTGGAACCAGTATATTTTTTTAATCTACTCTCTTTAATAAGTCAAGCTTACACAATGTTGACCATCTTTTCCAAATAAATTTAAAACATGTTCATTTATGATTAGGCTAGATAACTGAACAAGACATTTGAGCACTAGTGGCGGCATTTAGACTTGCGCACTTTCAGAATTACTATTTTTTGAACATGGGGCTTTCTTTCTATTTTTCAAACCGCCCTCTTTTTCTATTTTTCTATTGTTTTTGAATTTTCTAATTTTGATTTATTTTTCAAACAATGGTATATACAATAAATTTTTTTCACTCAGAAATCTTGGAAATGGCGAAACTTAAGCATGTTATCTTCATAAGGATCTCCTACCACTCTTGGTCCGCTCAGCTCTCGAAAAGAAAAAAAATGGAAAGTTTTCTCTTTCAAGCATGACATAAGGATTCATGCAAGAATCTCTAAACAACCCTGTATCTTCCCGTTGTACCTCTTTATACCTTTGATTTCCACTCCTTTTGTTGTGCATATTTTTCAAATAGTGTAGATATTCTTTGTCATTTTTTAAGTATATGATGACATCATCAAGGTATGTTAGAATGCAGAAATTCAGAACTGGAAACATGGCTTTTAGGAGCATGTTTTTGATATCCGGTGGTTTTGCAATTCTGGGTTTGAAAATGGAACTACTTCCAGCATACTTGAAAAATTCTTTGAGCTGTCTGCTTTGCAAAGGAATTATTTGGCTATAACCTGAAACATCATCTTGCAAAAACACATGATTAAAAGCACTTATCATTGGTATATCATGTTCATGGGCAGGAAGGATAAAATTTCTGTCACAAGGGTGTGTATTAATGTTTCTAAAATCAAAACAGATCCTATGACCAGCTATTTTATCTTTAACTATTACTATTTGGTCCAGATTTTTGTATTTTCTTTGGTCGAAGTTGTTTCTAGGAGTGATGGCAGTGGCATAGTGTTTCTCACTGTTGTCTCTAAATGAAGTAGTATTTTGAACAAGATTTCAAATTCTAGCAGTTCTAAGTCTTTGGTGGAGTGACAGAATGTTAGCCAGTTCAAGTAACTCAGGTATATTTGGACTGCAGTCATCATATCCAATCATAGGAAGTTTATCAGACATTTTTTCTAGATTTTGAGCTGTTATGGCTACAGTCAAGGCTTCATTTGAAGGGGTAGAGTTATGTACTAGTAAATCTTTAAGGTATGGTAAGAACATTAAGCTCCCCTGCCCTTGATTTCCAAAGAGGTTTGTGATATGTAAGTCTTCTAATGCCTCTACTCTGAAAAATTCTCCTAATGTTAGTGTTGATGTTTGCCTAAGGTTTGAGCAATTTGATTGATAGTACATAATGGTTTGTGCTTCTTGCTCTATCCCTGTTTCAAAAGGAACAAACTCTCTTTCCTCAAGACATAGCTGCTCATGATCATGATAATTTTGAGTGTCTAGTTCATCATAGAGAACTTGGGGCAACTGATGTGGTGGGTATAAGTTTTTTTCAAATCCTTCTGACTGTTCTTCAATGTCCTCATCAGTGTCTAAAATGAAAGAGTTCATATCAGAATGCAAGGAGTACATCGGGATGTTATCTGGCCTTTCTTGGTTGCTGATCATATATTTCATGTGTGATTCCTGATAGAGTATTCTTGCTTTCCAACGGCACAAGACCCCTAGGAATGATATTTCCCTTTAATTTCAAAACGCAGTGCCCATCCAGTGTCTCCTCCAATCTTGTTTTTGGCTCTTCACTGTCATCCTTGGTCACTGATTCGATCATCAAATTCGAGAACTCACCCACCATTTCCATAAAATTCTTGACCTTCTCTTCGTCCTCGAAGACCTACCAATGTTTCACATTGTCCAGAATGGAGGGGTGATATTGTACTTCCACCTTGTATCTAAGTAACGGATTCTGTGGAGGGCAGAAATTGCTAGCAGCCATGGCTATCGAGTTAACCATTCTATTCTTGTCCCTCGGCATAAACTGAATGTTAAAATCTGAGAAGAAATTATCAACCAGGTCCCACACCTCATTCTTGTAAGCTCTGAGCCGTGGGTGCTTAGTTTGACATTGGCTCTTGAATTGCCTCACCACTAGCTCTGAATCTCCAAACACCTTGAGATTATTTATGTTCATGTTATGTGCTTCCTGTAGTCCCAACAACAGGGCTTCATATTCGGCCACATTGTTTGTGGCTTCAAATTTAAGCTTGAAGGAGAGAGGCTCTAAGCATCCTTCTCGCGATATCAAGAGTATCGGCCCCATTTCCTTCTCGTGAATAAGCCCCATAAAACTACAAAGTCCAAACCTTGTTCTCCTCTCTATTTATGGGATCTCCATGTCTTAGAGGATGGACCTTTGTTTCTTGCAGAAAATTCTCGTCCTCCTCGAGCATAAGACAAGAAAATTCACCCTCCTTACCATATACCGGGGAATTGGTCGAACCATTAGCTTTAGTGACCATCTTTAATGGTATAATATTATTTCATCCCCACTGAACACTGGAATAGTGGCGTAGGTGAGGTCGATTTTTATTGATCCTCCAATCTTGGAACCCCAGGATTTGGACAACAACATTCCAAACTGAGCTAGGAAATCAGCTACCACAATATGCATTACCACACTTTTGGCCAGGACCTGGGCTAAGTTCAATACCAGGTCTTTTATCATACCTAAGAACTTTACTCTTTTGGAGTCAAAAAAATATTGGTATTTATAAGGCCTTGTGATTTGCAATCCCAGCTATTCCATAACGGAAAAAGGCAACAGGTTATGTGACGCCCCAAAATCCAGCATGCAATTGTGCAATAGTAAGTCATGTATCACCAGAGTCACATAGAATGGGGGAGTAGCTGAGTCCTGCTCTTCTATATGAGGTCCAAAAACCACCATGGGTCGTTCTTCTTGGAGATTGAGGTTGTCAGGCAGAGGGCCTACACCATGGGGCTGCATGAATTGGGACATCTGAGCTTTGTATGAAGGATGTTTTAGGAGCTCAATCAGGGGAACTGGAATTTTGACCTTCTCTAATTCCTTCTGGAGATTAAAGGATGTGGGCACTTTTTCTGTAATGGATTCTTTGAACTGTTGTTTAGGGGGGTTAGGCAGGTCCAAGGGTATAAATGGGGACTTCTCATTTTTTGGAAAATCAGAGTCTATTTTTGTGGAGGTGGATGCAGTGGCCTTATGAGAGGCTGAATATTGTAAAGGATTTTTCCCTTTACTGGCAAGACTAGGAGGAGTTTTTTCTCTTGATAGTGACTCTTCATTTTGTTCTTGTACTCAAGTTCTCTTGCGGAAGGACCTAAATTCACACTTCTTGTGGAGTTGAGCTTGCATGAAATCCACAAACTTTCTACAGTAATTGCCAATATCCTAATCTTCTGGAGGGACCTCCTTCTCTTCTTTCTCCCCTTACAGGATGTGTTCACCCTCCTCGTCATCAGAGTAAGCGAGGAATTGGTTCTCTTGGCTATCTGTAACTTCCTCGGCCTGTCCCTCTACTTCTCCCTCCAAGTATAGAGGAGGTTGAATGTGGTCTTGTTGTTCCTTTCTTTCACGTTGTAACAGTTGCAGAGCGGGCTTCTGATACTGGGGATTAAACAACCGGTTAGGAATCATTTGGTTGGGACGAGGAGGGAAATTTTTGGCCTCCAATTAAATCTTAACCAGCTTATTTCAAAGGTTCTTGATTAGCTTATTCATTTCTTCAATTATGTACTCTTGTGATTCCCTCTCCTGATTTGACATGGAAGCCTCCTCCCTGTTCTTTCTTCTAGCTTCATGTTTTGTCTTCCCCTTATATTACCAGTAGACGAAAATTTTGCTTCTACCTCCAATGCATCAGTCTGGATTTGATCCAAAGATGTAGACTTTCTCTCTCTTAGAGTGAACCCAAATTCTGGTTAGAAAGCTCTTTCGAAGACCATCTTAGCAGCTACTTGGGGGGGATTTATCTCAGCAGGAAGATTATTATAGAGCTTGTTGAACCTCTTTATGAATTATGTTACATCCACATTTTGTCTCTTCTTTAGGGCATTAAACTCTGTGAGAACATATCTATGGTACCTCTTTTCTCCCCATTTTACTGTGAAGGAATTTTCCATTTCTTCCCTAGTGTGGACTATGTTATTAGCTAGAGACTTGAACCACTTATGGGTTTCTCCATCCAAGGATTGGACAAAAAGTGTAATATCCCAAAAGGGAGAATGCAGTAATACTGAAACACAATATAAGAACTACAAAAAAGTACAGAAGAAATCTATATACACATCAGAATGCACAAAAATACTTGAGCCATTTTATTAATTTGGAGGTGCAAAAAGAAAATACAATAGTGCTCAAAATATGAGACACTCAAGCCACAAGAGTAGCCTATAATGACCCTACAATGATATCCCAAGAGGGACTACGTAACTGCTGCTCTGCTGGAAGGTAAACTGTGTTGTCCCTGCTGCAACTGTAGGGACTGCAACTGCTTGATAGATATAAATTCAGATCTAGGGAGAATGGGAGCTCTGATGATGCTAAAATTGTAGATCTGGGCTCTATGATGGATTCCCAAGATAACCCAGGAGGGGTTTCTCAGATCTATAAGTCTAAGACAACCTTCCTCTTATGGATTCACATGTATTCTATTGGGAATGCAGATCTAAAACTAGATCTAATAATATGATGGTTGCAATGATGCACAATCAAATATATGCAAGAAGGGTCGATCCCTCCACTAGATCCTTGGGCTGAAAGCTAAATATCTAGCTCCTCCAATCTCCTCCACTGAAAATAACAACTGAATGAACAACAACTTCAAAAAACTACACTGTCAGAGAGGGAGGCTCATTAACCAACTGCTAGATGTGTCAAATCAGCTCATGAGTGATGGAAATAATAGATCTAATGTGAGGAGGTTATGCCTCACAGGATTTCCAGCTGAAACACTGGAAAATTCCTTCCTCCAATAGATCTACAGGACTGAATTGCGCAATCCTTGAAGGGACTGCTGCTGCATGGAGGTTAAACCCAATGGCCTGAATGCCTGATGTAGATCTGCTGCTCCTGAAAGGCTGGATTTAAGAACAAGGTGGTAGGATGAATCCTCCACTAGTTTCCTAGCTGAATGCTAGAAACAACCTCCTGAAGATGGCACCAATGCCTGATAAGGAATGAAGAACAATCCTCTTTCTAGAGCTACTCAAACAAAGAGGTGGGATTCTCGCTCGGGAACACCTTGTGCTAAAAAGCACTACAAACTCTGCTAAACAGCCCAAGCTTGCATAGAAATGTCCTAAGACAAATCTAGATCTAAACAGATCAAGAAATGAATAATCCAAATCATGCCTTCCATTGTGCCTTCACCTTCATTATATGCATGAGCCTTCCATAGCCTAGGCCCACTCCAAATCTGTGCTGTACATGTGGACAAAGTCTCCATGTTTGACTGCGCTATTGATCCATGTCCTCCATCATGTTCATATGGGGTGATCACCCTCTCCATCATGCATGCATTAAATGCATCACTTCCTCCACTATCTTATCATAAATGCTTTATGATCTTCTTTGAATGCATTATGATCTCAGTTGACCTTATGAAAGATCCTTATCATTTTATATTTTAATATCCATGATCTTATTTGACTATTTCATCCTCCATAATCTATCTCATAAATGAGACATGATCTCCATTAATGAAGTTGCCCCACTACTCCATGTTTCTAGATCTAGATCTAGAATATCCACATTCACATATTAAAAGTGGTCTTTATTCATCTTTGAGGTTTGTGGGTCCCTCCACCCTTTTATTTACTTAATTTATCAAGAAAATCAAGGACTCTAATATTCCAAATATGATGTGGAAATTTGGGAATATTACAGTCAACCCCCCCCCCCCCCCCCCCAAGAAAAATGTTGCTTGTCCTCAAACAACTCCAAAATTAGATGCAAAGCCATCTATTCCCCTCCAAATGGCATCCACATAAGGAAGGCTTCCTCCATTTTCTGCAATGTGTTATGCATGTTTGGTTCCAAATTTGTCTCTCAAGAGAGCATAGAATGACCACCAACTGTGTAGTTAGATGCCCTCCTATCACCATGAAGTACCAAGTGACAACCATATGATGCCCAACATCATCATCACTACATGAGATACATAAAATAAAGTGGCCCTTTCCACAAAGGAAAAGCTCCATCTCAGAATACATCTCTCCATCCCATGCTTTATGAATTTGATTGAGCATTGATATGCCCTCATCCTTAGCCCTATTGGCCTTGTTGGATCCAAGCATCCTTCCAACATTATGCAAAAGAAGAAGGAAATGAGTTATATGGGTAGAAAAAGATTTCAAACCATATTCTCCTAATAGTAACCACTAGAGTAAGGCCCTCTGCTGCCATGCTTCATCTCCTCCATGTAATATGGACAAGCCAAACTCCCCCAAAAGCAACCAAGCAACAAGAGATCTTGCTGCTTCCTCTCCTCCTCATGTGCATCATGGAGTAAAAACATATTGATAAACATGTGGAATGTCACATCAGCCCAATACAAGCAAACACCATCAATACACATCATGAGAGCATCATGCCAAGTTCTACCCAATACAAAACACATAGACATAGGAGATGTCATGTGGTGTCCAAATTCTCTCAAAGGAAACAAAATTAAACATGCCTTCTTTTACTGCATTCTATCATTGATATACAAGGCATGAATCAGAAAAATATGAGCTATTGGGTGGTAACCATACTCACCCAAGAGTAGCCAGCACATCCATGCCTCCTTCTTCATTTCATAAGTTTTTTTCAAGGCATGGATCAAAGAAATATGAGCCTTTAGGTAGTGACAAAGATCTCCCAGGAGAAACCACCGTAACAAAACTTGTTGGCCCATCTCATATATTTGCAAGTGGTCATGCAACCCCTTTCTTATCATCCTTACCCACTCATCCCAATGTGGATGATGAGTGATGTGTTGCATAATGATGCTATCCTCCCTTTGTAGAATATCATCTTCCCCAAACTGTTGAAGAACTTTGCACTTCATGAAATGTTGAAGTGCACCTCCAATGAGATCTCTCAAGGAGATTCTGTTTTCACCAAAGGCCCTCCAAAGCCAATGAAGTTTCGGATCTGCTACAGGTAGAAGTTTCTCTTTGAGCTGTGAGATGCTCTTTGAGAAAGGGTCATCTAGAAAGGAGAAAAAATTTATCATCTCAAGATGTCTATCATCTACCATCTTTACCTCCATTGCTTCAGGAATGAATCTACCTTCATAATGCTCCAAGAATGATGGGGCCTCTTCATTTTCACATCCATTAAGTGACAGTGTTGTAGATCTGCATGGAAATACATGTGTTGTCTCAAAATAAGGTACAATATTGATCTCACAACCAGTTATTGTACATAGGATCATTTCCATCCCATTTTCTGAAACTCTACACTTCAACTCAAGGGGTTGAATGTAGCTCAACAATGATGAACTGGGATAGTTCTTAATCTCCTCCTTGATTATATCAAGGGTCCTCTGCGTTGTGATATGTTGCTGCTCCAAATCAACATTTTGTTCTAATATTTGGCTGTGCATTGGCCTTGATGGCATTTCTTCATAAGTTTCAATAAGATTTACTGAAAAAATATGTGTTGAAAATTCATGCATACCTTGGATCAACTAATGTGTGGGAACCTCTTGCCAGAACAAAAGAGTTCCTCCAACCGATACAATAGTGCCTCCAACTGCTGGTAGGAATGATGGATGCTCTTCTCCAAGTGTACCAGTGCTGGAAACTTCCTCCTCTTCCTCATCCATCCCATGAATCATGCATGGGACTTTATGTGTCAAGAGCTCAAGACTATCTTGCAAAGTTGCAAGTGTCTTTTCTCTAGATGCAAGTACTTCTGCAGCTGGTGCTGAAAGTAGTGACCTCTTGTCCAGAGTGACAAGATTGACATCCTCCTTTGTTTCCTTAGGAAATGTCTCTTTGTGACACATCTTTGGTTGTCTTACATCAAACTCCTTCCTAATTTTGTGAAATAAATCTGAATATTTAGTCACCCTTGCATGCTCCATGTGACCAAACCACTAATCATTGGCTTCACCTAAAAGATGAAGTGTTGCAATTTGAATAGCCTTTCCTTCAGCTACAGGATGTAGCCTGAAAAATGAATCTAACTTTCTCCTCCAAGCCTTAACAGTGCTTGAGGAAGATCCATCAAATGTAGGCAAATAGAATCTATTATGCCTCTTTCTTCTATTGCTGCTATAGGATCCTCTTTCTTCTTTGATTTTGAAGAATTGTTGGAGAGTTAGCTTCTCCTTGAATGCTCTAGACTGTGCTTTATACTCTTCAAGATAAAGACTGAGAGTATCATGAGTCTCAGGTTCATTCCTTTCTTCCTTTCTATACCTCTCACCTTCTTCAAAAAAAGTGGGTATAGTAGATCTATGAGGAGATCTATGATATTCCGGTCTTCTTCTTCTTTGCTGATAGGAAGTGCTTGGACCTTCCTCATCAATTCTTCTTCTTGGATCTTCTTTATGCCTTTCCTTATTCATTTTATTTACCTCCTTGGAGAGATCTTGTATAGATCTAAAGAAAGGTGTGGTAGATTTATCATCCTCCATGATAGATCTCATCTATCTGCTTCTTCTTTTGATGAAAAAGATGAAGTGTCCAAAAGATGAGCCAAAGATAATGCTCTGATACCACTGTAATTTCCCAAAAGGGAGACTTTAGTAATACTGAAACACAATATAAGAACTACAAAAAAGTAAACAAGAAATCTATATACACATCAGAATGCACAGAAATAGTTGAGCCATTTTATTAATTTGGAGGTGCAAAAAGAAAGTATAACAGTGCTCAAAATATGAGACACTCAAGCCACAAGAGTAGCCTAGAATGACCCTGCAATGATATCCCAAGAGGGACTACGTAACTACTACTCCGCTGGAAGGTAAACTGCGTTGTCCCTGCTGCAATTGTAGGGACTGCAACTGCTTGACAGATAAAAATTCATATCTAGGCAGAATGGGAGCTCCGATGATGTTGAAATGGTAGATCTGGGCTCTATGATGGATTCCCAAGATAACCCAGGAGGGGTTTCTCAAATATATAAGTCTAAGACAACCTTCCTCTTAGGGTTTCACATGTATGTTGTTGGGCATGCAGATCTGAAGCTATATCTGATAGTATGATGGCTGCAATGATGCACAATCAGATCTATGCAAGAAGGGTTGATCCCTTCACTAGATCCTTGGGCTAAAAGCTCAATATCTAGCTCCTCCAATATCCTCCACTGAAAATAGATATTGAATGAACAACAGCTTTAGAAAACTGCTCTATCAGAGAGGGAGGCTCATTAGCCTACTGCTAGAAGTGTCAAATCGGACCCCCTGAGTGATGGAAATAATAGATCCAATGTGAGGAGGTTATCCCTCATAGGATTTCCAGCTGAAATACTAGAAACTTCCTTCCTCCAATAGATATACAGGACTGAACTGCAAAATCCTTGAAGGGACTGTTGCTGCATGGAGGTTAAACCCAATGGCCTGAATGCCTGATGTAGATATGCTGCTCCTGAAAGGTTGGATCTGAAGAACAAGGTGGTAGGATGAATCCTCCACTAGTTTCCTAGCTGAATTCTAGAAAAAACCTCCTGAAGATGGCACCAATGCCTGATAAGGAATGAAGAAAAATCCTCTTTTCAGAGCTACTCAAAGAAATAGATGGGATTCCTGCTAGGGAACACCCTGTGCTAAACAACACTGCAAACTCTGCTAAACAGCCCAAGCTTGCATATAAATGTCCTAAGACAAATCTAGATATAAACAGATCAAGAAATGAATAATCCAAATCATGCCTTCCATTGTGCCTTCACCTTCATTATATGCATGAGCCTTCCATAGCCTAGGCCCACTCCAAATCTGTGTTGTACATGTGGAAAAAGTCTCCATGTTTGACTGCATTGTTGATCCATGTACTCCATCATGTTCATATGGGGTGATCACCCTCTCCATCATGCATGCATTAAATGCATCACTTCCTCCACTATCTTATCATAAATGCTTTATGATCTTATTTGAATGCATTATGATCTGTAATATTCCAAAATTTTCCTACAATAATTTGGAATATTATTTTTTGTTGATTTCACCTAGGAGGAGAATAAATGGGTTAAGAGACCCATGCATTATGATATTATCAATAAAATCCCTCATAGTATGAATGGGGATCCTCATTGGAGCTGGTTTTCACACCCTCATTTGTGAACAAGGTTATTTGCAAGTGGACAAGGACAAGTTTGACCAAGTCAACAGTGTTGCGCCAAGAGGTGGAGCACACTTAGAGAATTAGCGCAGTATGAATAGGAAGAGGGTTAATTGGTGGAGGAAACCCTAAGAAGATTAGGACCCATGGAGAGGGGCTTTCACTTGTTTAAAAGGAGGGCAAGGCAACCATTGTTTCTCATGCTTGGTATTATTCATCTCATTGTCTATTCAGACAATTGTGCATTCTCTGCTGTGTAGCAAGAGTTTCCAGGGGAATTCCTATTTAGGATTCCTTCTCCTTCTTGAGAGGCCTCTTGAGGGATTGTTCTTCATTCTCCACATTTCTTGGCTCAAGGCCAAAGCTTCCTTCTCCAGGACAACGTTATTGCTGCAACAACATAATTCTGTGTTGTAGGGTGTTGCAGTGGAGGACCTTAACACCATTTCCGGAGCTGATTTTCAGAGGAGGGAGTCTCCATTCCTTTGGGAAGCTAGTGAGGAAGGGTTCAGAACTTATTTCAGATCTTTGCATCAGGCCAACTCTTTCCCTTGCCCTACAACGCAGTTCCATCCAGTAACTGCATTATTCTTAGTGGAGCATTGGTAGTGGGCCTCTTGCAGATTGTTGGAGGGTGAGATATTTGGTGAAGGGATCAGCCTTTCACTCTAAATATCTAGCGGAGGAGGCATATTCAGTTTGGGCATCATCTACAGCCTCTCCATCCAGTTCCATTTCTGAGTTGCTGCAGCTACCCAGAAACTCCGGCATTTTGCAGATTTTGTATATTATAGCCAATCCCTCCTGGATGTAGAAATTTGAATAACTGATATGTTATCCACCGAGATTCTCCTGATCACACACTATTTTAAATTCATGCACAATACATAATCTCTTCTACCATTGATCATTAATTGCGGAAATAAAAATAATCGCATGCGCACATTAAAACCATAAACAATCACACATATGAGCACAGTATTTTATTGGAAAGCTTAAAGCTGAAAACCCCCAACTATCTGTATATTATATGTCATAGAGATCATGTAACAATCATCATACAAAGCTCCTCACAAGATCTCAATACAATCTCCAATTGCTACACACTAATCAAGCTAGATCTAGCAAAACACATGCTCCAATCTCTGTCACCTGATAGCCTGCCTCTACTGCGCAATCAATGATGAAGAATGGCTCATAAATAACTTCGAACCACCTGTCTTGTACTGCGCAATCCTCATTGGCATCTCCAATCACTGGTTGTTGCAAATCATGCAACAATATAGTCACAACTGATAGTCACACTGCTCTTTCACCTATCTCTTCACCGGTCTCCATTGAAACTGTCCATGCACTGAAGTTAACTGATGTATTATTTAGTTGATTAATGAGTTTATAATTAGTTAATTAATTATTAATTAATTCACACCACTCTCACTAGTGTATCAATCAGTTAGACTAGATACAACTAGCTCAACTATGTTTAGCTTAGTTAAACTAAACACAACTCCATTAACTTCCTCAATCAACTCCACCAAACTCTCTCACATGAGTTCTAAGCGAGTAATATCCATCAGCCAGCTCCACTTAGCCCCCTTAGGAATGGCGTATTCCACATACAATAGGATCTATGCCTATCTGTGCACTTAAGCGCAAAGTTCCTCCAGAGGAATAAGATAATGTTTATAGTCCAAATATTATTAAGAGCTAATAATATTCGACATATCTATTTTTAGACTGGCAATCTAAAAATAGATTCCGCCCAATATGTCTAAAAATAGAAGTCCATCTATTTTTCCAACTTAACCAACCATCCACAAATATCATCCTGCAACTCATAGAATATGATCGACATGTCTAAAAATAGACATAGTCTAAAAATAGACTTTGCGCCAAAAATAGCCTGCGGGCCCACTTAGTGAAGGCGACTTCTTTCCACTAAGCTCATCATCTTGTTGCAATCTCAACCTTTGGATTGACTTGAGGTAGTCTTTGGGAGCTGAGATCTTCACTCCCAATGTTGTATTGGGCCATATATTGATATATCCATGTATTTGACATATGTTAGTATGCATTTTCTCTATAAAACTACGCTGTCATAGCTTGGGCATACATGTATAGCAGTGGTTTTGTCATGATCCATGTACTAGTCTTTTGAGGATTTTATTGGTGTTACCTATCTTGTATTAAATTTCCTCAAAGATCTTATGTTCTATTGTTGCTACTATTTCTTAATAATATGACTACTAGTTTTTACTCATGTTTTTATGAGTTGAGTGTTATTCATGCTCCATTATTATTGTTTCCTTCTTTGAGTCTCCAATTTTAGAATCTCTTAGAATATTCTCATTGTTGTAACATTTTCTAATTTGGAATATTAGATGGTATCAAATCATGATCTTCGGCTCAAGCTTGGTGGATCTAGACCATCATGTTATCCAAGAGTGATGAACTCCACTGTGTATCAGAGAGAAATAGGAAGATAAACACAAAAGCTTCTTCCAAGTCCATCTGAGCATTCATAGAAGAATTTGAGAAGATAAGGGAAGGAGATATGTACGAGGTCTCCAAGAGGTTTGAAAGCTGATTCAAACTCAAATTTTCTTATAGGGAGTGTGAGCATGCAACCACACCCTATGAGGTATAGCACAGTCACATGGCCAGCTTTGCCATGAAAGGGAAAGAAGAAGGAGGAATGCCGAAGAGAGGAGCTCTTAGTGGTTTCTTGCATGAGTATGAATCTCAAACTCAAAATTTTAGAGATCATATCACCTTTTTGGAGTTTTCCAAGATCATGGTGAGGAGGAGTAAGCAGCATGATGAGAATATATTTCTTCTATCTATCTTTGATGGTTCCCCTACTTGTTCAGCTAGGGCTTGGATAGAAGAGCTAGACACCTTTTTGCAACAGCATCACATTTCTGAAGATGAAGCCATCAAAGTAGCAGCACTGCACTTGGGAGGTAAGGTCTATTCATGGTGGTTATTTGAGTCATTTACATTGAAAAATGTAAATACCTCTTCCTATGCAATGTTCATTAGAACTTTGATGAAGATATTTGGTAGGATAAATTTTGAAATACATGTGGAGGAAACAAACACATTCAAACAAACAAAACCCTTGCATGTGATTCAGACCAGAGACTCAGAATCATTTCAGAGAACCATGAAGGAGGATGATATATTGCATGATACTTTTTTGGAGGCAAGACCTTCATCTTGCATTTTGGCACAAGGAGGTATGGAGATCCCTTTTCCAAAAGAGGATCCAATCATTGGAGGGTTGCCCAATCATGTTGAGGAAGGTGAGGGCAACAACACTATCATTTCTAGAGTTTATCTAGTACCTCATGCAGAGGAAGGAGGAGCTCTTGCTCCAACTAGAGGGATCCTTGCAGCTTTGCAAGGAAGTCCCCAGGATCTCATACATGGAGGTCCAAGCACAATCAATGAGCAGCATGATTGTGCAGCATTGCAGCTGGAAGAAGGAGGAAGGAAGGAAGAGAAACATCATATGATGAGAATCACACACCCTTCTATATTTCAGAGAGCAAGTTAAAAGAGGAGGCAGAATGTATTGTGCTGTGAGAGCAAGGGCAAGGTTGCCTAACCATATATATAGTCCACTCTTGACATTGATGTCTCACTGCATAGAGGCATTCCACCAGGGAGGCCACCAGATCTTTCATTGATGAGAGACATTTTGTCTTTAGATTCACCGCTCTTGGAGTTTGGAGAGATGAAGAGTTTGGAGGAGAAATTTGGCATGGGGGATGTCAAAGTAGCAGACAGAAGCAGGAGGAGAAATTCACATGCCAGATCACCAACGTTGTCTCTTGGGAGGATTGATCCCTATTTGAGGTCTCAACTCTTGGTAGAGTACTCCAAGGATATAGGTGCATGCATGATACTTGATGACCCAGATAAATATGATGAGTATATGGTAGATGATATGGTCATCTATTCACATGGAAAAGTATTCTTAACTAGAGATTCCAGTCTCAAGGAGAAGTTGATGCATGCAGAACATGAGGACTTCTTTACTGTGCATTGTGATGCATATCTTTCCTTAGCAGAGGATTTCATTTGGGAGGGCATTGAACAAGACACATTTCAGCATATGGAGAAATGAAGATCCCAGCTGTTGATGGAGAGGATGTTACAACCACCTTCCTACTCATTGGGAGTGAGGGAGCATTATTAGTTGAGCCATTTCAGCTCAAGTCTTTGAGTACATAATGGAGAATGTACAATTTTATCTTATGTTTTGTACTTCTTGTCTTTTTATGAGCATCATAATGTACCAAGGAGCGTTATTCCTTCTTTCATATTGTATAATGATGTACTTGAAGCCATTTGTAGCATTGATACTGGCTATCTCATTGGTGGATTGTGGGGGAAGCCACATGACTTTTGGTGTGCACCATTGACACATTTTTTTACTTCTGTGTTTATGCCTTGTAAAATGATTGTGGCAGCATACAAGTGGCTGGAAGAGCACTTGTTTTTATTTGATTTGATGCAGGCAAGGAATGCGCTACGCTGGTTCCATGGGTGGAACTATGATTCACTCTCTGGTTGTCATTTGGAAACTTGTTCTTATTGTACTACGATTCCATGTATTGCTGATATGTTTATGTTTATGGGGAGCTTTTATTGGAGAGTGGGCTTGAGATTGAGGATGCCCATTGGGAGCATGATTCTCCTTACTATACATGTTGTACATTTTAGGAGGAACCATGGGCCAACCATGATTGCCACATTACATTTCTTCTCTTCTTGTGGGAGAAACCACTTGGAGAGCTTGAGGAGGCATTCCATGGATCATGAGAAGATGGAGGAGTTAGCACGATCAACTCTTTTCCCTTTGAGGATGAGGGGAGACTCTTCTATGAGCCACTCCATTTATATGGGAAAAAAATATGGTGAGATTATTGTTTATTTGCATGATTATTTGTCTATATATATGCATCTCTTAACCATATATGCACAAGGATTTTCTCAAAGAAGGATTATTCTTCCTTCTAGATTTGATGGTCTACATAAGGCCATTATGGATGATCACTCCCTAAGAGGATATGGGGAGGAGACTTCTCATGGAGAAGATACTTACATTTCACACTATATCATTAACCTTCTCTAGACTTGGGAAGAGATTGGGGCAACAAGAGAATGGTGGGGAGGCCACCCATCATTTTATTTCCTATGGCAGTGGAGAGTCAAACTACATTGGCTACATTTGAGGGACCATTTTCCTTCTCCTTTACTTCACATGGCAGCCAGCATGATTCTCCTTATGGTTCCCTTGGGTGATATTTTTGAAGCTCTTCTTGGGAGCATGATTGGAGGGAAGACACATTGGGTGAATGTGTCCTTGGAGGGAGAGAACTCCCACATTCTTTGCACTACATGTTCTAAAGGGAGCATGGAATATGATATGGTCACCTTGATAACAAATCTGTCTCTTTATGAGGTGAGCCATATGAAGGAGGAGATGCCATATGTTGATGACTTCCAACTCATGATATATGGAGATACTTGGGCCAGCATGGTTTGCAACGTTGGAGGAGAGATCCTTGGAGATCTAGTCTTCATTTTGCCACTTGAGGGCAAGTATTTTGTAGCCTAGGATTAGCACTCTCTCTATACTTATCATGAGTGGAGATATGGACAGCGTGGGGTAGGATACATTGTCTACCATGAGTAGATTTTCATCCCACCTACTTTGTCGGAGCCAAAGGTGGAGGACAGTTTCCAAGAGTTGCCTAGTTGGGAGGTAACTCATTTTGCATGGATGATTGCTTGGGGGATGGAGGATCCACATGAGGAAGACGTTCCTCAACACATCATAGAATCCATGCCTTGAGAGGAGGCTTTTCAGTTCTATCCTTGTAGTTGCTTAAGGACAAGCAACATTTGGGAGGGGAGGACTGTAATATTCCAAAATTTTCCTACAATAATTTGGAATATTATTTTTTGTTGATTTCACCTAGGAGGATAATAAATGGGTAAGGAGACCCATGCATTATGATATTCTCAATAAAATTCCTCATAGTATGAATGAGGATCATCATTGGAGATGTTTTTCACACCCTCATGTGTGAACAAGGTTATTTACAAGTGGACAAGGACAAGTTTGACCAAGTCAACAACGTTGCACCAAGAGGTGGAGCACACTTAGAGAAGCAACGCAATATGAATGGGAAGAGGGTTAATTGGTGGAGGAAACCCTAAGAAGAGTGGGACCCATGGAGAGGGGCTATCACTTGTTTAAAAGGAGGGCAAGGAAACCATTGTTTCTCATGCTTGGTATTATTCATCTCATTGTCTATTCAGACAATTGTGCATTCTCTGCTGTTTAGCAAGAGTTGCCGCGGGAATTCCTGTTTAGGATTCCTTCTCCTTCTTAAGAGGCCTCTTGAGGGATTTCTCTTCATTCTCCACATTTCTTGGCTCAAGGCTAAAGCTTCCTCCTCCAAGACAACGTTATTGCTGCAGCAGCATAATTCTGTGTTGTATGGTGTTGCAGTGGAGGACCTCAACACCATTTCCAAAGTTGATTTTCAGAGGAGGGAGTCTCAATTCCTTTGGGAAGCTAGTGAGGAAGGGTTCAACACTTATTTCAGAACTTGGCATCAGGCCAACTCTTTCCCTTTCCCTACAACGCAATTCCATCTAGTAACTGCGTTATTCTAAGTGGAGCATTGGTAGTGGGGCTCTTGCAGATTATTGGAGGGTGAGATCTTTGGTGAAGGGATCAGCCTTTCACTCTAAATATCCAGTGGAGGAGGCATATTCAGTTTGGGAATCATCTATAGCCTCTCCATCCAGTTCCATTTCTGAGTTGCTGCAGCTACCCAACAACTCCAGCATTTTGCAGATTTTGTATATTATAGCCAATCCCTCTTGGATTGACTTCAGGTAGTATTTGGGAGATGATATCCTCACTCCCAATGTTGTATTGGGCCATATATTGATATATCCATGTATTTTACATATGTTAGTATGCAGTTTCTCAATAAAACTACGTTGTCATAGCTTGGGCATACATGTATAACAGTGGTTTTGTCATGATCCATGTACTAGTCTTTTGAGGATTGAGCATTGCCTATCTTGTGTAACATTTCCTCAAAGATCTTATATTCTATTATTGCTGCTATTTCTTAATAATATGGCTATGGATTTCTCTCATGTTTTTATGAGTTGAGTGTTGCTGTTGCTCCATTATTGTGTTTTCATATTGCTCGGTCTCCAACTTTAGAATATCTTGAGATATTCTCATTGTTGTAGAATTTTCCTGATTTGGAATATTACATGATCTTAGTTGACCTTATCAAAGATCCTTATGTTTTTATATTTTAATATCCATGATCTTATTTGACTGTTTCATCCTCCATAATATATCTCATAAATGAGACATGATCTCCATTAATGAAGTTGCTCCACTACTCCATGTTTCTTGATCTAGATCTAGAATATCCACATTCACATATTAAAAGTGGTATTTATTCATCTTTGAGGTTTGTGGGTCCCTCCACCCTTTTATTAACTTAATTCATTAAGAAAAACAAGGAATCTAATATTCCAAATAAGATGTGGAAATTTGGGAATATTACAGAAATCCTAAACACCACATATAAGTGCTCTACATTCATATTCTCAGCAAAGGCGCAGAATTTTTCAATATGTCTTTGCGCCGGAGTACTATCTTCCCCAGTGAACCGAGTTAGGTGCTTGAGGTAATCTTGTGGCATGTCATTCAATAACTGAGGTAGAGCTAATGGAACATACTTGTTCAGGAGGAAGCCATGTACATCCATGAGAGGTGGTGGTAGGTTATGGGAATGAGTTGGTTGAGGTATAACAAGTATGTGATGAGTAGAGGTTTGGATATTTGTCTCTAAAAATATTTGGAGTGCTGCAACTTCTTTAACTTCCTCAACATCAGGAGTAGGGTGCAAGGGAGGTAGAGAAGTATCAGCGGATTCGGCTTAATCTTTTATGACTGAATTGACTAGAGCAGAGGCTTCTGGAGGATATTCAAGTACACGAGTTGTGGATTCGGGGCCATAAATGTCATCCTTCTGAGATGAGGAAGGTGAATCGTGTTGATATTGCAACAAGATGATGAGCTTAGTGGGAAGAAGTCGCCTTCACTAAGTGGGCCCGCAGGCTATTTTTGGCGCAAAGTCTATTTTTAGACTATGTCTATTTTTAGACATATGGATCATGTTCTATGAGTTGCAGGATGCTATTTGTGGATGGTTGGTCAAGTCGGAAAAAATAGATGGACTTCTATTTTTAGACATACTGGGCGGAATCTATTTTTAGATTGCCAGTCTAAAAATAGATCTGTCGAATATTATTAGCTCTTAATAATATTTGGACTCTAAACATTATCTTATCCTCTTGGAGCACTTCAGTTAAGTGCACAGATGTGGCACATGCAGCTGACAAAAGAAATTATGCTATTCCTGAGGGTTTAGTGGAGCTATTGCATGGAGACTTTAGTTAGAACTCAGGTGACAGAGTTTGGTGGAGTTGATTGAGGAGTTAATGGAGTTGTGTTCAGTTTAACTCAGTTAAACATAATTGAGCTAGTTGTATCTAGTCTAACTGATTGATACACTAATGAGAGTGGTGTGAATTAATTATTAATTAATTCACTAATTATAAACTCAGAAATCAACTAAAGAATACATCAATTAGCTTCAGTGCATGGACAGTTTTAGTGGAGACCAGTGAAGAGGTAGGTGAAAGAGCAATTTGACTATCAGTTGTGACTATACTGGTGCATGAGTTTGCACCACACATTGATGGAGAGGCCAATGAGGATTGTGCAGTGCATACCAGAGGGATTCAAACTTAGATTGGGCCATTATTCATCTTGGATTGCGCAGTAGAGGCAAGCTAACAGGTGGAGCAGATTGGAGCATGTGTTTTGCTAGATCTGAGCTTGTGTAGTGTGTAACAATTGGAGATTGTACTGAGAGCTTGTGAGGAGTTTGTACAATGATTGTTACATGATCTCTATCATTATAATATACAGATAGTTGGGGGTTTTTAGCTTTAATATTTCCCATAAATACTGTGTTTATATGTGTGATTGTTTATGGTTTTAATGTGCGCATGCGATTGTTTATATTTCCGCAATTAATGATCAATGGTAGAAGAGGTTATGTATTATGCATGAAGCTCAAATAGTGTGTGATCAGGATAATCTCGGTGAATAATTTAACAGTTTTTCAAATTTCTACATGGTATCGGAGCGATATTGATCATTGGAGCAATTGCAAAACATTGAAGCGGTTGAGTTTTGTGTTGGTGGAATTCGAATTTGCAACAGTGTTTTCTTGGTGTCGAAGTTGAGATGTCTTTCAACGGATTGCGATTGGAATATGCCCTTGAGGGCAGCTCGAATTATATTGCATGGAAGGACAGGATGGAGGCAGTGCTGGATGACAATGGGTTGAAGGAGTTCATATATGTTGAAGTTCCAAAGCCTACTTCTAGTGATGCTGCCGTACTTGACGCATGGCAAAAGAATACAACAAAGTGTCGAAGGATTCTGTTGGAGGGTGTGAAGGATCACATAGTATCTAGCCTTCATGGTAAGGCTTCTCCATTCTTGATGTGGAAAACTTTGACAGATTTATTTCAAAGCAAGAGTGACCAGAGGAAGTTGGCGCTCAAGGATAAACTCGGAAACATAAAGATGGAGAAAGGCGACAGTATGCCCAAGTACCTCACGAAGTTCATACAATGCAGGGATGAGCTGGGAAGTGTGGGGGTGGCTGTTGATGATGAGGACTTGGTGAGCTTGGCTCTCCTTGGGCTTCCGAAGAGTTGGCATTCCTATCAGGACCCTGTCAATGGTCGGGAGAAATACCCAGGATGGGAGCGACTTTGGTCGGATCTTGTGCAAGAGGAGATAAGGTAAAGTACCAGGGACGGATCTTCATCAAAGAACTCTGATGAAGAGAATTGCACTTTGGCTACCAAAGCAAAGAAGGGGAAGAGAAAGAAATATTCTCATTCCGGTGTGAAAGGCAAGAAGTAGGACATGTCCAAGGTGAAGTGCTTTCACTGTCACCAACATGGAAATTATGCCACAAATTGTCCGCATAAGAAGAAAAATAAGCAGGATGCTGGATCTGCAGCTGGAGAGGCCTTAGCCTCGCAGTTTGAGCTAGATTTTTTGCTGATCGCATGCTTGGTCTAAAGTGTGATGGGTTCAGTGTGGTTTCTGGACAGTGGTGCGTCTTTTCACATGACAAGAGATCGAGATCTGTTTACTGATCTGGATGAGAAAGATCTTGGAGTGCACATCGAGATGGGCGATGATGGTAGATACAGTGTGACCGGTATCAGTACCATTTCCTTTCAGAAGGAGTCTGGTAAACCCTTCAGATTGAAGGAAGTGATGCATGTTCCAGGATTGAAGAATAATCTTATCTCTGTGGCGATGTTAGAAGACAAGGGATATGATGTTGTCTTTAGCGAGGGAAAGGCTTTCCTGCGCAGTAAGGAAACTGGTGAGACCCGGAGGATAGGGGTTTGAGTTAAGAACCTTTATCAATTACAGGTAGATGGCTGCGCAACAATGGCAGGCAAGGCAGAAGGAGTGGTGAGCCGGGATGATGGCGAGTTGTGGCACATGAGATTGGGCCACCTTCACCATGGAGCTTTGAAGATACTACAACAGATTTCTACTGGGCTTCCTAAGGGTAATCTTGCGCAGTCAGATCAGTGAAAGGGATGTACCTTGGGAAAATTTGTGAAAGCCATTGTTCACGAGAAGGATAGTCATGCCACGATGATCCTTGAGAGAATTCACACAGACGTGTGTGGACCTTTCTCAGTAGCTTCGACAACAAAGCATAGGTATTATGTGATCTTTGTTGATGATTTTTCTCGGAAGTGCTGGATCTTCTTCATGCAGAAGAAGAGTGAGACATACTCAAAGTTCTGTGAGTTCAAGGCGCTGGTTGAGAAATAATCGGGGAAGCAGGTGAAGGCTCTTAGGAGCGACAATGGTGGTGAATTCATCTCTGGCGAATTCAAGGACTTTTGCAGCACAGAAGGAATTCGAAGAGAGCTCATAGCACCTCATAACCCACAACAGAATGGGGTTGCTGAGCGGAAGAACATAACGATCGTGGGTGTTGCACGGGCGATGTTGCATGATCAGGGCCTACCCATACACTTGTGGGCGGAGGCATGCAATACTGTAGTATATGTGTAGAACCGTTGTCCTCACAAGATACTTGGCATGAGTACACCTGAGGAGGCGTTTTCTGGTAAGAAGCCTGATATTTCCCATTTGAGGATTTTTGGTTCACCTGTTTACATTCATGTGACGAAAGATGCTAGGAAGAAGCTGGAGCTGACCGCAGAGGTAGGGATATTTGTGGGGTACATTGATACACCCCAAAACTATCGTGTGTATTTTCCAGATAGTCGTAAGACTGTTTTGTGACGGGATATCAAATTTCAGGAGGAGAAAGCCATGAATTTTTCGCTTGAGAGGGAGCCACACTTGCATGCAGATGAGGAGCTATTAGTTCATAAGGATGAGCCTCAGGATGTGGATCAGCCACAAGAGGAGGTTCATGGAGTGGAAGAGACCACTCATGCAGCGCCAACCATTAGAGGGCGGAAGCGCACTACAGAAGCTGAGCGACTAGCTCAAGATGCAGAGAAGGTTGTAGGACCACCTACAACACAACGCAGACAAAGACAGTCACCTGACCGGTAAACTGGATACATGGCTCTTATGAGCAAGTGTATCGTGACAAAGCCATCCTCTTTCGAGGAAGTTGTGGAGGATCTCGCATGAGTAGATGCCATGGTGGAAGAGTATGATTCGATTGTCAGAAACAGTGCATGGGATATTGTCCCGAGACCGGAAGGGAAATTAGTGGTGGGTTTGAGATGGATCTACAAAGTGAAGCAGGCAGCTGACGGAAGTGTGGAGAAGTACAAGGCAAGATTTTTTTCCCGAGGCTTTTCAAAGATAGAGGGGATCGATTATGAGGAGACCTTTGCACCTATTGCAAGGTATTCTTCCATACGAACGATTCTTGCTCTCTCGGCACAAATGGGGTGGCACATTCATCAGATGGATGTGAAGACTGCGTTCCTCAATGGATTCATTAAGGAGGAGGTGTACATAGAGCAGCCCGAAGGTTTCAAGATCTTCAGCAGCGAGTCGCATGTGTGCAGGCTCAAGAGAGCGCTGTATGGGTTGAAACAAGCACCTCGTGCTTGGTACACATGGATAGACAATTCTTTCACTTGACTTGGATTCTCCAAGAGTGAGGCGAATCCGAACCTATACCAGATTGTGGTGGAGGGTAATTTGCTGATCATTGTACTTTATGTAGATGATTTGATTTTGACAGGTGATGAGATGTTGATACTCTCATGCAAGGAGGATCTTGCAAAAGAGTTTGAGATGAAGGACTTGGGCTTCCTTCATTATTTCCTGGGATTGGAAATTTGGCAACGCAGTGATGGACTGTTTGTTTCTCAAGGTCAGCATGCCCGAGAGATACTGGAGAAGTTCAACATGCATGGCTGCAAGCCTGTTGATACTTCTCTTCCTGGAGGTTGGAGGAAGGAGGATGCTACTTCAGCGGAGGTAGTGGATGCCACTGTTTATCTACAGTTGGTGGGGTCGCTTATGTATCTGGTCAATACACGACCCGACATATGTTATGCTGTTAACCAGCTTTCACAAGCTATGGATAAGCCTACCAAGCTCTTCTGGAAGACAGGCAAGCATGTATTGAGATATCTCAGAGGCACATCGGGATATGGATTGTGGTACAGACAGTCGGATGAGGTGAAGCTGTGTGGCTTCACGGATGCAGATTGGGCAGGGAGCTCAATGGACAGAAAGATCACATCTGGAGGGATTTTAAGTATCGAGTTGACAACAATTTCTTTGTACAGCAGGAAGCAGAGATCCGTGGCACTCAGTTCAGCAAAGGCCGAGTATATGGTAGCGAGTTTGGCTGCATGCGAGGCTATATGGATGAGGAAGATCCTAGTCGGGTTGTTTGGTTCACACTTAGAGCCTACTGTGATTTATTGTGATAATCAAAGTTGCATCAAACTCTCGGTTAATCCAATATTTCATGATAGATCTAAACACATTGACATTCGGTATCATCATATCAGAGATTGTGTGCAGCGGAAGATCATGTTACTTTCATACATTCCCACGGAGGATCAGGATGCTGATATCTTGACGAAGGCGCTCACCAGGAGCAAATTCGAATACCACAGAGGCAGGATAGGGGCTGCAGATAATCCATATCTTGTTGAGAGGGAGTGTTGAGATTGCAACAAGATGATGAGCTCAGTGGGAAGAAGTCGCCTTCACTAAGTGGGCCCGCAGGCTATTTTTGGCACAAAGTATATTTTTAGACTATGTCTATTTTTAGACATATGGATCATGTTCTATGAGTTGTAGGATGCTATTTGTGGATGGTTGGTCAAGTCGGAAAAAATAGATGGACTTCTATTTTTAGACATACTGGGCGGAATCTATTTTTAGATTGCCCGTCTAAAAATAGATATGTCGAATATTATTAGCTCTTAATAATATTTGGACTCTAAACATTATCTTATCCTCTTGGAGCACTTCAGTTAAGTGCACAGATGTGGCACATGCAGCTGACAGAAGGAATTATGCTATTCCTGAGGGGGTTTTTTGGAGCTATTGCATGGAGACTTGATTTAGAACTCGAGCGACGAGTTTGGTGGAGTTGATTGAGGAGTTAATGGAGTTGTTCGGTTAACTCGGTTAAACATAGTTGAGCTAGTTGTATCTAGTCTAGCGGTTTCATTACACTAGTGAGTGGTGTGAATTAGTATTAATTAATTCACGCGATTATAAACTCATAAATCAACTAAAGAGAATACATCGATTAACCAGGTACATGGGCCAGTTTCAGTGGAGACCAGTGAAGAGGTAGGTGAAAGAGCAAGTGTGACTATCAGTTGTGACTATACTGGTGCATGAGTTTGCACCACACATTGATGGAGAGGCCAATGAGGATTACACAGTGCATACCAGAGGGATTTGAACTTATATTGGGCCATTATTCATCTTGGATTGTGCAGTAGAGGCAGGCTAACGGGTGGAGCAGATTGGAGCATGTGTTTTGCTAGATCTGAGCTTGTGTAGTGTGTAACAATTGGAGATTGTACTGAGAGCTTGTGAGGATTTTGTAAAATTATTGTTAAATGATCTCTATCATTATAATATATAGATAGTTGGGGGTTTT